>CM059838.1:7445553-8645553 GCA_030444775.1 Atalantia buxifolia
GTTGTATGGTTGGTTGCACATGGTGTCAATGTGTGCGTAATAACAAGTAATATATTAATGAGTATTCAGACGCTTCAATAGGGATTAATGGGCATAGAATCAAGGCAGAAACCTTGGGTAACAGTACAAAATTCAATTTAAATCAATATAGAACACTGATAAACACTAAACTAACTAAATAAAAATAACGAAAGTAACAAATGCAACAAGGAAATTTCGTTAAACACAAGGAAAACTCAATGGGAATAGATGTAGTTGAATGATCAAATCAATGGTTTTGACTACTACAAATCAAGATCCTGTCGTTTTCGCTAACTAAGATTTTCATAAGCTAAGCATCATCTACCACAACAGCCTGTTGTAATCCCTTTATGCATCATCAATTGTCGCGTATTGATATCTTATATCTAAATGCACTAACTTTATTAACTGAAATCATGTTGTTTTAAGCCAACTACATCTTGTTGCTATATCATCTACTTCCAACATCAAAGGCATAATTCTACATCATCAATTGTAGCTCATCGATATCTTAGATCAACGCAACCAACAAAGGACTAGTTGTTTGTTAGCATGAGATAGTAATATTATGCTCTAGGTTCCAGCTTACTCACAAGGTGTAAATCGTGTCTGTTCTTCATAAACTTTGGGGACGTTGATGCACCCCATTCAACAGATTAACTTAACTTGGGAAACCCAATCTAAAACTACATGTATTGTCTTTTAATTTATCTGTGCAAATCAGACATTTTTAGACTACTTCTTTAGCTAGTCCACTAAATAGGTGGTGGTCAGCCAAAATAAAGAATTGTAATAAGTAAAATTAGGACAAAATGCCGCAATAAATTCGCAAGTTAACATTATATATCAGCCAAACATCCATTAAACTTGTTTAATACTTAACCACAATAAAATTTAGTTCATAATTTGAGATAGAATAAGAAAATACTTAGCTATCAGATATACATTCCAATAAATAAATAAAAATAAGAAAAATGCTAAGACTAATCGAATTGCTTGGTCTTTTTCGATGTCTCCATTATTTTCTCCTTGAATGCTCTATCGTAGAGCTCTCGCAAATCTCTTTTTTGACTTTGTTTCTATCTTTATTTTTCTTTGTTTTTTTTTCTTAATATCGAAGCTTTCCTTTTTATCATCTCCTTTCACAGTATGCTTCTTTTTATAACTTATAATTGCAGCACCAGAAGCGCAGTAGTCGCCTCCATTTCTCTTTTACCTCCTTCTCTATTAATACTGTCTTGGCAAACCCATGTGGAATAAGTTTGGTCGATTTCTTGTATGTCGCAAGAGCTGAAGCCATTTCACTTATACATACCTGCTTATTATTTTCCTTAAGAATTGTATTTTAGTGTATATTCCATGTAAAATTTTCTAACAGACCCTTAACCTTCCCGAGATATTCCATCATTTATCTTCTTTTCAGGATGGTATTTTTAACTAGCCCTTTTGTTTACAATCACTATGAATTAAGTATATTTTTGTTTTATCTCGCTTTTGATCTAAGTCCAGCAAGTAATGCTTCATATTTATCATTGTTACAGAGACTTGAAACTAAATCGAGGGTGAACTTAGTTCGCATTTTCTAAGTCACTAAAATTATCCCAGCTCTATTTTATCGATTTAATGATCTGCCCATATACAACTTCCAAAGCAACAGTTCTGGTTAATTATTTCATTTCAAATGATTAGTAAATTCTAAATTTCGACAATCATAAAGAATTATCTAATTATTGTTCTAGGGTCGATACTCGAATATCGTTCTTCCAATTAAAATGAATTCAGTATCGACTAATCTTCCTCGACGCTTCTAGTTTTTGCATGACTTGTTCCGAGAGGGGGCTGAATTGTCAAAGATCACTATACGTGGCTTGAAAATAAGGCTCAATTTTCAATAGAGATCGATTAACGCCAGTACATTTTCTCTCTATCATTGATATTCATTTAGCCCCAATGTAAAGGTATAATTCAATTTAAGAGATAGGTTTCTGCACTCTATCTTCTCTACCAATACCGAACTTACTGTTGGGTCTACTGTTTGATAACATACAAGCTGATATCAGGTTTAGAAAGAATTGTAGAACCACCCATGTACTCTTTTAATTCTGGAACGCTTCTCGCACTCATGTCCACGCCAGACTCTTTCCCCACGGGCAGTTTTTAAAGAGGGCAAAGCATTTAGTTCAAGGTCATGAAATAAAGCGCACTCAAAGCAAAGAATCTCATTGTTAATTCGACCTCTTTTTTATTGTTTTTGTGACTTCATATCCAATATAGAGTCTATAAATTTTCTGATTACCTTTAATTGTCGATTGACCATAACTTTAAGAAATTTTCAAAGATACTCCAAAAGTACATTTATTCTAGATTAAGCTTTATGTTAAAATGTTTCAAGCACTTTGAAAGCTTCCTCTAGGTTTGCAACGTGGTCTATCATTTTGCATTTTTAATAAGCATGTCATCTCGCATAAACTTTCATTTTCTTCCAATCATTTAGCAAATATCTTTTTGACAAACCTTTGACATGTTGCTCCAGTATTTTTCATCCCAAAAGGGATTACATTATAACAAATAAGGTTTTATTTATAATGAATGTTGTTTTCCTTATCTGAATGGATGTATTTGAATTTGGTTATAACCCGAGTATGCATCTATAAATGTGAGTAATTCATGCCTCAGGATGCACAACTAGCCTGGCCTTTATAAATGTGAGTAAATGCCTTCATGGTCCATGGGCAAAGAAAACTATCATCACGCCTTGTTCAAGTCAAGAAAGTCTATGCAAATCTTCACTTTCCATTTCATTTTTTTGCCATTACTATATTAGCTAGCTATGGTAGTAATGCACTTCTCTAATAAATCCTTCTTTTAACACTTTATTAACTTCCTAAGAATAAGCTTCAAATCTTTCTAGACAGATTAAAGGACCTCTTTTTTTTTTGAAAGACCGCTTGTAACTGTGATTGACATTCAATTGATAAAGTTATTACTCAGATTTATACCTAAGCATGTCTTTACGAGACCATGCAAATACATCAAAGTTCGCTTTAAGAAAACTTTGAGTTGTACACGCACTTGATTTAGCAATTGGACAACTCGGGTACATACTTTGATCTCCTTTGCTGCAATTGGATAATGTCCATTCTTTTACCAAAGAAACCCTTTACTCACCTTTTTCTTCCTTAGGTCGAGCATAATCTGAGGTTGTCATGTATGTCCATTTCGCCTCTCAAAGCGGGAGCGCAACATCTTCTAAACTCCTGATCGCCTTTCAAAACTCCAACTCATTCTTTGCTGGAAACTTTATCATCAAATGATAAAATTAAAAGTTACTATTGGAACATGTTTAAAGTCTGGTCATCCCAAAATGATAATGTAACCTGACGGATGTTCTACTACTAAGCAATTTACCATCTTAATAACTTGGTGGGGTGGTTCTCATAGTCACTAACAACTCTATTCTACCCAAAGTGGATCAAACATTCTCCCCAAAAACCAATTAAAGGTGTGCTTATTAGTTTTAATTTTTCTTCCAATCTCAATTTTATCAAACGTTTTTATATGAGAATATCCGGAACTTTCATTGTCTATCGAACTTCGTAGACCTTCCTATTTTGAGGATTATAAAGATGACAGGTTATCATCATAGGCTGATGTATTCTTCTTGCCTCTTCATCTGCAAAATGATGGTGTTATGTCTTATTTTGGCTTCCTTTTTAAGGTCCACCGCTAAATCTACAATGAAAACCCTGGTGTGTTTCTAGCCTCTAGCATGGGTTTTTCGAGCCCTATTAGAAATCTTCATATGGGTCCATCGATTATAGTCTCCATGGGTGTACCACCCGCGATGTCTTGGTTTTCTACTTGCACTACCTGCGGTTGGTGGTGTGTCATTGTGGCATGGCCTGCAGATGGTGCATTTTCTATAGAGCATGGGATAGCTCCTCGTCATGCAGTATTCTTCCACTATCCTTCCTCACAAAATCTTTAAGATATCCTCTCTAGATCAAAGATTATATTTCTTCCCGAGATCAAAACAATATTCTCGTATCGTGGTAATGGTCCGGTGGTATCGCAGATTTGCTTCAATCCCTTTGATTGGGCATTGTCTTGATGTCCTTGGGTTTCACAAAGTAAATCTAAGTTTCTAATTTACATTAGCACCGATCCGTGGGCAAATTAAGTGGTGTATACCTGAGAACTGCTTCATGGAATCTTTGGACCTTTGCTTTCTAGTGTACTTATGTTTTTCTTTGTTTTCAACTTGTTCTTCTTCTTTCTCTTTTTCTCCTACTTTTTGTCAATTTGGTTCATTTCATTTTTGCATTAGTAATCGATAATCGTATGAAATGAGAATTATAATGAGACATGTAGGCCTAAATCAAGACTACTTTAGAGTAATTGATTTACTTTTAGTGCATTTTGATGTTGGTTTGCATTAACATCTATCTCGGTTTAAGTTTGATAAAGTTTATGTGATTTTGAATAATTGTATACCTAAAACATGTGCTTAATTATAGGTAATTGGAAACCTAAATTTTATGGAAAGGATGTTATTACAATGGACTTATAAAAGGACAAACGAACATAGCTACGGGAAGACTTGAAGCAAAAAATTTGGAACAATGTAGATGATGTGGCAACTATTAATGTAGCAATCCTCGAGCATTGACAGAAAAATCCAGGCAGGGATATTCACAATATTGCGATCTTAGCTTCATTAAATCAAGACACGCACCCTAAAGTTTCTTGTTACCCTAATTTAAGTAGTATAAAAGGAGGCATATATGAAAAACAAAAAAAAGAGCCGTCAATCAAAATCAAACAGAAAAGAAACAACAAAGTAAAGAATTCTAATTGAAATTAAAGGTCGCATTAGTAGAAGAAATTTACAAAATCGATTGGAATTTATTCTTTCTCATTCTTTTCTTGTTTACTTGTTATTCATTGATCATAAAGATGTATTTGATGGCTAGAACTTGGTTGTTTATTTACCTTCCACAAATTATGAACTAAATTTATTTGTGGTTGAATGTTAAACTAGCTTGATGGTTAATTGATTTGAATATAGATGTTGCTGCATGTTTTTATAATATTTTGCTTTAATAGTATTTATTTAAAGTCATTATCTCGGTGACCACCCATTTCATGGTACTAAGCTAGGAAAGAGCCACAAAAGTGGCCCTCTTAGTACAACATATTAGAAAGCAATACTTGATTTTGCATTGAGTTTATTGAATTGAGTTTAACTTGACTCCTAAAAAGGCCATACTTAATCTAAGATTGGTGATGAACTAGATATAAGGATTTATATTGTAGGGTAAAGAGAACCTAATCATGTAATCCTATATTTTATGTAGGCATAATAACTGGTCATTGTTAGATTGTATAAAAATATAAGACATTCAACATGCTACCGCTGAGGATAAAAATAGTTTCTACTCAGTGTTGTAGCAGATGCTGCAGCACTTGAACTTAATATGAATAAAACATTCAACACTATCAAGGGAGTTTAGTCACTCAACCACTCAATTCCTATTGATTTAACCTTTGTGTTTAACGCGGCAACCTCCATTCATTGCATTTTTAATTATTGAGTGAGTAATGAAATTTCCCTGGTTGCAACTCGGCCATAATAGCAATCAAGGCCACTGCATCACTATAGTTTTCCACACTTTCAGCCTCTTTGTTAAAACGAGTAGTGTAATCTTTCAAAGGTTTATCATTCCTTTGCTTAACCGATGTAAGATGAGTTGAAGGAAGTTGATTGTCTCTAGCTCTGACAAATATCTGACTTAGCTGGACAAATAAAGAAATCAATCTTGGTTTTAACTTTCTATACCACCTTCACATCGCCTCCAGGTGAGTGTCGCGAGAATGTCCTACACATAGTTGTTCATGATGCTCCTCGTGGCTCCATCCAAGACCTCGTATGTCTCTAGATGTTACGGATCTCCTTCCCTCCATATAATTTTATCAGGAGGCATAAACTTTAGAGGAAGTGGTCATCCAATATGTCTTGAAATGAGCTTTTATCTCCTCCATATTTGGTCCAATCGAGTTTTCACACTATCATCTATTCTTTTCGAGCTTTCTTTTGTCAAGCTGTTGAGTTGACTAGACTCAACATGTGTTCACACCTTTTAGATTCGATTCTAGACTGGCGTTTTCATTCAATCTCTCGCAGTCTCAGAGTTCAATGCTTGTCGAAGATCGACTTTTCATAATTAGCATGACTGGCATGGCTCGACTTGTGAGCCATCTTGAGATCTTTCCTTTCATGACCATACTGATCATGATATTGGTGATCTTTGTTGTTGCTCCTTTATGGCGGGGCAAATCCCGATTCTTTTGATCCTACATATACCGGAGCACCAAATTCACGTTTTGTGTCGATCGCCACTCACTTTGTACAAGCCATGGTTGCGGGCCCATATTCCGCTGCGCTGCTCCCGGGAGGCTTGGGACCCATGATAACCTATGCTTGCAATGACTACATTGGCTTCAGGCCGGCTCATGATTTTGAGTTAAGCAATTTTCTGTTTGCAATTAATTATATCTTCCCAAAGATTGTGCTAATCATTGACGTTAATTTTTGTCAACCAGAAAATTGAATAAAAAACGATATAAAGAGCGAAACACCAAGGATTTACATGGTTGGCGCTTGGCCTATGTCCACAGGAGTCAAGAGAGCAAATTCCACTATTGAACAATGATTACAATGAAGTTTTTCTTTTTTGCTACTTGCCTTTTGAATTTTTTTTTTTTTTTACCTCTAGAGCTCTCTATTTATAATACAATTCTTTATTGTCTTAAGTTTTCACTAATTCCTTATTTTGGTCAACTTTTTCTACTTAATTAGAATTTTATTTGGAGTCTATTTTCGTCTCCTTCTCGATATAGGTTTCTGAAGCTTTTAGATCTTTCTTTCTAGATTTCTGGTTACGCTTTGCTCCATTGTTTCCTGTAGGCCATGTCTCCTTTTATTTTTTGCTTTTCCATGCTTTGGTTCCCGGTTTCTGTTTCCTGGTTTCTGCACATGACTTTTCATGCTTTCCACTTTTCATGAAAAATTATGTGTCTTTTATTCTTCACGTGACTTTTGACTTTTCTTGGTTCTAGTTTCCTATGACTTTTAAGTTTTCCTAGTTCCTATGACTTTTTGACTTTCCCTAGTTCTTGGTCCCTAGTTTCTGGTTCCTTTTCATGCTCCCATGCTCCATTCTTCATGCTTCCACTTTAAATAATTTTTTTTCATGCTCCTATGCTCCATGATTCCTACTTTTATCAATTCTTCCTCGTGCTCTCATGCTCCATGCTTCCACTTTAATTAATTCTTTTTCATGCTCCCATGAATTTGCATGCTTCACTTTTCTCTTTGACATCAATTATTGTCCAAGGCACAACTTGTTCTTGACATCACATTTAGTGAAAGATCATTATCTTTTAGCAAAATGAGCGCTTGATACCACATATACTAGAGTGAGGATTATGAGGAGTGGAAATACCCTCAATAAATTAATTGAAACTAAAAAGGAATATTAAGCTCATGGTGAAGTGTTGAGTGTGAATCAGAGCTGTAGCACCTCATTTATGCAGTTTCATCTTTAATTTATTTCTACTATTTTATTTTAAATCTTAAGATAAAGAAATCACTTGACCAATACACATATGAACTTAGAAAATTAACTCTACACATAATTAAATTTACCTCTTCGTGGGATCAACAATCATCACCACAAATCTGTATTGCAATAGATTTGTGTACTTGCAAATACAATAAAATTGACACAACACAATTGATCAAGATAACAATTGACAATTAAATTCAATTTAAAACGACCAAAATTTACTTTTCATTTGGCTTTCTATTAACGTCAAGCAGTAAAAAGAAGAAAAATGGGCGAGGAAAGCCAAAAGAGTTGCTCTAGGGCATGACTTGACATCGGAGAGACATGACAGCAGGTAGAAAATAATAAGATTTGATCTTTTCAATATATTTTGAGCAAAATTTTAATAACTCCTGACATATGTCGTTAATTGTTATTCTAGATATTTTGGAAGGATAGAACTGTGGTACCACAGTTGCACGGTACTGCAGTTCTATCCAACTGTTAGATTCAGAGAAAGAACAACTATGTGTTTGGATCACGATCGGTTGGATCTAACTATAACTGCAAGTGCAACTGTGGTACCACAGCTGGACCCAATTTAGAAACATGACACCTGAAGTTGATTTATTAATTAAATTCAAACTATCATTCAATGGATGCCTATATATATACTAGGTGTCTTGGAAGGTACCATTGTTTCGTTGAGTAGTCTTGATTTTAAGATAGAAATAATTAAATGCTGTGCTTTGATGATGTTTACTGGAAATCAATTCCTCTATTGGTTAAACTACGATGTGAATTTTGAACTTTGCAATAAACCTCTATTGGTTGAAAACGGAATGGAGCCTGCTTTCCTGTCATTAGACAGGCTCATATTTATTCAATTTGAGATGCAATGCTGGTGATATAAATTTTAGCAATTTCTCTTCTTAATTTAATGAATCATAAGTCTATATTTTAATTGTTAATCTGAATAAGTTAAATTTATTTGTTATTCTCTCTATCCAGTGTACGCTGGATTGTTGAAATGCATGCGCTAATTTGTGTGCTCAGCGCTGATTGTGTTAGCTAATTGTGATTCTTAAAAATTATTTAAGTTTAGTTGAATAATATTTTCAATATAAACAATCCTTTTAGTGCTATGTTTGGTTGCTGCAAAAACTCAGGAAGAGAACAATGCTATCTAATTGTCTTTTCGCAATTTTCATTATAGAAAACTCAGGTTTAATATCGAATCTTCCAGCTCTTTGGTCACTGTAGATTATGTGTAAGTGAGTCTTTTAAGTCCTAATGGCAGACTATGAAGAAGATTCTGTGTACATTATATAAGTTTTTAAGATGGAACATTACGTAAGAAATATAGAAGTTTATTATAGAATCTGACATCTTTAGTAATGTGAGCGAATATATTCAAAACTTGCAAAATGTCTAGAGTACTTATCAAAAGTCTCAAGCATGGATTTTTCTTAGATTTAAGCATCCACATTGGATAAACATTGCTTTGTAGCTCGGTATTTACAATATATTCCTAAATATAGTTTTTGCGTTTGCCTTGCAGTGAGAATTGGAATTATTATATTGGGTATGGTGTGGGTATATCTGGTGTTCAAGACAGATTCCTAAGGTAAATTATTCATAAGCCAAACAATCTTGTCTTCTTCTTCTAGCTATGATATCTTTTAGAATAACTTGATGCCTGTGAGCACTCTATAAGCCAATAATAGAGCAAAAAATATAGTAGAAATTGGAATATTTGTGAAAATCTCCAAATAGTAGTACTTGGAAATCTCTTTAGACTTAGAACAGAGCCAGGTTAAGACAACCTGAGCTTGCATTGATAGGTCGAGATCAACCCAAGATTAGCATGGTTGAAATAGCTCGTTCAATGCGGTGCAGTGATGTATTTGATGTGCTCATAATTTATTTATTATTTTAATTTTTTAACTTAATTTTATGTTAAATTATATTTTATTATATTAATTTTTGTTTCAATTTTTATATTTTGTTATTGTAAGAATATTGAGAATATTCAAGTAAAAAGAAAGTTTAAAGAGGACATAAATTGGAGTTTTATGGAAATAATTGCCGATTGTGAAAGAAAAGACGAAAGAATAATGCTTAAAGGAGGATTATTAGATTTATTGCCAAATAATTTTATTTATTTATTGGTTACTTATTAGGTCACGTGCATAATTACCTAAGCATTGGCTTTTGATTCAAGTGGGCTTCACGTGTATGCATGAAATAAAAGAAGAAAGGCTTGGCTTTTGTTTTAATTTTCCATGCAAGGATTTAGGGTGCAAAATAAACGCTATTATAAAAGCATAGACTTGCGGCAGCATTAGGAGAATTAAGAAGAGAAGATCAGCCGCAAGAATTAGTAGCCAAGAAGAAAAAAAAAAATTAGAGCAGCAGCTGCACTATTAAGCCAAAGCCGAGAGTAGCAAGAACAATTTGGAGGAGGGAGACGTGTTAATTCTTGAGTTTTTTTTTTCTCTCTTCTTCATTTTCTTGTTTGAATGTTCTCAATTAAATTCATAAATTCTCTTTATATTCCCATGGACTAATTTATTTTGCTAGGGTTATGATATAGCCTAACTATGAATATTTAATTCCATAAATCTATGTTATTTTTAGTTTGTTATTCCATGATTGAGTTTTCATTATTGTGCTTAATGTTTTTAAATATCTAGCCAATATTTAAATGATTTGAGGGTACATAATGAGACCGAAAGGAGATTTATGTATTTTTGCTCTGTGTAATGGATGCCATGAATTGAACGAAAGATAGATGTGTCAATGTGATTCGTGTGGTTTTATCTAAGAATTTCCATGGAGCGTAATGAATCTTTGCATATTTAAATACACATTGAGATCTAGTGGGTTAATATATGAAGGCATTTTTGATATTACTCGAGAGAAGATATTGAATAGATTAGGAAAATTCACTGTCAACACGGGTGATAAACTTTAATAGCATAGATGGAGGATTAAATTGGATTGGTTATGGTGAAATCAGATGTCCTAGTATCTTAATCTCTTTGTAATTTCTATTACTACCTACGTCCTATCTTTATTTAATTTTTAGTTATTTTATTTTATTTTATTTTAATCTAAATTCACCAATTCGGTTATTCAAATAAATTAGAGTTAGAATAATTTGGTAGCTAATGTGATATACAATTTCTGTGGGACAATACTTTACTCTTCATTATATTACTTGTGCTGGCTAGTACACTGCTAATTTAGGCATTAATTTTTTTGCCTCGTTGCCGAAGATTGTTTGGATTAATATCGATACCAACTAACCTTAGTTTAATTTTATTTTTATTTTTATTTTTGTTTAATTTATGAGACGTTCAAGAAGTTTTGATTTATTGCCTTTTAATATAGAGATTGAACGTACGTGTAGAAGCTTAATATGGAAAGGAGAGAAGCTTTACAAGAGCAACAACTAATCATGGTTGACGAAGCATTACACGGAAATGAGGATGTGAGACCTTTAAAAGATTATGTTGTTCCTACAGTTAATGGTGCTCGCTCAAGCATTACACGCCACTGCCCGTTCAAGCCAATAATTTTGAAATTAAGCCAGCCATAATCTAGATAATTCAGATGTCAATACAATTTGTTGGGATGCCGAATGATGATCCAAATGCTCGTATTGTAAATTTCTTGGACAGTTTTGACACATTTAAGCAAAATGGTGCTTCAGACAATGCTATCAGGCTAAGGCTTTTCCCGTTCTCACTAAAGGATAAAGCAAAAGAGTAGTTGAACTCACTTCCTGCTGGAACAATCACTACATGGGATGGTTTAGCATAGATGATTTTAGCAAAGTACTTTCCTCAGCAAAAACAGGCAAGTTGAGAAATGACATTACCACCTTTGCTCAGCTTGAGATGGAATTATTATATAAAGTGCGGGAGAGATACAAAGACCTACTAAGAAAATGTCCACATCATGGTCTATCCAGTTTGGCTCTAGGTACATACACTTAACAATGGTTTGGGATCCAATACTAGAACAATGATTGATGCTGCTGCAGGAAGAATGTTAATGGGAAAAAAACTAGAAGCAGCTTATGAATTATTGAAAAAAGATGGCTTTTAATCATTACCAATGGTCTTCAGAGCGACCAATATCAAAGAAAGCTACAAGAGTCCATAATGTTGATGTTGTCATTACTTTATACGTACAGATAACTATTATCCGTAACAAGCTGTATAATCTAAATATTCAAAATCAATTGCAAGTGTGTGAATTATGTGGAGGGAATCATACTAGTGTCAATTGCTAAGTTGGAAGTCCTTTTACGCCATCATCTATTGAACAAGCTCATTATGTGTCAAACTTCCAGGGGCAACAAAATAACCCGTATTCCAATACCTACAATCCTGGTTGGAAAATCCATCCAAATCTATCATGGAACAACACTTATAATATAATAGGGCCACCTCCAAGGTTCCAAACACTAGAAAAAAAGTCAAATTCAGAAGATGCTCGTACTAACTTATAAAAATGTGTCTTAATTCATGATTAAGACAACAACTTTTCATAATCAAGTTGCATCAATTCGAACCTCGAGATACAAGTGGGTCAGATTGCAAACTTGCTATCCGATGAGACAACAAGGCTCTTTGTCAAGCAGCACCGAGACAAATCCAAGGGAGCAAGTTAATGCAATTATACTTGGGAGTGGTAAACAACTTGATGAGCCGCGAAAAGAAGCAAAGAAAGTTGATAAAGAATAAGTTGAAGACACCACCAAGGTTTCAAAGGCACCATGTTCAAATACTACAACCTAAACCAAGAGGCTCAGTCAAGGCCTATGTTCCTCCAATCCCTTTCGTTCGGCGTCTTGAAAAATAACATGGATAAGCAATTTTAAAATTTCTTGATGTGTTTAAGAAATTGCATATTAACATTACTTTTGTAGATGCTCTAAAACAAATGCTGCTTTATACCAAATTTATTAAAGAAATATTGTCCAATAAAAGGAAATTTGAGGAGCATGAAAAGCGTAATGTTGATTGAGGATTGCACCACCATCTTGCAAAATAAATTGCCACCGAAGCTAAAAGATCCAGGAGTTTTAATATTCCATGCACTATTGGAAATTGTTATTTTGATAAAGTTTTGTGTTATTTAGGTGCAAGCATTAATTTGATACCTTTTTCTGTTTTCAAGAAATTAGGTTTGGGTGAACCTAAGGCAACAACTGTTACCCTCCAATTGGTAGATAGATCTATAAAGTACCTAAGGGGCATAGTTGATGATGTGCTTGTGAAGGTTGACAAGTTTATATTCCCTGCAAATTTTATTGTCTTAGATATGGCTGAAGATATAGAGTTACCTCTTATTCTAGGCCGACCATTCTTAGCTATAGGAGGAGCTTTGATTGATGGTCAAAAAGGGAAATTGATTTTAAGAGTTCAAAATGAGCAAGCCATTTTCAATGTGTATAAGCCTATCAAGTATCCAACCAAACTCAAAGATTGTTTTCAAGAAGACACGATGAATTAAAAAAAGGACCAAACCATTTAAGGATAAGCATCCATCTGACCTTCCTGATGTTAATACAATAAATAAGCAGTTTATTAATGAAAATCCATCACCTCAAGTTTGTGGTAAGAGGTCTAATTGAAAGAAACTTAGGCAATGTCTATCTAGATCATTTCTTTTCATCTAAGAGCCTCCTTGAATGATATCTTCGAAGACAGTCAAGCTGATAACTATAAATTAAGCGCTTCTTGGGAGGCAACCTAAGCTTTCTAAACTTTATTATTGTTATTTTGTTTTTGTTTTTGTCTTTCCTTATTTCTTTTGTTAATATTTTCTTATACTTAATTTATTTTGTTTTATCCAGGTTTTCGCACAAGTTTGGGGGTCGATGAACATCAAATTTTCACATGCCTTTCAACGACTCAGCTACAAGTTTACATCTTCAAGTGCAAAAGCTAAGGAGTTTATCTTTTCCTTTTCTTTTTCTTTACATTGAGGACAATGTTTATTTCAAGTTTCGGGGTATTTGATATGCTCATAATTTATCTATTATTTTAATACTTTCTTAACTTAATTTTATGTTAAATTATATTTTATTATATTAATTTTTGTTTCAATTTTTATATTTTGTTATTGTAGGAATATTGAGAATATTCAAGTGAAAGGAAGTTTAAAAAGGAAATAAATTGGAGCTTTATGGAAATAATTGCCGATTGTGAAAGAAAAGACGAAAGAATAATGCTTAAAGAAGGATTATTAGATTTATTGCCAAATAATTTTATATATTTATTGGCTACTTATATAGGTCACGTGCATAATTACCTAAACATTGGCTTTTGATTCAAGTGGGCTTCACGTGTATGCATGAAATAAAAGAAGAAAGGCTTGGCTTTTGTTTTAATTTTCCATGCAAGGATTGAGGGTGCAAAATAAAAGCTATTTAAAAAGCATAGACTTGCGGCAGCATTAAGGGAATTAAAAAGAGAAGATCAGCTGCAAGAATTAGTAGCCAAGAAGAAAAAAAATATTAGAGCAGCAGCCGCACTATTAAGCCAAAGCCGAGAGTAGCAAGAACTATTGGAGAATTTTAAAAATCAACACTCATAAAACACATTATTTTATTTCTTCAACAATACTCCTGAACTACAACTCTTATTTTTCATTCTCTATAACTTAGAGATTTTCTTACTTCACTTGATGAATAAACCAAAGGGGAAAACGGGTATATACATGAAGCAAACTAATCACAACCATTCATTTGTTCAACTACTACACAAATCATCACCATTTATTAAAACCTACCACTCACCTACTTCGGTAACCACACCTACTCACCTACCACAAGAAACTTCTATGTATTTGGGCTTGAATTTTTTCATTTTGGATCAAGTTTATGATGAAACACCCCCTTAAACTTGATCCTATAACACTAAGCCAACTTCTGAATTTTACAACGTCTTCTTGCTTGAGTGGTTTGGTGAAGATGTCAGCTGCTTGATCCTGTTGTTTCGTATAGTTGATTTGCACTTCTTTTCTTACAATACACTCCCTTATAAAATGATTGCGAGTATCTATGTGTTTGCTTCAATCATGAAAGACTAGATTCTTGGATATGGAAATTGTTGATTTATTATCAAGATAAATCTCAATTGGCTCTTCCTATAGGAAGCCCAACTCCTTCAGCAAATTTTTGAGCCAAATTTCATGGCAAACACTTGATGTAGCAACTACATACTCATCTTCACAGGTGGAAAGTGTGACAATTGGTTTCTTCTTTGACATTTATGTGAAAGTAGTATCTCCTATCAAAACATAAATCTGGTGGTGCTCTTTTGATCATCTACATCTCCACCCCAATCGCTACCACTATATCTAAAAAGCTTGTAATCATTAGAAAATGAGTATAACAAGCCCAAATTAATTGTACTTTTGATATAGCAAACGATTCTTTTTGCAGCTTTAAAATGGTGGTTTTTGGATTCTCCATGTATTGACTTGCAAGTTCAATAGCATAAAGAATATCCAGTCTTGTGCATGTTAAATAACGTAGGCTTCTGACCAAACTTTTAAAGAATGTTAGACTATATCTTCGCCTTTATCATGTTTGGATAACTTGACTCTCCATTCCACTCGCGTGCTTATAGGCTTGCAATCATTCATCTTGAACTTCTTGAGAATCTCTTTTGCATAGCTTTCTTGGGAGATAAATATGTCTTCTTTCTTTTGCTTAACTTCAATGCCGAGGTAATATGCCATCAGTCCGATATCAGTCATCTCAAACTCTTTGATCATCACTCTTTTGAACTCTTCAAATAAGCTTGGATCACTTCTAGTGAATATGAGATCATCCACATACAGACACACAATCAAAATGTCTCTATCTTTTTCTTTGACGTAGAGAGCATGTTCATATAGGCATTTGGTAAAGCCATTCTCTTGAAAATACTTGTTAATTCTGCTATTCCATGTCCTTGGTACTTGCTTTAACCCATAAAGAGCTTTCTTCAATCTTAGAACCTTGTCTTCATGTCCTTTCACCACATAGCTTAATGGTTGTTCGATATAAACTTCTTCTTTAAGGAATCCATTCAAGAAAGCAGACTTCACATCTATTTGAAAAATCTTCCATTTTTTCTGAGCAGCCAAAGAAATAATAAGTTTAATAGTTTCAAGTCGGGCTAAAGGAGCAAATACCTCATCGTAGTCTATGTTAGCCTTTTGCAACTAGCCTCACCTTGTGCCTTTTAATTTCTCCCTTGGCATTTCTCTTCGTTTTGTACACCCATTTGACATCGATCGTCTTGTGACCTTTGGGAAGAGTAGTAAGCTCCAAAGTATCATTCTTTATAATGGTTTTGATTTCTTCATCCATTGTAATTCTCCATTTCTCATCTAGTGCAGCTTCTTGGAAGTTGACTGGCTCACAATCAACAAAAAGACAAAACAATGTGAGACTATCAAGTCTTTTAGTTACCTTATAGAGATCTTGAAGACTCCTTGTACGTTCTTCGATTGTTTCATTGAAGAAAGATGGCAGTGAATTTCCACGAGTGGCTGATGTTGGTAAGATAGGTGAAGTAGTTGGCCCTTATTATTCTTCTACTTGTTTTATCTGTGTATGATCATTTTCTTCAATAGAAAAGAAGTTGAAGTCATCCACACCAGAGCCAAAATCTCATTCTCCTTCTTTATCAAAAATTACATCTTGACAGATCACAATTTTCTTGGTTGTTTAGATTGTAAAGCTTGTATCCTTTAGAGTAGTTGTTATAGCTGATGAAGATGAACTTCTCACTTTTGTCATCCAAACTTAGCTCTACTTTTGTCCTGGTACATGTACATGGGCAATGCTTCCAAAAACTCTTAAATGGGTGATGCCGGGCTTTCTTCCACTCCAAACTTCTTGTGGCGTCTTGCCCCACACACTTCTTGTTGGAGATTGATTGGATCAGTAGACTACACATGCAACAGCTTCAGCCTAAAATTCTTTAGGTAGCCTCTTACTCTTGAGCATGTTTCTTGCCATGTCAAGGATGGTTTTGTTCTTCCTTTCTGCAACACCATTTTGTTAAGGGGGTCTTAGAACTGTCAAAAGCCGTCAATTCCATTTGTTTCACAAAACTCTACGAATTTTTTTGGAAGTGAACTCTTCACCTTGATTAGATCTCATGGCTTTAATCTAGTATCCACTTTCTTTTTCCATTCTGACTTTAAACTTCTTGAAAGCTCCAAAACTTCTGATTTCTACTTTAAAAAATACATCCAAGTTTTTCTTGAAAAATCATCTATGAAGAAAAGGAAGTAGTTACTTTTACTAAGGAAGCTTGGCTTGAATGGACCACACACATCAGTATGAATGAGCTCGAGTGGCTTTTGAGCTCTTGAGTTTTACTTCTTTAGAAAGTTCTTTTTGAACTCGCTTGCTAATTAAACATCCTTCACAAAGTTGATCAGGGTGATTGATGTATGGTAAGCATTTCACTATGTTCTTCTTAGATAGTAGCTTAAGTCCTCTAAAGTTAAAATACTCATATCGAAGATGCTAAATCTAGGATGGATCTTTGACAGGCTTTAAGACATTTTACAACATCATTTTGAATATTTAAAAGAAATATTCTATTCTTCAACATTTTTACCTTTGTAATTAGATTTCCTTTGTCATCTCTTAGGAAAAGACTACATTCTTTTAAGTGAATATCATAGCCTTTTCCCAATAGTTAACCCAAACCAAGGATGTTGCTTTTCATATCGGGCACATAATAAACATTATGTGCCTAATTATTTGGTGGTTATCATCTTTTGTAAGAAAAAGAATGTTACCTCAACCCTTTACTATTACTTTTGAATCATCTCCAAAAGCGACACTGTCATTCACAAATTCATTTAGATCCAGATCATGCTTTTGTTTCCGCTTATATGATTGCTAGCATTTGTGTCAAGATACCATGTATTTTTTTTATCTCCACTTTTGTCATTGTGTGCTAGTAAAAGGGTGTCATCTTCACCATTTTTCTCTTCAGCATAATTCACTCTCTCATCAATTCTGGTGCTTAGAGCTCTGCATTCTAAAGCATAATGCCCAAACTTTTGACAATTATAGCACTGTACTTGGGATTTATCGTACCTCGATCTTTGATTGCCTCTACCTCATCCTCTGGTTGAGCTTTCTCTTTTTCCATTATTGGAACTGCTGTTGTTGAAATTCCAACCTCGTCCATGACCACGACCTCTACTTCGTCCTCAACCTTTACCTTGGTTATAATGTTTTCTCTTGTTGTCGAAGCTTTCTTCTCTTTTCTTTGGATTGCCTTCTATCTTGAAAAGTTGTTCTTCTATTCCATACTTCTTTTTCAGTCTTTCTTCATAGGCTTGCATCCTTCCTTTAAGTTGCTAGATCATCATATCCTCTAGATCTTTTGTTTCCTTAATTGTCACAACAATATGGTCAAACTTTGAATCTACTAATCGAAGTATCTTTTTAATGATCTTTACCTCTTTTAACTCCTCGCCATTTCTTTTTAATTCATTGGAAACAGTCACAACCCAAGTATAGTAATAAAAAATTTACTCTGATGCCTTCATGTGTAAGGACTCAAATTCTCCTCGTAATATTTGGAGACGAACCTTCTTAACTTGCTCTGCTCTTTTGTAAGAGGTCTCTAACTTCTCTCATGCTTCTTTCAATAGGCTCCACCAAAGAATCTTTTCAAAAGCATCTTCATATAATGATTAAAAGATGAGATACTTTGCTTTATTCTCTTTCTTCTTTAAGTCTTTTAAATTCTCCTTTTTCGTCGCGGTTAAAGTAGCTTTATTTTCTGGCACAATAAAGCATTTCTCCACGACATCACATACATCATGTGAACCCAATAGAGCCTTCATTTTAATACTCCAATTGTCGAACTTACTTCCCTTCAATTGTGGAACTTAGAATACCATCATGCCACCATTTGTCATAATTCACAATTGAATGAGAACATGGGGATTTTGAATGTACAGATGAGTCCAGAACGTCAAAAAATCTTGGGAGGGACTCGAGTCAACTTTCAGTCAATGGTCAACGTTTTTGTTTAATTGACTTGGCTAGGTCCAGCTCGGGGTGGTTCGGTTCAGTTTGGGTCGGCTTGGTTCAAATTGGTTCGGTTTGCCTCGGCTTGGCTTGATTTGGTTCGGTTCAACTTGGTTCAACTCGGTGAGTCGACTCAGCTTTAGAACAAAAAAATTTCGGCAGCGAGTGTGGGCGCGTCCGGTCTTCGATCGGGCTGATTTTTATGGCGTCGCATTTGTCTCGTTGAGGTCTTCGATTTGATATCCTATGCGACTATATATAGCATCAAACACTAGCTCTAATACCACTTTGTTGGATAATTTTAAAAATCAACACTAAAAAAACACACTATTTTATTTCTTCAACAACACTCCTCAATTACAACTCTTATTTTTCACTCTCTACAACTTAGAGATTTTGTTACTTCACTTGATGCATAAACCAGAGGGGAGAGGGGGTATTTATACATGAAACAAACTAATCATAACCATTCATTTATTCAACTACTACACAAATCATCACCATTCATTAAAACCTACCACTCACCTACTTCACCAACTACACCTACAACAAGAAACTTCTATGTATTTGGGCTTGAATTTGTTCATTTTGGATCAAGTTTATAATCCAACAAGAACAATTTGAAGGAGGAGGAAGACGCATTAATTCTTGAGTTTTTCTTTCTCTCTTGTCGATTATCTTGCTTGAATGTTCCCAATTAAATTCATGAATTCTCTTTATATTTCCATGAACTAATTTATTTCGCTAGGGCTACAATGTAGCCTAACTATGAAGATTTAATTCCATAAATCTATCTTAGTTTTAGTTTGTTATTCCATAATTGAGTGTTCATTATTATGTTTAATGCTTTTAAATATCTTGTCAATATTTGAATGATTTGAGGGTAAATAATGAGACCAAGAGGAGATTTATGTATTTTTCCCTGTATAATAGATGCCATGAATTGAACGAAAGACATATGTGCCAACGTGATTCGTGTAGTTTTATCTAAGAATTTCCATAGAGCTTCATGAATATCTACATATTTAAATTCACATAGAGATATAGTGGGTTAATATTTGAATGTATTTTTGATATTACTCAATAGAGGATATTGAATAGATTAGGTAAATTGTCAACATTGGTGATAAACTTTAACAACATAGATGGGGATTAAATTAGATTGGTTATGGTGAAATCAGATGTCTTATTATCTTAATCTCTTGGTGATTTTTATTCTTGCTTGTATCTTATCTTTATTTAATTTTTAGTTATTTAATTTTATTTAATTTTTAATCTAAATTCACCTATTCGGTTATTCAAATAAATTAAGGTTAGAATAATTTCAGTAGCTAATAGGATATACAATCTCTGGGGGACAATACTCTACTCTTAATTATATTACTTGTGCCGACTAGTATACTTGCTAATTTATGCATCAAGTTTTTGGATAGAAAACACTAGATACCAATTGATGGAGCAAGCGTAGTAGAAGCAGAATTGATTGGATAGAAAACACTATATGTAATCCCCCTCTGGGATTATTTATCAAAATTTCTCTTGTAAATTCGTTTGGATTAAAGTGTCATTTAATCTCGCGTTACACATTATTAAAAAAATCTCATTGAGTCGTCTTGATTGGAACGATATCTAATCATGCTTCGATTAGAGCGTAAACAAATCGTGTTGGTTTGCATATCTAAGCACGATATGCAAATGCTCAAACCAATATGAACACAATACTATATATACATTGACTAGCAAAAATATAACTGATCCATTTGTTTTGATCTAGAACGAAAATGAGAAGCATGAGTTTATCATAATACTACATAATGTAGGAAGTTAATTTAAGAATTTTAAGATTCTAGAATTTTATGATTTTAGAATTTTCTATTTTAATTAGAGTCGTTATGGTATTTTATTATTTTTAGGATTTTTTTTATTTTTATTAGGGTCAATTAAGGTATGAGATTTAATTAATTTAGAGAAGTATCTTTTATTTCAATTACAATTAGGATTTAGTTTTCTTTTTTAGGTTAATTTAGGGAAGTTGGTTTCCTCTATTATAAATAGAGATGTCTTGTCATTGTTTTCAGCACTTCAGAAATTTGTTTTATTATGTGTATTGAGTGATAAATATGGTGAAAGGCATATAGTTTGAAAGTAAAAATAGGAGAAATTTCAAATTTTATATTACAGTAATTGTTATATGTGCCCCTAATATATATATTGTGCGAGAAGATATCAGTCCCTAATTTAGTAATATTAATGATCAAAATTTCTTCTTTTATACAGGACGTTGTTTTGCTGGATGAAGTTGATGATAGGCTCGAGGAAGATGAGGTTGACGAAATTGTTTCAGAGAATGAAGAAGATAGGAAAATATTCAAGAAGTGAGATCATTTTGTGTATGGTGTTGGGAGGCTTTCTTGTAAAACTATTAAAATTGATATTTTATTGTACTTTTGATTAGTAGATATGATTTCTGTCAAAATTTTGAAATTAATGCAGCCAAATTTGATGTACTTTGTGTCTTATATTCAAGTACAGATACTTAAGCAACTAAATTCATAGATTATTCTATTTATAGAAAATAAGAAGAAAAAAAGTTCATGAAATAAAATCACTAAATAAGAAAAAGAGAAGACTGAAAAAAGGGGTACACATCTTCGACTACTCTTTTAGTATTTCCAAGGACAAATTCAATTGATATGTGTAATTATTCATTTTCCAATGGACTATTTCCGATGGCAGTTAATGTCATTTCCAGCCGCAGTGCCATCGAAAAAGATTTTTTGTTTCGACCACTCATCAAAAATTGTACTTTTTCAATGTGACTTAATACGACGTATTCTATTTTAAATGAATTTTTCGAGGACATATGAATATTCTCAAGGGCGTTTGCTCTCAGAATAACCTTTTTTTAGTGGTCCCCGATTGAGTGTTCAGCCTTTTATTAATAAATTTCGCAATTTATCCAACCTTTCTATTTAAAACATATATATGTGCTTTTACGTAAATTATATATTTTTGTAATTAAAAAAGAACATAATATATATTTGTTTGTATAATTGCAAATGAAAGTAATAAATTAATTAGATCATTTCAGTTGTTGTTCTGGGGGCACAAGTTGATAGCATGTAATATAAGAAACCGCGGCAATTCATTTTAGTCTTGAAGCTTTCCGTAGTTAGGTTCCAAGTCTCTTAACTACAGTACTTCACTTTTGAATATGTTTTGAATTTGACTTATAAAAAAGTCTTCCCATAAAACATTAAGAAAATTCCAAAAGTTTTTAATAATGTCTGATTATCTCTTTGGAGGGTTGAGTTGGAAGGCACATATCGGCCTCAATTTTTAGACTGAGTCTGGGTTTAATGCTAAGGCGTGACCTCTCTATCCTGATTTCGTGTCTCATTAGTTCACATGCGTTAAATTTAAAAAAAAAAAAAAAAAGACCTTTTTAGAGAATCTCTTGTTGCTTTCACTAAAATAAATTAATTTTAAATATTATATGCATGGCCAGCATATATACTTAAAAAATTAGCTCCAAAATTAAGAGTTCTGTGAAATTTATATTAAAAGCTCTATGAGCCCGTGTGTGATGTTTTCTCTATCAATTAATTATTTTAAGCATTTGGTATAAAGGAATAATTAATCATGACTATGCTTTATTTTTAGATATCCAATAGTGATTTTATAGCAACCCCACATGTGAAGTTCATTTTAAAGCATGTACGAAGATTATATCATTCCTCTATTCTCTAATGATCTGGTTGAGTAGTATTCAAGTAAGTTTATCTTTTAAGGATGTCATCACTCATCATAAATATAAATATACGATCATCCAAAACAAAAACTTATACACCGTTAATAATAACATACCATAATCCATGAAAAGGCTATATTGTCCAAAAAACTAAGTAAGATGGAAAGAGACGCTTAATTATTTGCATGTCAATTCTAAAACCGAGTTTGTTTGTGCTACCAAAACCAACAATGACAGAATAAATTAATCTCTTATAGCATGCCAACTCTTACTTGACTATATATATAGATACATGTACAGAGAGAGAGAATCATTTTCAGGTCCGAAAGTCCGAATTTTATGAAATTTGTGATAAATTGGCAACAGTGTGAAAAAAACATTTACAACATTGTCAAACAATTTTTAATGTTAAAAAAATCTATTCATACAGTTGTCAACTCGTTCTAAATTTTATATCTGAGTTAGAAAATTTTCATATATATATACATACACAGAGAGGGGGCCTTCCGTAATGGGAATGCCTGTACAAAATTATGTGCTGACAAAGATTATAATATTGTAAAATTTTTTACAACATTATAAAAATAGACATCTGTAAAAAATTTAAGCGTAGTTGAGAATTTTCCAATATATGTATAAAACATAAATAAACTGGGCTGACTGTTGGCATTTGGCAGTGCATTAACAAAATAAATTCATAAAATTTTCACTCCTTTTTTTCTTTAAAATATAAAAATCTAAAGTCAACATTGGGCAATTAAATTAGCTGTGACCCAGTCTCTTAACGATTTTCTATGATTTCCGAGTTGAATAGTTCACAGGAGAACATATGAACAGAATATAAAAGCGCGAATCTTTCCCTTATACATTAATGGAACCAAGCAAATGTCTGATTTGCTCTAAACACAGCTAGCAGCAGTCATGGATGGGGCTGAAATAGTAATAACATATGTTTAGGTTTCTCTTTATGATCATCATATATGCATGAAGCCGCCAAAATGGACCAAAACTAAAACGAGTATCAATGTCAAAGAGAAAAGAATAGCCAGCACTATAAATACCATGCAACGATTGAGCTTCGTCTTCATCATCTTTCAATACTCGAGATAACAGTTAATCCATTTATTCATTAGCTACTTGCAAGAATCTAGCTAGATAGCACCTAAAATGGCTTCTCTTTCTCAAACAAATAAGTTTATGTGTACAATTATTGTCTCCACGTTGTTGTTGATCATCTCTACGCAATGTGAAGCACAACTCTCACCAACATTCTACGATGCCACTTGCCCAAGTGTCCTCAACACAATCCGAATAGGCATTAGAAATGCTGTTTCACGAGAGCGTAGGATGGCGGCATCCCTCATTCGCCTCCATTTTCATGATTGCTTCGTTCAAGGTTGTGACGCGTCCATTTTGTTGGACGATTCCTCCTCCATTGACAGCGAGAAAAATGCACTTCCAAATTTTAAATCAGCTAGAGGGTTCGAAGTTATAGACAGTGTCAAGTCTCAAGTGGAGAGAGTTTGCCCTGGAGTTGTTTCATGCGCTGATATCGTTGCTGTTGCAGCCCGTGATGCTTCTTTTGCTGTGAGTAAATCATCATTAATTTTCCTCAAGATTAATACAATAAGAGACATGGCGCTAACAGAAATAGTGATAAGCCGATACCGTTCTGTATTATTAATCTTAATATATAATTCATTGTTAGTTTTGGTTAGTTAATTAATTTGAAAATATTAATTACAGGTTGGTGGACCGTCATGGACAGTTAAGCTTGGTCGAAGAGACTCAACAACTGCAAGCAGAAGCTTAGCAGAAAACCTCCCCAGCTTTACAGATGGATTGGACAAACTTATTTCCACCTTCACTACCAAAGGCTTGAATGCAAGAGACTTGGTTGCCCTTTCAGGTACCCCTCTCTCTATATATACATACATACATATGTGTGTGTGTATTTGTCATATCATAATATATACATATAAAAAATAATATTTCTTAATTAACTATGACTAAATAATCAATAATATTAATTAATTTGTTGTTTCATTTGAAATTCAGGAGCTCACACAATTGGCCAAGCACAATGTGCATTTTTCCTTGATAGGATTTATAGCAATCAAAGCAATATTGATGCTGGATTCGCGAGCACTCGTAGACGTCAGTGTCCGGCTAATGGTGGTGACAGCAATCTATCACCACTTGATTTAGTGACACCCAATTCTTTCGATAACAATTACTTCAAGGAGGGACTTCTTGCATCAGACCAAGTTCTGTTTAGTGGTGGATCGACTGACTCCATTGTTGATGAATATAGCAAAAACCCTTCAAAATTTAAACCTGATTTTGCAGCTGCCATGATTAAGATGGCAGATATCAGTCCTCTCACTGGCACTGCTGGACAAATTCGAAGAGTTTGCAATCTTGTCAACTAATGATTTAGTTTTTCTATTCTTTGATTTAGTTTTCTGATAATAAATAACGGCAAGTCTACCGGTCCAATTGTGTACTGTTTTGTTTATTAATTAAGTTAATCATTATAAAATTTTAGTTGTGCATTCCCAACTTTCTTGCATAGTAAGAATGATCGATAATTACTTGTATTTTATTGATATGCAAAATCGCGATCCCCTAAACTTTCTGTAATTAATTAGTTCCAAATAATATCCACCAACATTAATTCTACCGGAATCATGACATGTTATTAAACTTATATGACAGTGCAACAGATAAGAAACGAATTATGTTTGAAATGCTGAAGTTATATGACTACCAAATATTTGTCATCAAAATTCTGCCCACATGTTGATACCATATATGCAAGCAAAGAGCAAAGGGCAAAACAATAAATGCATGTAAAATTATTTCATGTGACCTATATCACCCGTGAGTAGGATTAGTAAGTGATCAGTTTTATTTTCGACAAGTTGTCACAATCAGAAATCGTGTTACCAGCTACCAAAAACATGGGTGATGTAGTGAATGTAACTTTTTTTATTTTTTATTTTTTAGAGGAAAGTAAACCTTTGATTGAAGACCTAAACAACCAATAATACACTATCTCAAGAATGAAAGCACGGTATTAGATAAGCTGTAAATCACGTTCATTACATGATTTTTCTTTTATAATCAAATCGATGAGTAGTTTCACACATTAGATCTCATGTGGCATTAGAGAAACGTTTTATGGATATGGTTACCTATGGAAGCCAATTAGTTATATTCAGTTATGAGTTATGAGATGACAAGCTGAGTCAGCTGGAGTGGGACCCACTGGTGGTTAAATAGTTATTATAAACAGCTAGTTTGTGCAACTGTATATAAGTAACAGAGCAAGCTGATTGGGAAGCACTTTTGTGAGATCAATTAAGTGACTTTGTGAGAGAGATCAATTGGTCTTTGTGGGAAAATTAGTTTCTTGTTCTCTTGAGAGTGTTCTCGTAATTGATCTGATTCAATAAAAGCCTTAGCCCTACTTTTTCTTAGCCATGGACGTAGGTACCTTGGTACTAAACCACATTAACTCTTGAGTGTTGATTCTTTTCTTCTGTCTTCTTAATTCTTTTGTTGCATTAGTTTATTTCTTTGCTGTATTGATCTTGATTTATTAAAAGATTAGGAATCTAACTTGATACGTTATCAAACTGGTATCAGAGCTTTGGTCTCTCTGTTCTTGATTACCAAATGGCACCACCAGCTTTGATCTTGAAAAGTTTAATGATGAAAATGATTTCTGTTTATGGATTATCAAGATGCGAGCAATCCTCATTCAATAAAGGTGTTAGAGTGTAATTTATGCACTAGTTTTGCATTTTTTATTTCCTTTAATATCGATGTTTTGTACTTAATAATAGTGATTTACTTGTGTTTTATTTAGTATGTGCAATTCTATTTATTGGTGCTAAAATTGAGCTACAAGATGACGTTTAAGGATGATTATTTTCTTGGAGAAATTATGAGCTTCAGAAGAACTTTGTTGATAAGGCGTGGGCAGGTGCTGCCAACAAAGGACCTGCAGTTTTTATTTTAACGTATTTTATCTTTTTGATTATTTTTATAATTTTAAATTTAATATTTAGATATATAAAAAAAGAGAGAACGCTAGATCTAAATTTTTCTCTTCTCTCTATGAAAAACTAAACCCATTATTCTAGTTGAAGGAAGTAAACAATGTTTGTCCTCAAGCAAAACTAGTGCATAAATTGCACTCAAACAAATTCTCCCACACCAAGATAATGTTTGTCCGCAAGCATATAACTCAAAAGTAATCCCAAATCTTCACTCAATTCTCATCTCAACTCATCCAAAAACAATCTTAAGCAAGCCTACCTCAAGAATTTAAATCAATCAACATTCGAGAGACAAGGATCTTAAAACATAGGATCTCATAAGCTAGTATAAAAACATTCAACCACCAAGAAAATCCATTCAAAATTCAAGTGCAACAAGATTTAATAGCCCTCTCATTGACTTCACTCCATGCACTCAAAGTATTTAGGGTATCATTTATGCAATCAAATCAAATCAAAGAATGTTATTACCATAAGCTTGCTCATATATCACATCTCATTCCACAAAACATGAATTAAATGCAAAAATCTAAGGGTCTTAGAAAGGTTATAATGGGGTTAAATGGGTTAAATGAAAAAAAAAGGTCTATGAAAGAAAAAAGAGATCAAAATGAGAAAAATGAACTCATTGAATGAACCTTATGATATCAAAACGCTTATTTCTACTCAAGCCGCCAATAATGTAAACACTTTTTTTTTCTTTTTCTTTTTTCTTTTTTTTGTAATGATGAATCAAACAAAAGAAATGAACCTTGCACAATTTAATTCAAGCATAATGCTTGTTGATGTAATTGAGAAACTTTAATTCGAGGTAGCAAAAGCAACAAAATATATATAAAATATATCTAAACAATGAGTCCAAAAATCTCCTTAAATTGAGGCTCAACAAGAAGGAAAAATAGGGTAAGTAGATGGAGAGAATTAGATGGGTAATAAAACAGTCTTCACCCAAAGACAAGTGAAGAGAATGGTTAAGGCTGAAACAAAGATAACAAATAAAAGTCTGTGGGTGGAGAAAAAGAAGAAAAATGCAAAAATAAAAAAAATGGAAAGTGGTTTTGCCCTTATCATTTTAATGCATAAAATCATGTAATGCGGCTTCAACATGCATAACAAAGCAAGTTCTAAAATAAACAAACTGAGATTGATATTCACACAACAAAAATAATTAGAGCAAATTGGTTGCTTATAGGCTTAAATCCTCACAAAGTTGGTAAATTTGCTATCAAATCATGTACACTCTTCAAATGAATCAACTATCAATAATGGTGTAGAATGAGAAGGTATAAGTGATATATAAAAGAAAAGGTAAAAAGGATAAGAAGCGAGAAAGATGTATGTATTAAGCATACTAAATCCAAAATCATTTACGGATGAGCAGAGTGATAATAATACTTTCAGACATTAATATTGCAAAACTCCCTCCCCCACACCAAGAGCTTACATTGTCCCCAATATTGTAATAAAGCGTAAGGATAAAATATTAAAGGCAAACGTCCCTGAATTGTGAACTTTGATCCACATAACATCTTTGGGCTTGGCAGAAATTGTGGGATAAACTCACACTCTCAAAGCATGCAGCCAAATTTTGCTCCATCTTGTTCAGCTTGTGCTCCATTTTGTATAACTGAATGCTCAAAGGTAGTGCAGATGCAGAAGGAATAGTTGGTGGGATAGCAGTTTCATCGTCAAACTTGTCATAAGAGGTAGCACCACTCCTAGCATAAAGCTTCTTTAGAAGTTGAGTGGGTCCTGATTCAATAAACTGAAATCTCCCCTCCTTGAATTCGACCACACCTGTTCTTTCAATTAAAGGCATATCCAAAAATTCCTTTTTGCAAGCAGGATGTAAATCATTATTGTCAGGATCAAGCACACATAAATTTATAGCTAACAAAGTAATGTATGGACAAAGAAATAAAGTCTTATACCTTTTAAGCACACTCTGAAATTGATCTGCTAACCAAAAACCTAGATTAAGCCTCACATGATTTAACATGCACCAAATAAAATAAAACTCAGTTTTAGAGAAAACTTCCGAGTGATCTTTCTTTCCTAAAAAATTGTATGCTAAGAACTGATGCACACATTTCAAAACAGAATCACGTAAGAAAGAGCTCTTTGATTCACTCGAGTCATAGGCATTGTGATCAAAAGATAAATTACGCCAAAGACCATAAGGCTCAAAATTTTCGCTAAAGTCACAAGTTGTCCCTAAATATGCATCACTAGAAGAATAATCATCATCAATGAATCCTAAAACTAGATTAAAATCTGTGATAGATTGTGAAAAATTTCGTCCCATTAACCTAAACTTTATAATATTCGGAGTATGCAAAGTAAAATCATTCGGTATATTAAATTGAAAAGTAGCATAGAACTCCCTAATCAACTCAACATAACCCAAACAATCAACATTAACAAACTTACTCAAACTAGTCTTATCTATCAAAGAATTAAAATTATCCTTAACATTCAATTTTTCATGAGTCGGGTAATGAATATACTTAGCTAAAAGTATTTTTCGCTTGGAAATATCTTTGTACCTTTCTTTCTCTTGCTGAGTCGTGAATGTGAGGCACCCTCCGAGATTGGATTCAGCAAGTGGCAAAACACTCATGCCTTTTCCATGTTTCGATCTTTGCCTCACGGCTTGATGTGAATCTAAGACTGTGTTCCATGGGACTGTAGTGGGAGCAGCAATCATGGATTTCTTTGCGACAAGTTTCTTTTTAGACGTTGATGACTTGGAAGTTAATGTTTTCCTCTTCGGCATTGTTACAGTAATTTCACTCACAAGTTTTGTTTGAATGCGACAAGTGGTGGTCCTTTGATCTGAAGAGAGTGAAGCTGTGCAGGTTGTTGGGCTGGTGCAGATGCTCAGCTTCCTAGTGAGGAGCTGGTGCGAGAGGCAGCGTTAGGGATTTTTTTATGAACAGTGAAAACAAATTTGTTTTGTTTTGTTTTTGTAAACTAAAAACTGAAAGAGACACTTGAGACTAGGGGTGGGCAAATGCGGGTTCGGGTCGGGTTCGGGTCAACCCGATCGGGTTGCGGGTTGGTCGGGTTTAATAAAAATCAACCCGAATGGAACCCGATTTAATGACCCGACCCGACCCGAACCGACCCGAACTATGTTCGGGTCTGTTCGGGTCGGGTCAATAAATCGGGTTGAATTCGGGTTTGGATTTGAAATGGGTCGGATTGAGTTCGGGTCAAATCGGGTCAGTTCAGGTCAGGTCGGGTCAGTTCGGGTCGGTTCGGGTCAGTTCGGGTCGGGTTAGTTCGGGTCATGTCGGGTCGGGTCGGGTCGGGTCGGGTCGGTTCGGTTTAATACAAATTTGAGCTATTTTTTTCCTATTTTTAGAGTTTTTATGGTGGTTTTAAGACATATTTCTTAATTATAGTCCATTTCACTAATTTTCAACTAAAAAAATAAAAAAAAATATTATGAAATCAAATGAATAAAGTTAAAATGTTAGAATTAAAGTATTTGCGTATTACCTTCAAGGGTAAGATTAAGATTATTATTTGCTCAACTAACAAAGTCCAAACTAATAAAAGTTAAAATTAATATAAACTTAAAAAGTCCAAAGATAATAGGCTATTGCCTATTAGTCTCCATTCAAAGCACAAATTCCAAATACTAGTATTTGAAAGTTTGAGACACAAACTCACAAAGTCACAAAATTTAAACATAATTAAATTGTTTGGAAACACAAATCACAAAGTCCAACATGAAAACTAAATAAGATTCTTTGGCTCCTCCACCTTGATTCCTCCATAGCTCCGCACAAGCACTTTGAGAAGTTCTAAATTCAAATTCTTGAACTCCAAGTTCAAGTGCCGATTGCCTAGAGAAGGATTGAAGAAATGTACAATAACTATTTTCTTTAAGTCATGTTGCAAATGAATAAACTCAATTCACATAAAAAAAATTGAGCAAATAAACCAAATTCATAAGGTTACACATCAAACATAACACAAATAAATAAATCCAATATCTTTAATTGAGCTAAAGGGGTGTTACAATCTTTCTAATTTCTATTATATCATTAAAAATTTATAATTACAAATAAATATAATATATTAATATGTTTAGCAAATTTTTCATTACACACATACACACTTCATTATATATATATAAAAAAAATTAAGTCAATCATGCTTATTTTATGGCAATCATCACCAAATCAAGTTAATAATAATACTAGACAATAATACTATTCTATCAACTTCAACTTGTCTAATGAAAATAATTACAAATTTATAATTTTACAAACTACAATTAGACTTAAAAATTTAAACCTATAACAACTATAATTACAGTTTAAATTATAACCTAATAACACTATAATATCAAATTAGGAATAATAATATATATTAAAAGTTACCTTTCAAACATCCATAACACCAATGTCGGCGCTCACCGCTTCCACTGTTGAAGCTTGCGATCTTATAAGCTCTATAAAATAATAAAAAAATTAGTAAGTAACTCAAGTATATGACTACATGCAAATATTCTATATAAAGTTATTATGCATTTTAAATATATTATGTATATAATGTATGATAAAAAATTAAAAACATTACCTTCTTGTAATTCCATATGAAACATTTGCTCCTTAATGTCTTCTTGGAGGTTGTAGACGGGATTGGCAAAAAGTTTAGATTGTAGCCAATTTTCAGTGCATATCAATGCCTCAACCATAGCCGGGGTTAAAGAACTCCTATACTCATCAATAATACGACGCCCAGTGCTAAAGGCAGACTCAGATGCCACTGTGGAAACAGGAACAGCGAGGACATCCCTTGCAATTTTCTCCAGAATTGGATACCTCGATCTATTCACCCTCCACCAAAGCAAAACATTAAGTTTAAGATTGCTGGGATCTTCAACTGGGTCCTTCAAGTACCTTTCCACCTCAGATACTACTCTTTTGCTCTCATTCTGAACAGAAACCTTCCTAGCATATCCAAGGAAAGGGCGAGCAACTCGAAAAGCATCATCGCCTTCACCACCAGCAACATCCATCAAATTACCCTCAGTTGTAAAACGTTGAGAAGAACTTGTACCTACATAGCTGCCACTAAGACAACTCTCATTATACATCGATGGTGTGGAACTAGCGGAGAATGCACTATATGCATCATAAAACTCATTCAACAAGTCCTTCACTGCTTTGGTCATTTGTTCAACCATCAAATAATCATTGCCAAAAATAATCTCAAAAATGTGTTTAGCAAAATCCATTTTCGCTCGTGGATCAAGAATAGAGGCGAAAATCAACATTTTGTTTATCTTTCCCGTGGACTCCCAATACTTATCAAATTTTTTCCTCATACTATAAGCCATAGAGGACACCCAAGGATCTGTGCTTTGTTGTAGTGCAGTCAAAGAACTCTCAATTAAGCCAATAATATCATAACAAAGATTAGAAGTCACACTCAAAGAGGCAGAAAACAACAATGTGGCATCATAAAATACCTTCAAAAACTTCACAATTCGTTCAGCACTCTCCCAGTCATCCGGTCCAGGTGGGCCCACCCTTTTAACATTATTCTCTTTCTCAGCAAAGTATGCCTCATACGGTTTATCCACTTCAGCCATTCTATCAAATGCCGCTTGAAATTTCAGCGCAGTCATCAACATCAAATAAGTGGAATTCCACCTGGTAGGACAATCCAAAACAACAATTCCCTTTGGACAATTCACCTGCTCAGCACATTGTTTAAATGTCCGCAGCCTCGTGGTGGAAGATCTCACGTACTTCACAGCATTCCGAATAGCGGCAACACTAGCATGTAACTCACCCAACCCTGAAACAACAATCAAATTCAATATATGTGCACAACAACGCACATGCATATATTGTCCCGCCAACACAAGTGCATCATCATTCCTCCAACCAAGCAACTGCATAGTCACATAACCAACAGCAATGTCATTTGTAGTGGCATTATCAACAGTTATTGCAAACAATCTCTCAATCCCCCAGTCCTGTAAGCAAGCCACAATCTTTTTGCCAATCGACTTCCCTCTATGATCTTCGATTGCGCTAAAACTAATAATCCTCCTATTCAAACACCAATCACTATCAATAAAATGAGCTGTAATCACCATATAACTCATGTTTTGAACAGAAGTCCATAAATCAGTTGTAAGAGACACCCGCTGCTTGTTGTTGCAAATCAAACTCTTCAACATTGCCTTTTCCTCCAAAAATAACTCCATAACATCTCTACCAACGGTTCTCCGAGATGGCATAACAAAGCGGGGATAGCTACACTACGAAATGCCTAAATCCTTTGTTGTCTACAAAGCGAGCGGCAACTCACCCATAATAATCATTTTAGTTCTTGCCCTTGGCAAGACGCGCGTCCTGACTCCAACCTTTACCCAAAACTAAATTACTTGCATTTTCTTCGCCGCCCTCAGATGTCAAATTTTGTTGACTTCCACTTTGTTGTTCCCGAAATGCCTTGTATGATGCACATGTCTGTATATGCCTCTTCATATTTGTAATCCCATCAAGCCTTGAATGACATTGATATTGTTTGCCACAATAGTTGCACATGCATTTGTTTGGATTATCTTCGAGTAAAGTGAAATGATTCCATATTTGCGATCTTTTCTTCATTGGCAGCCTTTTCCGCTTCACCTTTTCCTTTCCTTTTTGGGTTCCTTCCATTTGTACACTTTGCTCTTCATCGTCACTCATTGAATTCGATCTTGAGTGTCCAAGCATCTGAATATACAAAATAATAATTAATAATCATTAATTCAAAAATCAAACACACGGAAATATTATTAACATAATCTAATTAGTAATTTCAATTCAAATTGTTCATACTCCATAAACAAAAAGCAAGAAATTCATGATTAATTAATTATATCCAATTACGGAATTCCCATTCCCCATAATAATATGATATTATTTGTCGATCTATGTCTTAATTCTTATTATAAACCCTTTAATTTCAAGCCTAAATAACTTGTACTTAATGACTTAATGGATAATGGATAATTAACATATAATAAAATATTAATTGAATTAGTTAATTTCTTTAAGATTGAATGCTTAAAAGTTAAAACTACTACACAAGTGCACATAATCACATAACACATTATAATTCTAAAATATATGTATTTATGTAACATAATACTTCATTTTAATATTTAATTTTCATAAATTCATAATGTCCTAATTCATTCATAAAAAAATCAACTATTAATTATTATTAACAATTATTAACAATTATCAATTAACATTATTTCAATTATTAATAATTAACAAAATGTATGTTATTTATTAACAATTAATAAAATTTATTCTTAACAAAATCATAAATACATCAATTTTTTTATTTTATTACTAACATTTAAAAATAAATAATTAAAACAATCAAATAATAATCAATTACATAATAAATAACTAATTAAACATATATAATATAACTTTCTTTCTTTTAAATTTATTTCTTTTAGTAACAACTTCACAAATTAATATTCTTTTCAAAATAAATGACATTTTAGTTTAAAAAAATACTGCACAAATAATAGTCAAATACGCATCTAAAAAAAATCATGCAAAAAATACTAATAAATAAAGCCCCCAAAAGACCCGAAAATCCTTGAAAATTGCAATTATACCGTAATTGAAAGACTTAAACTTGGAAGTTACAAATTCACAACAAAGACCGAAGAACACTGGAGCAGCCGAGCAGGCTAAGCACTAGCAGCAGATCACGGTAGAGAGCAAATACTCGGGGGTCGCCGGCTCGGGTTGGAGGTTGCGGGATTGAGCAGCAGATCAAGGCAATCGGCAGCAGCAGATCGCGGCACAGCAGCAGCAGATGGAGCAGCAGATCGCGGCAGCAGATCAAGCAGCAAATCGCAGCAGTGGTTTCCGTTTCTCACGAGGGTTGTGTGACTTGTGTCTTGTGTGGCTGTGTGTAGTCAATGTGTTCTGTGTTTTGTGTGATATGTGTGTAGTGTGCGTGAGATTGTGGTGGCACTGTGGCTGTATGCAGTATCGTGTGCGTGAGTTTGTTTTGATTTTTTTTGTGTGTGCGTGACAGCATGTGTTTAGGCAGGGTTGAGGGTCCGTGAATGATGAATCTGTCTCCTGTGTCTGTGTGCCGTGCAGTGTGTGTTTGAAATTTTTGTTTGGTGTGTGCGTGTGTAAGTGTAACTGTGTAACATGCGTTTTTTTTTTTTTCTGGGTAACCCGATCGGGTATTCGGATCGGGTCTGGTTTGACCCGACCCGATCACAACCCAATCGGGTTGGCTAATTCTAACCCAATTGGGTTTGCATCACAACCCGATCCTACCCGAACCTGAAAATTTTCGGGTCGGGTCGGGTATTTTGCCCACCCCTACTTGAGACATCAAAAATTACATAAGTACTTTTTTTAATAAGCATATGGGTAGGCCTTAAAATTATTTTACTTTCAAATCACAAAAGTACTTATTAGTTAAAACGTGGGCACGCCTAACCGAAAATTTTCTTCTAGCAAAAATAAGTAAAAACATTATTTAAACAATCTGAATCAAAATTAAAAACAAAAGATATGAAAAAAAGCAAAATAAATAAATCATTTGGGTTGCCTCCCAAAAAGCGCATTTGTTTTATATCTTTAGCTAGACACATTTATGCATTAATCTCCACAAATGGGACTCTCGAGAGCCACTTCCTCCATAATATGAACCAAAAAACCTTTATAAAAAGGTTTTAATCGATGACCATTAACCTTAAAAACTTTGTCAGAGGTTGGACTCTGAATCTCAATTGCACCATGAGGAAAAACATTAGTAACAATAAAAGGTCCAACCCAGTGAGAACGTAATTTACCAGGAAAAAGTTTAAGCTTAAAATGAAAAAGAAGAACTTTTTGACCAACAAAGAACTCCTTTCTCAAAATCATTCTGTCATGAAATGTCTTCGTCTTTTCCTTGTAAAATCGCGAACTCTTATAGGATTCGTTTCTAATCTCCTCCAACTCTTGAAGCTGCAACTTCCTCTGCTTTTCTACTTCATCCATCCACATATTGTATTTCTTAACCGCCCAGTATGCTCTGTGCTCAAGCTCTATAGGTAAATGACAAGGCTTAGCAAATACTAAACGATAAGGAGACATACCTATGGGAGTTTTGTACGCGGTGCGATACGCTCATAATGCATCATCTAATCATAAGCTCCAATCCTTTCAATTTGGACTAACCGCCTTTTCAAGAATGGACTTGATTTCTCTGTTTCATATCTTAGCTTGTCCGCTTGTCTGTAGATGATAGACGGTAGACACTTGGTGGGTAACATGATACCTCTTGAACAAAGCCTCCACCACCCGATTACAGAAATGAGTGCCTCTATCACTTATCACCTCTCTCCGTACACCAAACCTGGCAAAAATATTAGACTTGACAAAATCTACAACAACTTTAGCATTGTCAGTCCGGGTTGCCTTAGCCTCTACTCACTTAGAAATGTAATCCACTGCTAAAAGAATGTAAGCATTGCCAAAAGATGAGGGGAAAAGTCCCATAAAATCAATGCCCAACACATCGAATATTTCACACACAATAATAAGGGTAAGTGGGATTTGATTCCTATGACTTAAATTGCCAGTCTTTTGACAATTCTCACACGACTTATAAAACATGTATGAATCACGAAATAAAGTAGGCCAAAATAGACCACATTCTAATACCTTAAAAGCTGTCCTTTTGGGACCAAAATGACCACCACATGCATATGAGTGACAAAACTGAAGAATAGAAGGAATTTCAAACTCAGATACACACCTTCTGATGACTTGGTCAGAGCAATGTTTCCACAAGTTAAGGGTCATCCCAAACATAGTATTTAGCATCGCTTTTAATCTTATCTTTTTAAGCCCTCGTCAAATCACTAGGTAGCATTCTTGTAACTAAGTAATTGACAATGTCAGCGTACCAAGGAACCATACCTTGAGTTACAAAGAGATGCTCATTTGGAAAATCATCCTTTAAAGGTGCTGCTTCTTCACTCGTGATCAATCTACTAAGGTGGTCTACAACTAAGTTTTCTGCTCCTTTCTTGTCACGGATCTCCAAGTTGAACTCTTGAAATAGTAGGATCCAGCAGATGAGTCTCGGTTTTGCTTCTTTTTTGGGGAGCAAATATTTGAGAGCTGCATGATCAGAAAAAACTATCACTGTAGTACCCAATAAATATGAACGGAATTTTTTTAAAGCAAAAACAATAGTTAAAAGTTCTTTTTCCGTTGTTGAGTAATTGCACTGAGCACTATCAAGCGTCTTTGATGCGTAATATATCACATGAGCAACTCTTCCAACCCTTTGTCTGAGAATAGCACCCACAGCATAGTTACTGGCGTCGCACATTATCTTAAAAGGGAGGTTCCAGTTGGGTGGCTGTATAATCGGAGCTGAAGTCAATATCTCCTTGAGCTTATCAAATGCTACCTTGCATGCTTCATTAAAATCAGACGTCACATCTTTCTAAAGCAGCTTGCATAATGGCCGAGCTATCTTCGAAAAATCCTTGATAAAACGTCAATAAAAACCTGCATGACCAAGGAAAGAACGAACTTTCCGCACACATGTGGGATAAGGTAAAGATTTAATAACATCTATCTTAACTTTATCTACCTCAATTCCTCTAGCAGAGACTACATGACCCAAAATAATACATTGATCTACCATAAAATGACATTTTTCATAATTCAAGACAAGGTTTGTTTCAATGCATCTTTCAAGCACTTTCTTCAAATTATAAAGACAATCATCAAAAGAATCAGCATACACTGTAAAATCATCCATAAATACCCCTATAATGTTCTCTACATAGTCTGAAAAAATACTGACCATGCACCTCTGAAAAGTGGCAGGAGCGTTACAAAGACCAAATGGCATACGTTGGTACGCAAAGGTTCCAAAAGGATATGTGAAGGTAGTCTTCTCCTGATCCTCAGGGGCAACTGATATCTAATGAAAACCTGAATAGACAACAAAAGTGAGATTTTCCTGCCAACCTTTCAAGCATTTTATCAATAAAAGGAATAGGAAAATGATTCGTACTAGTGAGTGAATTAAGCTTTCTAAAACCAATACAAACCCTCCACCCATTCAGAACTCAGGTGGGTACTAAGTCACCATAAGAATTCTCAACAATTGTTATACCAGTTTTCTTCGGTACCACTTGTATCGGACTTACCCATTTGCTATCCGAAATTGGATAGATTATACCTGCATAAAGAAGTTTTAGAATTTCTTCCTTCACTACTTCCATCATAAGTGGATTCAAACAGCGTTGAGCTTAGATCGAAGGTTTGGTATCTTCCTCCAGCAGTATTCTATACATGCACGTAGGCGGACTTATCCCTTTGATATCAGCAATTGTCCACCCAATAGCCTTTTTGTAATCTTTCAGCACTCTAATAAGCTTTTCTTCCTCTAAAGCACTAATCTTTGAAGGGATGATCATCGGAAGTGTCTCACCATCTCCCAGAAACATGTACTTTAGATGACTCGGCAATGGTTTAAGCTCTATTTTCGGTGCCTGCGAAATAGATGGAAGAAGTTTTGCATGAGATAAAGGTAGTTCAATATAAGACATATGATGAGTTAAAGTTCTCAAAGAATTTAATTCATAAATTGTCTCTTGCAATACAGAATTTAAAACAAACTCATTTTTATCCTTTTGCAATCCTTCTAGGCCCAAACTATTATTTAAAGCAGCTACCAATGAATCTTCAACATCCAAATAAAACACTTCCTACACTATAAGGTTAATAATATCCACAGAAAATACCAAATGTTCCTCACTAGGATATTTCATGGCATCATTCATATTGAACTCTATAATCGCTCCATCAAACTCCATAGTGATAGTCCCTTTATGTACATCCATTTTAATCCTAACAGTCTTAAGAAAAGGTCTTTTTAGAAAAATTGGGACAGAATTAGAGGAGTTATCCTCTTCCATATCGAATACATAAACATCAGCAAGAAAAACCAACTCATTAACTTGGACTAAGACATCTTCTAATACCCCGTTAGGATACGCATTAGAACCATCAACTAGTTGAATTATCACGCCAGTTTCTTTTAATGGACTCACATTCAAAGATGAATAAATGGAACGAGGCATGACATTAATAGAAGCTCCTAAATCTAACATAGTCTTCTCAACTCTAACACTACCAATTTTTCAAGGGATAATAAACATACCTGGATCCTTGCACTTAGGATGTAGTTTCCTTTGGAGAACTGCTGAAACATTCTCCCATATGTGAACTCTTTCATCTCCTCTTAATTTTCTCTTGGAGGTACACAGTTCCTTTAGGAATTTCGTATATCGAGGTATTTTTTTACTAGTATCTAATAAATGAATATTTACCTCAACCTTATGAAATGTCTCAAGGATGTCTTTCTCTTGTTCCTCCTTCTTAGATTTTGCAAACCAGCTTGGAAAATGAGGAGGTATCACTACAGGTTGGGGTTTCGCTACGGTGAGTTGCGCATCTTGAGATTTAAACATCAATTCATTCTTCTCAAGCTCAACTTCTACATGCTTTGTCACTTTCTTACTAGGGTCTTGCAACTCCTTCCCACTTCTAAGGATGACAACACTAGCGTTTTACTTTGGATTCACCTCAGATTGTGAAGGTAATCTCCCTAATACTTGAGACTCTAGACGGCTCATTATAGTCGCTAGTCGACTCATTTGGTTCTCTAAATTCTGAATGCTTGTTGTAGTTTCCTACTGAAATTGTTGACTGGTAGTCGAAAGAGAGATTGTGAAGGCAATCTCCTTGATACTTGAGACTCCAGGCGGCTCATTGTAGTCGCCAATTGACTCATTTGGTTCTCTAAATTCTGAATGCTTGTTGTATTTACCTGCTGAAATTGTTGAGTGTTAGTCGCAAGTGATTTAACAATTTCTTCAAGAGATATACCTGTCTTGGAGTTTGACTGTGGAGGGGCTGGTTGTCGTGGTGGGTATTGTTATAGAAATCCTGACGGCCTAACTCTATAGCTGAAGTTGGGATGATTCTTCCATCCTGGATTTTATGTTTGTGCATAAGGATCATACCTCCTCTGAGGCATGCCTGGAAATCCTCCAACTGCATCGGTTTGTTCAACGAGTTCTTCTTGAAGTGTAGGACACATATTAGTTGAATGACCAATATTGAAACAAATGCCACAAGTCTTTACCTGTTGCACATTACCTACAATAAATTTTTCTACAAGAGAAGTAAGTTCATCTAAATGTTGATCAATAGAAGAAATATTTACCTCATTCACCTTCCTTGAAGTGGGATCTTGCCTGCTGCCAAACTGTTGGGCATTGGCAGCCATATTTAAGATCAACTCCTTTGCTTGAGTAGGGGTCTTGTTCACCAACACACCTCCACTAGCAGTATCTATCATACGCCTATCTATCAATGACAGTCCTTCATAAAAGTATTAAATAAGAAGTTGATCAGATATCTGACACTGAGGACAGCTGGCACATAATTGTTTGAATCGCTCCCAATACTCATACAAAGTCTCCCTAGGAAGTTGTCTAATCCCATAAATGTCTTTTCTGATGTTGGCAGCTCTTAAAGCAGGAAAGTACTTCTCGAGGAACTACTTCTTCAAACCATTCCACGTTGTAATCGATCTAGGAGGCAAGTAGTACAACCAGTCTTTAGCTAACCCATCTAAAAAGAAAGGAAAAGCGCACATCTTAATATGCTCTTCAGTCACACCATGTGGCCTCATACTTGAACACACAACATGAAACTCTTTGAGATGTTTATGAGGATCTTCACCTGTAAAACCATAAAACTTAGGTAATAAATGAATGAGGCCAGACTTTAATTCAAAATTTATCTCCAAGTCTACTTATTGATTACAGAGTGATTGCTGATTCAAGTCTAATTCAGCTAACTCTCTAAGAGTTCTTTCTACGGGTGCAGCTCTATCCATCACTTGTTCTTCTGAATTGCTAAATGATTCAACCAAATCAGGCACTATATCTGTTTCAGAAAGCAAAGGCGACGAGGATCGTTGCTTAGCTTGCTTCGTCTGCTGTCTCAGCTAGTGAGCTGTCTTCTCAATTTCAGGATCAAACGAAAGTGTATCTGTACGAGAACAACAAACCATACACCCAGTAAAAATGTAAAAAATATTAAATAAACGACACCAATCCCCAGCAACGGCGCCAAAAATTTTAATGGTTGTCGAAGCCAGCAAAAATAAAAACCTACTATAAATAAATTATGTATAGTGATTGAGCAGGGTCGTGTCCACAAAGATTGGTAATTATTTAAATCATAAAATGTAAAATGCAAAATAGGGGGATTGTTGACAATAATAAAAATCAAATTAAAATAATAAGAATGCAAATTAAAATTTTAATTCAAATTGGGAAAAGCACTTGTTGAAGGAGTTAACTCAGCTTGATTCGAATACTGATCATTGATTCAAATATAAATCATTACTACTTATGAATAGACAGGTTATAGCTACTAAGACCCTCTAATAGCCAATCTCTCCTTAACTAGTCGATAACCAAGGTACGACCATTCGTTATTTGCCTAATCAATAGACAACCCTAGATACGATCATAGGATTTAATCAATTGACAGCCTGAAAAATCAAAGAGACCCAAATCTTAATCAACAAACGCATACGATGGTTCATTTAAATTAGATTGTTTATTCTCATAACACAACACACTGCTATACTATTTGTCACAAATATAAAAACTTCATACGATGAATCTTTTATTAACAATAGATTAAGTTGATAATTAAATAGTGGCCAATTATCTCATTAATAAACATGATCACGATAATAATTTAGAGAATAAACAAATACTCAAAAAGCAATAAAACAATTAAAGCATAAGAAAGATCTCACAGTAATGATGAATCAAAGTTTTATTAACCTTCAACTAGAATAATAGGTTTAGTTTTTCATAGAGAGAAGAGAAAATTTTATATCTAGCGTTCTCTCCATTTTTTATATCTAAATATTAAATTCAAAATTACAAAAATAACCAAAATGATAAAATACGTTAAAATAAAAACTACAGGTCCTTTGTTGACAGCACGTGCCCACACCTTATCAACAAAGTTCTTCTGAAGCTCATAATTTCTCTAAGAAAACAATCATCCTCAAATGTCATCTTGTAGCTCAATTTTAGCACCAATCAATAAAATTGCACCTACTAAAATAAAGTACAAGTAAATCACTATTATTAAGTGCAAAATATCGATATTAAAAGAAGTAAACAATGCAAAACTAATGCATAAATTGCACTCTAATAATCAACCAAACAGCTAGTTAATAAGTCATGATCAAGGGCCAAGAAAAGCGAAGGAGGAAGGTTCATCAAGTGCTGGTGGAGACATGAGATTCATTAACAATAAGGCTCACAGCACTATCATCTTGTATTTTTCAGATGGAGTGCTAAGAGAAATGGCAAAAGAAAAGACTGCTTCTGGTTTGTGGACTAAACTTGAAGAGCTATTCTTGAAGAAATCTTTGGCTAAGAGACTCTATATGAAGAGGAAGCTATATACATTTTCAATGAAGGAAAAGTCAGTTGTGAATGATCATTTGGATGAGTTCAACAAGCTTATATTGGATCTTGAAAATGTTAACATTGTTCTTGAAGATAAAGATAGAGCTTTGATTCTGCTAAGCTCACTTTCAGATTAATATAAGCACTTTGTTGATACTTTGCTCTATGGAAGACAATCACTTACATTAGAAGATGTGAAAAATGCTCTGGAATCAAGATTTGAAGACAAGAACAGTTGGGAAAGATCAAAATCTTGGAGAGAGCTTAGTTGCCAAGATAAAACCAGACAAGAAAGCCAATAAAGAAAAAAAACAACCAATAAGACAAAGGTAATAAGACGAGAAAGAAACAGAAGTGTTATTTCTGCCACAAAGAGGGACACTATATCAAAGATTGTTTTGAGAAGAAAAGCTTGAAAAATTATAGAAAGAAACTAATAGAAAGGTTGTTGTTGCCTCAAAAGATGAAGGAAACTCAGATAATACAGATGTTCTTATTGCTGTAGAAAATTATTCTTCTGGTAAGTGGATATTTGACTCAGGTTGGTCTTTCAATATGTATCTTAATAAAGATTTCTGCAAGACCTTTGAAAGCATTGATGGTGGGAAAGTCTTGCTTGGGAATAATCTAGCTTGTAAGGTTGCTGGAATTAGAACCATTGGCATTAAGATGTTTGATGGTAATAATATTAGAGACTTGAATCTGGTTAGATATGTTCTAGATTTAAGAAGAAATCTTATATCATTAGGGATGATTGATCAGGCTAGCTGTAGTATAAAAGCAGAGAAAGGTGAATTTCAGATTATAGAAAATGGTTTGGTTATAATTAAGGGTTTACGTGTTGAAGCAAAAAGGTGAAGCCTTTGAGAAGTTTAATGAGTCGATTGCACTCATGGAGAACCAAAAGGATGAAATTATGAAAAGATTGAGAACTGATAATGGCTTGAAGAACTGCAGTAGTGACTTTGATGAATTTTGCAAGGCGAAAGACATTGTAAGACATAAAATTGTGAGACATACCCCATAATAAAATGGACTGGTTGAAAGGATGAATAAGACCTTGATTGAAAATGTTAGATGCATGTTGTTCAATACAAATTTCTCAAAACAGTTTTGGGCTGAGGTTGTTACTACAGTAGCCTACCTTATCAATAGGAGTCCCTCATCAACCTTGAACTTTAAAACACCACAAGAAATCTGGTTAAGGAAGCTATCAAACCTAAGTAATCTTAGAATATTTGGTTGTCCTGCTTGTGCTCACATAAGTCAGGGCAAACTGGAACCTACGGCAGACGGCAGTAAAAATGTACTTTATAGGGTATCCAGAAGGCATAAAAGGACACAAGATTTAGTGTGTTGATGGCAAGCCGTCAAGAACTCTGAACAGTAGAGATGTTGTGTTTGATGAAGAGGTTACGTTGCAGCAGAAGGTTGAAACTGAAATTATAACCTCCAACTCTCAAGATAATGATGAGTCAAAGTTGAAGGTGGAGTCTAGAGAAATGTTGAAAGATAGTGAAAGGGTTTCCAAGCCTTACCAAGAGATAAAAAAAAAACATTAGAGCTGGATAACTATCAACTCGCAAGAGATAGAGAAATGAGAGTTGTTAAAATGCCCAAAAGATATAGCATTGTTGATTTGATATTATATGCACTGATGGTTACTGATGAAGTGTTTAAAGAAGAGTCTAAGAACTTCAAGCAGGCCATGAACGGCAAAGGCAAATTAAAATGGCTGACTGCAATGCAAAAGGAAATATCCTCACTAAATAAGAACAATACATAGGTTTTAGTTCAGAAACCTTATTATAAAAAACTAGTGGGATGCAAATGGATCTTTAAGCTCAATGAGGGAGTTGCTGATAATGAACCAACAAGGTACAAGGCAAGACTTAAGGCTAAGAGGTTTACACAAAGAGAAGAGGTAGATTTTAATGAAGTGTTTTCACCCGTTGTTAAGCACACCTCTATAAGGGTTTTATTAGCTATCACAGTCTTCTTTGATCTAGAATAGAATTAGATCAAATGGATGTTAAAGCCACCTTCTTGCATTGTTATCTAGTTGAAGAGATCTTAATGGCACAACCAAAGCGTTTTATTGAAAAAAGAACTGAAAGACATGGTTTGTTTACTCAAGAAGAGCTTATATGGCTTGAAGCAATCTCCTAGACAATGGTATCTAAGATTTGATGAGTTTATGCTTAGTCATGGCTATAGTATAACTGAATATGATAGTTATGAGTATTATAGATGGTTGTCCTCTAGTGATTTGATCTATCTACTCCTCTAAGTTGATGACATGCTTATAGTATGTAAACATATAGTAGAAATTGAGAAGCTCAAGAATGAATTGAATACTATATTTAAAATGAAAGACTTGGGCCCTGCAATCAGGATTTTAGGAATGCAAATAAAAAAGGATAGACATGCCAGGACCTTATTCCTTAGTCAATCTGGATATGTTAGCCAATGGGCCTTTGGCCCAGCGGTGAACCTCTACTCTTACAGTTAAGTATGATTGTGATGGTAGGGGTTCGAGCCCCTATGGACTCAAACTCTCTCAATTAAATATTATGTATGATTGTGTAGGATTATTTGCAAATATTTTTTCCTTGCGAAATACGAGTAGAGTAGAGACACCTATCGTTTGTGAGGGTTATTTGTATGGGCCAACACTTCATAGCATTTAATATAATATTGTAAATCTCAGTTATATGTCTGATTGTAAATATCAGTGTAATATCTATTATAATAGCAATTATAAATATCTGATGTAATTCAGTAGTCTGATGTGTAATCAATATTCAAAAAAAAATTCTGGATATGTTAAAAGGGTCCTCAACAAGTTTGGGATGAATAATTCCAAGTCAGTTTCTACTCTCTTAGCTGCACATTTCAAGCTCTCCAAGAAGCAGAAACCTAGGGAAGATATAGATTTTAACTACATTAGAAAAATTCTTTATTCTAGTGCAATTGGTAGCATTATGTATGTTATGGTCTACTCTAAACCAGATGTTGCATATGGAGTTAGATTAGTTAACGGGTTTATGGAGAATCCAAGTAAGGAGCATTGGGAGGCTGTTAAATGGAAGCTTAAATATCTCAAGGGTACTACAGACCACGGAATTGTGTTTAGAGAAGTTGACAATGCCACAAGTAAAGTTTCAAGCTATGTAGAGTTAGACTTTGCAAGTGATTTGGACAAAAGAAAATCTGTTAGTGGGCTTGTATTTACTCTGTGTGGTGGTATAGTCAGTTGTTGCTCTTTCAAAAACTGAGGCCAAGTATATTGCTCTTACAAAGGCTGTGAAGGAAGCTTTGAAGGCGAAAGGGATTAGTTTCAGAGTTGGGGTTGAAACAAGAGATAGTCACTGTTAATTGTGATAGCTCAAGTGCTATATAATTTAGTAAAAACCCCAAATATCATAAAAGAACCAAACATGTTGATGTGAGGATGCACTTTATCAAAGATGAAATCGTAAGAGGGGTGATCAATGTCGTTAAAGTTCCTTCTGAAGTTAATCTTGTAGACATGCTAACAAAACCATTGCCTACAATTAAGTTCAGGAATTCCTTGAACCTATTTGGAATTGTTAACTTGTAAGTCAAGTTAACTATTATTGATGCAGTGATGGTAAAGCCGTAATTAAATAAACTAAGGTGGAGATTTGTGGAAGCCAGTTAGTTATATTCAGTTATGAGTTATGAGGTGGCAAGCTAAGTCAGCTAGAGTGGGATCCACTGATGGTTAAAATAGTTATTATAAAAAGTTGGTTCGTGTAGCTGTATAAAAGTTACAGAGCAAGCTGAGTGGGAAATTTTGTTTCTTGTTCTCTTCAGAGTGTTCTTGTAATTGATCTGATTCAATAAATGCTTTAGCCCTATTGTTTCTCAGTCATGGATGTAGGTACCTTGGTATCAAACTACGTTAACTCTTTTGAGTGTTGATTCTTTTCTTCTTTCTTCCTAATAGTATTTGGGTTGCATTGGTTTATTTCTTTGTTGTATTGATCTTGATTGATTAAAAGATTAGGAATTTGACCTGATACGTTATCATTATCCAATTCAAATTTATAAGGTGAAACCACATTATAATATGAAAAAGTACTTCAACAACAATACACCAGCACAACTACAAAATTCAACATAATCCCGTCACCGGATCTGAACTAAAATCCGAAGATATTATTAAGACAATAACATACTGAAAAAGAAAAAACCATGACAAACTACTCTTTCTAATGAAATGTAACTTAAGAAGACATGTTCTCTCCTCTTAAATTGCAAAACCAGGTTCCATATATAATATTGGTATCTGAAATACTGCCAAATAATACATTGCAATTAATCTTACCGAAACAGAGTTTAAAGAACTAACAATCATCACCTTTCTTTGTGTATATCTGTAACTAAAATTAATCAACTAATTGTGCAAATAATACAAATTAAGATAAAACAAAATGGATATGTGATACTAGGCAAGAGAGTTCTTTATTTTACGTGGGTTACAAGTGATTTCAAGACAAAGCATGTTGACCATATGCATACAATGATTAATGATATATAAACATCTTAAAATTTTATTCCAATTCCATTCTAAATAATATAATATATAAAGTACCATGTATCGAGTGTTCATTGGCATAAGTGGTAAGTGAATTGATGGAGATCCAAATCATCACATAATTTCTTTTAAAAAAAAAACTCAACTAATCAGAGAGAAGATTCATTAAACTGAAGAAAAATAAGATGATGAACTAATGGAGAGAGTCATTCTACCAAAAGGTCCATAAAGATATAATGCGGAATAAAAAGTGAAACGAAGAAAAAGATTACATGAATATATCTATATTGAGAGAATCCAGACGATCTTTAATTAGCGCAAAATCAAGTAAATTTAGATCTCCTTAAATTCAAATTGACTAAAGAATCCGCAACCTTATTGCCCTCTCTGCAAATATGAGAACAATAAAAGGTGGATGGTAATTAATTTCTATATTAGTGGCCAAAAAGAACTCGCAACAATTTCGAAGAATTCTTGAACGTCAAAATTGAGGGCTAAGTTGGATTTTATATTCATATTTCTTCAAAAAAGTTCCTTCCCTTTTCTTATTCTTATTGTCGTTATGCTTAAAGATAAATGCTTAAATGCTTTAAGTTTTAATTGATTAGTTATGCTCTCTTAGTCTATTAAAAGTAGAGGTAGCGTGATTAATTTGCTGAATAATGTCACTCTTACTAATTTTATTGGTGTGTAATTTCCAGGGACCTGAACAAAAGCCACTGAAGGAGAGAATTTCGGATCAAGGTGAAAGAGTCCAAATCTAAAATCAACTTGGTAGCATCATAGATTAGAATCTTCTCCTTATTTTTTTTTTTCTCTTCTAATCTCTCCTTTGTTTTTCAAATTTAATTGAAAAAGCTAACTTCATTATAAATAAAGTAAAAAAAACTGACTTGATTATCAACAACAAAATTTAAAACTCAATCTTGTCCACCCATTTAACAAGAACAAAAAAAAAAAAAAAATCAAGGATAGAATCTTAATCCTTGAATCATCATTAGGTATAGCAAGTTACCAATTATCACCTAGAAAAAAAATTAACATTGTCATTTTAATTTTAGGACTAATTTAATAAATTAATATTCTTTTTTCATTAATGTCACCAAAAATATTTTTACAAGAATATTATGATATGTGCAGATGTGCTCAATATGCATGGGCATTACGTGTACGGTTTGCAAGCAAAAGTGGAAGACCTGTTTAAGTTAGTTAGAATTCTATTAGTTGGTAGTTTTAGTGGGTTCGGTTGGATAAGCTTTTGTTACTGATTTGCAGCATGAATCTAGTCATGTTCCAGATTATTTTGCTATCATTTTGCTATTGTTATTCTATTTCTGAGCTTAGTTGTGTGAGTAGAGTTCGTAGGCTATAAATGCTAAATATGGAAGGATTGGAGGGGGAATGGAAAGTTAAAAAGAATACTATAATATTTCTTCTCCCTTTTCTTCTTAAATCTCGGTTTCACTGTTTGGGTACAAATTCTACATATCATATTATTGTACATATCATATTATTGTACATATCATATTATTGTACATATCATATTATTGTAAAAATAAAGACAAATAAAGATTAAAATGTCACATTTTTTAAATATTATGGGTGTCTTAAAGTATTTTTAAAAATATGTGAATTAAACGAATACTTAACTCAAAAAATAAGAATTAAATAAACATTCACTCTTTTTTTAAATCTAATTAAAAATATTTTAATCATAAATAAAGTAAAAAAATAATTTTATTATCAACATTGAAATTCAAAACTCAATTTACCACTCATTTAAGGGGGAAAAAAAAACAACGGGAGAATCCTTGTCCTTGCACCGTTAGGCATACAAAATACAAAATCCAAATTATTGCATAACTGCAGTGGAACTAAATAAATTAGAGTCAGTACTTACTACAACATCATATTTGATTGACCATCACTTGCAAAAATAATAAATAAATAAATCAGACCTTGGAATTGGATTTTGTACGATCCGTTTTATCAATTACTTGGGGCTCTTCCAGAGGCAAAATACTCAATCTTTTAGTACAGCCCATTAAACCTATAATTTCGAAGAGTTTTTTGAAAGAGAAAAAAAAAACAAAAAGAACTTGGAAGAACAAGTCACAACATAATTAGGAGCTTTGGGAACAATTAGGATGAACAGCGCCAAAGGCATTGCAAAAGTGAGTGGTACTGATAAGCTTACCCAATTTTGTATTACACTTTTATTAAATAGTGTAATACTAACATGTGATCTTCAAATGAAATAAAAGTAGAATGAAAAAAATTAAATAAAATTAGATTGAAGTTATGTGATCTTCAATTGCTACTATGACATATGTTAAAAGTTGGACAATTAGTCATTTCTCACTTCTCACAAAAGAAGTAGTTATGGGGCGATATATAGCAAATATTACGTGCCCTCAAAGTTTTGCTGCAGCCATTGTGCTTGCATTTGCAGCCCAGCATCCCTTAAAGCATTCATGGCGGAATGGTAAAGCCGCTCATCTAGCTTCGTTCCTTCAGATTTCATATCTTGCAAAAGCTTCACTAACTCTTCAATCTGACTAAGTTTGGAGAAAACCCCAACCATGATTCCAGCCATAGCTCTATCGATAACACCTCCATTCATTCTAAATTCATCGTAAAATTTCACACACATATCAAACTCCCTCGCCCTATTGTAAGCGCTTATAACAGTAGTGTAACTTACCTTATCTGGAGTCACCTTTCTTCGTTTCATTTCCTTCCATAACTTCTCCACCTGTCTCAAGTTCTTAGCCCTGCCATGCATGTCTATAAGGGAATTGTATATCCATACGTTTGGCTCACAACCTTTGGCTTTCATTTTAGCCACAAGCCGCATTGCATCTCTTATCCTTCCTGTTTTGCCATACATTGCAACCATGCTAGAATATGCCACAACACATTTATCAAAACCCTTTTGTTGCATCTCTATGAATACCTTCTCCGCTTTCGAATACAACCCTATTCTGCAATATGCATTTATGATTGAAGCATAGGTCACTTGTCCTGGAATGCAGCCCTGGGAGATCAGCTGTTCATAAACCTTGACAGCAGCCCAATATCCTCTTCTTTTAGAGAAGCCATTAACAATCGCACACGAAATGCAATCAGAAATCTTCAATTTTGCATTCTTCATAGACTCAACAACTTCAAGAGTCTTCTCTACCAACCCTTCTTCAATATACATCAAAACGAGTTTCAAAAAAACTTCTGGATCCCTCAACATTCCCTTCTCCTCTGCTTCTTTGAATAGCTCTTCGGCTACCTTTACTTCCGCAATACTCGCGAAAGAGCATATCAAAGATGCATAGATTGAAGGGTCCTCTATAATACCCTTTTCCTTCATATCCCTAAAGAACTTGAGAGCTTCAAAAGCTCGACCAGATTTCCCTAACGAATCACTTAAAATCTTATACATATGAGTTGAAAACGGAGTTGAATCTAACTTCCTACTTTCACATTCAAGAAACAGAGCAGCTACTTTTTCCGAGTCACCAATTTTATAATACGCTTCCATAATCTGACAATAGCAACCAGAATCAAGAACAATTCCAGCAGATTTCATCTTCTCGTACACTAAAATTGTGCTATAATACATATGAAGTTTGTTATAACCTCTCATTGCAGAATTAAAAGCCAACAAAGCAATCTCCCCATCAATTATAAACACTTGAAGCAAAGTGTTAGCAATTTTGAACTTTCTAGCTCTAATGCAACTAGCAACCAATCTAGAACAAGTATGAGCATCAGGCAACACATTATAAATCTTAAAATCTTCAGAGAGTGAAACAATAGAATCCCATTTCTTGGATTGCACTAAGTACCTGATTAGAAGCTTTAAAGTTGATTTCTCTGGTCTAAATTCTGGCAATTTTTTTGCTTTGTTGTAGTAGTCATATGCAAGTTCTTGTGTCTGAGGATCTTTTAACATGCCATGTAAGAAGCTATCAAACTTCTTGGCATCTGGTACTGCTGTTTGATGATGAGAGTCTTGATCCAATTCAATTGTGGGAAAATTGGTGGAAGCATTTACTTGAAAGAATCTATGATTAATAATGGAGCTTGGCTTGAGTATTACAAAGGGAAAGGCTTTGCATGTTGAAAAGAGAGTGTGTTTATGGGATTTTTTTATGCATGGGTAAGTAGTGTTCATCAAAGCCGATGAACAGTCTGAAGAAGAGGAAATGGCCATGGCCATTTTTCTGATAAAATTTAGGAAATTAACAAAATTTGATCAATGTAGAGCTGTTGCATGCCATGTGGTGTATATATACCTTATCCTTACAAGTTTTATAAATATCCAACCAGCCACTAAATAAGTTACACGTGGGCGATTTATGGACATCAAATATCCGGCCACTTACAGAGCCACGCAATCTGCGCATTCTTCTCCATCAGTTTTGTCCGGAAGCCTGTTTAAAGGAAGGAAAATGATGTTCGCCCCGGGTCAAACCCCGAAATGGCTTGGAACGACGCCGTTTCGGCTCTTATATATATTTTTTTTTCAATCACTGCAAAATAATGACGTTTCTACTCCTATTTTTTTTCCTTTGTTCTGATTTCTTCTTTCCCTTCGTTTAACCCAGCTGACCTCTTCGTTTTGAAAACAATTATGCTTTCCTCTTCGTTCTCTTAATGACACCGTTTCTGCTTTTATTTTTTTTTTCTTTGTTATAATTTGCTGTGAACGAAGTCGTTTTGGCTAGGATACATCAGCTTCTTCTTCCTTTTCGTTCTCTGAACCAGCTGCAGAACCCTTAATCACGCAAAGGAAAAACCTTGAACGGGGACGAATTTTCGACATTATCCCTGGAAGCTTGATTCTCGGCACTGTCCCTGACAAATTGATTGTTGAACGGCTTGTTCCTCACATGTATTTGGCAATCTTCCGGGGATGTTCTAATTTTTTCATAATCCAAGTATCGATTGTTGAACGACATTATACCGGGCATGCAATGTAGCTTGATTAAATAATTAAGAATGAAAAATGCTGTCAATTTGTGGCTTTGGTGTGATTTTCACAATCTGAAATTTTCCATACTAGATGGCGAATAGCAGTTTCAGCCGCAGTTGAAACAATAGGGATTGCGAATGGCTGGACCTCGGTTGATGAAGGAAAATGGAACGATTTGCAGCTGGGTTCTGAAGGATTTGCAAACGAACGTGGCTGTCGGTCAACAAATTTCGCAGCTGCTGTTAATCACCTTCTTCATTCAAGGGGTGCGTTCTTTGTAAGAGAAAGATAACAGTTTAAGACGAAGAGAAAAGCAGCAGCTAAGTCAAACGGCAACGTTTTGGAGAAGCAAAAAGAATTTAAAAAAACCAAACGGCCTCGTTTTGTTTAATGTTTTGGGGTTTGACCCGTGGTAAATATCAAAACTGTTATGGTGCGTTTACTTCTAAGGAATAGGAATGGGGTGGAATGGAAATAAACTGGGAATAAAAATAGGCTGAAATGGGAATGTGATTTCAATGTTTACTTGGCAAAAATAAATGGGAATGGGAATATGCTGGAATGTCATTGATGTGTTTATTTGACAAAATAAATAGAAATGAGGAATGGGAATGATAATCAATTTACCAAAATATCCATAGTATTAAATAATGTAATTTTTATTGACTAGATACATGTATAAATATTATTATAAAAATGATATTAATTAAAAAAATAAAATTAATAATAATAATATTTTAGTTATTATTATTATTATTATTATTATTATTATTATTATTATTATTATCAATAAAAATAATGATAAAAATAATAATTAATAAAAATAGTTAATTTATCATTATTAACAATATTATCCTTATTGTTGTTGTTGTTGTTATTATTATTATTAAATTTTATTAATTTTATTATTTTAGTTATTATTAATTATTTTTATTAATATTAAAATTTATTATTTTAGTTATTATTAATTATTATTATTATAATTAAATTTTATTAGCTTTATTATTATAGTTATTATTAATTATTGTTACTATTATTATTAAAAATAAATTTCATTAACTTTATTATTTTATTTATTATTAATTATTGTTATTAATAGTAATATTTATTGTTTTAGTTATTATTAATTATTGTAATTTTATTAACTTTATTATTTTAGTTATTATTGATTATTGTTATTAATATTAAAATTTATTATTTTAGTTATTATTAATTACTATTATTATAATTAAATTTTATTAATTTTATTATTTTAGTTATTATTAATTATTTTTATTATTATTTTTATTAATAATAATAATTATAAATATTAATAATGATAATATTAAAAAATAAAAACAATAATTAATAATTACTAAAATAATAAAATTCTAAAATTTAATAATAATAAAATTAATAATAATAATAACAACAATAATAAAGATAATATTATTAATAATGATAAATTATTTATTTTATTTATTTTTATTTTTACCATTATTTTTATTATTAATAATTTTCAGATTGGAAAATGATACTTGCTCGGAGTCAAACCCCGGTCAGACCCCGAAACTACCCTAAACGACGTCGTTTCGTTCATTTCTTTTTTCATGTTTTTATTCTCTGTAAAACGGCACCGTTTGACTTAGAAAAAAGGCCAAAGCAACGAGAACCCAGCGCTTTGTCTTCCTCTTCGTTTTACCCCTCTGCAAAAAACACTCTCTCTCATTCACAAACCTCGTTCTCCGTTTTACCCGAGCTTCTCTTCCCGTCTTGGCGCAACAGTCTTGAAATCCCATTCCTCTTTCTTGGCATGTGCTGCATCTATTATGCAAGTGAAGCAGATGCACAATTTGTGCCATGTTCCCATCGATCCTGTCATGGCTGCATAAGTCGACATCTTCTAAATTGCTTGAGATGCTTCTTTTGCAACGCCACAGTCCTCGAGGTTGTTGAGGTGGACGAGAAAATTGTATAAAAATTTGTCCTGTCCATTTTCGGTCTCTGGCATTATCCCACTGCCCTGGATTCCAAACTGGTCAGCGTCAGATGAATGGTCGCAGATTAAGCTTGAACTCGGGGATTCATCCTTAAACAAAGATAAAAATGGAAAAGTTCAAGGGAATTGATGATGATATATTCTAATTAAAATTCTCCAACTAGAATCGCATGATTATATCTATGTAGTGTGTAATAGCAAAGGGGGTGGGAAAGATGATCAAGAATTTTTGTCGGTGAAGTTGAGGGCATTATTCTGTAAATATGAGATGTAAATGGCAAAAGAAATATATCTCTTTTCATTTTCTCTCTCGCGGCCTGTAAATTGTGGTACAATGTTCATTCAAGCGGCTTTGTTTCTTGAAGCTTTGCCCAATTTCTTGTTGGCTTAGGGGACCGAGAAGTACTTGGCAAATTCAATTGATGCACTGCTGATACGGAGATTAAAAGCATAGCAAACGGCGTTGTTTGATGGTGATAAAAAATAAAAAATAAAAATTCACGAAATGGCGTCGTTTGCATTAATTTCGGGGTTTGACCCGTGCTAAATGGCAGAACTTTTTTAGATTTTTGGCTTGTTAATAATAATAATAATTAATATTATCAAAAAATAGTACTTGATATTATTATTTTTTGTTTTAATTAAGAACATTTATCTTACAATTTTTCTAAGTATTACCCTTTTCTTTAAATCAAATAATCTCTCTTAATATTTTTCCTAGTATTAGAGGACTTCACATTAAAGAATAATAATATAATTATAAGTTCTTTATTATAAACTTAGGTGATATCACAAGCACGCATGGGGCTTTAGACAAAAACCATATGAGGATTTATTGGCTAATATTTCTCATTGGCCATCTCTAACTCTAGATGATATGAGACTTTAGACAAAAACGATATTTTAGATCTTTTTGATATTATAGTTAAAATAACTAAGGTCTGCCTACTGTGCAACAGTTGCACGATACCCAACCTTGTCTTTTTTTGGTTTAGCCAATAAATTTAATGGTTAAAGTGTTAAGAGATGTAATCAATTAGTTGTTAAAACTTAAGTCTCTACTGTTCATTACAAAATTATAAAAACTAAAAAGCTTTTCAATATTTACTTAAGGCAAAATAATAATAATGACAATAGTATTACTTAAAACAAAAAAATCTATAAAGTTTAATAATGCTGATGATGATAATGCTGACAACATTAATAATAATATAATGATTAAAATAATAAATTTTAATAATATTATTAATAAAATAATAATAAAGATAATTAATAATAATTAATATAATATATTTAATATATTTTAATAATAGTAATAAAATTAATAAATAATAATAATAATAACTTAATTAAAGTAATTTTAACAATTAAAATAATAAAATTAATTAATTTCATAATTATAATAATTAATGACAGCAATAATAATACATAACAATTAAAATAATAAAATTAATTTCATAACAATAATAATTAATGACATAATAATTAAAATAATAAATTTTAATGATAATAATAATATTATTAATAATATTAATAATGATGACATTTATGGTAGTAATAATAATACATGATAATAATTAAAATATTAAATTTAGTAATTTTAATAATATTAATAGTAATAAAATAATAATAACAATAATTAATAATGATTAAAATAATAAAGTTAATATATTTTAATAATAGTAATAAAATTAATAAATAATAATAATGAATTAGTTAAAGTAATTGTAACAATAAAATAATAAAATTAATTAATTTCATAATAATAATAATTAATGACAGCAAAAATAATACATAATAATTAAAATAATAAATTTTAATAATAATAAAAATATTAATATAATAATAATGACATTAATAAATATTAATAATAGTAAAAATTAAATTTTTTAAAAATCCATTTTATCCCAAAAGATTACTCGTATATAAAAATTTGTAACTTCTATTGTCTCTTCAATTTTTTTATAAAATATAGGCATTGAGATGTAATTAATTGAAAAAGACAAAACTGAGTGGTATGCTGCAAAGCAACTATTGCACTATAGTTTCATCCAAATAACTATTGATTATATTTTTTATCAGATATCTTAAGATACTTTAAGTCGTGAAATTATTTTTGACTTTTAATTTTATTTTTAAGATATATTTATTTTTTAAGATTTAAAAAGTAAACAAAATTAATGTTGTAATACAGGGAATGTGAAAAAAAAATGCTAAAAATTATAATTTTTTTGTAAATTATGGCAAACATTTGCTTATAAGATTTTATTAGAAAAATAATAACAAGATGATTTATTCGAAATGATTAATTTAGAAATTTTTTCTGAAAAGAATGTATTTATTTTATTTTATGAAAAAAAGTTCAATCAATACAGGTTCAAACTTTTTTACAAGATGTAAATTATTAAATTATTTTAGTTATTCATAAAATAGAGGGAACAGTTGAGAAATAAAGGGGGCGCCTTAATTGGGCCTTAGTTTGGGGCGGGTCCTTAATTTCCGAAGCCCTTGAGCAGCGCCTGGGCAAGCAGCGGTGCACCAAATATTCTCATAATTTCATATTATATTATTTGACGAAAGTTAGGGCAAGTAATTTTGCACAAATGTGAGATCATTGTACTTTCACATGATTTATTTTAATTAATATATCAATTGATATAAGAATAAATTTACAAAAATTATAGTTCACTACTATTTATATTATTTTATCTACATTACTAATGAATAATACAAAGCTAATGGTAGGTTGTTGCTTTCAACTTCCATCTTCAAGACTCTTTTCTACTGCTCTATAGTGTCATTTGTGGAAGTAAATTTTTTTTTATTAATCTTAGTAGATTTCTAAATCGTGATATGATTTTATGCACCTAGAGTATTGAAAGTCCATAAATTAACTCTTAAATTGTCTTACTGTAAAAAATATTACAACACTTTCAAATTGTATCATTCATCCAGCAAATAAAAGTATTAGCTTCCATTAAAAAATTAACAAAATAGTTACGAATTGAATATTTTATCCCTAAAACTTAATTTAGTGTAATCCTAAAGAGTAGGAAAATTATCAACCATATATCTTAAGTTTACTTGTTATAAAAAATACTACAAAAACTTAAATTTGTTTGATTTTCCAACCTAATTCCATAATTGTATCAACCATCCACCAAAACATAAACACCATTAGAATATTTAAACAGAGTTTAAGTGAAATGACCATTTTACCGAATTCAAGGGAATTCTTGCTACCAATAGTAAAATAAAAATTTATCAATTTTCTCTTTTTATTATGAAACCAAATTTAGGGATTGGATTTATTCGGTGTTTATAAATTAGGCTTTATGATAACTTCCGGATTTAGCTTGATTATGTGAATTTTTAAAGACAAGCTGAGAAGAAAAACTAGAATTTTTTAAATTAAGAAAAAATAGAGTTTTAAGTTTATTTAATTGAATATTTGTTATTAAAAAGAGTTTTTTACTTTTACATTTTAAATTATTATTTAAATATCTAAATTACCTTTATAACATTGTTAATTGTAAACAACCGTTAATGTTTTGGTGGATGGTTGATACAAATTACAAAATTAGAGAGAAAAATTGAATAAATTTAAACTTTTGTGGTAGTTTGAATAATAGAACAAAAAGTGGATGACTAGTAACTTTTTTTTAGGGTTATTATTATTTTACTATTTCAGAAATTGCCAAATATCAAATGACTACAACAATTATTGTCTCATATCATTTTACTACTATATCTTTATAAAAATATCATTTTATTACTTTTTCGTTACAACTATTAGTTGACTAACAAAATACCAATTTTATTCTTCATGATTAAAAAAAATATTTGAAACTTATTTACAAAATAAATTTGTAATATATTTATTAAAACGGATATAAAATACCAACATAATTTTTTTTTTGCTAGAATTATGATATATGAATTACAAATTTATCTTATTATTATTTTTAATTATGAAGGGTAAAATTGATATTTTGTTTGTCAACAAATGGTCAACTAACGGTTGTAACGGAAAAGTAGTAAAATGATATTTTTATAAAGATAAAGTAATAAAATAATAAGAGACAATAATTGTTATAGTCATTTGATATTTTACAATTTCTGAAATAATAAAATGATAATAACCCTTTTTTATCATGTTAAATCTCTAAATTATCCTTATCCTGTCATTACTGTCTAATGAAAACTAATTATAATATTTTTTATAATAAGATAATTTAAGAGAAATTATTAATAATTTCTCAATGATATATCTGTTGGTGGTAACCTTTCAAAAGAAAACCTGGGGGTCTTGTAGTGGGCAGAATTTTAGATTGTACTGCAAAATTCATGAATCTAATGTTCAAATAATTAATTTAAGATTGTAATGAACGTTAAGGCTATAATAATTAAAAGAAAAACATCGTAAATAAGAAATTACGATGACTTTAGATTCAAAATACTGATAATATTTGAAAACCATAGACTGAGTAGTGTAATAAGAAACTCAAGAGAAGTATGCTTTCGAAAATAGAATGAATTCTCGAGTTTTTTTTTAAAAAGAAAGAAAAAAAAGTAGAAGAAATTTTATAAAAGCTGATGAACAGTTGACGAAATTAATCAAAGTAAATGAATAATTAAATGTAGCGGACCTTGATAAAGTTTACATTCCAAATGAATTGAATAATAAACTTTTCCATCCTTGCATGTCTTTTCGGTTTTCAAGAGGCTCCGTGATTTGTGTTAAGTAATGAAGGAGCAGTAGGACTTATTGCATTTGCCACGGTGATCAGTGATCACGACTTTCCCTATTAAAGCAAATGTGGGTGGGAAAGGAAAAGTAGGAACTGAAATTTGGGCTCCAAAATGAAAATGAAAGAACAAAAAAAAGGCGGAGGAAATGGAAAGACTTTTGCTGTTTAGTCTTTCTGTTTCGCTACAGTGTCTAGGTAAACTCATGTATCTTTAATCTTTAATCTTTAATCTTTAGTTTGTGCTCGTACGAGGTGATTCCTTGTCTCTTCCATTTCTTTGCTTTCCAGCTAAGTAACTTCCTTTTATTTTTTTTTTCTTTTTTGGGTATTTAAAGGGTGCTAATAAAATGGGTTTTTAGCACTTTCATCGTTCATTTAAAAAAAAATATATATATAAAATATAATTAAAAGCTGTCATTGTTCGTTGGTTGATGATACAGGAATCATAGACTGAAGAAATGATTGGAGGTGAAGGTTGCAGCAGCGGCAGCGGCATTAAGAGACCAGTAGACTTCACAGAATATACAGTGTTTTCTTGGTCTCTTGAGAATATTTACAATGAAAGCTTTTTCAAGGACCAGGTTTAAATTTATTTCTTCTGGCTTCTATGCATGTTATTAGTGTTGTTAGATCAATTTAATCCACTTGGTGCTACAAATATTCTGCTCTATTCTTAGTGGCTAGCACTTGTGCATTGTTTGTTTTTATTCAATATTTTAATTGGTGTCATTAGCAACTATCCCTTTCAATTATATTTTTGCATTATGTTCAGTTGGTCATTTGGAGTCATCTACTAGAAGCTGATTCTAGTGTTTTTGTTAGTAATCATCATTATCATAGTTCTGTTCTAAATGTAAAATTAGAAAGATCCGAATAGGCATTTAATGTAGTGTAGCATTTTCTTTGACTACAAAATTATTTGGAAAATCAATGCTACTTTATGTTTATTTTCAGCTTATTGACCAACAAGTTTTAAGCAAGGTTTCTTTTATTTGTGAACACTTCTGCATTCGTTCTATCACTTAGCTATTTCCTTTGAATATTGTAGAGCACTAAGGCTACAGATTGTCGAATGCAAAGTTCTGTTAATTAAAATTAAGTTGTGGTATAGTCGAGTTCATGCAGCCAACTATTTTATTGATGCTCTATTTCGAACTGCATTCCTTTCAGGTGGAAAAAATCCCAGAGTCTTTTCAATCTGTTGAGCAGTATTTTGGGTCATTTGTTTTCCCTCTGTTGGAAGAAACGCGTGTACAATTGCACTCAGGCTTAGCGGCTATTCGAAGAGCACCTTATGCTGAAGTAAAAGCTCTTGAGGAGGTAAAGCCCTATGGAGCAAATCAATATGGTATCGAAGTTCATGACTGGAGGAACACAATCAGTAAAAGTGGCAAGGAGCCGTACAAAACATTGCCTGGTGATATTTTAGTTTTAGCAGATGGTAAGCCTGAAACGGTTTCTGATTTGCAAAGGGTGGGCAGAATGTGGACTTTTGTGTCAGTCACAAAGGTTCCCGATGATGAGGATGAGAATATGATTAAGAATTGTTATAAAGTGAAGGCTGGAAATGACATGCAAGTCCATGATGGGACAGAGAAATCATTCTTTTTGATTTACTTGACCAATATACTTCCTAGCAAACGAATATGGAACTCATTGCTTATGCGTGGAAATTGGAAGGTTATAACCCAAGTTTTAGGCACTGATTCAGTGGTAAGTGTTCCAGGATCATTTTTTAGGTTTTGATGCAATGAAATTAGAATTACCTACATTCATACAGATGTCCTGTTATTCATTTGGTGGGAGAAAGGCAATACTTCATGCATTGTGCATAACATAGTACTAAAACGGGATGACATAAATGGCATTCAGAATAATTGCATTTACTTTTTTGCTAGCTGATATTAAGTTTTTTTTTTTTCCCTTTCCCTTTTGGGTTGAAAGTTTCAAATTTTTATGACAGGTTGAGGAAAGGTGTGAACTCTGTTCTGTGCCAAGAAAGCGCAAATGGGATGAGAAATTTGGTCCAAGTTTATCATCTACCCTGAATGAGTCTCAAGTAGGTGCAATGTTAGCTTGTCTAAGAAGACTGGATTGCGACCACAAGTCTGCTGTTGAACTTATATGGGGGCCTCCAGGGACGGGGAAAACTAAAACTGTTAGTATGCTGCTCTTGACACTCTTGAGAATTAAATGCAGAACCCTTGCTTGCACCCCAACAAATGTGGCTATTACAGAATTGGCCTCTCGTGTTGTAAAGCTAGTGAAGGAATCATATGAAAGGGATTCTAGAAGCAACACCCCATTTTGTCCACTTGGAGATATTCTCTTGTTTGGGAATAAAGATAGAATTAAAGTTAATCCAGGTTTTGAAGATATATATTTGGATTATCGTATTAAAAAACTTAGAGAGTGCTTTGCACCGCTTTCTGGTTGGCGGCATTGTTTTTCTTCCATGATAGATCTTCTTCAAGATTGTGCTTCTAAGTATCATATTTATGTGGAAAAATTGAAGAAGAAGAGTAAAGAATGTAATGTGAATCAAAGTGAAGAGAAAGAATGCAGGAAGGAAACTAAAGGCAGCAAAGGGGAGTGCAAGCCATTTCTTGAATATGTGAGAGAGAGATTTAAATGTGCTGTAGTTCCTCTTCGGAACTGTATTTTTATCTTTTGTACCCATTTGCCCAAATCGTACATTTCAGAAAATAGTTTTCAAGACATGGTTGCTCTTAAAAGTTTACTTGATTCTTTTGGGACTTTATTGTTTCAAGCCAATGTGGTTTCTGAAGAGCTGAAGAAACTTTTTTCACATTCAGTAGATGAAGATTTCTCTCAGGCATTTGTGGGTAAAAGGAACCTGTTGCACCTACACCAGAAGAGGAGTGAATGTCTTTTTGTGTTAAGAAATCTATGGAATTCATTAAATAAACTTGACCTTCCAAGTAGTATAGGCAAACAATTTTTGAAGGATTTCTGTTTTGAAAGGGCTTCTATGTTTCTTAGCACTGCTTCAAGTTCATATAAGCTACATTCGGTGGAAATGGAACCACTGAACTTTCTAGTTATAGATGAAGCAGCACAGTTAAAAGAAAGTGAATCAACCATACCTCTACAGCTTGCGGGTATAAAGCATGCAGTTCTTATTGGTGATGAGTGTCAATTACCGGCAATGGTTGAAAGCAGTGTATGTCAATTGTCTTCTCTTTCTTTGTTTCCTGTTACATTTTTTCCTTTTTGGTTTTAGGAGATTTACTTTTGAGTGTGCTGATATCTATGCATGTTATGTTTTCTTCTCAGCTTTTTGGCTCCCATTTTTTGTTTTTTCAGATTTCTGATGAAGCTGGTTTTGGAAGAAGTTTATTTGAGAGGTTGACCTTATTGAATCATTCAAAGCACCTCCTCAATGTACAGTACAGAATGCATCCATCAATAAGCTTATTTCCGAATTTACAATTTTATCGCAACCAGATCCTAGATGGTGCAAATGTTAAAAGCAAAAGCTATGAGAAGCACTATTTGCCAGGGTCAGAATTCGGCCCCTATTCTTTCATTAATATTATTGGTGGAAGAGAAGAGTTCATTTACAATAGCTGTAGAAATATGGTTGAGGTATCTGTGGTGATTAAAATACTGCAGAAGTTGCACAGAGGTATGTGTTGTAGGAATCTTTCGTGTTATCATTTAAAGATTTGTTTGATTTCTTTTATTGACCTGTCAGCATGATTTAATAGGTCGTAATTTATTGAACTTTTAATATTGCCTTGTCAAAACAAGATAATTTTCAGAATCTTATAAAAAAAATTTCCTTGCCATAGCATCACTCAGCATCTATTACACTATTCGATTTTTTATTTTGATTTCACTTGCCGATTGAAAGTATGCGGAACTTGTTTCGTTGATGTTTTAGATATTTTGCCGCTAATCAAGCCTTTTATAATCCTTTTGCTTGTGTACCACATTTTTGTGCATTCAGAGGATGGTAGGACTAAATACTTGTTTGATGGAGTTAACTACGATATTTCATAATTAATTTATAACTGAATTGTGGAGTAGTTTCGTGTAATAATGGTCAGCCCTTACTGATAGCCTGAATACTTGACCAAAATCTTGATTGGACCATGCAAATTGCATTGTTAGGAACTATTACATTTACCTAGCCTTTAATTCAGTTCTATTATGAAAAGAAAAAGATGGTGATTTACTGTGGATAATGCTAAAACACTTTGTAATTATACTTTCTGACCTATTCTTTTGATATTCTTGGCTATCTTTATACTGCAGCTTGGGTTGGCTCAAAACAGAAAGTCAGCATTGGTGTAGTTTCACCTTACACTGCTCAAGTAGTCGCAATTCGCAAAAAAATTGGATCTAAGTATGAGAACAAATATGGTTTCACCGTAAAAGTGAAGACAGTTGACGGATTCCAGGGTGGAGAGGAGGATATTATAATTATATCCACTGTTAGGTGTAATAATGGTGGATCAATTGGATTCATATCCAAGCCACAGAGAGTTAATGTTGCTCTTACAAGAGCTAGGTATTACTTTTATGTAAAATCATATGATATAATACATTTTGGATCATTTTAAACATCTTTGGTTAATACCTGCTGTCTCTTTGACACATTCTAGGCACTGTCTTTGGATTTTGGGGAACGAAAGAACCTTAATTAGTAGTGAATCTATATGGGGAGCCTTAGTATGTGATGCTAAGGCACGTCAGTGTTTCTTTAATGCTGATGAAGATAGGAATTTGGCCAAAGCAAGAGTAGGAGTCAGTAAAGAGTTAGTTGAAATTGATGCTGAAAGCTTAACCTCCACAAGTCAAAGGGGAAAGGTATATACTTCCGTAATTAGTAGTTTTACATTCTTTACTTATCACTTTTTCCTAGTGTACCTTGTTTTATATATTTTTTTTAGTTTTTCTGTGGTTATTTGTAGTGATCCCTTATTTCCCTGCTCATGTTGTTAATTACTTTATTTTTTTCCAGCTATGTTGTGAACCTAAAAATGAGAAGACAACTTCATGCTATGATAAAGATGGAGAAACTTACTGGGAAGGAAGGTCCACAGCTACTGACGGTGAAGCAGCTGCGGACCCTATGTTCAATTCGAACCCTAAAGAGGCTAACTTTAACCTTCAGAAAGCTGCTAAGATATTTGCAGCAATGGGCATGCCTGATTCAGCTGTGAGATGTTTTAATGATTTGTGGAAGAATGAACGAGCAGGTGTGACGTTTAGTATTGATTAACAGTAATCTGCTACCTTTATGTGATATGAAGTTATGGTTCTAGTGTTGTACTTTTTTATCTATCTTATGAGATTTATCTGTTTGATGGTCTATTGCTGATGTATCTTGCAATATTGGAAATTTTGGTCTACTGCTGATATATCTTGCAATATTGAAATTTGGTGTATTCAGATTCAGCAAAGAAATAGCTCAGAACAAAAGTTACAATTGTATAAACTTTTTAGAAAACAAGCAGCCACTAACAAGGCCACCGTTTCAAATTTTGGTGCACAAAGTTCAACAATTCTGCAGATTATTATTCAGTTATTTTCAATGAAATTATGAGTATTAATTTTGTTTTTCATTTTTAAAAGGAATATTTTCCTATAGTAGTCTAACCCTCTGACGTTTTCTTCTGCTATTAGCATGATTTTTTGGTATTGTCTTTTTTCATTTTTTCCCTTTTCTGTATTTGAAGTTCTGCAAAGGACAATACCAAGTTCTGAGGGCCTGATCTTATATTTTCTTTTATTTGCTGAGAACTCCATGATGCTCCATTTTATACTACTTGCAAAAATAAATGCACAAAGAAAGAGGAGTTTGAGTTTGTTACAGCTTTTTGTTCTATAAATTTGATACACAAAGTTTTGAACTCTTTAGGTTGCTTTGATGAGCTTCTGATGTTGGAAGAAGGATCAGGGAATTTCGTGGAAGCGGCAAACACGGCAGTACTTGGAGGAGATATTTTTCTTGCAACTGATTTGCTACAGAAAGCTGGGAATTTCAGAGAAGCGAGTAAGCTTGTTCTCAACTTTGTGTTCTCCAACTCACTTTGGTCACCTGGGAGCAAAGGTTGGCCCTTAAAGCAATTTTCACAGGAGGAGGAGCTCTTACAAAAAGCAAAGTCACTGGCAAAGAATGACTCAAACCAATTCTATGAATTTGTTTGTGCGGAGGCTGATATTTTATCAAATGATCAGAGTAACCTACTCATGATGAATCAACAGTTCATTGATTCTAAAAGACATCAGAATATCAGAGGTGAAATACTATCGTCTCGAATGATTTTGGACTTCCATCTTCATTCAAATGCCTCTACATATCATTGGGAAGATGAATTGGTTTTGAACCTTGCAACATATTCAGATGACAGAATTTGTAAAAGCCAGGCTTCCATTGAGATGTTCGTCTACTTTTGGAACTGCTGGAAGGATAAGATTGTAAAGATTTTTGAGTATCTAGGATGTCTCAGCATGCAGCAGGATGTCGATGACTATAGAAGTTATGAAGACTTTTGCTTGAGTTATTTCAGTGTGTGGAAGCATTGTAGTAATCTTGATACCACCTATCTTTTGCTGAAGTCTGATGCCTACTGGGTTAGAGAACTGAGCAACATGTACGTTCAAAAGAGAGGGCAGCTGGTTTCTATCGATTTGCACCAGCTTGTTTCTGCCGCTCAAAGCTATTGGAGTACAGAGTTACTTTCTGTTGGAATCAAGGTGTTGGACAAACTTGAAGCCCTACATGAGCAATCAATCAAGAATTCACTTTCTGTGCTCTGCCAAAGCAAGTGTCTATCTTATATTTATGATGTGGCAAAATTTCTGCTGGACTCTAAGTTCCTCTACCGCCACTGGGATGATGTTAAGACACTACAGAAATTTGTTGAACTGTCTGCTGAGGATTTTTTTCATTGCATATTTCCTCTGGACTGGCGAGAATCTTTGAGCAAGGATATGATTTCTCTGAGGCAAACAGAGGTTTGCAGGAGTATACTTGAAGAAATTGTTTCTAGATATGTCACTTCAAAGTCTAAACTATCTTATGGGCAGATTGGACGCATTGCTGTAATGATTCTTGGGTCTGCCAAGCTGCACAATGGGTTTTATAGGAAAGTTGTAGAAAGGTGTGTTAAAAATTCACCTTGGCAGGCATTTCTAAAGTGTTCATCTCAGAAGATGGAATTTGAATATCTGCAGCATCCTTCAGAATCTAATAATGAAAGAGAGTTTTATGTTATTCAAAAGCTCCATGGAGCACTGCTAGATACTTATGGAGCCAACTGGAGGAAAGAATATGACTACATGTCACCTGCTTGTTTCCTATATCTTCTTGAGCGCCTGTTGATTTTGATGTCTTGCTTCCAGGGGTACATCTTTACTACAAAATCATCTTTTGTTGATTGGCGTATCTACCAGGAACCTAATATCAATTCAACTGTCAGCTTTGTCGCTGATGCGGGGCAATCCTTTGGTAATGTGCTTGATTCTATATTCTTCATTGTTCGGCATTTCCTTTACAATAAGAAGGAAATGATTGAATGGATCAGTAAATCTCATAAAAATGTGAACGATTATCATTCACTAGTGGTTTTGAGACTGGTTGTCATAATATGTTTGCTTCATTTGAACTTTGGGAAGTTTGGAAGTTCACTTTGTGATTTGCTTGGAAGGAAATATGTTACTCAACTATTGCCATTGGAATTCTGTGATGCCCTTCGTAAAATAGAGAATCATAATTGTCTGAATGTACATGAGATTTCTCAGGCATTCAAGAAGATTGGCAATCCTCTTGTAGTAGCTAGCTTGGGAAAGAATTGTTCACAATTTTTATGTCCAGATGCAATCTTTGTTAATATGAAGGTAATGAAAAGCACGGATGGGATATTTGGAATTTTGTATCCAAAAATGGAAGCTTGTCGAGTTCAAGTTGGAACGAGTAAAGATTTTCCATCTAAACGTCCTGCTTCCCATCTTGAGGACAAGAATGCTCAAAACATGAATGACAATACCATGGACATGAACCTTAATCAGCTGTGTAAAGTATTTGAAGCATTGAAGATGGTAGATAATGGAAACGCTGGGAATCACAGGCACAGTGTTAAATATCAAGTTGGAACAAGTAAAGATGTTCCATCTAAACATCCTGCTTCCCTCCCTGAGGACACGGATGCTCAAAACAAAAATGACAATACCATGGTGATGAACCTTGATCAGCTGTGTAAAGTATTGGAAGCATTGAAGATGGTGGATTATGGAAACGATGGGAATTATGGGAACAGCATTAAATATCAAGTTGGAACAAGTAAAGATGTTCCATCTAAACGTCCGGCTTCCCTCCCTGAGGACATGGATGCTCAAAACATGAATGACAATACCATGGCAATGAACCTCGATCAGCTGTGTAAAGTACTTGAAACATTGAAGATGGTGGACAATGGAAACAGTGGGAACTAAGGGCACAGTGTTAAATGCTCCAGCGATTAAGGTACTGCCAAATTTGTTTTAACAATACCTTATGACTTCAAGATGAAGCATGTGATGAAATGAGCACTATAATGTCTGTTTGTTCTTTTTTGATTAACAGGCAGATATGTAGATAAGTATTCAACTATACTTGCAGCCAGAATGCTTAAAGAATTGAAGCAACTTTATGCCGCACTTGATGGTACGTGTGTGATTCAAAGATGTATGGTCTTATGTCATTGGATTCCATTGTTTCTTACTTTCTATAATCTTCAGTAGACTGAAACTCGAGGGACTGCATTCAGGAATCTGAAGTCTAGGGATATTAATCTTTCTCCTAGACTGTAAATGTAATATAAATCATGCGACATAAAAGGAAATTTGTGCATCCTAGCTGAGAGGCTGAGACATTTGCCGCGACCCTTTTGTAGAAAAGAAACGTTGCAATGTAATATAATTTAATCAATTATATTTAGTATTGTTTCAAATTATAATGCAACATAAATGATATTTGTCACAACGAATTTACTTGGTCTAGGAGATTGGGTTTCATCCTTCCAACCACCAAATGAAAGCTGAATACCAACTTTATTTCATCTACGAGGAGGGTTTGTTTATCCTCTATAATAAACTCTTCTTTATTTTTATTTATCACCTAATTATATACAAAAGTCTGCCATGTTTGACGGGTACAATAACCATTGGTTGTCACTCTGCACTACTAAGGGTCTGTTAGTTAGATTAAATGTTTGCAATCTGATTTTTTTTTTTTTTTGGCTTTAAAATATTTTTTAAAATTTTATTTGTTATTTTTTCAACTTAAATCTGGTTATTATTTGTACCTAAAAATCCTATAAAATCTTAATTTTAGCCCAGCTGTTTTGCCCCCTACAAGGTAGATGCTCGGCGGCTAAGGAACTTTATTCAGGATATAAATTCTATAATCCTAACCCAACTAGGAAGACACCCTCTCAGAAAGAATTCTCAAAACTGTACCTTATGGCATAAGGATTCGTACTACCCTCTACAAGTGAGATTCCTAAACCCTGTCAATTAGGTTTTTCCCTCAAAGCCTATAAATGGAGCACCCCATGCGCTATCCATGTACCCGTTAACAACCTAACATATACCGCTATCGCAACTTACCCTTAAGCACTCACGAGCAACTTAGCAGTCATTTAGCAGCTTAAACATCACCTAACCAGCAGCCTCTGCAACCATCCATTCTCCTTATTCGAGAAAAACTTTTCTTGAACAAAGAACCCTAATTTAAATATTTTTTAACCTCAAGAGACCTTAAACCAACCATCCTTGTCATCCCATCAACATTAAAGCATCTTTCTTGGATTAGAACCATCCTTCATTCTCAGACAAACTCCTTAAAACCTTCAAACACGACCTTAAACCTCAAGAAATTGTTATGCTAATATTCTTGATTTGCGGCCCAAAATTCTTTCATTCTTGCAAACCAACGTTGGAACAACCTTAGACACCATTCAATTGCATATTTTAGGTTGCCATTACCCCCAGAATTCCAACTTTACACCTTAGATCCCATTAGGATTTTTTTTTTTCCAATTTACTGCCGTATTGGTTACAAGGGAAGATCTTAACTCAAGTTTTGATTATTCACTAGTGTAATGCTCCCACGCTACCACTCACAGAGGTGCCATTGCTATTCAAGCCTAGATTTGCTATTTGTCAGATCAATGCTTAGATAATTTTATGGACCTTACTCTTTGAACTATAAATAGAACTGTGGGTTCACATGCCACATTCAATCCAAGTTAGAAATCATGCCCAAATCCTATTTTCAGTTGAAAGAATTATTTCCAACCAATCTTGAGGCGACATATGGACGGATGTCTTGCCAAAACAATGATCAACTATTGACGTTTGAATAGAAAAAATAGAACTTTTTAACTTTTATGTGAATGTAATAGGTTTGAAAAAAAAAACTAAGAATATCTGCATATACTTAATTATTATTATATATAGTCATTATTAGGGATGACAATTTGACTCGATTCTAATTTTGGCCCGACCGACTTGAATTTTTTGGGCTTTGACCCTAATATTCGGGCTTTGGGTCGGGCTTAAGCCCACCCGATCCTATATTTTAAAAAAATAATAATAAAATAATTGTGGTCCTTATGGAATTAAATTGTGTGTGGAATAAATAGTTGTAGAATTGAATCATGTGTTTTCAATATAATTGCATTATGTGTTTTTAATGTTGGATTGTGGAATTGAATTGTAAAAATTCATTCCTATTAATTTGGTTGTTTTGTGAATTATTTTTTAACTAATTATTTTGTATATTTTGCATATTCTGTTGTGAAGTATTTTAAGTTAGAAAAATCGTTTCTTTTATTTTATATTCATGGTATTGTAACTAGAAATAGAACAAAAATTGTAAAGTAACATAAATGAAATTAAGATATAGTCATAAAATTAGAAGATATTGACAAAATAGTGCAAAAACAAGTTTATGGTCGGGCTTGCCATTCCTAGTCATTATATCTATCTATATCTTTTTTTATTATTATTATCATTTCTATTTTTTTAACATTAAAAGATGTTTTTTCTTTTTTTCTTTTTTTTGGTAGTTATTGCTTTAGATTATGTTTCGCCCAACCTGAGGGCATGTTTTTTAATCACTTGGACTAAACTCAAGCTTTAACTAAAAAGTTAGGCTTGGCCACAAAGGCTTGAGAAATTCTTAACAATTAAAAGATAATTTTTTTTTATTTCAATAAATTTTTTAGCATTTATTTAACCACTACATAACATATATGGAAAGTTGTAAATCAATTACGCCCAATTTTTAAAGCCTAATCTTATAAAAATAAAATTTTATGAACTATAAATTTATAAAACATAATGAAAAAAAAATGTAAAACATAACATCCAGGCTTCTAGGGCTTGGATGAAAAAACCAAGCAAGTACAATCATTAATTTACTATTATTATTATTATTATTATTGATTGCAATAGGTATTACAATCATTAATTTATTAGAAATCTAAATAGAAATAGTTACAGTACACCAGAAATCTACGGACTCAAACTGATGTCCTCAACTTTAAATTTATATAGTTACAAGCTCACATCTAATGTAAGGCTTATGATAATCCAAAATCTAAATCATTGATATTGTTTACTTTCAAAAATGGAAGGAGGAATGAAAATGAAAATAGTGGCCCCGACATTAAATTGGAAATATAAAACAATAGGAATCAAGTTCTCATTCTTTGAACTCACCATCTTACCCTAATGAAATTTTGTAATTTCACTTTTATCTTCAATTAAATAATCATCATCGTCATCATTCATCATTAACTTTGTTGTTGTTCTTATTATTATCATTGTCATTATCATTGTTATTGTTATTATTAATATTGTCATATTCATCATCATCTTCGTTGTTACCTTTATTATTATTATTATTGTTGTTGTTGTTACAAGAATAATAGTTATTATTACTATTAACAGTAATTTTTAATAATAATAATCACAATAATTATAAAACATGATTGTAAAAGTGACAATAATTATCTAAGGGTATTTTAGCAACTTAAAGAATTTATTACTATTTGAAAATAAAGTAAACACATCAAAAAAATACATATTATTCTGATTCTTACAAGTAAACAACTCAATGTTGTATTTGTTTATGGTGAATGAGAATCCAGAATTAGAATTATTAATATTGATGTTGGGAATCAGCATCATTGATGTTGTTTACTTACAAAATGAAAGGGATAATGAGAATGATAAAAACAGTTGGACTCCACATGTATTGACATAGTTTTGTCAACAATTTTGATTGACGTAGTTTTATCATGTTAAAATCTAATGAAATATTACCAAAATGACTTGAAATTTTTATACGTGTTGCATTTACATGTGATCCCCATGAGCATTATAAAAAATTCCAGTGTTCTGACTACTATCAAATTTTAATTAAATTCTGAAACTCATGTTTTCTTATAAAAAAATTCAATTTCTGCCGCTTTGATTTGAGTCATAAAAATAATAGTCAAATTTTTTATTGTAGTGTTTTTGAAATATTATTTCAAAGTGCTGCAATAGTTACTATATTCCTAATTCTCACATGCCTGATGGTCAGGTCGTGACAATTACTAATGTAAGTATTTCCTATTCTCCTGTCCTCTTTTAATGATAAAATATTGTTTTGAGTAAAAAATTGGTTAGAAGTTAAGTTTTATTTTTTGTCTCGAGCTTTTAGTTGTGTAAAGGGGAAGAAAGTTTGTACCAAGTCAGCTTTTAAGAGATTTAAGATTAAAGGGCTTCAAATTGAAAGTTTTTTGCCCCATGCTACCGTTAAGATAGTTTCCTTGGTGTTTTCACTTGAGGCTTTAACAAAGTGTCAGCCTAAAATTGCTCTTAAAAAAATTATAAACATATCAGCATTTGGTGTCACCTAACTTGTATCGGATGCATGTATATGTTTACAATATTTGGTTCCTAATGTACTATTTGCTTCAAATAATATCCCCACTCTCTAGCTAGTCTTTTATTGAAACAGAGCCCGCTTCAAAACACATTGAAGAGCAGGGGCTTGAATTTGATCAGTTTGCTTTAACTGTTTTTTAATACGCAAGGAATAATTTCAATTTGCATTTCCACTGCACTCTGTACTGTTGTTGTAGTTTACCTTTATTTTGCATTTTTCTATTTCATTAATAATTTAAAATAGTGGTCTAAACCACTCATCTATTTGCATCAAGCTGTAAAGTGTTTGGTTGAATTTACAGTTTGATTGTGTTTGGAAATGGAATAGTATATATATGCATGAAATGCCCAAGATATTGAGGTCTTCATTTTTGTTCCTTTTTTTTTTTTTTTTGGATTGTGCTTAAAATTCTTATCATTTTCTCTCCTCTACTGTGCATTTGACAAGTGCAGTATGTATGTGTACCTATTTTTGGTTATTGGATTCCTGGCCATTTTTGGATGCTTAAAATTACATAAATGTATAACGTGTGAGTAGTAACAGAAGATGTTCATGTCAATTCTTGTTACTTAAAATATGTTACTTGCGGTAAGCTTCTTTGATCAAAAAATAGTAAAATGTTTGTTAAAATTTTTTGTCTTTTTTAATTTATGATGATGCTATAATTCAGGAGTGCATATAAAGGATTTGCAGATACAAATATTTGAAGGCATGGTGAGCAAATGAAGAGGAGAGAATAAAAGAGTGGTGGTGATCGGAGGAGGCATTAATCGGTGGCCCCTCGCTACTAAGACTCCACAAGTGATTTACTACGGTGGACTTTGGTTTTATAATAATGCCATGACATGTGTGCATTTAGTTTGAATCATATAAGTAGTGGTTGTATTTAATTCAATGACACATATCATTTATGCATCAATTGGTTGTAGTACATCTGAGGTATTCTAGAATTTCTCCGTGTTAAGACATGACTCGAGTCTAAGCATTTAATGATGCTTAATAGTGAAGTAACCATTAACTCGAATTCTACCCGTTGAATATATTCTATGGATTTAGTTGAGTGAATGTGACTGTGTTTTATATTTTATGATTGGTCTAGTAAAAGATAGTAAAGTTATGATTCCGATGAGTTTTCGATTTTTTTTTTATTTTGTCTACCAAAATAATCAATAAATAATGAAGAATTAAAAGATGATAAATAATTATCATTGTTGACAATATGCTTATTATTTTTAATTACAAAATATAATGCGACAGATATGCAATAAAAAAAAAATCCATTGAGACCAGCCGACATAATTTCACGGCGACCCAAACTGCTATTTCTACATTGAGGAGTAAACTATTTTTTTTTTTTAAATTTAATGAGAAATCTGGTGCAATACAGGGAGAATAGAGTCCCTCATACATAAGGGAGTGTGTGTTCTCATTGTGCTATGTGGTCCGGAGGTGATAATATGTTGTCCGAAGCTAAGAATAGTTAGGATCTCAATTTGAATCGTAACTAGTGTGACCTTCATTTAATGATAAAATACTAATTTATTCATTATAAATTAAAATTAAAATATTAGAATTCTAACACTATTATAAAGATTATTACAAGATACTGCGATCGTAAGTAAAGTAAACAAAAAGAGACAAGAAAAGTAAAAAAAAAAAAAAAAAGGAGAGACGTCAAAGAGAAAGAAAATAAAAAAGGGAAAGTTAAAAATTTAAGTTAAAAAAAAAAAGGAGAGACGTCAAAGAGAAAGAAAATAAAAAAGGGAAAGTTAAAAATTTAAGTTATTATTTTACTAATACTGTTATATTATAGTAAAAAATTGAGAAATTATCCACCGACCAACTGTTTTTTTTTTTGCTGAACTCCACTTGAAGTTATATTATTTTGCACTCATCTACCACTATGTCGTTGTGAAATGACAATTTTATCTTTATGATGTCAGCAAAGCTATAACGGTGTCATAACAAGAGTGGACCAATGAAAAAAATGTTAACTTTATGTGGAGCACTGCAAAAAAAAAAATTGTATATTTTTAAAAAACGATGAAAAAACAGGTGGACGGTGGATAATTTTCCTAAAAAATTTATCGGGATAAATCTAGATTAATTCTATTATGAAATAATTTAGATTTTTATTCCCATATCAGAATATATCTATTGGTTAATATTAAGGCAGGAATCGAATGTGTACCCTAAAAAATATATTTCGGTGATAAGAATCATTTTATTTAAATCTGCAGTAAACTATGTTTTCCTCACTTACTTCCTATATATATTATATTTTAAAACCAATATTTCAATATTTTTAAATTGTTTTATCTATTTTAAGGGGTGTTAAAATTAATTTTAAGCGCAAAATAACACTACCGAAACTAGAAATGTTGCAATGGTAACAAGGATTTTTATATATGGTAGCTTAGCCGTTGATACAAAACCCTCTTGTTATATTTCCAAACTCCAAAGTCTTGACCTTGACATCTAGTGGAAATAATAATCAAAAAGTAAAGTTGTATTATTTTTCAAAATAAAGATGAAATTTTTTTTTTGACCGAAAGTAAAGTAATTAAATATAAAGAAATAAAATACGATGACCTCGGGTCAACCATATTTCCATCTATTAGTCTATTTTCTTTATTTCTTTGGGCAAGCTTTAAGTTACTCTTTTGTGAATTGACCACCCGTTATTTTTTTTCAAATATTAAAAAAAAAGGTTATTTTTATATACATCCCCTGAGGTTTTGCGTAATAACAGTTTAATAGAAAGTATCTCCGTATTTTTATATACCTCCCCTGCAGTTAGTATAAAGTTATGTATAGTATCAGTATACAAGGCTAAAATCGCAAAAGCTTTTTTAAAATTAAAAAAACTTAAAAAGTTAATTGTACTAGTATTGGTAAGCGCAAAAAACTTGCTATATCGCTTCATTATCCAGTCAAAATTATTAACCAAAAAACAATGTCTTCCTAAAAGTGTAAATCTTTTACAAAAAAAAATTATACTTGCACAATTTACACTTGCACGGAGTTCACCCCTCAACAGCACAAGTGTGAAAAGAAGGAAGTATTATTGAGCTTGAAGATCAAGATTCATCTTCACTTTGAACTTACCCATAAACAAGACAAGCTTGGATGGTGATATAAAACCACCAACGAGCGAGTATAGACGGTGACATGATTCCGTGACTCGCATTGGAGCTGCGAAGAGGTGAGTTTTTTTTTTTTAAGAGAAAACTATTGCAGTAAATCATAGCTTTGGTTTTCTTCATTTTGGATATATAAGTTGGGAAGATTGGTGCTGCTGTGTTGTGATGTTTGGGTTTCGATTTATGTTGAATTAGCAGAAAAATCGTGTTAGTTTGATTACTAGTTGATGACTATGCTATGATATATCAACTTTGAGGGGCTTTCGCGTCGGGTTGACCGGAACCGAACCCGAAATTATATTCAGGTTTTGGTTCTGTTCGGGTCAGCACAAACGAATTTCACAAATCAGCTTATCCGTAACCCCTAACAGCCACATCCTCTCTCATCCGGTAACTCCTCCCGGTGATTCCTTCATGCTGCACCACGTCTCGCCGTTGCAGCCCACGATTTCGCTTCCCTAATTCCCAATTTCACAAAACCAAACAAGCTCTAAGAGCCACATCCTTTCTCATCCAGTCATTCCTCTCGGTTCGGTTGTTCCTCCACGCCTCTCTACCTGTGCACAGCTCGTCGTCGTTGCAAATGACTTCAGCTCCTGACTCTGTGTCTGTGTGTGTGTCACAAATCCTCGTCGCGTTATCACAAGCACAACTTTTAGTTTTGCCCCAAGTCTTGAAGACGAGTATATGCACATTGGCTGCCACCGTTAATATGCGCATTGGTATTTTAATGAGCATGTTACTGGGAAACACAATCCTGCGAGCACAACCAGCAACCCCAGTGGCTTTGTATTTTTGTTTTTTACTTTTTTTTCCCAATTAATTAGAGTTTCTGCATAAATTCGAGTTTGAATAAATTATTCACATGAGCGTGGAGGATTTGATTATTTTAATATAAAATTTTCCACTATTTAAACTTTCTTAAAAGTTAATGCATGCAATGGCTTTTGCTTTCGTGTAATCAAGTTTTTCAAGCAATCTCTGCACCTACTTTTCTGACCAAAAAGCGAATTTTTTTTCCTAGCTTCTTTTTAATTATTAGTTCATTGCTAATTTTTATCAATCACATGGAAGATTTCCGAATGGCTAGCTGCATATTGGAATTATAAATGCATGAGCTTTACTTTCACTCTCGAATGATTCTTCAAATATGCATTAATAATTATATTCATCAATTTTAAATGCGTGAGCCTTACTTCCACTCTCGAATGATTCTTCAAATATGCATTCATAGGACTATCTTTGACAAAAAATCTCAAATTTAAATTATATTCATCAATTTTTTTCTTCACTTTTAATCCCAATTAATAATACATTATAAGCACCATACAAAATCATAGGACTATTTTTTCTTGCCAAATTATTCAACAATCAAGTTTCTTCCTGCACACAAAGGCGAATTAATGCAGTTCTAGCATCTATCCATTTATCTTTGCTTCACTTTTTGACATTTTCAGCTTAATGTTTATTAACAGTCAATTTTTTATAATGTTGCAGTTAATTGATGAGTATTCTAGTTGTAGGCAATTTGACTGAGACTCATATGAGAACTGGGTGAAAATGGTTAAATTTGTTAATTACATGGACACTTTTATTACTCTTATCTGGTAATATCACAAATTATAAGTTGCAGCCACTGTCCTGTGTAATGGCATATTCTATTTCTCTGGCTGGTTGGTGAAGTTGATAAGGGATTTTTGGGATAAATGACTATTTGTTCATTTATTTCATAGTGCTTGACTGTAGGAGTGTGAATTTTGCTCAATTTTTCACCTATTTCGTTAAAGTGTAGCCGCTGTAGATGTTAGTCATAAAAGATAGTTTCTGTCAGTATGAAGCTAATGATTTAATGGTTTAAGGTTTGTAATATATTTGATGTTTGTAAATTCATTATTGAATATTTCTGCTTGCATCGACAACGTAGTTAATGAATAGGTGGGGTTATTGGAGGTGACAGTGCATTTAGCTTTGTAAGTTGTTGGGTTGTTTAGTTTTAGTCTTATATAAGATATAAGTTGTGTAATATCATGAATGCATCTATGATCTGAGTAAATGTAATTTTTTTAAAAACTTGATTTGACTGTGTTAATTATAAATAGTTGTTTATGTAATTTTTTTTTCCAACTCCGTATACATGGATATAGAGGCTGTTGTAGGAGGGGACTTGCTCACCGTTGCATCAGTGATACCAGAGCAATACATCTTAAAGAAGTTGTGGGCTGATATCAGGGATTTATGCTTTGATCAGCCTATTAAGCATGCCACTGAAGTCATATTTCAAGTTATGTTACCTTGGGAGACGAGTTATGCCACTTTGAAGACAGAATCTGATTTGCAAGATGCATTCATCAAGTTAAGGGAGAAGAAATATAGTTGGGCCATCTTTATTATCAAAACCGAATTAGATGAGTTGGAAAAAGACAGAGGCAACTCAACTTTGCCTAAAGATAGAAATGATGAAGATGAAAGCCCAGACGCACAATTCAAAGTTCTATTGGCACCCAAACCAGATGTGGAGTGGGTTGACTTTGCTGAGGGGAAGGAGTTTGCTCTACCTGATTTAAATGATGAAAGCAACACTGTTGATTTTGCAGCTGCAACTCTCATAATGCAAGATTCATATGAAAGCATGGCAGCAGTGGGGCTTGATGACAACACACATATTGAAGAACTTGAACCTGAAAAAAATATAGATGATATGGACGTTGGAAGTGAAGGAGACGTGAATCATTTTAAAGTTGATGAGCTTGATGATGCCTTAGATGACTATCAATCTGGAGATGATAGTGGTACTGAATCGGATTACAATGATAGTGAGAATCTGATTAGCCTGCCATTAACCCAATTTCTCCAAGCTGGTTCATATTCTAACTTCTAAAATAATTACTATTAGTTGTGCTATAGAGATAATCAGCTGTGAAAATAATCAATTAAGTGTTTGGTAAATTTTACTGTTAAACTACTGAGAAAAAACGAATGACTTGGATGTACATAATATAGGATAAAATTTACTTATACAAATAAAAACATGTACACATAATATTTTTCCCAAAAATAAAATTTATAATATATTTTTTTAATTTTTTTATCCTAAAAAAATTGATAATTAAATTTATAATATAGTGAAACAAATTTATTAATAATTCGACTAACAAATTAATATTAATAAATTTATAGTGATGAATTATAATAAAAACTTATTAATTATTGATTTTAGTCCCAAATTGAATAAAGATAATTTTGGGTTTGGGTAATAATTTTAAGGATATTTATGGAATTGTATTAAAGTATAAAATTAATTATCAAAATCAGAATCTAAAAGTCACTCATTCTCTGCTTTTTAAAATAAGCAGTATGAGGAGTTAATTTTGATAAAAGTGATTTTGATCTTTTTTTTACCAAATACTAAAATTAGTTTTAAGATTATCCTAAACGGACCTTAGAGAAAATTACATGTTTATAATTTATACAAAGTACTCTATTAGCCATTAGGTTTCACAAAAAAACTGTGACTATAGAAATGATTAATATTGATGTTGGCGAATTCGAATCATCGATGTTGTTTGCTTTCAGTTTCAAAATAGAAGGGACAAGGAGAATGAAAACAGTGGACTCCACATTTATTGACATAGTTCTATCAACAATTTTGATTGACGTAGCTTTATCATGTTAAAACCTAATGAAATGTTACCGAAATGACTAGAAATTTTTATATCCGGTGCATTTACATGTCTATTAACATTTCAAAAAATTTTAGTGTTTTGACTGGTATTAAATTTTGAATAAATTCTTAAAACTTAAGTTTTCTTATAAGAATTTCAGTTTCGGCCACTTTGATTTGAGTCATAAAAATAATAGTCAAAATTTTCATTGTAGTGTTTTTGAAATATTTTTTCAGAGTGCTGTAATAGTTAAAATATTCCTAATTCTTACATGCTCGATGGTTAGGTCGTGACAATTACTAGTGTAAGTAAATTTCTTATTCTCTTTGTCTTCTTTTAATTGTAAAATATTGTTTTGAGTACAAAATTGGATAGAAGTCAAGTTTTCTTGTCTCAAGCTTTTAGTTGTGTAAAGGGGAAAGGAAAACTTGTACTATGTCAACTTTTAAGAGATTTAAGATTAAAGGGCTTCAAATTGAAAGTTGTTCACCGCATGCTACCATTAAAATAGTTTCCTTAGTGTTTTCACTTGAGGCTTTAACGAAGAGTCAGCCTAACATTGCCTTTAAACAATTTATATTATACCTAGCAGCATTTGGTGTTACCCAACTTGCATTGGATGCATGTGTATGTTTACATGTATTATTTGCGTCAAATAATATCCCAACTCTATTAACTAGTCTTTTATTGAAACACAACCTGCTTCAAAACACATTGAAGAGCAGGGGCCTTAATTTCATTAATTTGCTTTAACTGTTTTTAATGCTCAAGGTATAATCTCAACTTGCATTTCCGGTGCACTCTGTTGTTGTAACTTACTTTTATTTTGCACTTTTCTATTTCATTAATAATTTAAAATAGTGGTCTAAACCACTCGTCTCTTTGCATCACGCTGTCAACAGTTTGGTTGAATTTCCTGTTTGATTGTGTTTGGAAATGGAATCATGTATCTACGCATGAAATGCCCATTATATTTTTTTAACGTGATTAGGTAGTTGTCGTTTCAACTCAATTTTTTTCTTTTATTGAAATCGTCGCTTTTGTTCATTCCTGTTTTTGATTGTGCTTAAAATTCTTATCATTTTCTCTACTCTGCTATGCATTTGACGAGTGCACTATGTATGCATGACTATTTTTGGTTATTGGATTCCAAGCCATCTCTGGATGCATAAAGTTACGAAAATGTTTAAATGTGAGTACTAACAGAAGTTGTTCATGTCAATTCTTGGTACTATATTTTACTTGTGGTAAGCTTCTTTGATAAAAAAAAATAGTAAAACGTTTGTTAAACATTTTTTTTTTTAATTTTCATGATGCTATAATTCGGGGCTGCATGTAAAGGATTTGGAGATACAACATTTGAGGGCATGGTGAACCAATGAGGAGGAAAGAATAAAAGAGTGGTAGTGATCGGAGGAGGCATTAATTGCTGGCCTCTCACTGCTAAGACTCTACAACTGATTTACTGCTAGAATTTGGTGGACTTTGGTTTATGGTGTTGGAATTATGTACTCTTTAAAGCATATTAATTTTTTGATTGATAAAATATTTGAGATATTTTTTAATTACATAAATATATTGAATAAGGTCTGTTTAATCATATTATATGTATTTATGTGATCATTATATGGATTCACAGAATACATAAATACAAGTTATCTTATGATTAAAAAAATTAAGTTCGCAGTTGATAAATAGAGTTGGACGCTCTATTTATTTTTAGACTGTAGTAAATTCATTAAATGATTTTTCTTAATCATGTATAAATTTATTGATGTAGTTTGACTACATTGAGCTGGATCACATATGAGATTTAATTAACCTTGAAATGACTGTTAGACTTATTAAATCTCATAGGCATTGATTTTACTGTAATCTTAATCTTCAGTTAGTTATAATTTCATGATTGTAATTGTTATTCCATTTGAGTTACCAATGGGCACGGCACACACTTGTAGTCAAGATTATCTGGTATCTTGGTGGGAGCAATTATGAGTATTGAAGTTATAGATTAACAATATAGAATTTGTATAACACATCTCTTGATGGGTTTTCGGCACTTGATCATAGAATTCTTTGGGCAGAGTCTGTCAACATATCTAGTAAATTGAAAATAATCATTAGAGAAAACTAGTAAGTATCAAGGAACGAGATGTAATTAAATTAATTAGACAGTTGAGATATTGATTTAATTAACGATATGGTACAAATGATTATGCAGTAAAGAAATCAATGTGGTTTGGGACGAATTATTATTCGAACATACAATTATGGAGGTCAGTTCCAATCTTATAGTGGAGTAGAGTTGGAATTAAATGATTAGGCTTATTTAGTTACAGGCTTAATTGTTGTAACCACTATTGTATGTTCCTAAATAATACTTGGGTTAGCTCATTTAAATGACTACACCACTACTGGATTAATAAGTAAAATAACTAGTTATTTTGGTCAAAAGCCTAAATATATCATTTAGTGAGAGGCTCCATTTAATATGTTTGTGTGTAAGGGGCCTTGTATTATTTTATAAGATGGGCCCATGTAGAAAAAGCAAGTAACGTGATTTTATTTTTGGAGCAATGGTTTTCACTAAAGAGAGATATAAAAGGGCTTATTTTCTCTTGAAAAAGACAGCAGTCACTTTATATAAATCAAAGAAAAAAAAATTTCTCTCTAATTTTGAGAGAAAAATTTTCTCCTACTAGTTGCTTATAGTGGTGAAAAGGCGTCCACACGTCAAGTTTATATCAAACCTGAGTCATAACCCGGAAGATTATTTGGTGACAGATCGTGATCTAACCAGCGAGGTGGTGACGGATCGTGATATAACCAGTGTGGTGGTAACGAATCGTGATTTGAGAGCCTTGATTAACTCAGTGAAAAAGCAAAATCGAATTGTCAAGGTATGATTTACTAGATTACAAATTCCTATGTATTACATGAGATCATTTCTAAAATTTTTTTTTTTATAAAAATTCAAAAAACTGATTTTTCTCCAACATGTGGCACAACTATTTTGCTGCTGGTGGTTGCTTATGTCAGGATATTTTGTAAAATTCGGGATTGAAGTAGTTTTGAGTACTTTAATGATATAGTTTGTATGGTTAGATGAATATTGTAGTTTGAATAAATATAAATATCATTTTTTTATTTATTGGAATTTTTAATTATAGGTATTATATTTTGTATTTTTTTAGAATAACAAATTTTATTTATAAAATCAAATTTGAAGAATTTGAGAATTTGTATTATCATAAATACATTAATTAGTAATAAATTAATATTAATAAAAATAGTAGTAAAAATAATATTTTGAAATAATTTTTATTGAAATAATATTAATTTTCCCGGAAAGATTTCAAAAAGGGTGTGAAAATTCAAATAATATTGAATTTTCCACTAAAATATGGTTATATATATGTGTGTGTGTGTGTATATATATACGGAAAAAAATTTATCATAAATGATAGACATTGACATAAATAACGAATAAATTGTTTGTCATATACCCCTTTAATGATAATTATTTCTCATTATCTATTGTCAGTTTTCTAATAGTGGAAATTGAAAAACAAGGAATGGGAATTTGATTATTGGGAATGGGAGTAGGTTGGGAATTAAGTTCTCATTTTTTGAACTCAACATTTTATCTCTACCCGAATTTCATAATTTTACTTTTGTCTCCAATTAAAATATTATTATATTATTAGTTTATTGTCATCATTATTATCATTATTCTTGTCATTGTTGTTAATAATAATAATGATAATAAAAGTAGTGAAAATAATAATGAAAATGAAAATACTACTAATAATAATAACAACAACTAAGACAAGGAGGAGGAGAAGGAGGATATTTTTATTATTATTATTACTGCTAAAAATAATAATCATATTAATTATAACAAATAATAATAAAAATAAAATTAGTTAATTAAGGACATTTTAGTTGCTTGAAATAATCTATTCTAATTTTAAGATAAAGTAAACACATTAATACAAATTCGTTCATTTTGATTTTGGTTCTATAACTCAAGTAAATAGTTCACTTTAATTTATATTCCTCACTCATATTTCAATTTATTCTAGTTTTTGACCATTCTAATTACTAATTGGTAAACACACAGCATTTGATTGCTTACTCCTCTCTAATTTCATGTCAATTTGCCTTATGATAATGATGAAAACAGATGGCCGGATGGCACGTGTTAGCCGGCTGATTGATTTGAAGGGTTCTGTTTTCTTTGTGTTCACACATGATGCATGTGTGCGAGTCTAAGCATTTAATGATGCTCAACAAAGAAGTAACCATTGATTCGAATTCTATTCATTGAATATATTCTATGGATTTGGTTGAGTGAATATGAATATGTTCTGCATTTTATGACTGGTCTAATATAATATGTAAAGTTGTGATTCGAATGAGTTTTCGATTTTTTTCTTATTCTGTCTACCAAAATAATGAAGAATTAAAAGATGATAAGTAATTATCATTGTCGACAATATGTTATATATTTTTAATTACAAGATATAATACTATAGATATGCAAATTAAAAAAAAAATTCTATTTTTTATTATAATAAAAAATTTAATGGGACCAATCTCTATTAATTCTATTATGAAATAATTCAGATTTTTATTTCCATATCAGAATATATCTATTGATTAATATTAAGGCAGGAATCGAATATGTACCCTAAAGAATATGTTTAGGTGGTAAGAATCATTTTATTTAAATCTCCAGTAAACTATGCTTTCCTCACTTACTTCCTAGCCGTATATTTTTAAATTGTTATATATATTTTAAGGGGTGTTAAAATTAATTTTAAGCGCAAAATAACACTACCGAAACTAGAAATATTGCAATGGTAACAAGGATTTTTACATATGGTAGCTTAGCCGTTGATACAAAACCCTCTTGTTATATTTCCAAAGTCTCTTGACCTTGACATCTAGTGGAAATAATAATCAAAAAGTAAAGTTATATTATTTTTCAGAATAAAGATTAAATAATTTTTTTGACCGAAAGTAAAGTAATTAAATATAAAGAAATAAAATAGGAAAACCTCGGGTCAACCATATTTCCATCTATTAGTCTATTTTCTTTGTTTCTTTGGGCAAGCTTTAAGTCACTCTTTTGTGAATTGACCACCCGTTATTTTTAAAAATCTCAAAATATTCTTATTTTTGTTCAATTATTAAAAAAAAAATAAAGGTAGACTAATGATTCTTTTTTTGTCTTCTTAATAAAAAGAAAGAATAAATCAATGTTTTTAAAAGTAAGAGAGTGATTTGAAGAGAGTCAATTTATAAAAGTAATTCGAAATCAATCAAATTTCCTTTTACTGGTCAAATTATTTACACACTATAAGTCACTTCAACTTCAAATATAATAGAGAAAATGTAGGAGAACTTAAGACTCAATTCTTAGTTAGGACAATGCCTAATAATATAAAAAAATAAAGTAAAAGCCAAATTTCTTACAACTACAATGAAAAATAACTATGTACCCTAAGATCTAGTAAGATGCTAAGGGCCAATTTGGGAGGGCTATAACTTCTAAAATAATTACTATTAGTTGCATTGTAGAAATAATCACCTATGAAGATAATCATATATTTGTTAGAAATCTAAAAATCCATAAATCTACTGACTCAAACTCATGCCTTCAACTTTAAATTTATCTAGTTACAAGCCCATCTTTAATGTACTTGTTATGAGAATTCAGAATCGAAATCATTGATGTTGTTTACTTGAGAAAATGGAAGGAGGAATGAGAAAGAAAATAGTGGGCCCGACATAAAATTGGAAATATACAACAATCGGAATCAATTTCTCATTCCTTGAACTTATTGTCTTACCCTAATGAAATTTCATAATTTCACTTTTGTCCTCAATTAAATTATTATTATTATTATTATTATTATTATTATTATTATTATTATTATTATGATCATTGCCAATATTTTTGTTGTTGTTCTTAGTATTATCATTATCATTATTATTGTTATTATTAGTATCATCATATTCATCATCATTATAATCATTGTTTGTTATTGTGTTCAATATTATTTTATTTTTATGATTATTATAATCATCATCATCATCATCTCATTACTTTTATTATTATTATTGTTGTTGTTACAAGAATAATAGTTATTATTATTAACAATAATTTTTAATAATAATAATCACAATTATTGTAAAACATGATAGTAAAAATGATAATAATTAACTAAGGATATTTTTAACTACTTAAAACAATTCATTCCTATCCGAAGATAAAGTAAACAAATAAATAGGAATACAACTCATTCCAATTCGTATAAGTAAACAACTTAACGTTGTATGTGTTTATGATGAATGGGGATCCAGAGTTAGAGCCATTAATATTGATGTTGGGAATCATAATCATTAATGTTGTTTACTTACAAAATGAAAGGGACAATGAGAATGAAAACAATGGACTCCACATGTATTGAAATAGTTTAAACAATTTTGATTAACGTTGTTTTATCATGTTAAAACCTAATGAAATGTTACCAACATGACTTGAAATTTTTATATGTGGTGCATTTACATGTACGTTAACATTTAAAAAAATTTCAATGTTCTGACCAGTATCAAATTTTGAATAAATTCTGAAACTCAGGTTTTTCTTATAAGAATGTCAATTTCTGCCACTTTGATTGAAATCATAAAACTAATAGACAAATTTATCATTGTAGTGTTTTTGAAATATAATCAATGTGCTGTAATAGTTAAAATATTTTTAATTCTCAGATGCCCGATGGTCAGGTCGTGACAATTACTAATGTAAGTATTTCCTGTACTTTTGTCTGCTTTTAATTGTAAAATATTGTTTTGAGTACCAAATTGGTTAGAAGCTATGGTTTTTGTTCCAAGCTTTTAGTTGTGTGGACGAGAAAGGAAAGTTTGTACTAAGTCAACTTTTAAGAGATTTAAGATTAAAGGGCTTCAAATTGGAAGTTCTTTACCCCATGCTACCATTAAAATAGTTTCCTTGGTGTTTTCACTTGAGGCTTTAATAAAGACTCAGCCTAACATTGCTCTTAAGAAATCTATATACCTAGCAGCTTTTGGTGTTACCTAACTTGCATTGGATGCATATGTATGTTTACAATATTTGGTTCCTATTGTATTATTTGCTTCAAATAATATCCCTACTCTACTAACTAGTCTTTTATTAAAATAGAACCTACCTCAAAACACATTGAAGAGAAGGGGCTTGAATTTCATCAATTTGCTTTAACTGGTTTTTTTTTATACGCAAGGTATAATTTCAACTTGCATTTCCAGCGCACTCTGTTGTTGTAGTTTCAACTTGCATTTCCAGCGCACTCTGTTTTTGTAGTTTACTTTTATTTTCCATTTTTTTGTTTCATTAATAATTTAAAACAGCGGTTCAAACCACTTATCTCTTGGCATGAAGCTGCCAAGTGTTTGGTTGAGTATACACTTTGATTGTGTTTGGAAATGGAATAGTGTATCTACGCATGAAATACCCATAATATTCTTTTGCGTCATTAATTATTAGTTGTTTCAACTCAATCTTTTTCTTTTACTGAAATCTTCACTTTTGTTCCTATTTTTTTCCTTAATTGTGCTTAAAATTCTAATCATTATCTCTCCTCTGTTATACATTTGACAAGTGCAGTATGTAAACCTATTCTTGGTTATTAGATTCTAGGCCATTTTTGGATGCTTAAGGTTATATAAATGTATAACATGCGAGTACTAATAGAAGATGTTAACGTTAATTCTTGTTACTTAAAATATTTTGCTTGATATGGGCAAAATATTTACCCACTCTCGTATGGAGTCACCACTTTGGCCAGTACTTTACCCTTTACAAGCCCGACCTGGTGCAAGTAGGGGTGGCAAAAAAGCCTGGGCCGGCCTGGCCCAGCCCTCACACATGAGTGCCTGGACAAGGGTCCAAGAAAAAAAGCCCGGACAAAGCCCAGACCCATTCCTTTTTTTAAAAAATAATTTTATAAATTAAAATAATATAATTAAAATTGAAAAGTAATTTAAAAATAAAAAGAAAACTTAAATTCTTAGCTTATAAATCAATTATGATTCAAAAAAGTTAAAATTATGATACCAAATTCTCTCTTTTGTGTCAATTAATTAAGAGAGTATTTGAATTAAAAAATTCAGTATTAAAGAAAATTAAAGTTATGAGCTTTTATTTGCTTTATTTATTATTTTAATTTGAAATATTCATTTTTTTTAATTTATCTATGGTTATAATAACTTGTTAATCATTAATTTATTTCAAATTTACAATAATTTAAATAATTTTAAAAATTAGGCCCGCTGTTTGTCATCCCTAGGTGCAAGCGGAGATTAGTCTGGGTTGTGGTACGAGTTTAAAGGTGCCTCTCATAGTTGAGGCCCACTCAGGACCACCTCGTGGTTCAGACAATATATATATATATATATATATATATTGCTTGCGGTAAGCTTCTTTGATCAAAAATTAGTAAAACACTTGTTAAACATTTTTTTGTGCAATTTTTCATGATGCTATAATTCAAGACTGCGTGTAAAGGATTTGCAAATGCAACATTTGAGAGCATGGATAACAAATGAAGAGCAAAGAATAAAAGAGTGGTGGTGATCGGAGGAGGCATTAATTGATGGCCTCTCACTGCAAAGACTCTACAAGCGATTTACTACTAGAATTTGGTGGACGTCGGTTTTTGGCGCAAAATATTTTGCCGCCGATGGTTACTAATATTAGGATATTTTGTAAAATGTGGGGTTAAAGTAATTTTGAATACTTTAATGATATAGTTTATATCGTTAGATGAATATTATAGTTTGAATAAATATAAACTTCACTTTTTTAATTTATTGGATTTTTTTAACTATAGGTGTTATAAATCTTATATTTTTTTCAGGATAAAAAATTTTATTTATAAAATTAAATTTGAAGAATTTGAGAATTGTATTGTTATAAATATAGTAATTAATAATAAATTAATATTAATAAAAATAATAGTAACAATAATATTTGTGTCATGACCCAACCTAGACCTAGCAAAATATTGTTGGCTTTGGGCTTTAACAAATCCTTCATGGTTTTGTTTTTAAGACGCCCATACACTCAAAAAAGCATTTTGTCAATTAAGGTACAGATCACCCCATATAAACTCAGCATCTCTTGCGTGTTTTGTCAGTGTGAGATTTACTTAAGATGTTACATACGGAGACCCCCCTTAGGGATTCAGTGTCCTCGCTAAGGTTTGCCCTACTATCGTTCAAGAATATACACGGAGCCGGTCTAATACCATCTATCATGACCCAACCAAGACCTAACAAGATAATATCCATTTTGGGCCTTAACAAAGCCCGCACAGTTTTGTTTTTAGGGTACCCCTACATCTAAAAACACATCTCGCCAATTAAGGTGTAGATCACCTCTTATAAGCCCAACATATCTCTCGTGCTTTTGTCGATGTGTGATTTATCTAGGTCATTTTGAAATAAGTTTTGTCGAAATAATATTAATTTTCCTGCCAAAGATTCTAAAAATGGCATGAAAATTCAAATAATATTGAATTTCCCACTAAAATATGGCGTAACATATATGTAACTATTAAAAACTATCATAAACTTATAACGGAAAGAATTTTGTCATAAATGAGGGACACTAACTTAGACGATGAATAAATTATTTATCATATACCCTTTTTATAACAATATTTCTCGTCATCTATTACTTATTTTTTAATAATAGAAATTGGGAATAAGAGGAGCTTGATTATTGGGAAGGGGAGTCTGTTGGGAAATCAAGTTCTTATTCCTTGAACTCAACATTTTATCTCTCCCCAAATTTCATAACTCTACTTTTGTCTCTAATTAAAATATTATTATATTATTATCTTATTGTCATCATAATTATCATTATTCTTGTCATTATTGTTAATAATAATAATAATAATAGTAAAAAAGTAGTGAAAATGATAATGATAATGAAAATACTACTAATAATAATAACAACAACTACGACTGTGACGAGGATGATGACGATCATATTATTATTATTGCTAAAATTAATTTTCTTGAATAACAAGAATCGTAATAATTATAATAAATAATAATAAAAATGACATTAATTAATTAATAATATTTTAGTAACTTGAAACAATCTATTTTAATTCTAAAACAAACTAAATACATCAATATAAATATATTCATTTTACATTCATTTTGATTCTAGTTTTATAATTTAAATAAACAGTTTACTGTGATTTCTATTACTCACTCACATTTCAATTTATTTAGTTCCTGGTTATTCGAATTACTAATTGGCCAAAAGAATGGGGTTGATTACTTCTGTTTTTCAAATTTCATGCCATTTTGCCTGTGGTAATGATGAAAACAGATGGCTGGATGGCACGTGTTAGCTAGCTGATTGATTTGAAGAGTTTTAGTTTCTTCGTGCTAAGACATGACTCCAGTCTAAGCATTTAATGATGCTTAATCGTGAAGTAACCATTAATTCGAATTCTACCCGTTGAATAGAATGGGGTTGATTACTTACTCATTTCTAATTTCATGCCAATTAGCCTATGGCAATGATCGAAACAGATGGCTGGATGGCACGTGTTAGCTAGCTGATTGATTTGATGCGTTTTAGTTTCCTCGTGTTCACACATGATGCGACTGTAAGCATGTAATGATGCTTAATAATGAAGTAGCCATTCATTCGAATTCTACCCGTAGAATATGTCATGTGGATTTCGTTGAGTGAATGTGAATATGTTCTGCATTTTATGACTGGTCTAATAAAAGATTGTAAAGTTGTGGTTCGGATGATCTTTCGAATTTTTTTTTTTTTTGTCTGCCAAAATAATCAATAAATCATGAAGAATTAAAAGATGATAGGCAGTTATCATCGTTGACAACATGTTGTATATTTTTAATTACAAAATATAATACTATAGATATGAAATTAAAAAAATCTATTGAGACCAGTCAATATAATTTCATACAGACCCAAATTGCCAATTTTACGTTGAATAAACTTCTTTCTTTCTTTCTTTGTTTTTTTTTTTAATATATAATTTAAGGAGAAATCTGCTGCAATGTAGGGAGAATAGAGTCTCTCACACATGAAGGAGTGTGTGCTGTCATTATGCTACCTGGCTCGATGGTGATAATATATTGTTCCGAAATTAATATAGTTCAGATTTTAGTATCAATCCCAACTAATGTGATATTTTTTTATTAAATAATATAATATTAATTTTATTAATTATAAAATTCTCTATCTTATAAATAAGTAACACATATAATTAAAATCAAAATATTAAAATATCTAACACTATTATAAAGACAATTACAAGATACCGTAATTATAAGCCCGGTAAACAAAAAGAGAAAATAGAAAAAAAAAAAGTAAAAGAAATAGGAGCAGTAGGAGCTATTGCTCTGCCAGGGTGATCACTACTTTCGCTATTAAAGCAAATGAGTGGGAAATGAAGAGTAGAAACTGAAATTTGGACTCCAAAATGACCAAAAAAAAAAAAAAGCAAAGGTAATAGAAAGACTTTTGCTGTTTTGCTACAGTATCCAAGCAAACTCATATCTTTAATCATTGTTCTTTAGTTAGTGCTAGTACGAGGTGATTCCTTGCCCCTTCCATTTCTTTGCTCTCCAGTCAACCAACCCCCTTCTTTTGGGTATTTAAAGGGGCCTAATGAAATGGGTTTCCGCACTGTCATCATTCATTTCATAAAAATTAAAATATAAATAAAACACTGTCATTGTTTGTTGGTTGATGGTACAGGAATCATAGAGTGAAGAAATGATGGAAGGTAACGGTTGCTGCAGCAGCGCGAAGAAAGGAGTAGGCTTCACGGAACATACAGTGTTTTCTTGGTCACTTGAGAATATTTTCAATGATAGCCATTTCAAGGACCAGGTTTTAAAATTTATTTCTCCTGGTTTCCATGCATGTTATTAGTGTTGTTAGATCAATTTAATAGTGTTATTAGTGTTGTTAGATCAATTTAATAGTGCTATAAATATTCTGTTCTATTCTTGATAGTTCGCACTTGTACCTTGTTTTTATTCAAGATTTTAATTAGTACTATTAGCATCTACCCTTTCCAATTATATTTATATATTCAGTTGGTCATTTTAAAGGGTAAAACTATAGTATCACAATGATACCATACCATAGCTGGATCCAGCCATTGGATACAACTATGGTGACTAGACCCCATTTTGAGTCAATTACTATAAACTGATTCTAGTGTTTTTGTTATTAATTATCATTATCATAATTCTGTTCTAAACGTAAAATTAGAAATATCCCAATAGCCAACTTTTTTATTGATGTTCTATTTTAAACTGCATCCCTTTCAGGTGGAAAAAATCGCAGAGTCTTTTCAATCTGTTAAGCAGTATTTTGGGTCATTTGTTTTCCCTTTGTTGGAAGAAACGCGTGTGCAATTGCGTTCAGGCTTGGAGGCTATGCGAAGGGCACCTTATGCTGAAGTAATAGCTTTTGAGGAGTTAAAGCCCCACGGAGCAAATCAATATAGTGTTGAGGTTGATTTCTGGAGGAACACCATCAATAACAGTGGCAAAGAGCCCTACAAAACATTGCCTGGTGATATTTTAGTTTTAGCAGATTATAAGCCTGAAAAGGTTCCTGATTTGCGAAGGGTGGGAAGGATTTGGACTTTTGTGTCAGTCACTTCAGTTCCTGATGATGAGGATGAGAATAAGAAAGAGAATTGTTATAAGGTTAAGGCCAGAAACAACATGCAAGTCCATGACGGGACAAAGAAATCATTCTTTTTGATTTACTTGACCAATATACTTCCTAACAAACGAATATGGAACTCCTTGCATATGCATGGAAATTGGAAGGTTATTACCCAAGTTTTAGGCACTGATTCAGTGGTAAGTGTTTGAGGATGAATTTGCAGGTTTTGATGCAATGACATTAGAATTACCTATCTTGATACAGATGTCCTGTTATCCATTTGGCAGGAGAGGACCTTCAGAATAATTGCATTTACATTTTTGCCAGCCGATATTAAGCCTTTTTTTTTTCCTATGTTGAAATTTTCAATTTTTTTATGACAGGTTGACAAAAGGTGCGAACTCTGTTCTGTGCAAAGAAAGGGCAAATGGGATGAGAAATTTGGTCCAAGTTTGTCATCTACCCTGAATGAGTCACAAGTAGGTGCAATGTTGGCTTGTCTTAGAAGACTGGATTGTGACCACAAGTCTGGTGTTGAACTTATATGGGGGCCTCCAGGGACGGGGAAAACTAACACTGTTAGTAAGCTGCTCTTTACACTGTTGAGAATTAAATGCAGAACCCTGGCTTGCACCCCAACAAATGTGGCTATTACAGAATTGGCCTCTCGTGTTCTAAAGCTAGTGAAGGAATCATATAAAAGGGATTCTAGAAGCAACACCCCAATTTGTCCGCTTGGAGATATTCTCTTGTTTGGGAACAAGGATAGACTTAAAGTTAATCCAGGTTTTGAAGAGATATATTTGAATTATCGTATTAAAAAACTTAGAGAGTGCTTTGCACCGCTCTCTGGTTGGCGGCATTGCTTTTCTTCCATGATAGATCTTCTTGAAGATTGTGTTTCTCAGTACCATATTTATGTGGAAAAATTGGAGGAGAGGGAAGACTGTAATGGGAAAGAATGCCGGAAGGAAACTGAAGGGAGCAAAGGGGAGTGCAAACCATTTCTTAAATATGTGAGAGAGAGATTTAAAGGTGCTGTAGTTCCCCTTCGGAACTGTATTTTTATCTTTTGTACCCATTTGCCCAAATCGTACATTTCGGAAAATAGTTTTCAAGACATGGTTGCTCTTAAAAGTTTACTTCATTCTTTTGGGACTTTATTGTTTAAAGACAATGTGGTTTCTGAAGAGCTGGAGAAACTTTTTTCACATTCGGTAGATGAAGATTTCTCTTGGGCATTTGTGGGTGAAAGATACCTGTTGCAATTACACCAGAGGAGAAGTGAATGTCTTTCTGTTTTAAGAAATCTTTGGAATTCATTAGATGAACTTAACCTTCCATGTACAACAAGCAAACTATTACTGGAAGATTTCTGTTTTAAAAGGGCTTCTCTGTTTTTTAGCACTGCTTCAAGTTCATATAAGCTGCACTCAGTGGAAATAAAACCACTGAACTTTCTGGTTATTGATGAAGCAGCACAGTTAAAAGAAAGTGAATCAACCATACCTCTACAGCTCGCGGGTATAAAGCATGCAGTTCTTATTGGTGATGAGTGTCAATTACCAGCAATGGTTGCAAGCAAAGTATGTCAATTGTCTTATCTTTCCTTGTTTCCTTCTAGCCTTTTTTCCTTTTCTGTTTTAGGAGATTTAGTTTTGAGCTTGCTGATTTCTATGCATGTGACTATTTCTTCTCAGCTTTTTGGTTCCCAATTTTGGCTGTTTCAGATTTCTGATGAAGCTGGTTTTGGAAGAAGTTTATTTGAGAGGTTGAGCTCATTGAATCATTCAAAGCACCTGCTCAACATACAGTACAGAATGCATCCATCAATAAGCTTATTTCCCAATTTACAATTTTATCGCAACCAGATCCTAGATGGTGCAAATGTTAAAAGCAAAAGCTATGAGAAGCACTATTTGCCAGGGAAAGAATTCGGCCCCTATTCTTTCATTAATATTATTGGTGGAAGCGAAGAGTTCATTTGCCATAGCTGTAGAAATATGGTTGAGGTATCTGTGGTGATTGAAATACTGCAGAAGTTGTACAAAGGTATGTTTTGTAGGAATCTTCTGTGATATCATTTAAAGATTTGTTTGATATCTTTTACTGACTTGTCAGCATGGTTTAATAAGTGGATCAGCCTAAGTTCCATTTACGGCAGTCCTGTAAAATGCAACTTACGGCAGTCCTGTAAAATATCTTTAACCCCTTATAAAATTTTCTGTATTGTAAAATATTATAAAATTTTCTGTATTGTAAACTTTCATTTAATCCTTTACCTTCTATTTTATTTCATTGAAACTTTTGAAATATCAATTTGCCCTCTATAATTTTAAATTCTCAATGTACCCTTTATTTAATTAAAAATAATATTATTATTATTAAATGGATTATAATTATAATAATTATTTCATTATAATTATAAATATAATTTTAAAATGGATGATGATGATTATTATTATTATTATTATTATTATTGTGAGCAATAACAAGAATAAAAAGTATTATAATTAATTAATCTATTAATAATAATTAATAATAATATGTCAAATTAATAATTATTATTAATAAAAATAACATATTATTAAAATAAAATTCTCATTTATTATTATGATGATGATGATTATTATTATTATTAATAAAAATAACATATTATTAAAATGATAATTTTAAATGCTCAATATACTAGTATTATTATTATTATTATTATTATTATTATTATTATTATTATTATTATTATTATTATTAATTGAACTAAAAAATTATTATTAATTATTGTTAATAGAATAATTAATTATAATACTTTTTATTCTTGTTGTTAATAATAATAATAATAATCATCCATTTTAAAATTATAATTATAATAAAATAATTATTATAATTATAACTATAATTATAATCCATTTAATGATAATTATATTATTAATTAATTAATAATAATTATTATTGTTAATTATTATTAATAAGTTAACTAAAAAATTATTATTAATTATTGTTAAAGATTAATTAATTATAATACTTTTTATTCTTGCTATTGTTCATAATAATAATCATCATCATCATCATCATCATCATCATCATCTTCATCCATTTTAAAATTATAATTATATTTATAACTATAATAAAATGATTATTATAATTATAAATATAATTATAATCAATTTAATAATTATTATATTTTTAATTAAATGAAGGGTATATTGAGAATTTAAAATTATAAAAGGAGAATTGGTACTCCAAAAGTTTCAATGAAATAACATAGAGGGTAAGGAACTAAATAAAATTTTACAATATAAAAAGATTTATAATATTTATAAATAAATTGTAAATAATCAAGAGTATAAAAGGTTGAAAGATATTTTACAGGGCTGATGTAACTTAGACGACCCTTAATAAGTCGTCTTTGTCAAAACAAGATAATTTTCACAATCTTGTCAAAAAGTTCCCTCATCATTCAGCATCTGTTACACTATTCATTCTTGATTTTGATTTGACTTGCCGATTGAATGTATGTGGAACCTGTTTCTCTGCTATTTTACATATTTTGTTGCTAATCAAGCCTTTGTAATCCTTTGCTTATGTGCCATAATTTTGCGCATTCATAGGATTGTGGGACAAAATATTTGTTTGATGGAGTTAACTAGGATATTTTATATTTAATTTACAATTGAATTGTAGAGCAGTTTCCTATTGTGATGGTCAGTCTTTACTGATAGCCTGAATACTTGACCAAAATCTTGATTGCAGCATATCAATTGCTTTGCCAGGTATTATTACATTCACCTAGCATTTAATTCAGTTCTATGAATGAAAAGAAAAAGAGGTTGATTTCTTCTGGATAATGCTAAAACAATTTGTAATTATGCTTTCTGACCTATTCTTCTGATATTCTTGGCAATCTTTATACTGCAGCTTGGGTTGGCTCAAAACAGAAGGTCAGCATTGGTGTAGTTTCGCCATACACTGCTCAAGTAGTGGCAATTCGCAAAAAAATTGGATCTGAGTATGAGAACAAAGATGGTTTCACTGTAAAAGTGAAGTCAATTGACGGATTCCAGGGTGGGGAGGAGGACATTATAATTATATCCACTGTTAGGTGTAATGCTGGTGGATCGATTGGATTCATATCCAAGGCCCAGAGAGTTAATGTTGCTCTTACAAGAGCTAGGTATTACTTTTATGTAAAATCATATGATATAATACATTTTGGGTCATTTTAAACATCTTTGGTTGATACATGCTGTCTCTTTGACACATTCTAGGCACTGTCTTTGGGTTTTGGGGAACGAAAGAACATTAATTAGTAGTGAATCTATATGGGGAGCCTTAGTATGTGATGCTAAGGCACGTCAGTGTTTCTTTAATGCTGATGAAGATCGGAATGTGCCCAAAGCAAGACTAGACATCGGTAAAGAGTTAGTTGAAATTGGTGCTGAAAGCTTAACCTCCACAAATGAAAGGGGAAAGGTATGCAGCTTCAGTAATTCATGGTTTTACATTCTTTACTTATCACTTTTTCCTATTGTACCTATTTTTATGTTTTTTTCAGTTTTTCTGTGGTTATTTCTAAGGATACCTTATTTCCCTGCTCATGTTGTTAATTGCTTTATTTTTTTTCCGGCTATGTTGTAAACCCAACTATGAGAAGACAACTTTGTGCCATGATAAAGATGGAGAAACTTACCGGGAAGGAAGGTCCACAGCTACTGACAGCGAAGCAACTGCTGACCCTATGTTCAATTCGACCCTAAATATACTAACTTTAACCTTCGAAAAGCTGCTGAGATATTCGCAGGAATAGGCATGCCTGATTCAGCTGTCAGATGTTTTAATGATTTGGGGAGGTATGATTTTTAGCATTGATTAACAGTAATCTGCCCCTTTATGTGATATGAAGTTATGGTCCTAGTGTTGTACTCTTTTATCTATCTTATGAGATTTATCTATGAAATGAAGTTATGGTTCTAGTGTTGTACTTTTTTATCTATCTTATGAGATTTATCTGTCTGATGGACTATTGCTGATATATCTTGCAATATTGGAAATTTTGGTCTATTGCTGATATATCTTGCAATATTGAAATTTGGTGCATTCAGATCCAGCAAAGAAATAGTTCAGAACAAAAGTTACAATTGTATAAACTTTTCCGAAAACAAGCAGCAACTAACAAGGCCGCGGTTTCTAATTTTGGTGCACAAAGTCCATCAATTCTGCAGTTTATTATTCAGTTATTTTCAATGAAATTATGAGTATTAATTTTGTTTTTCATTTTTAAAAAGATAAATTTCCTATACTAGTCCAACTTTTTGGCGTTTTCTTCAGCTATTAGCATGATTTTTTGGTAATCTCTCTTTTCATTTTTTTCCCTCTTCTGTATTTGAAGTTCTCCAAAGAACAATACCAAGTTCTGCGGGCTTGATCTTTTATTTTCTTTTATTTGCTGAGAACTCCACGATGCTCCATTGTATACTAGTTGAAAAAATAAATGCACAAAGAAATAGGAGTTTGAGTTTGAGTTTGTTGAAGCTTTTTGTTCTGTAAATTTGATACACAAAAGTTTTCAACTCTTTAGGTCTGTTAGTTTTAAACAAAGAAAAAGAACACAGAGAAATTGGGGTTGTTTATTACATTATATTCATTGCTGCAGTATTTGAATTTAAACAAGAAAAGAAACAAACAAAGTCAAAAAATCTGCCTACATATCTTTAACATATATCTGATAAAATTCAAAAACAAATTGTTCCTACAAACTTGCAGGATATTATTGACAATAAAATCAAATCTTGCTGTTTTTATTTTTGCTCAAATCCTGCAGCAAATATAGCATTGTCATCACTCCTCCTTGCTATTTTTGCTGCAAACACCAATTCTTTTCTTCAACGAATCAAATCTTGACTTTGACAGTCCCTTTGTCAAAATGTCAGCTAGCTGATCTTCAGTCTTGCAATACACAAGCCTTACTTCATCATTCTTTTGGACTTCTCTAACAAAATAATACTTAATTTTGAAATGCTTTGTCTTCCCATGGAATACTGGATTATTAGAAATTGCTATGGCAGCTTGGTTATCAACAAAGATTTCAGTTGCATCATCCTGAATCATTTTCAAATCTGTCATAAGCTTCCTTAGCCATAAGGCTTGATTGACTGCAGCAGCAGCTGCAACATACTCAGCCTCAGTAGTAGATTGAGCTACAATTTCTTACTTCTTTGAACTTCAACAAAAACAACCTGAACCAAAACTAAACAAGTAGCCGGATGTGCTCCTCATATCATCTTATGATCCTGCCCAATCACTATCAGCAAAACCATGCAAAACCAGCTTGTCTTCCTTCTCAAATTTTATTCCATGATCCAAAGTTCCCTTGATATACCTCAGCACCCTTTTAGCAGCCTTGTAGTGCATTTCACTTGCACAATGCATATACCTGGACAGCAAGCTTACAGCAAACATTATATTAGGTCTTGTTGCTGTCAAATACATCAAGCAACCTATAATACTCCTATATAATGCCTCATCAATCTTTTCAGCACCATCATCTTTACTAAATTTCTCATATTGAGCCAAAGGAGTACATACTGACTTGCAATCCTCCATGTTGAATTTCTTTAACACCTCTTTAGCATATTTTTGCTGTCCAATGAAGATCCCTTGCTGTCAAATACATCAAGCAACATACAATACTCCTCTTTAACGCCTCATCAATCTTTTCAGCACCATCATCTTTTCCAGACCTATAAAGAAAGCCATCTCTCCTAGATCAGTCATTTCAAATGCTTGCATCATTTGAACCTTAAATTGCTTCACCAATTCTTTATTGTTTCCTGTGACAAGCAAATCATCAACATAAAGTGAAACAACAATCAATTCATGATTAACTTCTTGAATATATAAAGTTGATTTACTCATGCTATTGTTGAAGCCTATGTTCAGCAAATGATCATCAATCCTGCTGTACCAGGCTCTTGGAGCCTGCTTCAAGCCATATAATGCCTTTTTTAACAAATATACTTTCTTCGAATCTGCAACAAAACCCTCAGGCTGCTTAACAAAGATTTCTTCATCCAAATAGCCATTTAAAAAGGCTGATTTTACATCAAGCTGGTAGATTTTCCACTGCTTTTGTGCTGCAAGTGCTAGAAGCAATCTGATGGTGTCCAACCGTGCTACAGGTGCAAAAGTTTCAGAAAAGTCAACGCCAAATAGTTGAGTATACCCTTTTACGACTAGCCTTGGTTTTAATTTGTTTATAGAACCATCAGCATTGAGTTTGGTTCTATAAACCCATTTCACACCAATAGCCTTCTTGTGTAGTGGTCTGTTCACCAACTCTTAAGTTTGATTTTTGTAAATCATCTTGATCTCATCTTCCATTGCTTCAAGCCACTTTGGATCCTTAGCAGCCTCATCATACCCTGCAGGTTCAAGCACCACCATATTGCACTTTTGATAAATTTCTGTAAGTGGTCTGGTACCTCTTATTGGCTCATCATCAATTATATCATCATCTTGCAATTCCGGTGTTTTTTTTCTGCATAAACTTGTTCAAGTTCAGTTTTTGCCCAATTCCATCTTCCGGCTTCATCAAATTTAACATCTCTACTCACTATGATTCTTCCCGTCAAAGGTTGATAAACTCTGTAACCTTTGGTGAAAGTGCTGTATCCTATAAAAACTCCATATTCTGCCTTTTGATCCAACTTCTCTCTTTTTGCATCTGGAACATGAGTAAAACACAAGCAACCAAAAATTCTCAAGTTATGAATAGAGGGTTTAAAACCAAACCAGGCTTCAAAAGGTGTTTTTCCTTTTAAAGCCTTTGTTGGTAACCTGTTCTGCAGAAATACAAATCTGAGTATTAATGTGACCTCCAAAACGTTTTTGGCATTTCCTTCTCAAACAACAGACATCTAGCCATCTCCATAATTGTCCTGTTTTTCCTCTCACTGACTCCATTTTGTTGAGGTGTATAGGTTGATGTAAGTTGATGTTCAATCCCTGCAGCTTCGCAAAACTTAGCAAATTTATCAGCTGTATATTCAGTCCCATTATCAGACCTAATCACCTTGATTTTACAGCCACTTTGATTTTCAATCCATGTTTTAAACTTCCAAAACACACTAGCAACTTCAGACTTTTGTTTGAGAAAGTAAACCCAACACATTCTGTTAAAATCATCAATAAGAACCATGAAATACCTATTACCATTTAAGGATGCAGTCCTCATAGGTCCACAAACATTTGTGTGGATCAACTGAAGCTTCTCAATAGCTCTCCCTGCCTTATTAACAGGGAATGGCAATCTAGCTTGTTTTCCCAGCTGACAAACTCCACACACTGATGCTCCTCCTCCATTGAAAGTCATTCCTTGCACAAGATTATTTTTTTGCATGTAATCTAATGCAGAATAATGAAAATGCCCCATCCGCTTGTGCCATAATGCAGCCTGGTTCAAAGTACATTGATATGCACCTTGTTCCAATTTAAGCTGAAACTTTTGCTGTTCATTTTCACAGAGAACAACATTACACCATTTGGGTCAGTAATGACACACATGTTATTCTTAAATACAACAGAATAACCTTTCTCAAGCAATTTTCCCACACTCATCAAATTTCGATCAATTTTAGGAACTAGTAATACATCTGAAATTAACTTGATACCTGCTGAGCTTTTTATTTCAACTATCCCCTTACCTTTCACTTCAATATACTGTCCATTGCCAACTTTAACTCTTGACACTTCTAACTTGTTTGCTTCTTTGAAAAGAGATTCATTGAAAGACATGTGATTTGTGCATCCGCTGTCTATAAGCCAATCATCGCTTGAACTGTCACTTAAAAAATAAGATACAACAAAAAGTTGTTCATCCTGTTGTTGTTCTGTTACTTGAGCTTGGTGTCCGTCTTGCTGTTTGTTTTTACACACCCTCCCCATGTGCCCCATTTGCTTGCATGCCCTGCATTGAATGTTCGGCCTAAACCAACATTTCTTTTGCAGATGAGAGGTTTTCTTACAGTGAGGACATGGGGAGTGTTTGCCCTTGTTGCCTTCATTGATGCTAGTTTCCCCCTTCTTGCAATTCTTTTTACTCCACTGTTTCTTTTCTTTGTTGCCTCCCTGAGCGTGATTAGCCTCTTTCACTTGAAATGCTCCTTCAACCGTCTCCTCCTTTCTATAAGCTTTCCTTTGTTCTTGAGCTTGCAGTGCATCGACAAGCTCTGCCAATGTTATTGTTGACATATCTCTGGACTCTTCAAGTGAAGAGATTTTAGATTCAAATCTCTCAGGCAAGGTCACCAGAATCTTCTCTACAATCCTTCTATCAGAAAACTCTTCCCCAAGCATTCTAATTTTATTGGCAATCGTCATCAACTTGTCTTTATAGTCATTAACTGTTTCTGTCTCCTTCATTTTCTGCATTTCAAATTCCCTTCTCAGGTTCAGGACTTGCATTTGTTTTGTCCCGATGTTCCCCTGATATTCTTGCTTCAAAAGATCCCATGCCTATTTCGCTGTTTCACAAGTCATGATCTTTGTAAAAATTGTCTCTGAAACTACAGAGTGGATGCATGTCTTGGCCTTGTATCTCCTTTTTCTTTCTTCCCTATTATTCCTCATATGAGCTAATGGTGGATCCTCAGGATCTGCTTCCACCAAGTCCCATAGGTCACATGCTTCCAGGTATGATTCCATTTTCACAGCCCATATTTGATAGTTTTCACCTGTGAAAACTGGAGGAGCAGATAAGAAACCATTTCCTGCCATATTGAAGTGTAGGAAGCCTCTCTAGTCACGTTACAGGTCCCTTAAGAATAAGGGCTCTGATACTACTTTGTTAGTTTTAAACAAAGAAAAAGAACACAGAGAAATTGGGGTTGTTCATTACATTATATTCATTGTTGCAGTATTTGAATTTATAGAAGAAAAGAAACAAGCAAAACCAAAAAATCTGCCTACATATCTTTAACATATATCTGATAAAATTCAAAAACAAATTGTTCCTACAAGCTTGCAGGGTATTATTGACAATAAAATCAAATCTTGTTGTTTTTATTTTTGCTCAAATCCTGTAGCAAATATAGCATTGTCATCAAGGTCGCTTTGTGGATGTTGCGAAAGTGCGGGTTGAGCAATTATCAAAAGTTTGATGACTGTGACTTCTGAAGAAATATAAATGTGGTGATAAACAAATATAAATAAAATTAGATACAATAATTTACGTGGTTCAGCGTAATGTCTACATCCATGAGCAAAGAATGGAACTTAATTTTACTAATAATGAGAATTTATAAAAGTGAAAAAAGCTTTCAAAACTCACAACTCTAATACACTCAATTGTATCTTCACTAGAACACTCAAGTGGAAGTTCTCTCAAATTCCTTAAATTGTTTCAATTGCAATTGCTCTAACTCTCTCAATTGGAATGCATTCAAATGAACAAATGGCTTAGTATTTATAGCCAAAGATCATGCGCGCATCTAATCATTGTTCCCAAAAGTTTTTGAAAAATGAAAACTAAAATCAACAATTTTGAAAAAATCGATTGGCTTTTAGAAAATCACCACATTTTTCTCCATGCAACTGTCAACAAAAATATGCCACCAACTTCGCCTTTTGAAATTGCAAGCCATTATTTGACTTTTCAACAGTTGAAGCAGCAAACATGGCAGCACTTGGAGGAGATATTTTTCTTGCAATTGATTTGCTACAGAAAGCTGGGAATTTCAGGGAAGCGAGTAAGCTTGTTCTCAACTTTGTGTTCTCCAACTCACTTTGGTCACGTGGGAGCAGAGGTTGGCTCTTAAAGCAATTTACACCGGAGGAGCTCTTACAAAAAGCAAAGTCACTGGAAAAGAATGACTCGAACTAATTCTATGAATTTGTTTGTGCACAGGCTGACATTTTACCAAATGATTGGAGTAACCTACCATGATGAATCAATAGTTCGTTGATTCTAAAAGAAATTACAGTATCAGAGGTGAAATACTCTCGTCTCGAATGATTTTGGACTTCCATCTTCATTCAAATACCTCTATATATCATTGGGAAGATGAATTAGTTTTGAACCTTACAACATATTCGGATGACACAGTTTGTAAAAGCCAGGTTTCCATTGAGACGTTCGTCTACTTTTGGAACTACTGGGAGGATAAGATTGTAAAGATTTTTGAGAACCTGTGGTAACCAGCTTGTTCTTAAACTCAACAAAACTAATCACTGCCCAGGATCTCTTTGACCAAATCAATTCAAGTTGCACAAATACAAGATTGAATAGATCAAAACACAAAACACCAGCAAGAATTGATCAAGAAACAGCAAAGAACAAGAACTGAACAAGAACCAAACAAAATACACAGAATGCCAAAGGTTTACTTGGTTCAGCTGTGCATAGAATGCTCAGCTTACATCCATGGGAGAAGCTTTTAGATGAGCTTTTATTTATTCAACAGTAGAGACAATTATAGAGCCTTATACTAGATTTTACCAAGAACAAGATGATGCTTTCTCTCTCGCAAATCTCTTTCTGCGGGACTCTAGAATTACTTTCAGATAGCTCTCGAAACCCAGTTTTTATACCCTGTTTCAATAACAAGTTTGTTTCTAGATTGTACAGTTTATTGACACGTGGTTAACAAACTTAACTAACTAATTCAAGCTCCAACACATGCTTTCTCACGTGGTTACTTAGGCTGCTGACCAAAACGCACAATTAGCATGTCGTTTTGTAAAATCAGTTTTTTGTTACATGCAAGTGAGTAGCACGTGACTTTATAAAACTTCTCAAGCCTCGAACACTGTCGTTTCTGAAGAACCAGTTTGATTCACCAGCTATCTTCACAGAACCCTAATTTAAATATTCTTTAACCGCAAGAAACCTCAAACCAACTATCCTTATCATCCCATCAACATTAAAGCACCTTTCTTGGATTAGAACCATCCTCATTCTCAGTCAAACTCCTTAACAACTTCAAACATCAGCCTTAAACCTCAAGAAAATGTTATAGTAATATTCTTGATTTACCACCCAAATTGTTTTATTCTTGCAAACTAATGTTAGAACCACCTTAGACATCATTCAATCGCATATTTTGGGTTGCTATCACCCCATAATTCGAACTTTACGCTCTAGATCCCATTAGGAATTTTTCCTCAATTGACTGCCATATTGGTTAGTAAAGGAGGATCTTAAGTTGATTTTCCATTAATCACTAGTGTAATGCTCCCACGCTACTACTCACAGGAGGTGCCATTCCTTTTCAAGCCCAGGTTTGCTAGTTGCTAAACCAACTATAGTTAATGCTTCAACAGGAGTTTATTTGGGTGAGATCAATGCCTAGATGATCTTATGGACCTTACTCTTTGATAAACAGAACGGTGGACTCACATACCACATTCAGTCCAGGTTAGAGATCGTGCCCAAATCCTATTCTCAGTTAAAAGGATTTTCTCCAACCAATCCTGAGACGACATATGGATGGACCGACGGATCCAAGTCCGGCCAAAGCAATTGTCAACTATTTACGTTTGAATAGAAAATATGGAAATTTTTAACTTTTTATGCGAATGAATAGGTTTAAAATAAAAAACTAAGAATACCTCTTACAATTTCCCTATTGGCATGTACCTAATTAATATTATAAATAGTCATAATATCTTTCTATATCTTTTTCTTTAAATTGTTATTTCTATGTTTTAACATTAAAAGATGTTTTTTTTTTCTTTTTTTTTTCATAGTTATTGTTTTGTATTATACTTGGTTCAGCCTACGGGCATTTTTTTTAAGTTCTTGGGCTGAGCTTAAGCTTTAACTGAAAGGTCAGGTTTGGCCACAAGGGCTGAGAAATACATAACAAATGAAAGATAAATTTTTTATTTCAATAAAGTTTTTTATTATTTATTTAACCATTCCATAACATATATTGAAAGTTGTAAATCATTTAAGCCCAATTTTTAAAACCTAATCTTATAAAAATAAAATTTTATGAACTATATATGTATAAAACATAGTGAAAAAAATTTTAAAAAAATGTAAAACATAGCATCCGAGCTTTTAGGGCTTGGATGAAAAAGTCAGCCAGATTTTGTCATTCCAAATTTGAAAATAATATTAATTGGTTAATAAATTAATTCGTTATCTTTCAGGTTTAGGTGGCCTGATTCAAGGCTACTGGGGACATATATGTGATCCCACAAATGAGGTGATTATTACTATTATTATTTTTAAATTGATTACAATAGGTATTGTAATTTCAAATTTATTGGAAATCTAAATACAAATAGTTATAGAATGTCTAGAAATCTACCGACTCAAACTCACACCTTCAACTTAAAATTTATCTAGTCACAAGCTCATATACACTGTAAGGCTTGTAAGGAACCAGAATCGAAATCATTGATGTTGTTTACTTGTAAAAAGAGAAGGAGGAATAAGAAAGAAAATAATGGACCCAACATAAAATTGGAAATATAGAATAATGGAAATCAAGTTCTTATTCTTTGAACTCACCATCTTATCCTAATGAAATTTTATAATTTCACTTTTGTCCTCAATTAAAGCATCATCATCATCACCGTCATTGTCATCGTCAACATTTTTTGTTCTTATTATTATTATTTTTATTATTATTATTATTATCATTACCATCATCATTATTATGGCCAAATTTGTTTTGTAGGTTTCTAGAAATAAACGGTTAACCAATAATTTCAGACGGTTAACTGATTATTTAAAATCTCAGCTCAACGGTCATTTGGACTAGTCAAAATGGTAAACCGATAGCAGTTAACGGCGATCCGATTTTGTTCAGAAAGTCAACAACGGCTAGTTTTTAGCTCTAACTATAAAATGACTCAATTAAATTCAAATAAAGAGAGATCCAACAGTTATCATTGAGCTTGTTACTGAGTATACAACCATTATTGAGTTTTAAACTTGTTTTTGTTTCATTAATTTACACTTTGAGCATTCATTTGTAACCGTATATATTGTGTGAGAGAAAACTCATTTGTAATCTTTATTGATTGAGTGATTGTAAGTGTTGGGATACACTTGGGTTAAGAGATTGAGGATAATCTCTAGTTGCAAAAGTCTGTTGACACCTTGAAAGTCAATTGTAAAAGTTGTTCAACCCTTGGAGGCTCGCTTAGTAAAATCCTCAAGCCTGATGAGCTTGGAGGTATGGACGTAAGCATGATTAGCCGAACTACGTAAAAATTACGTGTTTGCTCTCTCTTACCCTATCTTTTTATTTTTCATTGCACATTAATTTGTTTATTTCAAATTTGGTTGCTTTGTTTAAATTGCATTTAGTTTTAATTACTTAAACTTTTAGAAATTCAATTCACCCCCTTCTTGGGTTGCCTTGTTAATATTTCATACTTTTGTTTTGCATTTTTCTGTTTCATTAATAGTTTAAAATAGCGGTGCAAAACACTTATCTCTTGGCATCAAGCTGCCAAGTGTTTGGTTGAGTTTAAACTTTGATTGTGTTTGGAAATGGAATAATGTATCTACACATGAAATGCCCATAATATTCTTTTGCGTCATTAGGTAGAAGTTGTTTCAATACAATCTTTTTCTTTTACTGAAATCTTCACTTTTGTTCCCCCCCCCCCCCCCCAAATTGTGCTTAAAATTCTAATCATTTTCTCTCCTTTGTTATACATTTGACATGTTGGAGAAAAATCTGTTTTTTTAAATTTTTTATGAAAACTTTTAGGACCGATCTCATACAATATATAAGAATTCGTAATCTAGAAAATTATACCTTGACAATCTGAGAAGATGAACAATTGAAATTAATACAGGTTTCCTAGATCACGATCTGTCACCACCACGCTTTCTAGATCGTGGTCCGTCATCAATGATCTTCTAGGTTATGACTTAGGTTTTATCTGCATTTGATGTGTGGGCGCCTTTATCACCACTAAAAACAATTAGCAGGAGAAAATTTTTCTCTCAAAATTAGAGAGAAAAATTCTTTTTCTCTGAACTATATAATACGGCTCTACTTTCTTTTGGGAGAAAATAAACTCTTTTATATTTCTATCTAGTGGAAACCCTAAGCTCCATATTTTTCTTTTTTTAATTCTATTAAATTAAATTTCATTTAAATTAAAAAATAATAAAACAAAGGCAACATTACTTGTTCTTATGTTGTAGGGGTCCACCTTGTAAAATAACACAAGGCCCCTTACACGCAAGCATATTACATGGAGCCTCCCACTAAATAATAAATTTAGTCTTTTAACTCAAATAGCTAGTCATCTTTCTTATTAATCCAGTAGTGGCGCAATCAATTAAATGAGCTAACCCGAGGATTATATGGGTACATACTGTAGGGAGAAAATCAGGTTTTTCAAATTTTCAATTAAAACCTTTTTGGACCGATTTCATACAACATATAAGAATTAAGTAATCTAGAAATTAATACCTTTGATGATATGAGAATACGAACGATTGAGAGTTGTAGATCCGTCTCCAAACGATCTTCTAGGCTATGACTCAAGATCGGTCAACACTAGATGTGTGGGCGTCTGTTTCACCACTCCCAATTGCAACTGGCGTCTCTTAGATATCTTCTATATTTTTCTCAAAAATCCTGGAATTCTATTCTCTACATTTTTGGGAAAAAAGTACCCCTTTTATAATATCTTATGAAAAATACTAGTATGTTAGGATTAGGATTCCTATTTTAATTTAAAATAGGATTTCTCTTTTAATTTAAATATTTAAATATTTAAATTAAATACTATCTCTCCACTTACGTAAAAGTGGAGAGAATGTGTAAATAACTAGGGGACCACCTTGTAAAATATCACAAGCCCCCATTTTACACTTGAATATAACATATTAGGCTTTAACAAATATTATAATTATGATTTTCACCTAATACGCCAGTTTTCTTGCTTTTGGGTCCAGTGATGGTGTTGTCAATTAAATGAGCTAACCCGGGGATCATTTGGGAATATATAATAGTGGCTACAATAATTAAATTTGTAATTAAATAAATATAATTATTTAATTCCAATTCTACTCCACTATAAGATTGGAACTGACCTCCATAATTGTATGCTCGAATAATAATTCGCCCAAGCCACATTGATTTCTTTACTGCATAATCCTTTATACCACATCATTAATTAAATCGATATCTCAACTGTCCAATCGATTTAATTACATCTTGTTCCTTGATACTTACTGGTTTTCTCTAATGATCATTTTCAACAGACTAAATATGTTGACACACTCTGACCAGAGAATTCTATGATCAAGTGCCGAAAACCCATCAAGAGATGTGTCGTACAAATTCTATATTGTTAATCTATAACTCCAATACTCATAATTGCCTCCACCAAGATACCGGGTAATCTTGACCACAAGTGTGTGTCGTGTCCATTGGTAACTCAAATGGAATAATAATTACAATTATGAAATCATAACTAACTCAAGATTAAGATTATAGTAAAATCAATGCCTATGAGATTTAATAAGTCTGACAGTCATTTCAAGGTTAATTAAATCTCATATGTGATCCTGTTCAATGTAGTCGTACTACATCAATAAATTCATACATGATTAAGACAAACCATTCAATGAATTTATTACAGTTTATACCTAAATAAAGTGCCCAACTCTATTTATCAACTGCGAACATAATTTATTTAATCATAAGATAACTTGTATTTATGTCTTCTGTGAATCCACATGGTGATCACATAAATACATATAATATGATCAAATGAACTTTACTTAAAATATTAATGCAATTAAGATACTTGAATAAAATACCTCATTTATTTTATTAATCAGAAAAATTGTTTATTACAATAAATATATAAATATGCTTTAAAGAGCATATTTTTCCAACACATACAATAGTGGCTACAATAATTTGGTCTGTAATTAAACTAGCTCAATTATTTAATTCCAAATCTACTCCACTAAAAGATTGAAATTGACCTCCATAATTGTATTATATCTAGGATAGTGTACTCGAATAATAATTCGACTCATGCCACATTGATTTCTGTACTGCACAATTCTTTGTACCACATCGTTAATTAAATCGATATCTCAACTGTCCAATAAATTTAATTACATCTTGTTCATCGATACTTACTGGTTTTCTCTAATGATCATTTTCAACATACTAAATATGTTGACACACTCTAGCCAGAGAATTCTATGATCAAATGCCGAAAACCCATCAAAAAATGTGTTGTACAAATTCTATATTGTTAACTTATAACTCTAAAACCCATAATTGCTCTCGCTAAAATACCAGGTAATCTTAACTACAAATATGTGTCGTGCCTATTGGTAACTCAAATGGAATAACAATTACAATCATGAAATCATAATTAACTCAAGATTAAAATTACAGTAAAATTAATGCCTATGAGATTTAATAAGTTTGACAATTATTACAAAGTTAATTAAATCTCATATGTGATTATGTTCAATGTAGTCGTACTACATCAATAAATTCATACATGATTAAGACAAACCATTAAATGAATTTATTACAGTCAAAACCTAAACCCTAAACCCTAAACCCTGTCTTCTGTGAATCCATATGATGATCACATAAATACATATGATATGATTAAACGGACCTTATTCAAAATATTTGAAAATATCTCAAATATTTTATTAACCAGAAAATAAATAAATTAATATTCTTTAAAAAGCATCTAATCCCATCATGACAAGTGCAGTATGTAAACCTATTCTTGGTTATTAGATTCCAGGCCATTTTTTGATGCTTAGACATAAATGTATATCATGTGAGTACTAATAGAAGATGTTCATGTCAATTCTTGGTACTTAAAATATTTTAGTCGTGGTAAGCTTCTTTGATTTAAAAAATAGTAAAATGTTTGTTAAACATTTTTTTTTTAATTTTTCATGGTGCTATAATTCGGGGCTGCGTGTAAAGGATTTGCAGATACAAGATTTGAGGGCATGGTGAACAAATGAAGAGGAAAGAATAAAAGACTGGTAGTGATCGGAGGAGGCATTAATTGCTGGCCTCTCACTGCTAAGACTCTACAACTGATTTACTGCTAGAATTTGGTGGACTTTGGTTTATGGCACAAGTATTTTGCAGCGGGTGGTTGCTTATGTTAGGATATTTTGTAAAATTCGGGATTGAAGTAGTTTTGAGTACTTTAATGATATAGTTTGTATGGATAGATGAATATTGTAGTTTGAATACATATAAATTTCATTTTTTTATTTATTGGATTTTTTAATTATAGGTATTATATTTTGTATTTTTTTTAGTATAACAAATTTTATTTATAAAATCAAATTTGAAGAATTTGAGAATTTGTATTGTCATAAATACATTAATTAGTAATAAATTAATATTAATAAAAAAATAGTAATAATAATATTTTGAAATAAGTTTTTATTGAAATAATATTAATTTTCCCAGAAAGATTTCAAAAAGGGTGTGAAAATGTAAATAATATTGAATTTTCCACTAAAATATGGTGTGACATATATATGATTATTATAAAATATCATAAACTCATAATGGAAAAAATTTTGTCATAAATGATGGACATTGACATAAACGACGCATAAATTGCATGTCATATACTCCTTCAATAACAATTATTTCTCATTATCTATTGTCTGTTTTCTAATAGTGAAAATTGAAAAAAAAGGAATGGGAATTCGATTATTGGGAGTGGGACTAGGTGGGGGATTAAGTTCTCATTTTTTTAACTCAACATGTTATCCTACCTAAATTTCATAATTTCACTTTTATCTCCGATTAAAATATTATTATATTATTAGTTTATTGTCATCATTATCATCATTATTCTTGTCATTGTTGTTAATAATAATAATGAAAATAAAAGTAGTGAAAATAATAATAAAAACGAAAATATTACTAATAAACAACAACTACGACAAGGCAGAGGAGGAGGATGATATTATTATTATTATTATTATTATTATTATTATTATTATTACTGCTAAATATAATAATCATATTAATTGTAACAAATAATAATAAAAATAGCATTAATTAATTAAGGACATTTTAGTTACTTGAAACAATCTATTCTAATTCTAAAATAAAGTGAACACATCAATACAAATACAATCATTTTGATTTTGGTTCTATAACTCAAGTAAACAGTTCAATCTAATTTATATTCCTCACTCACATTTCAATTTAGTCTAATTTCTGACTATTCTAATTACTAATTGGTAATGATGAAAACAGGTGGCTGGATGGCACGTGTTAGCTAGCTGATTGATTTGAATCTGTTTTCTTTGTGTTCACACATGATGCGAGTCTAAGCATTTAACGATGCTCAACAAAGAAGTAACCACTAATTCGAATTCTGTTCATTGAATATAGGACTCGACTAGCTTACAGAATCTGTAAGCTACAAACTGCAGTATCAGCCGTTGGATGCGGTTGGATTTGGAGTGAGAAATTAAGCAATAGAAAATGGGACGGTGGGATGACGGGAGATGTTAGGTACAGAATCTGTACCGTAGGCAGGTCCTTGAATATATTCTATGGACATAGTTGAGTGAATATGAATATGTTCCGCATTTTATGACTGATCTAATATAAGATTGTAAAGTTGTGATTCGAATGAGTTTTCGATTTTTCTTATTTTGTCTACCAAGAGAATCAATAAATAATGAAGAATTAAAAGATGATAAGTAATTATCATTGTCGATAATATGTTATATGTTTTTAATTACAAAATATAATACTATAGATATGCCAAAAAAACAAAAATTCTATTGAGACCAGCCGACAAAACAATTTCACAGCCACCCAAACTGCTACTTTGAGAAGTAAATTTTTTTTTTTAAATTAAGTTTGAGAAGAAATCTGCTGCAATATAAGGAGAATAGAGTCCCTCATGCATGAGGGAGTGTGTGTTGTCATTATGCTACGTGGCCCAATGGTGATAATATGTTGTCCCAAAGTTAAGAATAACTACGATTTTAATTTGAATTTCAACTATTGTGACATTCATTTATTTGATGATATAATATTAATTTATTAGTTATAAATTAAAATCAAAATATAATAATGTCTAACACTATTATAGAGATTATTACAAGATACTGCAATCATAAGTCAAGTAAACAAAAAGAGAAAAGAAAAGTAAAAAAAAAAAAAGGAGAGACATCAAAGAGAAAGAAAGAAAAAAAGATAAAAGTTAAAAATTTAAGTTATTATTTTACTAATATTGTTATATTATAATAAAAAATTTACTGGAAGCAATCTGGATTAATTCTACTATGAAATAATTTAGATTTTTATTCTCATATCAAAATATATCTATTGGTTAATATTAAGGTAGGAATCGAATATGTACCCTAAAGAATATGTTTAGGTGATAAGAATCATTTTATTTAAATCTGTAGCGAGCTATGTTTTCCTCACGTACTTCCTAGCCGTGCTTATGATTTTATATTTTAAAACCAATTTTTCAATATTTTTAAATTGCTTTATTTATTTTAAAGGGGGTGTTCAAATTAAATTTTAAGTGCAAAATAACGCTACCGAAACTAGAAATATTGCAATGGAAACAAGGATTTTCATATATGGTAGCTTAGCCGTTGATACCAAATCCTCTTATTATACTTCCAAATTCCAAAGTCTCTTGACCTTGACATCTAGTGGAATTAATAATCGAAAGTAAAGTTGTATTATTTTTCAGAATAAAGGTGAAATTTTTTTTTTTAATTTTTAACAGAAAGTAAAGTAATTAAATATAAAGAAATAAAATAAGAAGACCTCGGGTCAACCATATTTCTATTCTATTAGTCCATATTATATTTTTTATTTCTTTGGGTAAACTTTACTTTACCCTTTTGTGAACTGACCACCACTTATTTTTCAAAATCTCAAAATTATTCCTTTTTTTTTTCAAAAGATTAAAAAAATAAAGGTAGGTTGATTTTTTTTCTTTGTTCTTAATAAAAGTGGAGGATAAGTGCGCAACTTTATGCTTTTAAAAGCAAGAGAATAATTTAAAGATAGTTAATTCACTAGGGTAATTCGAAGTTAATCCAATTTCCTTTTTGGAGATCAAATTTTTTATACAACTTTCCTTTCAGCCTCAAATACAACAGAGAGAATATAGAAGAATTTAAGACTCAACTCTTAGTTAGGACAAAAAAAATAGCGTAAATTGAATTTTTTACAACTAAAAAAAAAAAATTCAGCTATATACACTAAGATCAAGTAAGATACAAAAGAAAGTTACATGTTTATAATTTATACAAAGTACTGTATTAGCCATTGCGTTTCATAAATACATATGACTATTTTCCGATAGGCTTGGGAAAATAAAGCAACATTGTTGAATTTTCACTTGCCAAAAATAAATTGATCATAATCTTCCTCAACACCAAGAAGCTGCATTTATATATTTTCAAGGTGAACAATGGAAACGAATCACTTAATTAAGCAATTGTATGAGCTGGTTAGATCCATCTTTCTTCCTTAAATTACAGGAAAATGGAGAGTTGTATCCGTACGAATGTAGCTATCCTCCATTGAAAAAATGTTACGTCCTGCATTAATAATAATGCCGGAACATGCATGTTTCCGCCGCCTAACATAAAATAAATATCTCATCATTTTGAAGATAAACAAAAACATAAGGTTAGAATGTTAGTGGTACCCATCCCTTAATTATACGTACGTTCAAAATTTTGAAATGAACACTGAGTTGTATTATGCATAATATTTTTTCAACTTTTTTTCAGGTGTACATTTATAATAATATTCATTAAGATTTGAAATTACTTATTTATTTATATTTACTCCTTATATTTAATATAACTACTAACGACATCTCTCTAAAAAGTGTGCAAAGTTGAAAGCTCAATTTGGATCTTTTTTTCTTTTCTTATCTGATTCCTTTTCAGGATTCCTCGCACTAGCCAGCCTTTTTCTTTTGTACGGACACTTGCTTTCTTGTGAAGTAACTTCATTTTGTTTTAGCAAGTGGGGGTATTTGTTTTTTCTTTTTAAAAAAGTTGCTTTGAGGATGTTAAGAGTGATTTTGAAGTGGGTTCTTGGCATTGTGACCGTTATTTTGATTATACACAGAGAGAAGAAATGATGATGGAAGGTGAAGCTGATAATAGTAGGAGCAAGAAGAAGAGAGCAGTTCCATATGACTATGGTTTCACTGATACTGTGTTCTCTTGGTCTCTGGAGGACATTTTTAATGAAGATCTTTTTAAGGACAAGGTTTGCTTTCTTCTCCATTTTCATACTCATTTTGCACCCTTTTGAATAACTTTTTGAATGTATATTTCTTGGGGATATGAAGGTTTGGCCGTGCTAACGTACATCTATAAAAAAATGCTCGATTGGAATTGGGACTTGGAATCCTTCTCAATTTCACCATTTATTTTATGAGACTACAAAACTAAAAATAGAATAAATCCTACTTCATGCAGTAACACACATGTGCTGTAAAAATCCCTCTAAGTGTGAAACAGTTTCCAAGAACTCTTTTCTAATCGGTTAGTTTCTAGCATTTCCCTTTTAGTGTTTGTAGTTTGTTTGATATTTTAATTAGTATGTCTAGCATCTCTCTTTCAATTATATAAATTGATGTTCGCCTATATTAATGATGTATATATAATTTTGGTTTTAGAGGAAGGCAGAATATTACCTGTTATTAAAATTACTATTCAAATTCTAAGAATGGAACTTATAGCTGGTATTGTGTTTGTGAATGTTTAACATCAAGTTTCTTGGGCTTAGCTATTTCAGCTTTCAGTTACCTTCAGTGATTGTGGCACAAAGATTATAGATTGCTTAGGCAAAGTTCTATGAGTCTCCTAAGTGACTATTGCTCTACACGAACATTTACATTACCAGTCCTCTTATTTGCACGACTGTAAACATCCATGTGTGTTTTCTGCTTCTGCTTGTGCTGTTCTCCCCATTATAGATCTTTCTGCTAGCTAAGTATGTCTTATTATTCAATTGTACGCTAAGTGCTACTTCATTCCTTTCAGGTGAAACAAATTCCATTCTCGTTTCGGTCTGTCCGTCAGTATTTTGAGTCATTTGTTTTCCCCTTGTTGGAAGAAACACGAGCAAACCTGATGTCAGGCATGGAAAAAATTTCAAATGCACCTTTCGCTCAAGTGGTTGCTTTTGAGGATTCCCAGCCCTATGGATCAATGTTGTACGATGTTAAGGTTGATCGCTGGAGAAATAGATTCTGTAATCTTGGTAAAGAGCCTTACAAAACACAGCCAGGGGATATTTTGGTTCTTGCAGATGCTAAGCCTGAAACTGCTTCTGATCTGCAGAGAGTGGGAAGGATGTGGACTTTTGTATCAGTTGCAAATGTAACAGAGGACGAGAATGAAATTGATACTAGTTCCACTTATTTTAAAGTCAATGCCACTAAAGAAATCCGAATTGATGTTTCAAAGAAATCTCTTTTTGTCATTTTCTTGACAAATAGAACTTCCAACAGAAGAATATGGAACTCCTTACATAGGAAGGGAAATTTGAAGATTATCAAGGAACTTCTGTGCACTGATTCTGGGGTAAGTGTTTTTGAGATGATCTTTTAGACTATGATCTTTCTTGATGACATGTAATTAGATTACTTTCACTAGTTTCGAATGTCCTTTTATAAGAGGGACTACAAGATGAATTGAATGTATTGTAGCATGAAAGTAGGATAGATAACATGAATGACTTTTAGGGTCATTGAATATGCTTCTGCCTTCTGACATTAGCTGTTGATTGGTTATTAAGCTTTTATCTCTGAGTGTCAGGTTGACAAAACTTGTGAACTCTGTTCTATGCAAAGTGAGGGCGTCTGGAATGAGACATTTGGTCCCAGTTTATCTTCTACCCTGAATGATTCACAGGTACGGGCTGTCTTATCTTGTCTTCGTCAAATGCATTGTGACCACAAGGCCACAGTCCAACTTATATGGGGCCCACCGGGGACGGGAAAAACTAAAACTGTTAGCATGCTGCTTGTTATCCTCTTACAAATGAAATTCAGAACCCTTGTTTGCGCCCCAACAAATGTTGCAATTAAGGGACTTGCCTCTCGTGTCGTGAAACTGGTGAAAGAATCGGTTGAAAGAGATTGTAGAGATACTTTGTTTTTCCCACTGGAAGATATTCTCTTATTGGGAAACAATGAGCGTCTAAAAGTTGATTCTGGAGTTGAGGAAATATATTTAGACTATCGTGTTAAAAAGCTTGCAGATTGCTTTGCGCCGGTCGCTGGTTGGAGCCATTGGTTTGCTTCCATGGTAGATTTCCTTGACAATTGTATTTCTCAGTATCATACTTATATGGAAAATGAATCGATAACGAGCGACATGGAGATTAAACCATTTCTGGAGTTTGTCAGAGACAGATTTAAATGTATTGCAGCTCCACTCAGGAGTTGCATTTTTAACTTTTGTACTCATGTACCCAAATGTTACGTCGGGGAGGATAATTTTCATGTCATGGCAAACCTTATAAGTTTACTTGATTCTTTTGAAACCTTACTGTTTGAAGACAACTTGGTTTCTGAAGAGCTTGAGGAGCTTCTTTCACATTCAGTAGATGAAGGTTTATCTGAGTCAATTGTGGGTATAAAGTACTTGTTACACAAGAGGAGAAGTGAATGTCATTTTGTTTTAAGAAAACTTTGGAGTTCTTTTGAGGAACTTAACCTTCCAAGTACCATGGACAAAGATTTACTTGAAGATTTGCTTAGGTGTTTCTGTTTAAAAAGGGCTTCTTTGTTTCTTAGTACTGCTTCAACTTCATATATGCTACACTCAGTGGAAATGGAACCGCTGAACTTCTAGTTATTGATGAAGCAGCACAGTTAAAAGAAAGTGAATCAACCATACCTCTACAACTCAAGGGTATAAAGCATGCAGTGTTTTTTGGCGATGAGTGTCAGTTACCAGCAATGGTTGAAAGCAAGGTATGTTATTGTCATTTGGACTATTTCTTCTTTGCATTTCACCCTTTGGTTAATTGAACTTGAGTTGAACTGGAGTATGTAGCTTTCTATACATTTGATGTTTGAATCTTCAATTCTTTTTTTTTTCCCCTCTTTTTACCTTTCTTTTCAGGTTTCCGATGAAGCTTGTTTTGGTAGAAGTTTATTTGAGAGGTTAAGCTATTTGGGATACTCAAAACCCCAGCTCAGTATACAGTACAGAATGCATCCATCCATTAGCTTCTTCCCAAATTCATATTTCTATGAAAACAAGATTTGTGATTCCCCTACTGTTAGGAAAAGAAGCTATGAAAAACGATTTTTGCGTGGGCCAATGTATGGTCCATATTCCTTCATCAATGTAGTTGGTGGAAGAGAAGAGTTCATTGAGCACAGCTGTAGAAATATGGTTGAGGTATCTGTAGTGATGAAAATTCTGCTGAACTTGTACAAAGGTATGTCTCACTGCAGCCTCGTTTTTGCATAAATCTAAATGTTTTAGCCTCACTGTAGAGCTTGTGTTTATTTGACTTTTGATATTTCACTTTGACAAAGAAGTTATGCTTCCATCTTATCAACATTTTCTGCTTCTATGATCATAAATGTTTGTCAATCACTCTTACACTATTTTCCTAGTAATGGCTGCAATACCGTAAGAATTCATTTTATTTCCTTTTAAACATAATTGAAGAAAAAAAGGAGAGTAATCAGATGCAATGGTGCAATTAAGAGATTGAATGATACGATGGTGATATAGATTAAATAGTGGGAGCATTCTGACTGCATTACTTGGAAGACATGTCCCAGTCATGTCGACAAAATATGTATCTTTTAGCTTTCCTTACTGCATAATGTATTGAAAAAGCCTGTCAATGTGAAATATTTCTTTCTGTTCAATAATACATCAATTTTTTGATATCCATGTAATCTTTAACATGAAGCTTGGATTGACTCAAAAGAGAAGCTCAGTATTGGTATAGTGTCGCCTTACAGCGCACAAGTTGTTGCAATTCAAGCAAAACTTAGAAGTAAGTATGCGAACAGTGCAGGCTTTGCTGTGAAAGTGATGTCCATTGATGGTTTCCAGGGAGGAGAAGAGGACATAATTATAATTTCAACAGTAAGATCCAACAATGGTGGATCAATTGGTTTTCTATCCAATCCTAAGAGAGTTAATGTTGCTCTTACAAGGGCTAGGTAACATGCAATATCTTAGAATATTACTCCTTATTAGGAAATTATTTTGAACTTCTATGGTGAATTTCTGTCCATTTGAATCCTTATAGGCACTGTCTTTGGATTTTGGGGAATGCAAGAACTTTAACTCGTCAGGAATCTGTTTGGGAAGCCTTAGTCCATGATGCTAATGCTCGTCAGTGCTTCTTTAATGCTGATGATGATAAGGATTTGGCCAAAGCAATATTAGAGGTGAAGAAAGAGCTTGATGAATTAGATGAACTCCTTAATCCGGAAAGTATACTTTTCAGAAGTCAAACGTGGAAGGTACTTAATTTTAGCCACGCTACTTTCTTTCCCAATCAGTGTTTCTGTTGTGTTTTGTTACTAATTATTTTCTCCTTTCCTTAGATTAAGTTTAGTGAAAACTTTTCAAAATCATTTCGAAAGCTGACTTCAGACCAGACCAAAAAGTCTGTTATACACCTTCTAGTGAAACTTTCTAGTGGCTGGCGACCTAAGAAGAGGGATGCAGAAATCAATGCAGAAATCATTAAGCAATTCAAGGCTGAAAGATTCTACATTATTTGCACCATTGACATTGTCAAGGAATCACAGTACTTCCAAGTTTTGAAAGTCTGGGATATATTGCCTTTGGAGGATGTCCCGAAATTGGTGGCACGTCTGGAAAATATACTTGCAAAGTGCACTGATGAGTTTATTAATCACTGCAGAGAGAAATGGATGAAGGGGTATGTCTATTCTTTTTAATTTTTTGCGATATGAATTAATATTGCAATTTCTAAATGTAAGCTGCAGTAATTGCTTGGACTGAAAGGAATAAGATTGTTTATTTATGTTTGGTTGAAAATTTGTTTCAATTATTTTGGCTTGTTTCTTTGCACCCAGGAAACTGGAGGTACCAAAGACCTGGGAAGCCACTTCAAATGTTGTCCGGTTCAAGAATCTTGCTGACAATGACAATGATGGCGGGAGTGATCTGAGTGGAGCTGCTTCTGATAGTACAAGTTACGTTGAGAATTCAAATGTGAGTGATAGTCTGCTGCTGATGAAGTTCTACCCCTTATCATCAGGTGTAGTGAGCCACCTGCTGTCTGACCGTGACGGCAGAGAATTGGATCTTCCATTTGAAGTGACAGACGAGCAGTTGGATATGATCCTTTTTCGTAAAAGCACCTTTATACTTGGTCGGTCGGGTACTGGGAAAACTACTATTCTCACAATGAAGTTATTTCAGAAAGAAAAACTTCACCGTTTGGCAATTGAAAGATTCTATGGAGTAAACAATAGTGTAACTCTGCATTGTAGCCGGCAATCTGAGGCTGAGGAGGGTCTTGGGGAGGCTGAAAGGCCCATCTTGCGCCAACTTTTTGTGACAGTTAGTCCAAAATTATGTTTTGCTATAAAGCAACATATATCTCAAATGAAAAGGTGCGTGGGTTTGTTTAATGAAATTTCTGTTATTTTTTTAATTTTTTTTTAAAATCCCTCTTCACCTTAAATCTAGAAATGTTGAATTTGCTTGAGTAGAATAAGTTAAGTTCTACATGATTGGTTCTTCATCACTAATTTTCTGCCCTGGAAAGTGGAAAATTAAAAACCAAATAATATTCTTTTAGGCCACCTATAAATATCAAATGGTCGAAGGCTATTATATATGTGGCCAAGTTTAATTTAAAATTTTATTGTCAAACATTTTATTGAAAGTAAAAAATTTTATTGATTCCATAACAGCTTTTTAGTCCTCCCTGTTTTGTGGGAAAATTTGTAGGTGCATTTTCTCTTTTAAATTACCATGAATGGAAATGATAGATGGGGGTTAGATACAAGAATTCAATTTTCCATCCTAATTTGTTAGGGTTTAAATAAAAATTAATAAAAATGAAAATGTTAACAGGTATACAAAGTTTTAGGTTTCTTAGTTCGTAACATATTTCAATGCATCATCTTGTTAGAATTGCTTTTTGTCCCAATGAGCGTGGAAATGGAGTTTTACTTTAAATTATTGATGATTCTTTAAAATTCTGATCTGAACTGTAGTTTTTGGTTTCAAATTCTTGTTTAAGCGCATCTCAACATTTTATTCACAACGAGCCCTGCTTTTTGTTATTCAAAGACATTTTTACTTGTTAATTTTGATTTACGCCAGTGCAAAATCGTATTCCAAGTGTGATATGCAAAAGAATCGTGTTGAAGCAGCCTACTTTAGTTTGTTGCTTCTTTCGTATTGTCTGAACAACATTTTTACATTGTTGTATCCACTAAATTGCGTTACAATTTTAATGTTTTACTTGAGATTTAAAGCGTACAAGATGTCTCATTTCTAATGATTGGCCATGTTAAATCTGCAGCTCTGCCTTTGGTGGGAAGTTTGTAGCAGAAAGCAGTTTAATTGATATTGATGATGCATCAGAATTCAAAGATATCCCACATTCTTTTGCAGATCTTCCAGCTAAGTCTTACCCACTTGTCATAACATTTCACAAGTTCTTGATGATGTTGGATGGAACCTTGGGTAATTCATACTTTGAGAGATTCCATGACATAAGAAAACACTATGGTCAAGGTCAAAATTCAAGCTTACTTTTCTTACAGACCTTTGTTAGGACGAAGGAAGTTAATTTTGCAAGGTTTTGTTCATCATACTGGCCTCGTTTGAACACAAAACTGACAAAGAAGCTTGATCCTTCTAGAGTTTTCACTGAGATTACATCTCATATAAAAGGTGGCCTCCAATCCATTGAGGTTCTTGATGGTAAACTCTGCCGAGAGGATTATATTAGAATATCAGAGACCAAGGCTTCTACTCTCCTCAGGTCGGAGAGAGAGAAAATTTATGAAATTTATGAAAACTATGAACAAATGAAGATGAGAAATGGTGAATTTGATTTGGCTGATCTTGTTAATGATCTTCATCGTCGATTTAAAGAGGAAAGTTATAAGGGTGATGAATTTCATTTTGTTTACATTGATGAAGTTCAAGATCTTACCATGAGTCAAATTGCTCTATTCAAGTACGTCTGCAGGAACATTGAAGAGGGTTTTGTTTTTTCTGGGGATACAGCACAAACAATTGCTAGGGGAATTGACTTTAGGTTTCAAGACATACGATCTCTCTTCTACAAGAAGTTTGTTCTGGAATCAAGAAATACTGGAAATGCTAGAAGACAAGAAAAAGGACAACTTTCCAAAATTTTTAATCTGAGTCAGAACTTCCGCACACATTCAGGTGTTCTGAACTTGGCTCAAAGCGTCATTGAACTTCTTTACCGATTCTTCCCGCACTCTATTGATATCTTAAAGCCAGAGACTAGTCTTGTATATGGGGAGCCACCTGTTTTGCTTGAATCTGGGGATGATGAAAATGCAGTCATAAAAATATTTGGAAACAGTGGAGATGCTGGTGGGAATATGGTCGGTTTTGGAGCAGAGCAAGTTATATTGGTCCGTGATGACTGTGTTCGGAAGGAAATTTCCAATTATGTCGGGAAGCAAGCTCTTGTTTTGACAATATTAGAGAGCAAGGGCCTTGAATTTCAGGTGATACATTGCATAAAAGTTTTTTATTATTAGTGGTTTAGTATGCTATCTTCTTTTGATTACTCTTAATCCATGCTGATCGTTAACAGTTTTGAAAATGCACTATTTCCTTTCTGTTTCCTGTTACCTGATGTCAGATTCTTCTCTATGAACCACGTAGGATAAGCATATCCAGCAACCAAAAAATTGTAACTTCTGGTGACTATTTCGGAATTGTGCTGTCAGTATTCAGTTTCTCATATGCCCAAGCTCATACTATGTTTAGATAACATGTTTCAAGGGGGGGGGGGGGGAAGGTGGGGAAAAAAGCATGTTTGAAATAATAACATATTGCAAAGCAATTGCAATCAAGTTTATAGTTTCCTCTTTAAACTGATTTATGTTCCTAAGTTTTATCCTTTTAATGAAACCCAAATAATTTTGCTCTACCTTTTTTTTTTAAATTTATTTAAGTATTGCATTAAGGGAATGGAAACGAAACCCCATCCTCGCCCACATTATTGATTTGAAACAAGTACATAATTATAGAAATAAAACCATAAAGAGAACCAATTCTAAGAGAGTAAAATACAACACTAGGAGTTATTTTACTGTCCAATATGCTAATACGAGAAACTGATAAAGTACACCAACTAAAGTTGCAACAGGATGGTTTTACCTTTTACTTACTTCTATTGTCTAAAATATTTCAATTCATACAGCCAAGTTCTCATGTCTTCTCTTCATAGGTATTTATTATGAATCCTGAACTTTTCCATGATCTCTTTCTATAGGATGTGCTGTTGTACGACTTTTTTGGCTCTTCACCTCTTAAAAATCAATGGAGGGTGGTATATGAATACATGAAGGAACAAGCTTTGCTTGACTCCACATTAACTGCGTCCTTCCCAAGCTTCAATGAAGCTAAACACAACGTCTTGTGCTCTGAACTGAAGCAACTATATGTAGCCATCACTCGTACAAGGCAAAGGTTGTGGATATGGGAAAATATGGAGTTCTCCAAACCTATGTTTGACTATTGGAAGAAAGGTTCCCTTGTTCAAGTAAGGCAGTTGGATGATTCGCTTGCACAGGAAATGCAAGTAGCAAGCAGCCTCGAGGAGTGGAAGTTGCGGGGCATTAAGGTTTGTGTAATCTTGAAAACTTTTATCATTTTTGTGTGCATGTGTGTATGTGAAGACATTTCTTGGTCAAACTTTAAATATATTCTGCTTTTGCACTACCACAGATATTAATTTTGTTGTTATTGTCATCTCCCTATTTCTGGCACCCTAAGGGGAGTTGGCATTCATATTCAGACTGCATGCATCCATCGCATAGTGCAAAATATGGTGATTGATTACCATCACCATTACTTTATAACTACTTCTATTTATTATCATTTTCTATGTAGTGCCTCTCTCGTTGTCGCTCCCCTTCCTCAAGGAGATGCTTTTGGTGAATTTTTTACTGAAAACTGCATGATTTTTGCTGCATTTATCAAAACATGGTCATGAACAATTAGGTCCATGTGTTTTTGTTTGTGATTTAGGCTACAGCTATTGGTTCTAAGTAATCTGCGCTAAACGTTAGGATGACATTTGACATTGCTAATAGTGCTGCTGTTTCTGTTACCTTCTATTTATTGCAGCTAAATGGATGTTGATGTTAACATCCATTTCAATTAGGTCCCTTCATTTTCTTGTACTAGGAGTGAAATGGATGTTCGTTCGTTGTCAAATCAAATATTGTTTCTCCCTTCTGCTAATTTTGTTCTGTTTTCAGCTGTTTTATGAGCAAAATTATGAAATGGCAACAATATGCTTCGAAAAAGCTAAGGACACTTACTGGGAAGGAAGGTCTAAAGCAAGTGGCCTCAAGGCAGCGGCTGATTGTATTAGCAGTTCAAATCCTCTAGAGGCTAACGTTTTTCTTAGGGAAGCTGCTAAAATTTTTGAAGCCATAGGCGAGGCTGATTCTGCTGCCAAATGCTTTTTTGATTTGGGGGAGTATGCAAGAGCAGGTGTGAATCTGATCTTTAGTTGAAGGAATATAAAGCTGTGTTATGGCTTAAGTTTTATTCTTGTTATCTTCTCTCTGAAACTTAAAAATTAGATCATCATTTTCACTCTGTCTGATGGTAGAATTTGATATTTAGTTGAACAAATATAATTCTGCCATTCTTAATGTTTGCATTTCTTTGGAATACTTCTCACATAGAAATAACTTAAAAGGTGCAGTTAATTGCACTTTCCAGAACTGCAGGTAAGACGTGCATAAGGTGATAATGGCTTACAATGATGTAATTGTTAATATTCATAGTAGTCGGATATTCTAGAACTGCAGAATACTATACTTTATCACGAAGTGTTGATATGATTTGTTGGTGGTGGGTTTGAGGATAAATTTTTCTTGTCTCATTGTCAACACGAACTTTTCTGTGTAATGTGCATAGCTTATTTTGTAGTTAGCATCTCCCTCCTTTCTTCCCTGGTTGATATGCCTGTAGAAGTGATTAAAGTTGTTTGCACAATGTCAGTATGCAACATGCTTAAGATGGCTTCAATCTTACAGAATGTTCAGCATTAAATGAGCTAAACTGAGTTTAGAATTTTGGTTTATGGTGACACGCAAAAATGAAACTTGACATCTATTTTAAATTTACCTTGGTGTGTTTGTTTGCATTAGTCTTTTTTCTCTTTTTTCCCTGGTTTTCGCAAGAAATTCTAGCCTTAGTTTATAGTAGTTAATGAGAAGAAAGGGGGAAAAAAATCCTTGCTTATTATTTTGTAGGATTTTTCGGGCAATAAATTTGACAATCAGTTAACTTCTTATTCTTCCTGCAGGTACGATTTATTTAGAAAGATGTGAAGAACCTGAGCTGGAAAAAGCTGGGGAATGTTTTTCTCTGGCAGGATGCTATAAGCTTGCGGCAGATGTATATGCGAGGGGCAGTTTTTTCACAGAATGTTTGGATGCTTGCTCCGAAGGAAAACTTTTTGACATTGGTTTACAATACATCAGCTACTGGAAACAGCAAGCTGATACAGATGTTGGTCGAGTTAAAAGCAGCAAAAAAATAAAAGAATTCGAACAAGACTTTCTACAGAGTGGTGCTCTTCATTATCACAAGCTCAATGATAACAAATCCATGATGAAATTTGTCAAAGCTTTTCATTCCATGGATTTGATACGCAACTTTTTGAACTCTAAACGTTGCTTTGATGAGCTTTTGGTGTTGGAAGAAGAATCAGGAAACTTTGTGGATGCTGCAAATATTGCAAGACTGAGAGGAGATATTCTTCGTACAGCGGATTTGTTACAGAAGGCGGGAAATCATAAGGAAGCATGTAATCTTACTCTCAACTATGTACTTTCCAACTCTCTTTGGTCATCTGGGAGCAAAGGCTGGCCCTTAAAGCAGTTTACACAGAAGAAAGAGCTTCTTGAAAAAGCCAAGTTACTGGCTAAAAGTGAGTCGAACAAATTCTATAAATTTGTTTGTACCGAGGCATACATTTTGTCAAATGATCAGAGTGACTTATTGATCATGAATCAACAGTTAAATGCTTCTAAGAGACATCAGAGTGTTAATGGTGAAACCTTATCTGCTAGAAAGATTCTGGATTTCCATCTTCATACAAATTCCTCTGAATATGTGTGGGAAGATGAATTGGTGTTAGATGAGACAATTTGTAATAAAAGGGTTTCTGTTCAGACTCTCATCTACTTTTGGAACTGCTGGAAGGATAAGATTGTGAATGTGCTCAAATATCTTGAATGTCTTAAAAGCCAGGACTTTAATGACCATAGAAGTTATGGAGATTTCTGCTTGAATTACCTTGGTGTGTGGAGGCAATACAATAATGGGAATATCATCTATCTTTTGTTGAACAGTGATGCTGAGTGGGTGAGGGATTTGGACAATAGACATGCTCTAAGAAGTGGGAATTTGGCCTCTATCAATGTCCATCAACTTGTCTCTGCCGGAAGGAATTATTGGAGTTCTGAGTTGCTTTCTATTGGTATGAAGGTCTTGGAAAATCTTGAGGCCCTGCACAAGCAATCATCCAAGAATTCACCATCTGTGTGGTGCCATGTACTATGTCTTGCTTACATCTATGAAGTTGCAAAATTTCTTTTGAGTTCCAATTATCCGAGCCTTCAGTACCATGCGAAGGTACTACAGAAATTTGTTGACCAATCAATGGAGCATTTCGTCGACCTTATTTTTCCTCTAGAGTGGCAAGAATCTCTGAATAAGAATATGATTTCTCTGAAAGGAACTGAGTTGTATAGGAATATCATCAGAGAAGTTGTTTATAAGCACATTGGTTTGAAGGGTAACCTATCATATGGGCAAATCGGAAGTGCAGTGGTAATGATTCTTAGGAATGGTAAGCTAGGCAATGATGTATATGGGAGACTTGCAAAACGGTTTGATGCAAACACACCATGGAAGGAATTTGTCGAGAGTCTCTCTTTTGATATGGGATTAGAATCTTGTCGGGGATCTGCATTGCATAATCATGATGATATGAAAGAGGTGTCTCGTGTTTGGAAATTCTATAGAGCTTTGTGTGATACTTATGAAGCCAACTGGAGGAGAGCTGACTACATAACACCAGATTGTTTCCTGTATCTTATTGAGCGCCTTTTGATTTTGTTGTCTAGCTTCAAGGGATGCATTTTCACTACAAAGTCATCTTTCGTTGATTGGCTTATCTACCAGGAATGGAGCACCAATCCAACTTGTAGCTTATTTACTGATCTTCATCAATTGTTTGGAGTTGTACATGAATTTATTTTCAACATCGTTCAGCAATTCCTATACAATGAGAAGGAAACGATGGAGTGGATTAAGAAATCTTGTACAGACATCAAGGACTACCATTCATTTTTAGTTTTGAGATTGGTTGTGATAGTATGTTTGCTTCATCTGAACTTTGGAAATTCTTTAAATTTACTTATGGACTTGCTGGGTAGAAAAAATATTTCTGTAAAGTTGCCATGGGAATTTTATGATACCCTCCGCAGAAGACGAAAACGTGACATTCAGATTGTTATTGCTGAAGCATTTGAAAAGATAGGCAATCCTCTTGTGGTTGCGAATTTGGGGGAAATTTGTCCTAAAATTGCATGTCCAGATGCAATAGTGTTAGACATGAAGGTCACCAGGTGTAAAAAGGACATACTAGGAATCTTGTTTCCAGCAATTGCAGTCTCTCAAGATCATGCTGGACCTTCTTAAATGGAAGCCACTATTTACAAAGGGAAGTACTGCCTCCAGACTGTTGTGGACAAAGGAAGAGTTCAAATGGTTCAACTTCAAATTATGCTTCCCTACAGTATCTTTAAGTAAATACATTGAACGTAAAAGCGGATGATCTGGTGATGAACCTTGAACAATTCTGGAAAGTATTTGAAGCAATAGACTTTGGAGACTATGGAATAGGTCCAAATAGAATTTTGTTCGAATGTTCGACTATTAAGGTAATGCCAAATTGTTTCACATTGTCAATTACTTCAGCCTGATGCAGGTGGTAAACTGCTGCTTGTTGATTTATTCTCTTGTGTATCTTTTAGGAGGATGTGGAGAAAAGTATTCAACCTTTTATCTGCTGCAATGATGATATCTACATTAGCAACCTGTGCTTCCGAAGCTCAAGGCAGCAGTCAAAAACCTGAGAACAAGATGGCAGGAATGAGCAAGTCCAAGAAGAACAAGAATGGGAAAGGTGATGTAGAGACTTAAGCTTTACCATTATGTTATAACTGTGCACTTGGATTACCATTATGTTATAACTGTGCACTTGGATTGGCAATATGTTTATTAAATAGAAGCATCTCTTATTACTTTCATTATTCTATGGTGGTATATACCAAAAGTGATAATCTGTCTCTAGGACAGTGCTAACATGTCTCCTGCTCCTCAATATTTATATGGGACAAACAATGATTATAAGATATCATCTTATAAGTATTCAACTTTTAACTGCTACAATGGGTGGATGCTTTCAAAACAACTGTTCTGATGATGATGAAGATAAAAGCCAAATGGACAAAGTAGCCAAAATGCCCGAAGAATTCAAGCAACTTTATGTTGATTTGATGATGGTTGAATTGGGACACTTACGATGTTGGGAATTTGGTACATTCAGCATTGTTATAGATTATAAATAAACTCTTGATTTGATTTAAGCTTGACGATGGTGATTTAATGTTTGCATTCCTTTAGAATACCTTTGATTTAGCAATAACTTGAAAAGGTGTGGTTAATTTGCACTTTCCAGAACTGCAAATAAAATGTGAAAAAGTGATAATGGCTTACAATGCATATAAGGTCATAAATAACAGCTTGAAATGAAGTTATTGTTAATATTTATCTTTGCTTTCTTTTTGGGCTATAAATTTAACGTTCAGATTAACTATCTTATTCTTGCAGGTAGGATTTCTTTAGAAAGATGTGAAGAGCCTGAGTCGGAAAAGTCAGGGGTATGCTTTTCTTCTGGCAGGACAGGATAAGTTATATGCCAGGTGCAATTTTTTATCAGAATGCTTGGATGTTAGCTCCAAAGGAAAACTTTTTGACATTGGTTTGAAATGCATTAACTAGTGGAAACAACATGTTGGTACAGATGTTGGTTTGCTTAGAAGCAGCAAAGAAATCGAAAAAAATGAACAAGACTTTCTATGGAATTGTGCTCTTAATTTTCATAAGCTCAATGATAACTGTGGGAAAACACCTAGCTCTGTTTTACTATAAATATCTGATGCCTTAGAATTAAATATACGTAGATACAAACATATATATGCATATATAGAATGAAGCAAAATGCCGTATATATATGTATGGGAAAGTGATCACGGGTGCACGATGAAGATGTGGGAGAGGGAGATGGGCTGTGGGGCTCACAGCTTCCTAGTTTGGATCGTGCATGACAGCATGCACCTGCTGGCTCCTATGTATATAGCTAGTCTTTGAAGTATGCAAAATTATTAGAAATGTGAATTACTATTGTTTCTTTGAACTCTAAAATCAGCAGGAATAATGACACCAATTAGCAAACCCAACAGCGACGAATAATAGCTTCAGTTTAGCGTCCTTGTTAATTAATCCAGAGTTGAACCCACCAACTTATAACTTACAACCATAAACCAGAAAGTTGCATATCACAACCCTAAAGTTGTTACCCAGTTAGCGAACATAAATTTGTCTAGGCATACAAAGTACTGTCCTGAAGACTAAATTTCGCATTTCAGAAGAAGGTTTTTTGGTGTAAAAGAGACAAATACAGTAGTTTGATCTTCACAGCACAATGACACTATGATGAGATTTTAATCCCAAGCACAACAGCTTAGAACTGCACCAAAAAAAAAAAATTAAAGATGAAATATGAGATAGAAGTAGAAGGCAATAGTTAGAACATTTGGATTGTTCTCTTCTCTTTTTGTTATTGCCGTAGGCATCAATAAAGATTTTGTATGTCTCTCTTCTATAGAGAGTTTCTCTATAGACCTTTTCCTAATTCAATTGAATTGGTCACCCTATTTCCTTATTTAATTTGAATTAGTCATCCATAAATCTCATAATTTAATTCAACTTCAATAGTGTAAATCATATGTAAATTTGACTTATTTAACTGTAATTTGTAGTTAAATCAAACACATGACTGATTTCAAATCGAATAGAAAAATAACTATGTGCTCTCACTTCTCTCCAATGTGGGATAATAGTATTTTGAAATATCTATATAATTCTAATAAAAATGTCATTCTATAAGTATTTGTCAGCTTTTCTTTATTCCTTTAGTTTTTTTTTTTTTAGTTTAATCTTTGTTAATCACCAAAGATTTATCTGAATATTTACAATCTTTATTATAGCAGATATTACACTGATATTTACAATCAGATGAATATCACTAGAACTTATACATTACATTAAATCTTTGATGTATTCTAAAATTTCTCCTGATTTTAAAATAAAATGAACACGTCTATATAAATACATTCATTTTGATTTTAGTTTTAGAATTCAAGTAAATAGTTTATTGTGGTCTCTTTTACTTGCTCACATTTCAATCCATTCTAATTTTTACTTATTTTAATTACCAATTGGTAAACCCCGCCGTTAATAATTAATAGCATCGGGTTGATTACTTGCTCATTTCTAATTTCGCGTCGAATTGCTCGGGTAAGGATCAAAACATGTGGCTGGATGGCACGTGTTAGCTAGCTGATTGATTTGAAGGGCTTTAGTTTCTTCGTGTTCACACATGATGGGAGCCTAAGGACTAAGCATTTATTGTTGCTTAACAATGAAGTAACCATTAATTCGAATTCTATCCATTGAATACATTCTATGGATTTAGTTGAGCGAACGTGAATAAGTTTTGCATTTTATGACAAGTCTAGTAAGAGATAGTAAGATTATGATTCGGATGAGTTTTCTATTTTTTTTTTAATTTTGTCTACCAAAATAATCAATAAATAATGAAGAATTGAAAGGTGATAAATAATTATCATTGTTGACAATATGCTGTATATTTTTAATTACAAAATATAATGCTATAGATATGCAATAAAAAATAATAATAATATTGAGGCCAGCCGGCACAATTTCACAGCCACCCAAACTGCTACTTCTACATTGAGAAGTAAACGTTTTTTTTTTTAGGGAGAAATCTGCTGCAACATAAGGAGAATAAAGTCCCTGATGCATGAGGGAATTTGTGTTGTCATTATGCCACATGGGCCGATGATGATAATATGTTGTCCCGAAGCTGAGAATAGTTAGGATCTCAATTTGAATTCTAATTAGTGCGACATTCATTTATTAGATGATATAATATTAATTTTATTAGTTATAAAATTTACTATCCTATGGATGGATAACACATATAGTCGGGATATAAATTAAAATCAAAATATTCGAATGTCTCACACTATTATAAAGATAATTAAAAAAAATATTGCAATCATAAGCTTAGTGAACAGAAAGAGAAAAGAAAAGTAAAATAAATAGGAGAGATATCGAAGTGCAAAAAAAGAAAAAGGAGCAAAATTTGAAAATTTAAGTCGTTATTTTGTTAATATAGTTATATTATAATAAAAAATTATTGGGACTAATCCAAATTAATTCTGTTATAAAATAATTCAGATTTTTATTTTCACATCAGAAAATATCTATTGATTGATATTCAGATAGGGACTCGAATATGTATCCTTAAAATTATGTTTAGGTGATAAGAATCATTTTATTTAAATTTGTAGTAAACTATACTTTCCTCACTTACTCCCTAGCCATGCTCGTGATATTATATTTTAAGACCAATTTTTAAAATTCTTAAACTGTTTTATTTATTTTAAAGGGTGTTCAAATTAATTTTGAGCGCAAAATAACACTACCAAAACTAGAAGTATTGCAACGGAAACAAGGATTTTTATATATGATAGCTTAGCCGTTAATACCACACCCTCTTGTTATATTTCCAAACTCCAAAGTCTCTTGACCTGACATCTAGTGGGAATAACAGTCAAAAAGTAAACTCATATTATTTTTCAGAATAAAGGTAAAATAATTTTTTTAACCAAAAGTAATTAGATAGAAAGAAATAAAATAGGAAGACCTCGGGTAAACTTTAAGTTACACTTTTGCTAATTGACCACTTGTTATTTTCAAACTTCTCAAAATATTTTTATTTTTGTTCAAAAGATAAAAAAAAATGAAGGTAGGCTCATGATTTTTTTTTTGTCTTCTTAAAAAAAAATAGAGAATAAATTAAAATTTTTAAAAGTAACAGAGTGATTTAAAGATAGTCAATTCATAAGGGGTAACACGAAGTCAATCAATTTCCTTTTAGTGGTCAAATTATTTACATGCCATGAGTCACTTTAACCATAAATATAATAGAAAAAATATAGAAGAACTTAAGACTCAACGCTTAGTTAGGACAACATGTAATGATATAAAAAACAATATAAAAACCGAATTTCTTACCACTAAAACGAAAAATAACTATATACACTAAGATCTAGTAAGATGCTAAAGAAAATTGCGTGTTTATAATTTATACAGAGTACTCTATTACCCGTTGGGTTTCACAAATAAATGAGACTATTGCCTTTCTCATTTTGTAATAGCTTGGGATAAAAAAGCGACGTTGGATTTTCACTTGCCAAAAGTACTTCGATCATAATCTTCCTCAACACCACGAAGTTACATTTATACACTCATTATTTTCAAGTTAAACAATGGAAACGACTCAATTAACCATCTTTCTTCCTTAAGTCATGAAGAGTTGTATCCGTACGAATGTAGCTTTCTTCCATTGCAAAAAGTGTTACGTCCTGCATCATGGGCGGATCCAACTAAGCCCTTCTGGGCCATTAGTTTTTTTTTTTTTAAATACATTCTAAATCCCTTCGGAAAGAGATAAATAAAACAACATTAATATTCACAAACAAATAATCGTTTTGTGCAAAGTATGAAACCCAATCTAACATGCGATCAACAACACCACACACACACGCACACACACGCAACAACAACAAATTTCAGCTCTTTACTCGATCGCGTCTCCCTCTTTTATCCGCCACCATAGAGCAACGTTTTCCCCGATCTCTCTCTCTCTCTCTCGTCTACAAGCAAGTTCGATCTCAGCTCCGTTCTCCTCAATCATGCAACGACAATGACAGCTCCGATCTCCCTCACTCTCTCAACTTCGTTGTCCCTCGTTCTCTCGATCTCGGCTGCATCGCTCTCTCCCCCCCAACACAATCGGTTTAACAGGGCTAGTTAATGTCAATGTTCAATTTATTGCTTTAATTTGTAATTAAAGATGCAAGCTGCTTGATTAGTTAAAGATTAATTAATATGTTCTTTAGGCCTCTTAGATTTTGAATGGTTATTGTCGTTGTTAAGGGTGTCGTGGTCTTCAGATTATTTTGCAATGCATATATTAATTTGGTGATTAATGTTCATTGCTTTGCTTATGGTTGCTTGAATTTTGTTTTTATCATGAGGAGGTTGGTTATTGTTGTTTGGGAATTCATTCTAATCATTCAAATTGTGCTTCAGAATATCGTGAAATTGGCTCTTTTCATTTTCGTGAAATTTAGATTGTGCTTCCAATTCGTGAATTTTAACCTCAGATCTAGTACAAATTTTGGATTTACCTTAGAATGAATTATGTTTTCTCCAAAATGCCAAGGAAAACGTTGTTGTGTGGTGGCGGAGAAAAGAGGGAGACTCGATGGAGAAAGAGCTGGGATTTGTTGTGTGCATGCGTGGTGTTGTTGTTCGCATGTACGATTGGGTTTTATACTTTACAGAAAACAAACCGTTTTGTGCTAAGCTTTGTAAGAATATCATTTTTGTAAATAAAAAGAATTTAGACACATTATTTATGTAACAAAGGACTTGTAGTTTAATGATAAGTATGTTATTTGATAATTTTAGAGTTTTGGTTCAAATCCCAAAAGTCACATTATTTTTTTTAAATATTTTGTGGAAACTACTTAGAAAAATGATATTTTCACGCATTTAGAATAAATAATTTTGTTACTATTATTATTTAAAATTTAAAAGAAAGTAATTAAATTTGAATTTATGAGACTTAAAATACATTCAAGTGAACATTTAAAAAAAAAAGTTTCAAATAAAATAAAAATTTTTAAACTAAGCCCCTGATGTAAGTGTTTGGGTCTACCACTGTCCTGTCCTGCATTAATAATGTTATAACATGTTCTTGCCACCTAACATAAAATAAATATCTCATTATTAAAACAAAAACACAAGGCTAGAATAGTAGTGGTACCATATCTTATCTATACGTATGTTCAAAGATTTGGATTTAATACTAAATTGTATAATGTGCATTTTTTTATAATTTTTTCAGGTATATATTTATAATAATATATAATTAAAATTTAATTACTTATATATTTGTAGTTAATAACAACTAATGACATCTTTTTAAAAAGTGTGCAAAGTTGAAAGGTGAATTTGGAACCTTTTTTTTTTTTTTATTCTTGTCTTACCTAATTCCTTTTAAGGATTCCTCGCAAGAGCCCACCTTTTCCTTTTGTACGGACACTTGCTTGCTTGTGAAGTAACTTCATTTTGTTTTAACACGTAGGGGTATTTATTTTTTTCTCTTTTTTTTTTTTTAAAAAAAAAAAGTTGTTTTGAGGATTTCAAGGGTGACCTTGAAGCGGGTTCTTGACATTGTGGCTGTTATTTTGACTATAGAGAGACAGAAGAAATGAGGATGGAAGGTGAAGCTAGTAATAGCGGCAGCAAGGGAATAAAATCTAACAACCACATATGATTTTTTTAAATAAATTTTGTTTAAAATATATATTTTGATTATATATGCATGTTTATAATATTTAAATAAATTTTACTCAATATTATGTTCATTTTAATTATTTATATTTTTATACTAATTTAACAATAAAATTTATTAAACGCATTTGATTATTTTTAAAATTTAAATTACTTTTAAAAATAAATTTTACTAAATTTTTAATTAATTTTTTTTAGAGTTAATTATTTCTATAACACTGCTAACAAAGATTATTTTATACATTACATAAATTGACCCGAAGTCATAGAAACTCAAGCTTCACTTGTCTCTTTCAAAATTATGAAATTAATAATAAGAAATTATTTATTTTAAATAGTGGGCTCATTGTGTGGGGTTATTGGCAACATATTTAGTTTTTGATTCACAACGAATATTAAAATAATAGAATATCTTAAGAAAAAACACAAATTTTGTGACTGGGATTTGTTCTTTGGTCTCGAGAGCCCTAACAGTAATTCTTACCACTGCAACACTTTCTTTGTTTTAAAGGTAGCCAAATTTTTATTTGTTTCTCTCATGAGGGGCTTGGGCTATCTTTAAAAGGGAAATTAATGAACTAGAATGGTGGCATTCGATTACGATTCAATAAAATATAAATCTGAGGAGGTTGAAACATAAAATTTACTTAAATAAACGGTAAATTTCATTGAAAAATCCTTATGTTTCAATTCAAGCCATAACATATAGAGATGGCAGAATTTGTCACAACACAGATATGACATGATTTTTTTGGGGTTTGCATTGGCATAAATTTGCACAAAATGACATGAGTTATAATCACGTTGTATTAATTTATTTATGAAGCATATATCAATAATTATGTGGTAATATTACTGAAAAAATAACTTATATATATATATACTTAACACAAAATTAATTAATTATTGTGTCATAAATCATAATCTTATTCTATCATAAACTTATATTCATGTGATGCTAAACTATTTATGACCTACATAAGAATAATATTGACATACATTAGTTATATTTTAAATTTTTTATAAAATGTGTTAAAAAGGTAATAAATGTGTTATATTTTAGTTATTGTAAACTATTTGTCTAAAAAGGTCGCATCATATTCGCTTAAATTTTACACAATAAGCATAAGACATGATACAAATATGATATGATAACACAATTACATAGCCTGAGAACTGGGCAACGCGAAGGAGTTGAGGAGGAATAGTGGGAAAAACTTTATTACCATGAAAATTTTATATTTTTAGACATTTTTTGGACAATATCCATAAAATTTCGCAAAGGGAAAAGGCAACTTAAATCCCTAAAATTGGGGAAATAGTTATATAGACCTTAAGTTTTTAATAAGGGATACTAGAACCCTTTTTGATCATAATATCATTTCTAGATAGTAACTAAAAAATTGATTTTAAATTTTTTTAATACATACAAAAATAATTCAAATAGTTTAATTTGTCTAGGAGGCTAATAATATTAGAATTTTTTTAATATATAAAATAATTTTTAAAATGAAAATCGTTATTTTTATTTTAATAATATTTCTACATTTATTATAAAAATTTTAAATAAATCTTTGGGTTAAATAGATTTTATAATTAATAAAATATTTCTCATGTATTAATAATATTAAAATATTTTATACAATATTGAAAATAATTTAAATTTTACATATTTATTTTAATATTACGTTCCATTTATTATAAAATTTAGTTTAATATAAAACAAGATTTTAAAAAATTTATAATATTTTTTAAATAAGAAATTATTTTAAAATGTATATATTGGACATTTATTTTAATATTATGTTTTTATTTATTATAAAATATTGGAGTCAATTTTTTTTTGAGCTAATAAAATCAAAAGATATTATAGTTAAAAAAATGTCTTGGCGTCCCTCGTTAGAAACTTGGAGTTTACATGACTATTTTCAGAGGTGTAAATGCCCTTTTCCTTTCGTAAATAATATTGTGAAAACTGAAAATAATACCGCCAAAACTAAAATATTGCAGCAAAAACCAGGACTTTTTTATTTTTTATATTTAACCAACTTTTATGGTAGCTTAGCCCTTGATACCAAACCCTGTAAAGTTTCCAAAAGTCTCTTGGCCTTGACGTCTAATGGAAATAATAATCAAAGAAACTAAGTACTTTTTAAAAAAAATAAAAAAAATAAAGTAATTAAATATAAAAGAAATGAGATGAAAAATAAGAAGACCTGGAGTCCACCAAATTTTCATTTGTTCAATAATTTTCTTTGGACCTTGTTGGGTTGATGTATCTTACGTAACTATACAACTTAACAACCATCATTTTCTTTTAGTATAGATTATAGAATCTGAAAACAACTTTCTTTGTCAGCGTTTCTTTAATAACATCTTTACAGAAAGCATTTATTAACCATTGTGTTCCACAAATAAATGTGACTATTGCCTTTCTCAATTTGTGACAGCATTTGTAAAATGAAGCGACATTGTTGAATTTAGACTTACGAAAAATGCTTGATTATACTCTTTCTTATCATCATCATATGAACATTCATCCTTTATTAAATAAAAATTAAAAGCTACAATTATTTTTATTGTTTCCTATGTGAACATTCATCCTTTAGTGGAGAAATGAAAACGAATTAATGGGATTTCCAAAGCAAGTACAAATAATTGATATATATTTAAAAAAATGAAAATGAAAAGATTGAATGAATGAAGACCCTTTAGTCCACTCTGCTACAGTGTATAAGCTTTTTCTTTTCTGTTTCCTTTTATTAAGGTTTCTTCTGTTTGTTATACGATTTTCAAGAGCCTTTTACTTTTGTACTATACCACTTGCTTTCTTGTGAGGTAACTTCATTTTGTTTTAGCACGTAGGGTATTTTTTTTTATTTTTAAAAAAGTTATTTTGAGGATTTAATGGGCCGATTTTGAAGTGGATTTTTAACATTGTGATGTTATTTTGATTGAGCAGAGAGAAAAGAAATGATGGAAGGTGAAGCTAGTAGTAGCAGCAAGAAGAAGAAAGCAGTTCCCAATGACTATGGTTTCATTGATACTGTATTTTCTTGGTCTCTTGAGGACATTTTTGATCAAAATCTTTTTAAGGACAAGGTTTGTTTTCTTCTTCATTTTCATCCTCATCTCTCAGCCTTCTGAATAATTTTTTATATAGATTCTTGATGATATTAAAGGTTTGCCTATGTTATTGTACATTTATACAATGTTTCTATTTTGGAGTTGAGACTTGATTCATTGTCATTTTGACCATTTATAGTATGTAACTACATAATAAAAATTAGAACCTCATGCTGATGATACCTGTATATAAAATCCTTCAAAGTTTGGAGCTAGTTAGTTACTTTACCGTTTATCTTCCTCCCCCCCCACCAACACTCCCCATTTTGAAGTTAGCGAAGGTTGGACAAAGCTAAATCGTTTTTTAACTTTCTATCTTTCCCTGGACTTGAAATTAGGTGGCTTACCTTGAAAGCCACTTGGCGAGACACGGGGGTTGTTTATGTTTAGTTACTAGTTTGTTTGCTATCTTAATTATGTATGCTTTCGCCGTGTTTGGACCAAAATAATTTCACCTGTATTTAAATTATCTAGAACTAATTTTGAGATTAAAAGAAGGCAGGAGAATATGAGCTGTTATCAAAATTGCTATCGAAAATCATCTGAGAATCAAGTTGATTGCTTATTAAGTGCTTATGAATGCTTCTGTATCAAGTTTCTTGGGCTTAGCTTTTAACTATTTCCTATTGACAAAGTTACCTTCAGTGATTGTGGCACGAAGGCAATGGATTGCCTATGCAAAGTTCTGTGATTCTCCATTGTGGCTGTTGCTGTACATGCACTTATGTCCACTTGTGTTTTCTGGCTCTGACGTTGTGCTATAGTTTAAACCTACGATTCCTTGAGCTGTTCTCTTCATTTGAAGTCTCTGCTAGCTATGTCTGTCTTATATTCAATTATACATAACTGCTGTTTCATTTCTTTTAGGTGGGACAAATTCCATTATCGTTTCGGTCTGTCGACCAGTATTTTGAGTCATTTGTTTTCCCCTTGTTGGAAGAAACACGAGCACAGCTGTCCTCTAGCATGGAAAAAATTTCAGAAGCTCCTTTTGCTCAAGTTGTTGATCTTGAGGATTCCAAGCCATATGGAGCGATGTTGTCTGATGTTAAGGTTGATTACTGGAGGAACAGATTCAGTAATTATAGCAAAGGGTCTTACAAAGTACTGCCAGGGGATATTTTAGTTCTAGCCGATGCTAAGCCCGAAACTGCTTCTGATTTGCGGAGGGTGGGAAGGATGTGGACTTTTGTATCAGTCACAAAAGTAACAGAGGACGAGAATGAAAGCGATACTACTTCCACTTCGTTCAAAGTAAAGGCCTCAAAAGAAAGCCAAATTGATGGTGCCAATAAATCACTGTTTGCAATTTTCTTGACAAATGTTACTTCTAACACAAGAATATGGAACTCCTTACATATGTCTGGAAATTTAAAGATTATCAAGGAACTCTTATGCACTGATTCTGTGGTATGTGTTTCAGATTGCATCCAATGGTATGAAATATCCTACTTTTATATGAGGGAATGTGTGATGATGCATTGAATGTAATGTAGTTTCAAATTAGGATAACATAAATGACTTTTAGGGTCGTTCAATGTAATTATGCCTTCTGACATTCACTGTTGATTGATTGCTAAACTTCAATCTTGCTGTCAGGTTGAAGAAGATTGTGAACTCTGTCCTGTGCAAAGTGATGGCATCTGGAATGATATATTTGGTCCTAGTTTATCTTCTACCCTGAATGATTCACAAGTAGAGGCTGTTTTATCTTGTCTTCATCGTACACATTGTGACCACAAGGCCACTGTTGAACTTATATGGGGCCCACCAGGGACGGGGAAAACTAAAACTGTGAGTATGCTGCTCGTTTCCCTCTTACAAATGAAATGTGGAACCCTCGTTTGCACCCCAACAAATGTTGCAATTATGGAAGTTGCCTCGCGTGTTGTGAAACTGATGAAAGAATCATTTGAAAGAGATTTTAGCGATACTCTGTTTTTCCCATTGGGAGAGATTCTCTTATTTGGGAATAATGAGCGTCTTAAAGTTGATTCAGGAGTTGAGGGCATATATTTGGACTATCGTATTAAGAGGCTTCAGGAGTGCCTTGCACCGGGCACTGGTTGGAGGCATTGTTTTGATTCCATGATAGATTTTCTTGAACATATTGTTCCTCAATATCATACTTTTCTGGAAAATGAATTGATGAAGCAGAGTAAATATTTCAATGGAAATGAAATTAAAGAGAGAGAATGCTGGAAGGATAAAGAAGTGAGCAAGAGGGAGATCAAAACATTTCTTGAGTTTGTGAGAGAGAGATTTAAATGTACTGCAGCTCCACTTAGGAGTTTCATTTTTAACTTTGGTACTCATATACCCAAATCTTACATCGGGGAAGATAATTTTCAATGCCTGGGAGCCCTTATAAGTTTACTTGATTCTTTTGAAACCTTGTTGTTTCAAGACAATATAGGTTCTGAAGACCTTGAGGAACTTTTTTCACATTCAGTAGATGAAGATTTCTCTCAATCAATTGTGGATATAGAATACATGTTGCACGAGAGAAGAAGCAAATGTCATTCTGTTTTAAGAAATCTTTTGAGTTCTTTTAAAGAACTTGACCTTCCAAGTGCTATCAACATAGGATTACTTAAGGATTTCTGTTTTAAAAAGGCTTCCTTAATCTTTTGCACTGTATCTAGTTCATATAAACTTCATTCAGTGGCAATGGAACAACTGAAGTTTCTGGTCATCGATGAAGCTGCACAATTGAAAGAAAGTGAGTCTACCATACCTCTACAGCTCCCGGGTATACAGCATGCTATTCTCATTGGTGATGAGTGCCAATTACCAGCGGTAGTTGAAAGCAGTGTATGTTATTGTTATTTTTCTTTTGTTTTCTTTGCATTTCACCCCTTAGGTTAATTGATTTCTATATATTTGATTTTCACTTCTTCAAATTTCTCACTTTTTAACCTCTCTTTTCAGGTTTCTGGTGAAGCTTGTTTAGGTAGAAGTCTATTTGAGAGGTTAACCCATTTGGGACACACAAAGCACCTGCTCAGTATACAGTACAGAATGCATCCATCCATTAGCTTCTTCCCAAACTCATACTTCTATGACAACAAGATTTTTGATTCTTCTAATGTTAAGAAAAGAAGCTATGAAAAACGATTTTTGCCTGGACGAATGTATGGCCCATATTCTTTCATTAACGTGCTTGATGGAAGAGAAGAGTTCATTGATCACAGCTGTAGAAATTTTGTTGAGGTATCTATAGTGATGAAAATTCTGCTGAACTTGTACAAAGGTATGTCTTGGTGGAGCCTCATTTTTGCAACCATCTAAATATTTCAGCATCACTATATAGCTTGTGTTTATTGACCTTTGATATTGTCCTTAGAGAAACACGACATGCCATCCATCTTATCGACATTTTCTGGTAGTATGATTGCGTTTGTTCAACCACTCTTACACTATTTTCCCATTTAAGAATGCATTACTATATGAATTCATTTTATATCCTGTTAAACATATTGAAGAAAAAGAGAACAGTAATTAGATGCAATAGTAATTAAGAGATGGAGCCATGCATGATTATATAAATGAAATAGTGTGAGAATTCTGACTGCATTACTGGTATGAGATATCCTGTCATCTTGACAAAATATACACCTTTTAGCTTTCCTTAGTGCAAAACGTCAGTAATTCATGCTCTAGTCTAATGAAAAAGTCTATCAATGTGAAATACATATCAATGTGAAATATTTCTTTCTGTCAATGTATTTTGAATACTAATAACACATCAATTTTTTGATATCCTCGTAATGTTTAACATGAAGCTTGGATTGAGTCAAAAGAGAAGCTCAGTATTGGTATAGTGTCGCCTTACAGTGCACAAGTTGGTGCAATTCAAGAAAGACTTGGAAATAGGTTTGCAGACGGTGCAGGCTTTGCTGTGAAAGTGATGTCCATTGATGGTTTCCAGGGAGGAGAAGAGGACATAATTATAATTTCAACTGTAAGATCCAACAATGGAGGATCAATTGGTTTCGTATCCAATCCTAAGAGAGTTAATGTTGCTCTTACAAGGGCTAGGTAACATGCAATATCTTAGAATATTACTCCTTATTAGGAAATTATATTAAACTTCTATGGATTAAATTGAACTTCTATGGTGAATAACTTCTGTCCATTTGAATCCTTATAGGCACTGTCTTTGGATTTTGGGGAATGCAAGAACTTTAACCCGTAAGAAATCTGTTTGGGAAGCCTTAGTCCATGATGCTAATGCTCGTCAGTGTTTCTTTAATGCCGAAGATGAGGAGGATTTGGGCAAAGCAATATTAGAGGTGAAGAAAGAGCTTAATGAATTTGATGATCTCCTTAATCCGGAAAGTATACTTTTCAGAAGTCAAAGGTGGAAGGTACTTAATTTTAGCCCCCGTTATTTCCTTACCCAGTCAACGTTTCTATTGTGTTTTCTTACTAATTATTTTCACCTCTCCTTAGGTTAATTTTAGTGAAAACTTTTTAAAATCATTTCGAAAGCTGACTTCAGACCAGACCAAAAAGTTAGTTATATACCTTCTAGTGAAACTTTCTAGTGGCTGGCGACCTAAGAAGAGGAACGTAGAAATCATTAAGCAATTCAAGGTTGAAAGATTCTACATTATTTGCACCATTGACATTGTCAAGGAATCACAGTACTTCCAAGTTTTGAAAGTCTGGGATATATTGCCTCTGGAGGATGTCCAGAAATTGGTCGCACGTCTGGATAATATACTTGCAAAGTGCACTGATGAGTTTATTAATCACTGCAAAGAGAAATGTATTGAGGGGTAAGTCTATTCTTTTTAAGTTTTTTGGGATATGAATCAATGTTGTAATTTCAAAATGTTAGCTGCATTAATTGCTTGGACTGAAAGGAATAAGATTGTTTATTCATCTTTGGTTGAAATTTTGTTTTAACTATTTTGGCTTGTTTCTTTGCACTCAGGAAACTGGAGGTACCAAAGACGTGGGCAGCCACTTCAAATGTTGTCCGGTTCAAGAATCTTGCTGACAATGACAATGATGGCGGTAGTGATCTGAGTGGAGCTGCTTCTGATAGTACAAGTTACGTTGAGAATTCAAATGTGAGTGATAGTCTGCTGCTGATGAAGTTCTACTCCTCATCATCAGGTGTAGTGAGCCACCTGCTGTCTGACAGTGATGGCAGAGAATTGGATCTTCCATTTGAAGTGACAGACGAGCAATTGGAGATGATCCTTTTTCCTAAAAGCTCCTTTATACTTGGTCGGTCGGGTACTGGGAAAACTACTATTCTGACAATGAAGTTATTTCAGAAAGAAAAACTTCACCATATGGCAATGGACGGTTTCTATGGAGTAAACAATAGTGTAACTCTGCACAGTAGCTGGGAAACTGGGGCTGAGGAGGGTCTTGGGGAGACTGAAAGGCCCATCTTGCGCCAACTTTTTGTGACAGTTAGTCCTAAATTATGTTTTGCCGTAAAGCAACATATATCTCAAATGAAAAGGTGCGTGGATTTGTTTTAATGAAATGTCTGTTATTTTTTTTTTTAATTTGAAAAAAAGTTCCCTCTTCACCTTACATCTAGAAACTTTGGGTAGAAAGAATAAGTCAAGTTCTAGATGATTGGTTCTTCATTACTACTTTTAGTGTGCCTACAAATATCAAATGGTAGAAGGCATATATATGTGGCCATGTTTAATTTAAACTTTTATTGACAAAACATTTTTAGTCTTGATTGAAAGTAAAACTTTTAATGATTCCAAAACAGCTTTTTAGTTCTCCCTGTTTTGTGAGAAAATTTGTAGGTGCATTTTCTCTCTTAAATTACTATGAATTGAAATGATAGTTGGGGGTTAGATAAAAGAATTCAATTTTTCCATCCTGCTTTGTTAGGGTCTGAAAAAAATTGAAAATCTTAATGGGTATACAAAGTTTTATGCTTCTTAGTTCAAAACATAGTTCCATGCATCATTTTGTTCGAATTGCTTTTTGTCCCAGTGAGCATGGAAATGGAGTTTTACTTTTAAATATTTGATGAATCTTTAAAATTCTGAATCTCAACTGTAGTTTTTGGTTTCAAATTCTTGTTTAAACATATCTCAATATTCTATCCGCATTGAGACTTGCTTTTTGGTATTCAAAGACGTTTTTACTTGTTAATTTTGATTTATACATCGACAAAATCATATTACAAGTGTGATATGCAATAGAATGGTGTTGAAGCAACCTACTTTGAGTTTGTTGTTGCTTTGGCATTGTCTGAATACAGTGTTTAGCTCTTTTACTTCATCAGCTGTATTAAATTGCTTTACAATTTTAATGTTTTACTTGAGATTTAAAGCGTACAAGATGTCTCATTTCTAATGATTGGCCATGTTAAATCTGCAGCTCTGCCTTTGGTGGGAAGTTTGTAGCAGAAAGCAGTTTAATTGATATTGATGATGCATCAGAATTCAAAGATATCCCAAATTCTTTTGCAGATCTTCCAGCTAAGTCTTACCCACTTGTCATAACATTTCACAAGTTCTTGATGATGTTGGATGGAACCTTGTGTAATTCATACTTTGAGAGATTCCATGACATAAGAAAACACTATGGTCAAGTTCAAAATTCAAGCTTACTTTTCTTACAAACCTTTATTAGGACAAGGGAAGTTAATTACGAAAGGTTTTGTTCATCGTACTGGCCTCATTTTAATACACAACTAACGAAGAAGCTTGATCCTTCTAGAGTTTTCATTGAAATTATATCTCATATAAAAGGAGGCCTCCAATCCATTGAGGTTGTTGACAGTAAACTCCGTCGAGAGGGTTATATTCGATTATCAGAGACCAGGGTTTCCACTCTCCTCAGTTCTGAGAGAGAGAAAATTTATGAAATTTACGAAAACTATGAACAAATGAAGATGAGAAATGGTGAATTTGATTTGGCTGATCTTGTTAATGATCTTCATCGTCGATTTAAAGAGGAAAGTTATAAGGGTGATGAATTTCATTTTGTTTACATTGATGAAGTTCAAGATCTTACCATGAGTCAAATTGCTCTATTCAAGTACGTCTGCTGGAACATCGAAGAGGGTTTTGTTTTTTCTGGGGATACAGCACAAACAATTGCTCGGGGAATTGACTTTAGGTTTCAAGACATACGATCTCTCTTCTACACAAAGTTTGTTCTGGAATCAAGAAATGCTAGAAATGTTGAAAGACAAGAAAAAGGACAGCTTTCAGACATTTTCAATCTGAGTCAGAACTTCCGTACACATGTAGGTGTTCTGAACTTAGCTCAAAGCATCATTGAACTTCTTTACCAGTTCTTCCCGCACTCTGTTGATATTTTAAAGCCAGAGACTAGTCTCATGTATGGGGAGCCACCTGTTTTGCTTGAATCTGGGAATCATGAAAATGCAATCATAAAAATATTTGGAAACAGTGGAGATGCTGGTGGGAATATGGTCGGTTTTGGAGCAGAGCAGGTTATATTGGTCCGTGATGACTGTGTTCGGAAGGAAATTTCCAATTATGTTGGGAAGCAAGCTCTTGTTTTGACAATAATAGAGAGCAAGGGCCTTGAATTTCAGGTGATACGTTACTTAAAAAGTTTATTATTATTATTATTAGTAGTTTAGTAGATTATAATCATGCTATGTTCCTTTTAGTGCTCATAATCTATGGTGATCATTAACAATTTCGAAAAGGCACTATTTCCTTTATGTTACTTGCTACCTGTTGTCAGATTCTTCACCATGAACAATGTTGGATAAGCATATCCACAACCAAAAAATTGTAACTCCTGGTGACTATTTCAGAGCTGGGTTGTCAGCATTCAGTTTCCTTATTGTTAAGAAGGACTCAACTCAGTTACAGCTTCTGGTGACTATTTCAGAGCTGGGTTGTCAGCATTCAGTTTCCTGGAAGCACCCTATTTGTTGTGTTACATACAGCATCTGCAAGGGAAACAGGTCCTGTTAAGAATGAATACATAGGAAAGCCAAGCTTACAATATGCTTGGATGACATGTTTTGTTGGAGGCGAGAGGGAGCACATTTGAAATAATAACGTACTGCAAAGTAATTGCAATTCAAGTGTATATTTTCCTATTTAAAAATTATTTATGTTCCCAAGTTTTATCCTATTAATAAAACCCTAGTACTTTTCTCTTCTCCTTATTTATTTAAGTATTGAATTAATAGAAACGAAACCCTCTCCTCACCCACTCTATTGATTTGAAACAAGTACATACATATAGAAATAAAAGCATGAAGAGAACCGATTCTAAGAGAGTAAAATATAACAGCAGGAGTTATTTTACTGTTCAATATGATAATTTGAGAAACTGATAGACTACACCAGCGAATGTTGCAACAGCCCTTTCAAGCATGGTTTTTACCTTCTAGGAGGTATTTTACTGTGCATTATGATAATATGATAAAGTCATACTGTACACTGACTAAAGTTGCAACAGCCCTTCAAGCATGGCTTTTACCTTCAACGTTTTTACCTTTAACTTAATTTTATTGTCTAAAAGGTTTCAATTCATACAGCCAAAATTCTCATGTCTTGTCTTCACTGGCAGTTATTATGAATCCTAAATTTTTCCTTGATCTCTTCCTGTAGGATGTGCTTTTGTATGACTTTTTTGGCTCTTCACCCCTTAAAAGTCAATGGAGGTTAGTATATGAATATATGAAGGAACAAGCTTTGCTTGACTCCGCATTAGCTGGGTCCTCCCCAAGCTTCAATGAAGCTAAACACAACGTCTTGTGCTCTGAATTGAAGCATCTATATGTAGCCATCACTCGTACAAGGCAAAGGTTGTGGATATGGGAAAATATGGAGGAGTTCTCCAAACCTATGTTTGATTATTGGAAGACAAAGTCGCTTGTTCAAGTCAGGCAGTTAGATGATTCACTTGCACAGGCAATGCAAGTAGCAAGCAGCCCAGAAGAGTGGAAGTCACGGGGCATTAAGGTTTGCATGGTTTTGAAACTTCTTATATTTTTTGTGCATGTGTATATCTATGAAGACCTTTGTTGTTGACATTTTGAATGTATTTTGCCCCTGCACTAACACTGATATCAATTTTATTGTTATTGTCATGTGTCTACTCCTGCACCCTATTGACATTCATATTGAGGCTGCGTGCATAAATTACATTTTAAAAAAAAACATGAAGATCATGATTACCATCACCATTACTTGTATAACTACCATTTTACCATTATCAAAACATGGTCAGGGTTAATATGGGTATGTACTTTTGTTTAGGATTTAGAATACTGCTATTGGTGCTTAAGTAATCTGCACTAAATGATAGAATGACAGTGACATTACTGGTAGTGACGCTGTTTTTGTTACCTTCTAGTTATGCCAGCTAAGTGTACGTTGATATTGATGTTGGTGTTGATAATCTGCATCTTCTTTCTAATATTCGTGTGATGGACGTTTGTTTCTTGTAAAAATTAGTTACTGATTCTACTTTCTGCTAATTATTTATTGTTTTCAGCTGTTTCATGAGCATAACTATGATATGGCAACTATATGCTTCGAAAAAGCTAAGGATTCCTATTGGGAAGGAAGGTCTAAAGCAACCAGCCTCAAGGCAGCTGCTGATCGTTGTCACAGTTCAAATCCTCTACAGGCTAGTGTTAATCTTAGGGAAGCTGCTAAAATTTTTGAAGCCATAGGCAAGGCTGATTCTGCTGCCAAGTGTTTTTATGATTTGGGAGAGTTTGAAAGAGCAGGTATTAATATTTAGTGTTGACAGAATATAATCCTTTGCTATGGCTGAAGTTATGATCTTATTGCCTTATCTCTTAAACTTAAAAATTATGTCATCGTTTTCAGTCTGTCTGATGGTTGAATTCTGACACTTATGATATTCATAACTTGGTACTTCCAGGATTGTTATAGATCATAGACAGAACTTTATGATATTTTAGTTCGACTTTTTAAGGCGTAAATTTGACAATCAGATTGACTTACTTATTCATGCAGGTAGGATTTATTTGGAAAGATGTGGGGAACCTGAGCTGAAAAAGGCTGGGGAATGTTTTTTCCTGGCAAGATGCTATAAGCTTGCAGCAGATGTGTATGCCAAGGGAAAGTTTTTCTCTGAATGTTTAGCTGTTTGCTCCAAAGGAAAACTTTTCGACATTGGTTTGCAGTACATGAACCACTGGAAACAGCACGCCGATACAGATGTTGGTCTTGCTAGAAGAAGCAAAGAAATTTTCGAAACTGAACGAGACTTTCTACAGAGTTGTGCTCGTCATTATCATGAGCTCAGAGACTATAAGCTTGCAGCAGATGTGTATGCCAGGGGCAAGTTTTTTTCAGAATGTTTAGCTATCTGCTCTGAAGGAAATCTTTTTGACATTGGTTTGCAATACATCAAGTACTGGAAACAGCATGCTGAAACAGATGTTGGTCCAGATGAAAGAAGCAAAGAAATGAAGAAAATAGAAAAAGACTTTCTACGGAGTTGTGCTCTTCATTATCATGGACTCAAAAACTATAAGCTTGCAGCAGATATGTATGCCAGGGGCAAGTTTTTCTCAGAATGTTTGGCTGTTTGCTTCGAAGGAAAACTTATTGACATTGGTTTGCAATACATCAATGACTGGAAAGAGCATGCTGGTACAGATGTTGGTCTTCTTGTAAGAAGCATAGAAATTAACAAAATCGAACAAGAGTTTCTAGAGAAATGTGCTATTCATTATTATGGGCTCAAAGATAAAAAATCCATGATGAAATTCGTAAAATTTTTTCGTTCCATGGGTTTGATGCGCAAATTTTTGAATTCTTTAAGTTGCTTTGATGAGCTTCTGGTGTTAGAAGAAGAATCAGGGAACTTCGTGGATGCTGCAAATATTGCAAGACTGAGAGGAGAAATTTTCCTTGCTGTGGATTTGTTACAGAAGGCTGGAAGTTTCAAGGAAGCATGTAATGTTACTCTCAACCATGTTCTTTCCAACTCTCTTTGGTCACCTGGGAGCAAAGGCTGGCCCTTGAAGCAGTTTACGAAGAAGAAAGAGCTTCTTGAAAAAGCCAAGTCACTGGCTAAGAATGAGTCGAACCAATTCTATGAATTCGTTTGTACTGAAGCCGACATTTTGTCAAATGATCAGGGCGACTTATCGATCATCAATCAACAGTTAAATGCTTCTAAGAGGCATCAGAGTATCAGCGGTGAAACATTATCTGTCAGAAAGATTCTGGATTTTCATCTGAAAACAGATTCTTCTAGATTTGTGTGGGAGGATGAATTGGCTTTAGATCTAACATATTCAGAGGAGACAATTTGTAAAAACAGGGTTTCTGTTCAGACTCTGCTCTACTTTTGGGACTGCTGGAAGGATAAGATCGTGAATGTGCTCAAGTATCTTGGATGTCTCAAAAGCCAGGACTTCAGTGACTATGGAAGTTACGGAGATTTCTGCTTGAATTACCTTGGTGTGTGGAAGCAACACAGTAATCTGGAAACCATCTATCTTTTGTTGAACTCTGATGCTGATTGGGTGAGCGGATTGGGCAATAGATATGCTTCATGGAATTGGAAGTTGCCCTCTATCAATGTCGATCAGCTTGTCTCTGCCGGTAAGAATTATTGGAGTTCTGAGCTGCTTTCTGTTGGTATGAAGGTCTTGTACAATCTTGAAGCCCTTAATAAGCAGTCATCCACAAATTCACCATCTATGTTTTCCCAAGTACTGTGTCTTAATTGTATCAATGAGGTTGCAAAATTTCTTTTGAGTTCGAAACATCTGAACCTCCGGTACCATGATGCTCAGATACTACAGAAATTTGCTGACCGATCAACTGAGCATTTCGTTGACTGTATATTTCCTCTAGACTGGCGAGAATCACTGAAAATGAATATGATTACTTTGAAAGGAACTGAGTTTTATAGGAACATCATCAAAGAAGTTATTTTTAAGCATTTGAAGGATACTCCATCTTATGGGCGAATTGGAAGCGTGATGGTAATGATTCTTGGGTCTGGCAAACTGGGCAATGATGTATATGAGAATGTTACAAAATGGTTTGACGGAAATTCAGTGTGGAAGGAACTTTTCGAGAGTCTCACTTGGAATATGGGATCAGAATCTTGTCAGGGATCTGCATCATGCCATAACTTTGATGAATTGAAAGAATCTCATATTCAGAAATTCTATAAGGCTCTGGTAGATATTTATGGAGCCAACTGGAGGAAAGTGCACTACATAACACCCGCTAGTTTCTTGTATCTCATAGAGCATCTTTTGATTTTGTTGTCCAGATTGAATGGCTATATTTTTACCACGAAGTCATCTTTTGTTGATTGGTTTATCTACCAGGAAGGGAGTACCAATCCAACTTGCAGCTCATCAACTGATGTTAAACAATCCTTTGGAGGGGTACTTGAATTTATTGGCACCGTTGTAAGGCAGTTCCTGTACAATGGCAAGGAAATGATGGAGTGGATTGGAAAATCTCATACAAATATTATGCACTACCACTCATTGGTGGTTTTGAGATTGGTTGTCATAATCTGTTTGCTTCATTTGAACTTCGGTGGGGATTCTCTAAATTTGCTTCTTGACCTGCTGGGTAGGAGCTACATCTGCAATAAGTTGCCACGGGAATTTTATGATGCCCTCCGCAGAAGACGAAACCGTAGCCTTCTGGATGTTATTGCTGAAGCATTTATAATGATTGGCAATCCTCTTGTGCTTGCAAGTTTGGGAGATAATTGTCCGAATCTTGCTGGTCGAGATACAATTTTTGTAGACATGGTGACCAAAAGCAAGGAGGACATATTAGCAATCTTGTTTCCGGTAATTGAAGCCTCTGAAGGTCATGCTGGAGCTGCAAAAATGACAGCTACAGATTTACAAAGGGAAGTACTGTCTCCAGACTGTCAAGAACAAGGGAAGAGTTCAAATATTTCATCTTCTAATTCTGTTTCTGTGCAAGATCAGGAAATAAGTACGTTGAGGGTAAAAGCGGGTGACCTGCCGGTGAATCTCGAAGAATTCTGGAAAATATTTGAAGCATTAGAGTTTGAAGACCATGTGTTGAAATCCTCACCTATTAAGGTAAATGTCAAACTGTTTTCACACTGTCAGCTGTCTTCATTTTAATGTTCTGCGCACATTTCTGCCAATGCCATTTTTGTTTGTTGATTTATTCTTTTGCGTAATTTTCAGGAGGATGTGAAAAAAAGTATTCAACTTTTATCTGCTGCAATGGATGCATGCTTTCAAAAAAAGTCTTTTCATGGTGAAGATAAAAGCCGATGGGATGAAGCAGCAAGCATGCTTGATGATCTGAAGCAACTTGATGGTGTGATGAGGTCAGTTGAAAAATGGAAGCTGATTTGCACAGTTCATGAATATATATTTTCCGAGTTATTGGTGGCGACTAATATTAGTTCTTGTTTTAGAAGGCAATCCCAATCTGCATTTGTTTACATTTTGTTGATGTATTATATTAGTGCTCACTATCACTCACTTTTCCACATATAATTTCTTCAGCGAGTGGAAACACGAGCACCTTTCCACGCTGGGAGAAATTTACAAGAGATTACAGTCAAGCAGACCAAAACTGGAACCTTTCTTGAATCAGCTATTTCAGCAATACACAATTGGTAAAGGCAACTCACTAAAGGCTGGAGTTGCATCAGCTGGAAAATTTGATGTGGAAAACACCGATGGCAATGCTGATGAACGTAGCGGATCAGATGAGGAGAAGACGATACCTACGTCATCAACCAGTGCTTCTGAAGCCCAAGGCAGCAAGCAGTCAGAAACCTGAAGACAAGAGGGCCGGAACGAGCAAGTCCAAGAATAACAAAGAGACGAAAGGTGGCAAGAAACACAAGTAGCCCTGTTTGTATAGTTAATTTAACTTCTGCCCTTTACTTAATATCGTGCAATTGAATTGGTGTATGTACTATCGTATGCCACATTGATCATGGGCAACAAAGTGTCTCGTGTCTTTTGGGTTATGCCTCGCTTAACTTCATAATTGATGAATTATATTGGTGCAGCAAGTAAAACTTTCACTTTCCTCGGTTCCCGACGTGCCTTGCTCTGAACTTTGTGGTTTTGTTTTATGAAAAAAATTATACGTGACCTACAATTAAAAATCCAACATAGGAAATAAGATCTCAGTCACTAGGGAGATTCTAACCCTCTTAACTCTACTGCAAAGATAAGATGTTGAAGTATAGGCCAACCCGAGTAATTATAATTAAAAAGTAAACAAATTTAAATTTATTTATTTATTTTTAAGGAAATTATCACTGCACCATTTCCGTTTTTTTTTATGTTCATCCAACCACCACAAAATTCTAGCATGTTCTTTAAACCACTTTTTTTTTAATTTGTATTAACTAGCCATTTTCACACTAACACCATTAAATAATTTAAATAAAATGATAATTTTACCTTTAAATAAATTAAAAGATCATTTTATCTTATAAAAGCTTTGAAATATAAAAATTATAATTATAAAAATACCCCTAATTTTAAGGCAAAACAGAGGTGGTGGGATCCGCGGAGTGGGTTCCCACTCCTCCTTAAAAATTATAAGTAGACACCAAAGTGGAAGAAATCCACATTCCTCACTCTCACTTTAAAAAAAATTACTACATTGTAAATTGAAACCCTCTTAACTCTGCTGCAAAGATAAGATGATGAGGTGTAGGCCAACCCAACTAATTATAATTAAAAAGTAGAAAATTAGAATTTATTTATTTATTTTTATTTTGTACATATACAATACTCACCCCTTGGTACCAAAGCCTCTTGTATTTCCCAAGCCTCCAAACCTTGACGGTTGGAATCTACTGGAAAAAAAAAATATTTTTTCTAGAATAAAAGGGGAATATTTAAAATCTAAAGAAATGAAATAAGAAGACCTTGGGTCAAAGATATTTCCATTTTATAATTTTTTTTAGTACAATATCTAAACAACTTTCTGTGTCAAACTTTTCTTTAATTATTTTTTTTTGAAAGACTAATTACTTCTTTATAGAAAGTATTATTATCCATTGAGTTTCACAAATAAAAGTGAATATTGCCTGTCTCATTTTGTAACACTTGTAGGAAAATGTTGCCACGTTTGAATTGACACTTGCCAAAGTGCTTGATCATAATCTTCCTCAACATCAACAAGCCCCACATTATCTTATAAAACAAAATAAAATAAAATAGAAGTCACATTAAAAAATTTTCGATCCTTCTAAGGTAAACGTTCATCCTTTTTATATGGAGAAATGAAAACAAATTAAGGGGATTTCAAAAGCAAATAGAAATAATGTAAACAAACGAACATTCATCCGTCTGTATTTTAAAGAGCCTTTTTTCTTTTGTACAACACCACTTGCTTTAACTTCATTTGTGTTTAACACGTAAGGTACCCTTTTTTTTTTTCCTTTTCAAAAAGTTATTTGAAGGATTTAAAGGGTGATTTTGAAGTGGGTTTTTAGCAATGTGATTTTTATTTTTTATTATCTAGATAGAGAAGAAATGATGGAAAGGGAAGCTAATAGAGCTACTTCTCAATGATTATGATTTCACTTAGGAGCGCTTAATGATTCAAATTTATTGGATTTTGTCAAATTTAAGTTCAATCTATTATATATTAGATTTTATATTTTGGATTTAATTCAACCCATTCATTGATTGAACCTAATTACCTAATATATTCCAAATTAATAAAAAAATCAAATCCAATTTAATCCGATACGATTAATCCAATTAAAAGAAAAATTTACAAATAAAAATCACCAATTGCTCTCGAGAGTGTTAATTAACAAAAATTAAAAAAATAAAATAATAAATCAACTCCTTTAATATTTCACGATTCATGTATTTTATTATTATATGGCTTAAAAAAAAAAGAAGACAATTAAAATCTAAATATTGAAAGCAAACATTAGTCACGGCTTGCAATTTGTCCTCTGCATTCTTATTGTATATTTATTGTAATATTTTAAATTCACCCAAGAATCCTAAGAGGAATTTGGAATGAAACCTCTTAACATTAAATCTTATTATTATTCCCAAAAGAAAATCAATAATGTCCAATAATCTCCATATTCGAAACATAGTCTCTAAAACAATAAATATAATAATAATCCTCCAATTATAAATTCAACTCTAAAATGATAACCAAAATAGTAACAATTTATTCATCACAAAAACACCCAAAGTTTTCAACTAACAATTCATCTTCTCTAAATTGAAAACCCGCATCTCTAAAATCAATTTGGAGACGAGAGATGAACCGTTAAATCGGTAGGCAAACTCATGCATAATGTTATTTATAATAATAAAGCACATAATAATCATTATGAAGTGACCTCTCATATAAATTTTTTGAATCGTGGATTTTCACTCTGTGCCGGCTTAATTTTGTCAACCAAGGTAGGTTGAACTCTTAAATAAGATAAGACCTCAGTTATATGGAGAAATGAAAACAAATTAATGGGATTTCAAAAGCAAATAGAAATAATGTAAGCAAGCGAACAGTCATCCTTCTATATTTTAAAGAGCCCTTTTTCTTTTGTACTACACCACTTGCTTTAACTTCATTTTGTGCTTAACACTTAAGGTACTTTTTTTTTCTCTTCAAAAAGTTTTTTAAGGATTTAAAGGGTGATTTTGAAGTGGGTTTTAGCAATGTGATTGTTATTTTTGATTATATAGATAGAGAAGAAATGATGGAAGGTGAAGCTAGTAGAGATACTTCTCAATGATTATGATTTCACTTAGGAGCGTTTAATGGTTCAAATTCATTGGATTTAGTCAAATTTAAGTTCAATCTATTATATATTAGATTTTATATTTTGGAGTTAATCCAACCCATTTATTGATTGAAATCTAATATGTTCCAAACTAATGAAAACTCAAATATAATTTCATCCGATCCAATCAATCCAATTAAAAAAAATTTTACAAATAAAAATCATCAATTTCTCTCTAGAATTTTAATTAACAAAGATTAAAAAAATAAAATAATATATCAACTCCTTTAATATTTCACGATTCATGTATTTTATTATTATATGGCTCAAAAAAAGAAAAGAAAAGAAAACAATTAAACTTTGAATATTGAAAGCAAACATTGGTTGTGCCTTGCAGTTTATCCTCTGCATTATTATTGTATATGTGTAGCCATACAAAATTAGTTGTTATTTTTTTAGGAAAATTAGTTTATATTTTTTTACCAAGTAAAAAATAAAAGTGACATGTAACTTTTGTAAAAGTTAAAGGCAAATGATCATTCAACTTTATTTTGAGTTAATTGTCCGTTTAACTCTCTAAATTTTAAAAAATATTTTAAAATACTATTGTTGTTAAATATATTACACTTCTACCCATGCTTTTTCTTTTCTTTTACAATAATGCGCTTCTAACAATATTCCTACCTTCTTTGATAGTATTCATGAAAACAATGATAATTCATTAAATTATGTTAAAAGTAACATAAAAATGTCTACAAGTTTTTACATTATTAATCTCAATAACATAAATACTAACATTTTTTACGCAAGGGTTCAAAAATACTAGTTCTTTCATATTATATTTATTAGTTAATTGTTAACTAAATTTTTATAGACAAATTAATTAATGTCAAGAATATTATTCTAACATGAGAAGTTGTTGTGGAGGAAAGTGGGAAAATAGGCTACCATGAAAATATTATTCTAACATGAGAACTAAATTTTTTTTTTTGACACTTTTTGGACAAATTTTTTCATTTATACATTAATTTTTATTACATTTCAAGAGGGCAATAACATTTCGCAAAAAGCATTATGCAAATAATAATACTGTCCAAACTTAAAACATTGCAACGGAAACTAGGATTTTTTTTTTTTAAAAAATATATATTTAACATACCTAAATGGTAGCTTAGCCATTGATACCAGTTGATGCCAAGCCCTGTAAAGTTTCCAAAAGTCTCTTGACTTGACATCTAGGGGAAATAATATTCAAAAAGTAAAGTATTCTTCGTTTTGAGAAAAAAGTGATTAAACATAAATGACATCAAATGAGAAGACCATGAGTCAACTTCATTTCCATTTTTTTTTAATTTTCTTTTAGTACAATGTACAGAATCTGAAAACAACTTTCTTCGTCAAAGATTTCTTTAAATTGCTTCTTTATAGGAAGCATTATTAACCATTGGGATTCCTACAAAAATGTGTCTGCTGCCTTTACCTCTCTCATTTTGTAATAGTTTGTAAAATTGTTGAATTTTCACTTGCCAAAAATACTTGATCATAATATTCCTCGTTGTCAACAAGCTATATTATCTTTAAAAATTGAAGAAAAAATGAGAGCTGCATTTATTTTCATTCTTTCCGAGGTGAAATTTCATCCTTTAATGGAGAAGTGACGAATTAATTTGACTTTCAAAGCAAGTAGAAATAATTGACAAATAAGTTTGAAAAAAAAAAAAGGCAAGAAAATGAAAAGACTGAACAAGTGAAGGCTCTTTTCCAGTCCATTTTGCTTCAGTGTTCTAAGCAGGCAACTTTACTCCGAAAGCTTTTTTTCTTTTGTTTTTCCTTTTATTAAGGTTTCTTCTGTTTGTTATATTATGATTTTCAAGAGCCTGTTTTCTTTTGTACAATCTCACTTGCTTTCTTGTGAAGTAACTTCATTTTGTTTTAACGCGTAGGGTATTTTTTTTTTCTTTTTAAGAGAGTTATTTTGAGGAGATACGGGTGATTTTGAAGTGGGTTTTTAACATTGTCATTGTTATTTTGATTACACAGAGAGAGAGGAAATGATGGAAGGTGAAGCTAGTAGTAGTAGCAGTAGCAGCAGCCGGAGGAGGAAGAAGACAGCAGTTCCCAATGATTATGGCTTCATTGATACTGTATTTTCTTGGTCTCTTGAGGACATTTTTAATGAAAATCTTTACAAGGAAAAGGTTCGTTTTCTTCTCCATTTTCATCCTTATTTAACAGTCTTGTGATAATTTTTTCAAATGGATTCTTGATGTTATTGAAGGCTTGCCCACGCTACTGTAGTCTGTACATTTGTACAAAATTGCTCTTTGGGAATTGGGAATTGGGACTTGGATTCTACATGACAAATTGACCATTTACTTATGTGACTACATGACAAAAATTGAATAAATCTTGACCTCATGCTGTAATAATGATACAGGTGTTGCAACATCCTTTAAAGTTTGGAGCATTTTGAAAGAAATCTATTTTTTTTTTTTAAAAAAAAGAAATGGATTGAGGAAGGGGTAAAACTCCAATCAATTTTTAACTCGCTGCTTCTCCCAGAATTTCAATTTGGGTGGCGAGTTAAATAAAGTTGTTTGAAGGTGTGGTCATGCTTCCTGAGTTAGTAGTTTGTTTGATATTTGTTAGTATGTCTTAACATTTCCCTTTCAATAATATTGTTCTGTATGCTTTTACGGTGATGGGACAAAAATATTTCGCCTATATTAAGGATGTAGAACTAATTTTGAGTGTAGAGGAAGGCAGGAGGATATAACCTTTTATTAGAATTACTACCAGAACATCTAAGAATGAAGTTGATTGCTTATTAAGTTTTTTGGATGCTTTTGCATCAAGTTTCTTGAGTTTAGTGATTTCCTATTGACAAAGTTACCTTCAGTGATTTGGCACGAAGACTATAGATTGCTTATGCAAATTTCTAGGATTCTTCCATGTGGCTGTTGCAGTACATGCACATTTACATCTCTAGTCCTTTTATCTGCACGACTATAAACATCCACTCACATTTTCTGGCTCTGATTTTCGGTACATTTTAAACCTAAGATCCTTTGCACTGTTCTCTTCATTTTATGTTTCTGTTAGTTGGTTTGTCTTATTATTCAATTGTACACTAACTGTTACTTCATTCCTTTTAGGTGAAACAAATTCCATTATCATTTCAGTCTGTCAGTCAGTATTTTGAATCATTTGTTTTCCCCTTGCTGGAAGAAACACGAGCACAACTATTCTCAACCATGGAAAAAGTTTCAAAAGCACCTTTTGCTGAAGTGGTTGCTCTTGAGGATTCCAAGCCATATGGAGCAATGTTGTATGATGTTAAGGTTGATTGCTGGAGGAACAGATTCAGTAATCCTGGCAAAGAGCCTTACAAAACACTGCCAGGGGATATTTTAGTTCTAGCTGATGCTAAGCCTGAAACTGCTTCTGATTTGCAGAGGGTGGGGAGGATGTGGACTTTTGTATCAGTCGCTAAAATAACAGAGGATGAGAATGAAATTGATACTAGTTCCACTTATTTTAAAGTCAAAACCTCAAAAGAAATCCAAATTGATCATGCAAAAAAATCACTATTTGTGATTTTCTTGACAAATATAACTTCAAACAGAAGAATATGGAAGACCTTACATAGGAATCGAAATTTGAAGATTATCAAGGAAATTTTATGCACTGATTCTGGGGTAAGTGTTTTGGACATGATCTTTTTTATTATGATTTTTCTTTATGTCATGTTATTAGATTACATCCATTAGTATGGATTGTCCTATATTTGTATGAATGCGCGATGAAAATTGAATTTAATGTAGTATCAAAGTAGAATTCCAGCACACTGACTTTTAGGATCATTGAATATACTTATGCTTCTGACTGATTGTTAAACCGTTGACTGATTGTTAAACTTTCATCTTGAGTGTTAGGTTGACGAAAATTGTGAACTCTGTTCCATGCAAAGTGAGGACATCTGGAATGAGATATTTGGTCCTAGATTATCTTCTACCCTGAATGATTCACAAGAAGAGGCTGTCTTATCTTGTCTTCGTCATATACATTGTGACCACAAGACCACTGTTGAACTCATATGGGGCCCGCCGGGGACAGGGAAAACTAAAACTGTCAGTGTACTGCTCATTGCCCTCTTAAAAATGAATTGCAGAACCCTTATTTGCAGCCCAACAAATGTTGCCATTATGGAAGTTGCCTCTCGTGTTTTCAAGCTGGTGAAAGAATCAGTGGAAGGAGATCCTGGAAGAGACACTCTGTTTTTGCCACTGGGAGAGATTCTCTTATTTGGAAATAATGAGCGTTTAAAAGTTGATTCTGGAGTTGAGGAGATATATTTGGACTATCGTGTTAAGAGGCTTGCAGATTGCTTTGCACCTCTTACTGGTTGGAGACATTGCTTTGCTTCCATGATAGATTTTCTTGACGATTGTGTTCCTCAATATCATATTTATATGGAAAATGAATCAATGAAGCAGAGTGAAGATATTAATGGAAACGAAATCAAAGAGAAAGAATGCAGGAAGGATGCTGAAGTGAGCAAGGTAGAGATCAAAACATTTCTTGAGTTCGTGAGAGAAAGATTTAAGTGCACTGCAGCTCCACTTAGGAGTTGCATTTTTAACTTAGGTACTCATTTACCCAAATCTTACATTGGGGAAGATAATTTTCAAGTCCTGGGAACTGTTATAAGTTTTCTTGATTCTTTTGAAACCTTGTTGTTTCAAGACAATATGGGTTCTGAAGACCTTGAGGAACTTTTTTCACATTCAGTAGATGAAGATTTCTCTCAGTCAATTGTGGATATAAAATACATGTTGCACGAGAGAAGAAGCAAATGTCATTCTGTTTTAAGAGAACTCTGGAATTCTTTTAAAGAACTTAACCTTCCAAGTGCTATGAACATGGGATTACTTAAGGATTTCTGTTTTACAAAGGCTTCCTTAATTTTTTGCACTGCATCTAGTTCATATAAGCTGCATTCAGTGGCAATGGAACAGCTGAAGTTTCTGGTCATTGATGAAGCTGCACAGTTGAAGGAGAGTGAGTCTGCCATACCTTTGCAACTCCCATGTATACAGCATGCTATTCTTGTTGGTGATGAGTGCCAATTACCAGCGATGGTTGAAAGCAGTGTAAGTTATTGTTATTTGGACATCTTAATTGAAGTTGAGCTGGAGTATGTAAATTTCTATACATATGATGTTCACTTCTTTATTTATTTATTTGTTTATTTTTATTTTTATTTTCACCTTTCTTTTCAGGTTTCTAGTGAAGCTTATTTTGGTAGAAGTTTATTTGAGAGGTTAAGCTATTTGGGTCACTCAAAACACCTGCTAAGTATGCAGTACAGAATGCATCCATCAATTAGCTTCTTCCCAAACTCACATTTCTATGAAAACAAGATTCGTGATGCCCCTACTGTTAGGAAAAGAAGCTATGAAAAACGATTTTTGCCTGGGCCAATGTATGGTCCATATTCCTTCATCAATGTATTTGGCGGAAGAGAAGAGTTCATTGAGCACAGCTGTAGAAATATGGTTGAGGTATCTGTAGTGATGAAAATTCTGCTGAACTTGTACAAAGGTATGTCTCGTTGGAGACTCATTTTTGTATCCATCTAAATATTTCAGTATCCCTGTAGAGCTTGTGCTTATTTAACCTTTGATGCTGCCATTTGAAAAACAAGATCTAATATCCATCTTATTAACACATTCTACTACTATGATTGTTTATTCCATCCTCTTACACTATTTTCCATTTAGGACGGTATTAGGTGTACGATGAATGCATATTATTTCTGTTAAACATGATTGAAGAAAAAGAGGAGGGTAATTAGATGCAGTGGTGCAATTAAGAGGTTGGACATTGTAATGATGATACAATTGAAAAAGTGTGCTGTGTTCCCTTCGGGTAATAGTAAGAGAGTGAAGAATGAATGATCCTCCAAAGAGTGATTGAGTCCGACTCAAGCGAGTGAGTGAAAGGCGTGACAAGAGAGCGATGAGTGTTCTGACTATACTACTGGGAAGAGATATCCTGTCATCCCAACAAAATATGCATCTTTTAGCTTTCCTTAGGCATAATAATATAAGTAATTTGTGCTCTGATTGATTAAAAAATGCCTAACAATGAACCATGAACCAGAAGAGAAGAGCTTGTCCCATCCATGAGTACATATTTCATGGTAGCCTGTAATCCTTTTTTTCTTTTGATAACAATGAACTACTGATACTAATAACTCTTTTTTTTTTTTCTTTTTGATATCCTTTTAATCCTTAACTGGCAGCTTCGGTTGAGTCAAAAGAGAAACTCAGCATTGGAATAGTGTCTCCCTACAGTGCACAAGTAATTGCAATTCAAGAAAAACTTGGAAGTAAGTATGAGAAAAGTGCTGGCTTTGCTTTGAAAGTGACTTCGATTGATGGTTTCCAAGGAGGAGAAGAGGACATTATAATAATTTCAACTGTAAGATCTAACAATGCTGGATCAATTGGTTTCACGTCCAGTCCTCAGCGAATTAACGTTGCTCTTACAAGGGCTAGGTAACATTCAATATCTTTAGAATACTCCATATTTTGTTTATTTTTATCTACTATGGAGAAATACTTCTGTCCATTTGACTCTTGTTAGGCACTGTCTTTGGATTTTGGGGAGAGAAAGGACTTTAACTCGTAGTGAATCTGTTTGGAAAACCTTACTTGATGATGCTAAGGCTCGTCAATGTTTCTTTAATGTTGATGAGGATAAGGATTTGGCCAAAGCAATATTAGAAGTGAAGAAAGAGCTTGATGAATTAGATGAACTGCTTAATCCGGGAAGTATACTTTTCAGAAGTGAAAGGTGGAAGGTATTTAATTTTAGTCTGCATAATTTTTTACCAAAATCAGTGTTTCTGTTGTAGCTTGTTACTAATTCTCTTCTCCTTTCCTCAGGTTAATTTTAGTGATAACTTTTTGAAATCTTTTAAAAAGCTGACTTCAGACCAGACCAAAAAGTCGGTTATCAACCTTCTACTGAAACTTTCTGGCGGCTGGCGACCTAAGAGGAGGAATGTGGACTCAGTCTGTGCAAGTTCTTCACACATCATTAAGCAATTCAAGGTTGAAGGATTCTACATTATTAGCACAAATGACATTGCCAAGGATGTCAAGGAATCTCAATACATCCAAGTTTTGAAAGTTTGGGATATATTGCCTTTGGAGGATGTCCAAAAATTGGTGACACGTCTGGATAATATATTTGTCAAGTACACTGATGAATTTATTAATCTATGTAAAGAGAAATGTTTTGACGGGTATGTCTATCTTGTAAACTCTGTCAGATATGAATCAATTTTATAATGCCTAAACTCTAGCTGCATTGATTGGACCGGAAGGAGTGTGATTGGTTATTCATGTTTCATTGAAAATTCGTTTTGATTATTTTGGATTGTTTCCTTGTACCCAGGAATTTGGAGGTTCCAAAGACTTGGGCAGTCACTTCAAATATTGTCCGGTTCAAGAATCTTGCTGACAATGAAAGTGGGAGTGACTTGAGTGGAGCTGCGTTTGATTGTAGAAGTTATGTTGAGAATTCGAATGTGACTGATAGTCTGTTGTTGATGAAGTTCTACCCCTTATCATCAGGTATAGTGAGCCACCTCCTATCCGACCGAGATGGTAGAGAATTGGATCTTCCATTTGAAGTGACTGATGAACAATTGGAGATGATCCTTTTTCCTAGAAGCACCTTTATACTTGGTCGGTCAGGTACAGGGAAAACTACTATTCTGACAATGAAATTGTTTCAAAATGAAAAACATCACCATATGGCACAGGAACAATTCTATGGAGTAAATAATGGTTTAACTCTGCATAGTAGCCGGGAAGTTGAGGCTGTAGAGGGTCTTGGGGGAACTGAAAGGTGCATCTTGCACCAACTTTTTGTGACCGTCAGTCCTAAACTATGTTTTGCTGTAAAGCAACATATATCTCACATGAAAAGGTGCGTGTTTTAGTGAAATTTTTGTTAAGCTTTTCTTTAATTTTTTTTTTTTAAAAAACTCTTCACCTTAAATTTTGAAATGATGAATTTGCTTGGTTTGAATAAGTTAGGTTCTACATGAAAGACTCTTCCTCTCTTCTTCTCTGTTGTGGAAATTAGAAATTTAAAACTTCTTAAAGTCAAATACATTCTTTAATTCTAAAATTTTATCGTCAAACATTTTCTGTGGTAATAACTGCTAATGATTCCATAACAGCCTTTAAGTCCTCCCTCTTTTTCTGTGTGAAAATTGCCGGTTGCATTTTCTCTTTCAGAGCACAATGAATGACTGTTGGGATTAGCTCATTACCTCAAGCTTTAATGGGTTTCCTGCATCTTCTCCTTTTTATTTATCATGTTCAAATTAGAAAAGAATTCAAATTGTCCGTGCTCTTTTGTTAGTGTCTAACTAAAACATTGAATTAATAAAACTGAACTATTACTGAGTATTCAACGCTTTAGGCTTCTTAGTTCATAGCATATTTCAATGCATCATTTTGTTGGTTTAGCTTTTTGTCCCAATGAGCATGGAAATGGAGTTTTACTTTTGAATATTGATGATTCATTCCACTTCTGAATCTGAACTGCAGTTTTTGGCCTCAAATCCTTGTTTGAGAGTATCTTAACATTCTATTGGCAATGGGCCTTGCTTTCTGGAGTTTAATTTTGATTGATATATTTGCAAATCATCTTACGAGTGCTATATGCAGAAGAATTGTATTGAAGCAGCCTAATTTTATTCGTTGCTGCTTTCCTGCTGTTTGAACATTAGTGTTTAGTGTTTTTAGGTTCTAAGCCGTATCCACTAAATTGCTTAACAATTTTAATATTTTGCTTGAATATGGAAGATATTTCATGCCTAATGATTTGCCTTGATATTTCATGCCTAATGATTTGCCTTCTAAATCTGCAGTGCTGCCTTTGGTGAGAAGTTAGCTGGAGAAGGCGATTTAATTGACATCGATGATATTGATGATGCTGCACAATTCAAAGACATCCCAAATTCTTTTGTTGATATTCCAGCTAAGTCTTATCCTCTTGTCATAACATTTCACAAGTTCTTGATAATGTTGGATGGGACTTTGGGTAATTCATACTTTGAGAGATTCCCTGATACAAGGAAACACTATGGTCAGGTTCAAAATTCGAGATCACTTTTCATACAGAACATTATCAGGACCAAAGAAGTTGATTATGAAAGGTTCAGTTCGTCGTACTGGCCTCATTTTAATGCACAACTAACAAAAAAGCTTGATCCTTCTAGAGTCTTTATTGAGATTATATCTCATATAAAAGGTGGCATCCAGTCCATTGATGTTGTTGATGGTAAACTCAGTCGAGAAGATTATGTTAAATTATCAGACACCAGGGTTTCCACTCTCAACAAACCGAAGAGAGAGAGAATTTATGAAATTTTTGAAAACTATGAACAAATGAAGATGAGAAATGGTGAATTTGATTTGGCTGATCTTGTTAATGATCTTCATCGTCGATTTAAAGAGGAAAGTTATAAGGGTGATGAATTTCATTTTGTTTACATTGATGAAGTTCAAGATCTTACCATGAGTCAAATTGCTCTATTCAAGTACGTCTGCTGGAACATTGAAGACGGTTTTGTTTTTTCTGGGGATACAGCACAAACAATTGCTAGGGGAATTGACTTTAGGTTTCAAGACATACGATCTCTCTTCTACAAGAAGTTTGTTTTGGAATCAAGAAATACTGGAAATGCTAGAAGACAAGAAAAAGGACAACTTTCCAAAATTTTTAATCTGAGTCAGAACTTCCGCACACATGTAGGTGTTCTGAACTTGGCTCAAAGCGTCATTCAACTTCTTTACCGGTTCTTCCCGCACTCTGTTGATATTTTAAAACCAGAGACGAGTCTCATATATGGGGAACCACCCGTTTTGCTTGAATCTGGAAATGATGAAAATGCAATCATAAAAATATTTGGAAACAGTGGAGATGCTGGTGGGAATATGGTCGGTTTTGGAGCAGAGCAAGTTATATTGGTCCGTGATGACTGTGTTCGTAAGGAAATTTCCAATTATGTTGGGAAGCAAGCTCTTGTTTTGACAATAGTGGAGAGCAAGGGCCTTGAATTTCAGGTGATATTACTTAAAAGTTCTTTATTATTAATGGTTTAGTAGATTATGATCATGCTATGTTCTTTTGAGTACTCGCAACCCATGGTGATCATTAACAGTTTTGAAAATGCACTATTTCCTTTCTGTTACCTGTTACCTGATGTCAGATTCTTCACTATGAACGATGTTGGATAAGCATATCCAGCAAACAAAATTTGTAACTTCTGGTGACTATTTTGTAGCTTTGCTGTCGGTATTCAGTCTCTCCTTATTGGTGAGAATGAATACATAGAAAGCCCAAGCTCACAATATGCTTAGATAACATGTTTGAAGAGAAAAGGGGGAAAAAAAAAGCATGTTTGATATAATAACATACTGCCAAGTAATTGCAATTCAAGTTTGTATTTTCCTCTTTAAAATTATTTACGTTCCTAAGTTTTATACTTTTAATGAAACCCAAATGCTTTGGCTCTTCTTTTTTAATTTATATAAGTATTGCATTAATGGAAATAAAATCCCCTGCTCACCCACACTATTTATTTGAAACAAGTACATAATTATATAAATAAAACCATGAAGAGAACCAATTCTAAGGGAGTAAGATATAACGCTAGAAGTTATTTTACTGTCAAATATGATAATATGAGAAACTGATGTAGTACACGAACTATAGTTGCAACAAACCTTTCAAGCATGGTTCTCATGTCTTGTCTTCATAGGTATTTATTATGAATCCTGAACTTTTCCATGATCTTCTTCTATAGGATGTGCTGCTGTACGACTTTTTTGGCTCTTCACCTCTTAAAAATCAATGGAGGGTGGTATATGAATACATGACGGAACAAGCTTTGCTTGACTCCACATTACCTGCATCCTTCCCAAGCTTCAAGGAAGCTAAACACAACGTCTTGTGCTCTGAACTGAAGCAACTATATGTAGCCATCACTCGTACAAGGCAAAGGTTGTGGATATGGGAAAATATGGAGGAGTTCTCCAAACCTATGTTTGACTATTGGAAGAAAAGGTTGCTTGTTCAAGTCAGGCAGTTGGATGATTCACTTGCACAGGCAATGCAAGTAGCAAGCAGCCCAGAGGAGTGGAAGTCGCGGGGCATTAAGGTTTGTGTAATTTTGAAACTTTTTATCATTTTTGTGCACGTGCCGCGGGGCATTAAGGTTTGCATAATTTTGAAACCTTTTATCATTTTTGTGGACATGTCTGTGAATACCGTTCTTGGTGACATTTCAAATGTATTATGCTCCTGCACTACCACTGCTATCAATTTTGTTTCCGCCTCTATTTCTTGTACCATAGAGATGTCTGACATTCATTTTTGGACTACGTGCATAACTCGCATACATGACGATCATAATATCATAACCTTCACTTTTATGACTACTATTTTTATCATTGTCAGTGTAGAGCCTCCAATGGTGACATTCCTTTAGTGACACTCTGATTGTTTCATCCATTTATGGAGAAGACTCCTTTTGGTCAAGTTTACCGGAAAAGTGGTTGATTATTGATGCATGTATTAAAACAGAGTCGTTAATGATTATCATGCATTTTTGTTTGTGATTTAGTATACTGATATTGATGCTTAATCTGCACTTACTGATAGCATGTTATTCACGTTGCTTACAGTGCTGCCGTTATTGTTTGCCTTCTATTTATGCCTTCTAAATGCATGTTGATGTTGATACCCTGCATTCTATTTCTAGTAAGAGTGAGATGGATGTTTGAACCTTGTCAAATCGTATATTATTTTTCCTTTCCACTAATTATTTTCTGTCTTCAGCTGTTTTATGAGAATAACTATGAAATGGCGACTATATGCTTCGAAAAAGCTAAGGATACCTATTGGGAAGGAAGGTCTAAAGCAACAGGCCTCAAGGCCACATCTGATCGTATTAGAAGTTCAAACCCTCTGGAGGCTAATGTTATTCTTAGGGAAGCTGCTAATATTTTTGAAGCCATAGGCAAGGCTGATTCTGCTGCCAAGTGTTTTTATGACTTGGGGGAGTATGAAAGAGCAGGTATGAATTTAAAATTTAGTGTTGATGGAATATAACGCCATGTTACAGCCGAAATTTTGTTCTTGCTATCTTCTCTCTGTAACTTAAAAGTTACCTCATCATATCCAATCTGTCTGATTGTGAATTCTGATACTTTGTGGATTATAGATAAACTCCTGATTTGTTTTAAGCTTGTGGATGGTTATTTTGTGTTTCCTGTCTGTTGAATGCTTCGATTTAGAAATAACTTAAAAAAGTTTAGTTAATTGCATTTTTCCAGAATCTGCAGACAAAAGGTGTACAACGTGATAATAGCTTACAATAAAGTAATTGTCAATATTCCCAATTATTGAATATTTTGATCCAAATGAGATATCAAAGTATTCACTCGCAGTCTAAGATACTGTGTCATGAAATGGCCTGTAATCTCAGTTGTTCATTCTACTTGATACTATTTGTTGGTGGAGGGTTTGAGTATAAAATTTGTTTTTATTGTGAACAAGGACTTTCCGTTTTATTTCTTGTTATGCTCTGTACTGCATACGGCTTATCTTGTAGTAGCGCCCACCCTCTTCTTTTCTGTTGGATATGCTGGTTGAATTGATAAAAGTTATTTGCACAATGTTGGTATGCAATCTACTTGAGCTGGCTGCAATCTTTCAGAAAGTTTGATATTAAATGAGCTATTATGAGTTTTGAATTTTGGTTTATGGATAGTTCAATATCTGGATCATGATGAACTGTCAAAAGTGGAACTTGACTTCTATTTTAAATTTAGATTCTGAGGTTTTTGCTGAGGTTTTTTTTTTTTTTTGTTTACATTTTTTTTTCTCCTTTTGCCTAGCTTTTCCCCTAGAAACTCTTGCCTTAATTATAGTAGTTAATGTGGAAAAGTAACAAAAATAACTTGACGATGTTTTTTTGTACTACTTCTGAGGCTGTAAATTTGTCAGTTAGATTAATTTTCATATCGATTAATTTTCATATTCCTGCAGGTAAGATTTATGAGGAAAGATGTGGGAAACCAGAGCTGGAAAAAGCCGGGGAGTGTTTTTTTCTGGCAGGACAATATAAGCATGCGGCTGAAGTTTATGCCAGGGGAAATTTTTTCTCAGAATGTTTGGCTGTTTGCTCCAGAGGAGAACTTTTTGACATTGGTTTGCAATACATCAACTACTGGAAACAGCATGCTGATATAGATGTTGGTCTAGTTAGAAGAAGCAAGGAAATAAACAAAGTTGAACAAGACTTTCTACAGAGTTGTGCTCTTCATTACTATCAACTCAATGATAAAAAATCCATGATGAAATTTGTCGAAGCTTTTCATTCCATGGATTTGATGCGCAACTTTTTGAAGTCTAAAAGTTGCTTTGACGAGCTTCTGGTGTTGGAAGAAGAAGCAGGAAACTTCATGGATGCTGCAAATATTGCAAGACTGACTGGGGATATTCTTCTTACAGCGGATTTGTTACAGAAGGCTGGAAATTTCAAGGAAGCATGTAATCTCTCTCTCAACCATGTGCTTTCCAACTCTCTTTGGTCACCAGGGAGCAAAGGCTGGCCCCTGAAGCAATTTACAGAGAAGAAGGAGCTTCTTGAAAAAGCAAAGTCACTGGCAAAGAGTAACTCAAACCAATTCTATGAATTTGTTTGTACTGAGGCCAGTATTTTGTCAAATGATGAGAGTAACCTATTTATCATGAATCAACAGTTGAATGCTTCTAAGAGACATCAGAGTATCTGCGGTGAAACTTTATCAGCTAGAAAGATTCTCGATTGTCATCTGAAAACAAATTCCTCTAAATATGGGTGGGAAGATGAATTTGTTTTAGATCTCAAAGCATATTCAGAGGAGACAATTTGTAGAAGCTGGGTTACTGTTCAGACTTTGGTCTACTTTTGGGACTACTGGAAGGGTATGATCGTGAATGTACTTGAGTATCTGAGATGTCTCAAAAGTCAGGATGCTAATGACTATAGAAGTTATGGAGATTTTTGCTTGAATTATCTTGGTGTGTGGAAGCAGTACGATAATCTGAATACCATATATCTTTTGTTGAACAGTGATGCTGAGTGGGTGAGCACTTTGGACACTAGACATGCTCCAAGAAGAGGGAAGTTGGCCACTATCAATGTCCATCAGCTTGTCTCAGCTGGAAGGAGTTATTGGAGTTCTGAGTTGCTTTCTGTTGGTATGAAGGTCTTGGGCAATCTTGAAGTCCTTCATAAGCAGTTATCCAAGAATTCACCAACTGTGTTTTCCCAAGTACTGCATCTTACTTGTATCTACGAGGTTGCAAAATTTCTTTTGAGTTCCGAATATCTGAACCGCCGGTACTATGATGAAAAAATACTGCAGAAGTTTGTTGAACTATCAACTGAGCATTTCTTTGACTTCATTTTTCCTGTGGACTGGCGAGAATCACTGAAAATGAATATGATTACTCTGAGAGGAACTGAGTCTTATAGGAATATAATCAAAGAAATTATTTTTAAAAACATTGGTTTGAAAGGTATTCCATCTTATGGGCAAATTGGAACCACAGTTGTAATGATTCTTGGGTCTGGTAAGCTGGGTAATGCTGTATATGAGAGAGTTGCAAAGCGGTTTGATGAAAATTCACCGTGGAAGGAATTTGTCAAGAGTTTCTCTTGGAATATGGGATTAGAATCTTGTCAGGAATCTGCTTCGTATGATAACTCTGATGAATTGAAAGGGGTGTCCCATATTTCGAAATTCTATCGAGCTCTGGTAGATACTTATAGTGCCAATTGGAGGGGAGGGGACTATATAACACCTGCTAATTTCTTGTATCTCATTGAGCGTTTTCTGATTTTATTGTCTAGCTTGAAAGGCTATATTTTTACTACGAAGTCATCTTTTGTTGATTGGCTTATCTGCCAGGAAGGGAACACCATTTCAACATGCAGCTCATTGACTGAAGTTCAACAGTTCTTTGGAGTTGCACTTGATTTTGTTGTCACTGTTGTACAGAACTTCATATACAAGGAGAGGGAAATGATTGAGTGGATTCAAAAATCTCATACAAAAAATACACAGTACCACTCATTGGTGGTTTTGAGATTGGTTGTCATAATCTCTTTGCTTCATTTGAACTTTGGTGGGCATTCTCTAAATTTGCTTCTTGACCTGCTGGGTAGGAGCTACATCCGCAATAAATTACCATGGGAATTTTATGATGCCCTCCGCAGAAGACGAAAACGTAACCTTCTGAATGTTATTGCTGAAGCATTTAAAAAGATTGGCAATCCCCTTGTCCTTGTGAGTTTGGGAGATAATTGTCCGAAATTTGCATGTCCAGATACAATTTTTGTAGACATGGTCACCAAAAGGAAGGAAGACATATTAGAGATCTTGTTTCCGGTAATTGAAGCATCTCGAGGTCATGCTGGAGCCGCTAAAATGAAAGCCACAAACTTACAGAGCAATGTACTGTCCCCAGACTGTTATGAACAAGGGAATAGTTCAAATATTTCTTCTAGTTCTGCTCCTGTGCAAGATCTGGAAATAACTGCATTGGAGGTAAAAGCAGGTGACCGGCCGGTTAAACTCAAACAATTCTGGAATATATTTGAAGCATTGGAGTTTGAAGACAATGGAATAGACACAAAGACCGTCGTGTTCAAATCCTCAACCATTAAGGTGATTCCAAACTGTTTTCACACTTCAGTTGTTTTCATTTTAATGTTCTGCGCACATTTCTGTGAATGCCATTTTTGTTCGTTGATTTATTCTTATGTGTATCTTTCAGGAGGATGTGAAGAAAAGTATTCAACTTTTATCTGCTGCATTGGATGGATGCTTTCAGAAAACCTCTTTTCATGGTGAAGATAAAAGCCGATGGGATGAAGCAGCACGCACGCTTGAAGATTTGAAAAAGCTTGATGCAGCACTTGATGGTGTGATGAGGTCAGTTGAAAAATGGAAGCTGATTTGCACAGTTCGCGAACCAAACACCTGTTTTTTCATATATATATTTTGAGAATTATTGGTGGCAACTCATATTGGTTCTTATTTTAGAAGGCAACATGAATCTGCACTTGTTTAGTCATTGCTCATGTATTATTTTAGTTCTCATTATCACTCACTTTTGAATGTATAATTTCTTCAGTGACCGGAAACACGAGCACCTTTCCACACTGGGAGAAATTTACAAGAGATTGCAGTCAATCAGACCGAAACTGGAACCTCTCTTGAATCTGCTATTTCAGCAATTCCTAATTGGTAAAGGCAAGACACCAGAGACTGGCGTTGCATCAGCTGGCAAAGTTGATGTTGAAAACACTGATAGCAATGCTGCTGAATGTAGTGGTTCAGATGAGGGACAGACGATACCTACATCAGCAACCAGTGCTTCTGAAGCCCAAGGCAGCAGTCAGAAACCCGGAAACAATGGGGCAGGAACGAGCAAGTCCAAGAAAAACAAGAAGAAGAAAGGTGGCAAGAAACAAAAATAGCCCTGTTGCAAATTAAGTTGTGAAGGGAACATACAGTTCCGCGTATAACTCTTTGCTCTATAATCAGTTAACTTCTATACTTCAGCTTTAATATCGTGCAATTGAATTGGCAAATTGTGTATTGTATGCATATGAATTATGATCACAGGATAACAGCATAGCGTCTCGTGACTTTCGTGACTTTCAGGTTATGCACTTTTGCTAGGCTTAATAATCGAAGCATAATATTGGTACAGTGCTATGGGTGTGTTTGAGATTGAGATTGGACAGAAACTACAGCACTAAAGTATTTGGTAAACACTGGCTGTTGTAGCTTTGAAGCTATATTGATATAATTTTTCATTTGTATCATAGAAAATTTATATCTTTAATAATTTTATCAAAATTATTATTTAAAATTTATATTTACTATATATTATTAACTTTTATTTCATAATTACAGTTTTTTTTATAGCAGTTGTAACTTAAAAGTTACAGCACCTCAATCCCAAACGCACCCTATATCTTTTCCTTTCCTCTTCAGTCCGCAAAGTGCTTTATCTTATTTCATTTAATTCCTTTTATTTCATCTTATTTCCAATGGCCTTATAATCATTACGATACTTCTTAGGTGGATCTACAACACGTTATTAGTACGATACTTCTTAAGTAGATTTAAAAGAGATTGCTATGATGCAAGAAGTATTTTTTCCCTTTATTAGTTTATGTTATTTGTTTATTTAACACAACTATCTTTATAAGTATGGTCTATGATTGTCATTAATTTGGACCTTTCACATAAGAAATTAAGGTCTAATTTTTGTTTATTTTTTCTACTGATGTTCGACCTATTAATGACAATTATTGAACATCTTTTAATTTTTCATTATTTATTGATTAGTTTGGTTGACAAAATAAAAAACAAAAAAGTAACAAAAACTCATCCGAATCACAACTTTACTATCTTTCACTATACCAGTCATTCAATGCGGAACATATTCACGTTCAGTCAACTACATTGAATGTATAAAACTCAATTCGAACAAGTTGTCATCAAACAGTAAGGTTTCAAAAGAATCAAGTAAATTTATAGGGTTTGCCATGGCATGAAAATTATCTTCCCCAAGGTAAGTTATGTAACATTTGGGTATATGAGTACAAAAGTTAAAAATGCAACTCCTAAGTGGAGCAGCAGTACATTTAAATCTGTCTCTGACAAACTCAAGAAATGGTTTTATCTCCACGACGCCCGCATCAGCTTCCTTCCCGCATTCTTTCTCTATGATTATGTTTCCATTGATATCTTCATTTGCTTCATCAATTCATTTTCCAAAAAGATACGATAATCAGAAACACAATCTTCAAGAAAGTCTTATCATGGAAGCAAAGCAATACCTCCAACCAGCGAGTGGTGCAAAGCACTATGAGAGCCTCTCAATACGATAAGGTAAGACATGTCGATGACCCTGAAAGTCATAGAAGTTGGACTGTGGCCTTGTGGTTGCAATGCATTTGACGAAGACAGGATAAGACAGCCTCTACTTGTGAATCATTAAGGGTACAAGGTAAACTAGGAACAAATATCTCATTTCAGATGCCCCCACTTTGCATAGAACAGAGTTCGCAAGTTTCATCAAACTGACACCCGCCATGAAAGTTTAATAATCAATCAACAGATAATGTCGGAAGGCAGAAGCATATTCAATGAACCTAAAAGTCATTCATGTTATCCTATTTTGATGCTACAATGCATTCAATTCACCTTGCATTCCCTCATATAAAAGGACATTCCAGACTGGTGAAGGTAATCTAATTACATGTCATCAAGAAAGATCATAATCTAAAAGATCATCTCCAAAACACTTACCCCAGAATCAGTGCACAGAAGTTCCTTGATAATCTTCAAATTTCCCTCCACATGTAACGAGTTCCATATTCTTCTGTCACAAGTTCTATTTGTCAAGAAAATCACGAAAAGTGATTTCTTTGCTCCGTCAATTTGGATTTCTTCAGTGGCATTGCCTTTAAAATAAGTGTACCTAGTATCAACCTCATTCTCATCCTCTGTTACATTTGTGACTAATACAGAAGTCCACATCCTTCCCACCCTCTGCAAATCAGAATCAGTTTCAGGCCTAGCATCTACAAGAACCAAAATATGCCCTGGCAGTGTTTCGTAAGGCTCTTTGCCAAGATTACTGAATCTATTTCTCTAGTAATTGCTATTCTAAGATATGATTTTAAAAGTTAGAACTTGAAGTTCTAAATACATGCACGAAGTTTCTATATATTTTATAATTTTTATTTTTTTGTTTATATTTGCATATTTTATATTTATATTGTGATACTTATTTTATTTTATTATTATTAATAACAAGGTTTTTTTTTTTAAAAAAAGGGCAAATCTTACGAATTTACAAATTCTAACTCTTAAAGTTTATGGAAGAAACTACCTCTTTTGGGTGTCGAGTGCAAAAATGCACTTGTAAGCTATGGGTCTGAAAGGCATAATCACAGAAGAAAACGAAGTATCCTTGCAGGAAAAATCAAAGGCTATAATTTTCTTCCACAATCATTTACATGAGAGCCTGAAAATTCAATATCTGACAATAGGGTATCCATTAACTTTGTGGAATAACCTCAAGGATAGATTTGACCACTGACCACTAGAGGGATATTTTCCTTTCAAATGCTGAACACAAGTGGTTAAACCTAAGCTTAGAAGACTATGCAAGGGTACAATTCTGCTTTGTTCCACATCACCTTGGAACTAAAATTGTGTGGTGAAGAAATTACTGATAGAGATGCGCTTGAAAAGATGCTACTTTTCATGCGTCAAATAGTGCCTTGCGACAAAAATATTAGAAGCATCGATACAGCAAATACTCTAAGTTAATAATATCTCTTTTAATTATTGAACAAAAAAATGAGCTCCTAATGAAAAATCATGAATTATATCTAATTAGCTCTCAAGCATTCTCATAAAGTGAATGCAAAACTAATATTGGATGTAATTGGAGAGGCAAAAGGGGTCGTGGTTACTGCAATCATAGTGGTCACAAACATTTAGGACAATGTAATAATAGAGATGGATGCCACCAGAAGTGGAATGTCTTTGAGAAACATAGCAAAGAAAATGGTGCAGAAAGAAAAAAATAAATGTTAGATATGATAACCAAGCAATTTGTTACCAATGTGGAATAAAAGGTCTTTGATCATACTCCTGTAGTCTGAACAAACATTGGGTAGACCTTTACCGTGCATCTAAGAAGGGGAAAAGAAAAGTTGAGACTAATTTAGTCGATAACTCAAATCCTGCTAATCTTACTCACCTTGATATCATTGATTTCTTTGAGAACATAGAGGAAAAAAGTGCTCACTTAATTAGTGATGGAAATGGCCACATTAATTAAGCTCTCATTATTATGACATTATTATTATGTTATTAATATGTTAACTTTTGTATTTTTTTGTAGTTTCATCAACTTTACTTAATATTTTTAATCTAATCCTCATCTCTAACGTGAACTTTTACTTAATATAAGGTTATGGGTTTTAAATCAAATTACCTATTTTGGAAATGAAAGGTAGGAATGTATGCTTGGCTGACAATGCAACCACACACACTATTCTTCAAGAACAAAAGTATTTCTTGTAAATAAAATTTCTGAAAGAAAAGTAAATACTATCTCTGGTCCTGTAGACCTAATAAAAGACTCCGAAAGAGCTATACTCTTGTTGGCAAACAGAACAAATTAATAATCCAAAATAATTCAATAAGATCTAAAAGGAGTAACTAAGCTTTAAAGAAATCCGCTGAAATAGATATCATATTGAAACTTTAAATGAGAATAATTCAAAATATCTTTGTATTACTAAAAATGTCTCAGAAAAAAAATACATATTAGAAAAGCTCAAAGTATTTTCATTAGAATTATATTATACCATCATAAACATGATTGAAAACTCATAGTGATGAACCAGAAGTTTACAAGTCCAAAAATATTTATGTTGTGGTATGATTGTCTTGGACATCCTGGATGTAAATGATACGTAGAGTTATTGAAAATTCTCATAGACATCCATTAAAGAACCAAAAGGTTCTATTGTCCAAGGAGATTGTTTGTACTGCTTACTCATAAGAAAAATTTGTGGTTAGACTATCTCCTTCTAGGATTGGTCATGAATCTCCATTCTTTCTGTAAAGAGTTTAAGAGATATATATGGACCGATCTATCCACCTAGTAGACTATTTCATTACTTTATGGTTTTAATTGATTCGTCTGCATGGTGGTCACATTTTTGTTTATTATCTACCCATAAAATTGCATTTCTAAGATTGCTTGCCCAAATTATAAGATTAAGGGCACAATTTCCAAATTATCCAATCAAAATCAGACGTCTAAATAATGTTGGTAAGTTTATATCTAAGATATTTGATAACTACTATACATCAATGAGTGTCGATATTGTAGCATTCTTTTCCACATGTGCATACACAAATTAGATCAATAGAATCATTAATTAAATTGTTACAATTAATCAAAACCATACTTGTTCGTACAAAACATTTGCTTGGGGTCATGCTATTTTTCAAGCCGTGATATTAGTTCATCTTAGACCCACTGCTTATCATCAATATTCTCCATAATAGCAACACAACATCTTCTCTCTACATACTTTTAGTTGTGCTATGCATGTTCTTATATCACCGCCTTAGTGCACAAAGATAGGACCTCGACATCGTTTGGCGATTTATGTTAGTTTCAACTCACTTTCAATTATCAGATATCTTAAGCCCCTAATTGGTGATTTTTTCACCACATATTTTGTGGATTGTCATTTTGAGGAGATTTTTTTTCTATAATTAGAAAATGAAAAGCCTTCTAAAGTAAAGTATGAATCTTCTTGGAAAGTTTTAACTCTATTTCATTTGCATCCTCTTAACTGTCAATATGAAGACAAAAAATTTAAGGACAGTATGTTTGTAGTAAATTACAAATTAATTACTATATGCATTTATATATATATATAGCAAAAGTAACCAAGTCACATATTTCAGTTGATAATACGCCAGGCCAAATGTTAATTCCTACTGAACAATCAAGTGTAAAAATAGCTAATGAGATATTTGTTAGGCATTAGAAACGTGGTGGATGTCACCAGGCTTTTTCAAACTAGATGTGACAACACGCGTGATAGCGCTAAGAACTCCACTTAGCCAGCCAACCCAAACCCAACAGAAGCGATTTAGTTGTAAGCACGTCAGCACTCACAAAAGAGGTTATGAAAGAGCGAATTTTCTTGCCAACACAAAGAACTACATACACACAAACCACAAGAACAAAAGCATTTGGCTTTTTACGGAGACACCAACCTCCAACTTTTCTATTTCCGCAATAAGAAAAGATTTACAAATAGTTCAAGTTTTATATGCTCAATGACACAATGCTCAACTCAAAACTTTCGCCCCAACATACATCCCCATCACTATTTATATACGTGGTTTGCAAATGACACCCCCACTCGCTAAGGTTAGGTGGCGTGCAACCCTCATGCCACCTCAAATCCCTCCCCAAGTTTTTAGGCACCTACTAAGCATGATCCTAGGAGCACATCTCCACTCCCTCTTGATTTGAGCAACTGTTGCCTACCATGCCTATTAGTGAGGAATTATATATTGTAACCGCCACATCCACTACCTTTGCCCCTCATTTTTAGGCACATGATCAAGGCCATGTTCTCCCACTTTAGTTGCACCCACAACTGCCACTCATGCTTGATTTTAGGCTTACTTCTTGGAGAATTGCAGCCAACCATGCTCCACGTCTAGTAGCCATTGTCCACCCATAGTCCGCTCATGAACGCCTTTCATTTTCATATGATTTAGCCCCCACATGTATGCCTCATGTCGCTGCACATTCGCGCGCACTCCAGCACGCAACTATGCCACAATTTCACAACTCCCCACGTAATCCAACAATTGACTCGCCCACTGTTGAGGCCCATGCTCACGCGCCCTGTGCCACGCTGGCTCGCATGCTGCTATGCCTAGCGCTTGCACATCTCAGTGCCTTGTTCTCGCGCACCCATCATGCATCGTACTCGCGCACCCACTGCACCACACTCCCTTGTGCACATTGTCCTGTATTGCTTGCGCCTATGCCACAACGAACGCCTTGCTGCCGCACCCCAGCCAACGCCTTGGCCTTGTCTTCTTTCATCGCTCAGTACAAGCACATCCATTTACTGTCAAGACTCGGTATAAAGCCCCAAGCCAAGCCACGGCAGTTGGCCCCCATGACTCACGATGGTGACAAACCTTTCCCACCGTCCTTGTCGGCAAGGTAACAACGTCTGCCATAACCTCCTCTACACAGAATCATATCAATGCCAACACTTTCTTCTCCTTGACACTCACCCTGTGCTAATGTTGCGCTCACCACGCATCCGTTGCGCTATCCCTTTGTCCCTCAGATGTTCTACCTAAGTGGAATCATCCTCCACCCATGCAATAACTCCGTGCCAGTGACATTTCTACTGGCCATTCTCCCCGAGAATGTCTCTTTCGCTACTAGTTTTTCTCTTTTGACTTCCCACAAATGTTTTATTTGCCCAAGCACAAGCCCTTGCTTGTTCATCATGCAGACGTTGCAACAAAGCCCTATCTTTGCTACTTTGTGGCTGAAGAAGACTAAAGTTTCCATGGATTTGACAGCCACATATGCCTCTTTCCACTCGGCCTACTGCATTGCATTTCTTCGCCGAACACCTGATGCTCACACCTCCCACATGCACACCAATAAATAGGAAATAATGCTCTACCCACAACAGCACCAATACGAACCAAGCAGCCCACTATGAAGCTATTACTGGAACTTCGCTTGCTGTTTTAAGATGGTTGAAGCCTCGCGCTTCCTTGCCAATGCACTCGCATTTCTCTTTGTTCAACAAGAACTCACCATGGTCGGTACTATCTCGAATGTTTCCTACATTCTCACTATCATAAGCTTTCTGATAACTATAACCATTTTCTAAGGACTTAGCTTCCAATTCTGCTCCGCCTTGGTTCTCATACTCATCCGATAACTTGTTTAGTCGAGACACTTGTTACTTTCCAGCCACGAATTCCCTATACGCCATGGTATACCCATCAAGTCCCTTCGCAACTTGATCATGCTCCTCAACTATCGACATCATCGTTGAATTCCCTCGAACTAAACCACTGTTAGTAGCCTGGAGTGATAGTTCTAACCTATTTTAACTCTGATATTCACATTTGACCGTGCAAGGCTCCTTCATGCCCCCGATCCAAATGCAAGACAAGTGAGGCAGTACATTCGCATTGTACAGGAATTCTATTTTTAAGATCACGTCAAATCTCAACATAGCCATCACCATGATTGTTGTGTCCCCCATCCAAGTTCCCACACTTAGGTTGGCCACCATTATGCCATTCGGAACCACTTGATGGTGTAAAGTGAGACCCATAGAAAGATTGGCTCTAGCAACTTGTAGACCAAGACATGGTAACAAGTTCACCTCCACAAGGTTCGTTGTCGCACCCACGTCAATCATTGCCCATACCTCTACTCCGTTCAACTTTACTGTCTCACACATAAGTCCCTCTTAATAAAATTTGCCTCTTAAGATGCTTGCTAGCTTCTCGTTACTCATGGGCTCCTCTTCCACCTTAACTTCTTTGTTGTTCAACAACTGTAATGGATTCATACATGTTGTTGCTGCTTCGGCCTCCAAAGGTTTTAAAGAATCCCCTTCAGTCTCTTTTACCAAAGCGTTTAGCTTATCAGGCTTCGAACACTTTTTAGCCTGATGTGGTCCGTTATAAATGAAGCACCTCGAACTTTTCTTCCCTCATGGATTCCTTCGCTTGGCTTTTTGGCTATTATTCTTCTCCACACCATCATGCGAACATTGGCCTTTCTTGCCCTCCTTAGACTTCTTAGATTCGGAAAGAGAAGAATTCACGAATTTAAAGTCAACCAAGCCATCGACAACTGCTATTGTTGCTGGTAGATCCCTCATAGCTTGCCTCTACAACTCTATTTGCGCCCATGGCTGCAAACCTGAAATAAAGTTAAATAGTTTATCTTTATCTGACATGTTCTTGATGTCCAGCATCAACGAACTGAATTCCTTGACGTAATCATTCATTAAACCGGTATGCTTAAGCTTCTTTAAGCTCTCCCTAACAAGCCATCTAGCATTCCTCCGCAAGAATTGACCCTTCAATTCTCGTTTGAGATGTCCAAGTCTCGATTGCTAGTCGTTACGCTTCAGAATCTTTTTGAAGCCTGCTTCGCCACCACAACTTCATATCACCCTCAAGGTATATACTGGTGATAGAGACCCGCTCCGCTTCAGGCACACGAGCAGCTCGAAAATACTGCTCTATATCCCATAGAAAATTTTTCCTAACTCCTTAGCGTTCCCAGTTCCGTTGTAAGCCTTCAATTCAGGCACCTTTACTTTTGAAGGTCCATCCTCCACTCTTGGAGTGTTGTCTACTGGCCGTTTCAGTAAACCCACCTCATTTTCAAGATCCCTAATGTGGCCTTTCAACACCTCTACGAGTGTAGCAACATACTTCATAAGCTTATTCAGCTTGTCCGAAAACTTGGTCACAAACTCCTCACAAGTCTGCTTTCCACTCGCCATCTCAATAGAGTTAATTTCCATGTTCTTAGCCAAACTCTCCAGTTCAGGCTGTTGAGTGCCCACAATGGTCTCCAAGCGTACCAATCTATCCTTTGTTGACTCCATCGTCATGTTGGTTTCTGCCGTTGTGACTTCCTTTGAAACTTCATAACTACACTCTTGCAAAATATTTTCTCCCCGAAACTACACAATCATCTATCTGCAAACAGATTTTTCGAGCCTTGTTCTAACTCCAAGCTTCCACAAAAAACAGAGCTAATTGTGCTCTGACACTAAATTGTCACTGGGCTTTTTTAAACTAGGTGTGGCAACCCGCGTGATGGTGCTAAGAACTCCACTTAGCCAGCCAACCCAAACTCAACGGAAGAGATTTAGTTGAAAGCACATTAGCACTCGCAATGGAGGTTATGCAAGAGTGAATTTTCTCGCCAACATAAAGAAGTACACACACACAAACCATAAGAATACAAATATTTGGCTTTTTACGGAGGCACCAACCCTTAACTTTTTTGTTTCCTTAATAAGAAAAGATTTATAAATAGTTCAAGTTTTGTATGCTCAACGAAACAATGTTCAACTCAAAATTCGCGCCACAACATACATCCCCATCACTATTTACATACATGGTTTGCAAGTTACACCCCTATTCGCTAAGGTTAGGTGACACGCCACCCTCACACCACCTCAAATCCCTCCTCAAGTTTTTAGGCACCTACTAAGTATGATCTTAGGAGCACATCTCCACTCCTCCCTTGATTTGAGCAACTGCTGCCCACCATGCCTATTAAAAAGGAATCATGGATTGTAACAGCCACATCCACTACCTTTGCCCCTAATTTTTTAGGCACATGATCAAGGCCACGTTATTCCACTTTAGTTGCACCTACAATTGCCACTCATGCCTGATTTTAGGCCCACTTCTTCGAGAGTTGCAGCCAACCATGCTGCACATCCAGTAGCCATTGTCTGCCCACAGACCGCGCATGAACGCCTCTTACTTTTGCATGATTCAGCCCCTATGTGCATGCCCTATGTTGCTGTACATTCACGCGCACTCCGGCACGTAACTATGCCACAATCTTGCAACTGCCAACGTAATCCAGCAACTAACTCGCGCACTGTTGAGCTCCACACCGCGTACCCTGTGCCACGCTTGCTCGCTTACTGTTGTGCCTCGCACTTGCGTACCTCAGTTCTTTGTTTTCGCGTGCCCATCATGCCTCGCACTCGTGTGCCCACTGCACCACAAGCTCACGCACCCATTGCGCCCATGCTCTTGCGAGATGCTGCGTGCACCATCCATGCACGCCCTTACACGTGTTGTCCCACATTGCTTGCACCCAAGCCACAACGTACACTTTGTTGCCGCACTCCAGTCAACGAGTTAGCCTTGTCTTGTTTCCTCGCTCACCACAAACGCGCCCATTTGCTGCCAAGATTTGGCACAAGGCCCCAAGCTAAGCCACGGCAGTTGGCCCCCATGACTCAAGATGGTGACAGTAAACCACTTTGTTCTAAAGACAGTGCTCCCCAAAAGAGGAGAATGAAAGACCAGGATTTTGTTGAAAATAATGCTCGAGTTATAAATATTCCAATATTGTCTAAATCACTAGTTCCAAAAGAACTGATGGTCTCTGAAGAGACACGAGTCCCTAAAGAGATAGTAACTCCTAAAGAGATACGAAAAACACAAAAATGACGAATCTACAAATTATACTTATACAAGGAAAATGTGGGATTGTAATTAAATAAATATTGATAACGTGTTTTTATTCACAGTAGCTACTAAAATTACAAATGATTTTGAGTCTATAACTGTTGATGAATGGAGACAAAGGCATGAGTGGCATCAATGGAAAGAAATAATTCAAGCAGAATTGACTTCTGTAGCTAGACATGAAGTTTTTGGACCTATAGTCCAGACACTAGAAGATGTCAAACTCGTTCGATACGAATACGTATTTGTGAGCAAATGTAACGAGCAGAATGAAATTACTAGATACAAAGCACAACTAGTTGCATAAGGTTTCTTGTAGAGTCTTGATATTGATTATGAGGGTACGTATTCTCTAGTGGTGCATGCTATAATGTTTTGATTTTTAATCAACTTGCATGGATGCAGTGACTACATATCTTTATGGGTCACTTAAGTTAATATTTACATGAAAATCCTTGAAGGATTCAAAATGTCTAAAGTATTTAAATCAAAGGATCGTAATTTATATTCAATCAAGCTGTAAGAGTCCTTATAGAGATTGAAACAATCTTAACGTATGTGGTGCATATCGCTTTACTGAATTTAATTAAGGAAAGATACAAAAATTATACTATTTGCCTATACATATTCATTAGAAAACTCGAATCTTGATTTGCAATTGTAGCAATTTATGTTCATCATATGAACTTAATTAGATCTCTTGAAGAGCTTCTAAAAGCTGCTAAATATTTCGAGAGAGAATTTGAAATGAAAGATTTAATGAAAACAAAATATCATCTCAGCCTGCAGATTAAGCATAAAACAAACGGAGTGCTTATTTGTCAACTAGCTTTTGTTGAAAAAAGTCTTAAAGCATTTCAATATGAATGATGCTCATTGGCTAAATACTGCTATGGTTATTCGATCGCTCTACCCTATAAAGGATTCATTTCGACCTAAAGAAGATGATGAAGAGATACTTGGTCTAAAAGTACCATATCCAAATGCAATCAATGCCTTATTATATTTAGCTCAGTGCACCAGACTAGACATTGCATTCTCTGTGAATTTGTAGGCGAGATTTAGCTCAGCACTAACATGATGACATTGGAATGGCATCAAACATACCTTCTAATATCTTCTTGGAACAACGAACTTGAGGTTATTTTATTCAAGTCAACCAACGGAGAATCCTATTTTATTGGTCATGTAGATGCAAGTTACCTCTCTGATCCTTAAAAGGCCCATTACAAACAGGATATGTTTTCACTTATAATAACACGACAATTTTATAGTGATCTACTAAGCAGACTTTCGTTGCCACTTCCTCTAGTCATTCAAAGATCCTTAAATTACATGAAGCAAACAAAGACTGTGTTTGGTTGCAGTCTATATTAGAGCACGTGCAATTTGACTTCTACAATAGATATTTCAACAATTATATATAAAGATAATGTTACTTGTACTGCTCAAATTAGAGGAGGATACATTAAGAGAGATAGAACTAAGCATATGTCACCAAATCTTTCTACACTCGTGAGCTACAATAGGATAAGAAAATTGATGTCAAGCTGATGCACTCCACTAATAATTTTGCTGATCTTGTTACAAAGCTTTACCCATATAGACGTTTGAGAAGTTAATCTACAATATTGGCATACGTCAACTCAACAAATTATCAAATTTGTACATGAAATTTGAGGAGACATTTCATCAAGGAAAGTATAATTTAAAGATAAGAGTTTCTGCTGCTATATTTGACAAATATGCACTATACTCTTTTTTTTTTTCAACCAGGGTTTTCTCCCACTAGATTTTAATCGCAAGGCTTTAACGGGACAACATTAAACACACCTAATTAAGTACCTAAATGGTGAAATTCAAAGGAAGTGTTTTAAACTAGTGGTGAGCTTTCACCATTTACAAACCGCAAAATATCTGAAATTGAAAAATTGATAATCCGCCATCCCTTTGGCACCTTTTAAATACAGGTAATGAGTTTGTAAATGTAATCAATTAACAATAAAGCTTATTAATAATAAGATAATTTAATAAAACTGCTTCGTTTAGTTTAAAGTTTTTTTGTTATTATTTATTTTATAACATTAAAAAAAATTATTCAAAAGGCTGCAAAATGGAGAAGAAAGCAAGAGAATACGGTATCAGTGAAGCCATGGTCAAAAGAACTGCTCTCTTCTTCTTGCAACTACTGTTATTAGCTCCACCCTCCATCACCATTTCTTGCCTCTCCATATACTCAAGTCAACGGCCACAATGTTCAGAACCCACTTGAAAATCACCCTTGAAATCCTCAAAATAACACTTTAAAAAGGAAGAAAACAAATACCCCCACTTGTTAAAGCAAAATGAATTTACTTCACAGGAAACCACGTGCCGGTACAGAAGGAAAAGGCTGGCTTTCGCGACGAATCCTTAAAAGGAACTAGATAAGAAAGGAAAAAAAAATGCTGCATATTGAGCTTTCAGCTTTGTTCACTTTTTAGGAAGACGTCATTTGTGGTTACTAGATGTAAATATATAAGTAATTAAATTTTAATTGTGTAATGTTATAATTTTATAAATAAAAAAATTATTAACAAAATGTCACTGAACCTAAATTCTTCAAAGTATTACGTATGTATATATGCTTAAGCCATGGCATCCCCAACGTTCCAGCCTTAGTGCTTTTGTTTGTCTTCAGAATGATGCGATATTTATTTTATGTCAGGCGTCGGATACATGTTATAGGATTATTATTAATGATGCAGGTCAGGACGTGAGGCTTTTTTCCAATGGAGGAAAGCTACACTCGTACGGAATCCATTTTCCTGTGATTTAAGGAAGAAAGATGGATCAAACCAACTTATACAATTGCCTAATTAAATGAGTCGTTTCCTTTGTTCACCTTGAAGATAATGTGTATATAAACGAGCTCCTTTTTTGTTGATTAAGATTATGACCCAAGTATTTAATTTGGCAAGTTAAAGTTCAACAATGTTGCTTCATTTTCTCAAGCCTACTGCAAAATAAGAAAGGCAAGAGTCACATTTGTTTGTGAAACCCAGTGGCTAGTAGAGTAATTTTTATAAATTATAAACATGTAATTTTCTTTCGTATCTTACTAGATCTTAGTGTATATAGTTGTTGTTTTTTTAATTGCAAGAAATTCGGTTTTTACATTATTTTTTATATTATTAGGCGTTGTCCTAAATTATATTTTTAATATTAAGAGCTGAGTCTTTATTATATTTGAAGCTAAATTAACTTATGATGTATAAAAAATTGGACCAATAAAAGGAAATTAATAAGATTAATTTTGAATTGCCCCCTCATGTATTGATTATCTTCAAATCACTCTCTTATTTTTTTTAAAAAAAACATTAATTTAGCCTCCATTTTTATTAAGAAGATAAAAAATTTTAATTAAAAAAATTCCTTATCCTTTGAATAAAAATAGAGATAGTTTGAGGGGGGGTTTTTTTTTTTAAAAAACAAAAAAGTGGTCAATGCACACAAGAAGAATTTAAAGTTATTAATGATGCTTAATAACATGAACTTTACTTTATAAGTTTATCCAAAGAAATTAAAGCTAGACTAATAGAATGGAAATATGGTTGTCGTTGACCTGAGGTCTACTTAATTGATTTCTTTATGTGTAATTACTTTAGTTAAAAAATTAGTTTACCTTTATTCTAAAAAATAATACAGCTTTCGTTTTTGATTATTATGTCTTTAATTTTTTTTTTGTAATAAAAATTATACAACATATTATCAACAATGATGATTATTTAATTTATCATCTTAATTTTAAGTCGTCATTATTTAGTGATTATTTTGTAGGAAAAAAAAAAAAAGAACTCATCCGAATCACAACTTTACTGCACCAGTCGTTACGTGGAGAAACATATTCATATTCACTCAACTAATTCGTTATGTAATATATTGGATGGATAGAATTAAATTCGAACAAATATCTACTTTATTATTAAGCATCATTAGATGCTTAAATTCGCATCACGTGTGAACACGAAGAAACTAAAACCCTTCAAATCAATCAAGTAGCTTGCTCGTGCCACCCGGCCATCCATTTTGATAATTACAACAGGCAAATTAACATGAAACCAGTAATGAGTGATTAATCAACTCCATTCCACTAAACTAATGCTACATTTTTCAATTAGTAATTAAAATGCGTTGGAATGAGAAAGAGAAATTAAAATTAAAATAAGTTAATTATTGTCACTTTTATCATTATTTGTTATAATTATAGTGATTATGAGTATTCAAAATTTTGTTAATAATAATAACAGCAACAACAATAATAAATAATAATGATGATAATGATAATAATATTAACATCTTCGTCATCCTTAACGCTGTAGTCGTCATTGTGGTTATTATTATTAATATTACCCTTATTCTCACTATTATTATCATTATTATTAACAACAACAATGACAAGAATAATGATGATGATGGCGATGATGATATAATCATATTTTAATAGAAGATACAAGTAGAATTATGAAATTTGGATAGAGATAAATGGTGAGTTCAAAGAATGAGAACCTGATTCCCAACCCACTCTCTTCTCCAATTGGAATCAAGTTCTCATTTTTTATTTTCAATTTCACACTATTAGAAAATAGGCAATAAATAAAAGGAAGTGTAAGGCAGACAATTTATCCATTGTCCATATCCTTGCCACCCATTTGTGACAGAATTTTTTCCATCATGAATTTATGATAATTTTTTATAATCATATATTAAAAATAATAAACCTTAATAATTATCTATTGCTTGAACCAATTAGATAGTGACACATCATTTATCACATTAATTAGAATACAAATTTAATATTCAAATTAAATATGTATAGTATTATTAATTTTGAAAATGACATTACAAAAATAAAATATTGCAATCAAATCTAGGATTTTTTTTTAAGAAAAATATTAAAGCGTGATACGAAATAAGATATGACCAAATAAGATAATATAAATTGACAACCCTAATAAAATATTTTTTGTTGACACTATTTTAGACAAAATTATTTATTGGTTTATTTATTTTTTTATGTTTCAAGTAATGAAAATAAAAATTAAACACATAATATTAAATGATTAGTGACATGTAACTATTTAAACTAAGTACGACGACGAAACTTAAAATACTGCAACGGAACTATGATTTAGACACACACACACGTCTATGGTTGCTTAGCCCTTAATGTAGGGTTTCCATAAGTTTCTTGACCTTCACATCCAGCGGAAATAATAATTAAAAAGTAATTATTTTCTTTTTTAGAATAAAAGTCATGTAATTAAATTAAATTAAATATAAATGAAATGAAACGTGAGGACGACAGCGAGTCAACTTTATTTTCTGTAAATACTGATCCCAAAGACCACTTCCTTTGTCAAACTTTTCTTCAATTGCTTCTTTATAGAAAGCATTATTAACCATTGGGTTCTACAAATTGGCGTGACTATTGCCTTTCACATTTTAGATTTTGTAATGCTTGATCATAATCTTCATCCTGATCATCGACAAGCTGCATAATCTTTAAGGGAAAAGAAATGAAAAATAAAATAAAAAATGAAAGCTACATTCATTTTCACTTTCGTTCCAATGTGAACATTCATCCTTTGATGGAGAAATGGAAAACGAATTAATTGCATTTCCAAAGCAAGTTGAAATAAAGGGGGAAAAATTGTAAAGACTCAAGTGAAGAACACCCTTAAGTTTTATTTGGGATTAAAATACAGTAACTTTTAAGTTACAGTTACTATAAAAAAAAAAGTTATAACTATTAAATAAAAATTAATAATTTGTAGTAAATATAAATTTTAAATCATAATTTTGACAAGATTATTAAAGATATAATAAATTTTTCATGATATAAATAAAAAATTATATTAACATATCTTCTAATCTACAGCCGTTAATATTTACCAAATATTTTAATATTATAACTTTTAAATTACAGTTACCCAACCTCAACTCCAAAGACACTCTTAATCCATTTTGCTACAGTATAGGTAGGCAAGCAACTTCCCTTTCAAAGCTTTTTCTTTTCTGTTTCATTTTAAGGTTTCTTTTCTTTGTTAACTGATTTTCAACAGTTCTTTTGTACTATCTATCCTACTTGCTTTCTTGCGAAGCAACTTCATTATGTTTTAACATGTAGGGAATCTCTTTTTTTTTTCAAAACAAAAAAGTTTTTTTGAGGATTTAAAGGGTGTTTGTGAAGTGGGTTCTTTAACATTTTGGCTGTTGGTTTGATTATGCAGAGAGAGGAGAGATGTGATGAAGATGGAAGGTGAAGCTAGCAGTAGTAGCAATGAGAGGGCACTTCCCAATCGCCATGGTTTCATTGATACTGTATTTTCCTGGTCTCTTCAGGACATTCTTAATGAAAATCTTTTCAAGGAAAAGGTTTGCTCTAATTTCTTCCCCATTTTCATTCTCATTTTTGAACAGTTTTTTCACATGGATATGAAGGTTTGGCCATGCTAACTTACATTCATATTATGTGACTCCATAGTTAAAAAGAGAACTGAGCTCATGCTGTAACAATTAATGACACATGTGATGTAAAATCCTTTTAGAGTAGTTTCCTATAAATCTTTACTAATTAGTTAGATTCTAGCATTTCCCTTTTTGAGTTGGAAGTTTGTTTGATATCTTCACTAATATGTCTAGCGTTGCTCTTTCAATTATAGATATTAATGTTTACCTATATTAATGATGTATAACTAATTTTAATTTTGAAGGAAAGCAGAAGCGTGTTACTTGCTATCGAAATTAGTACTTGAAAGTATCTAATAAAGGACCAGATAGCTTATAAAGTGTTTATGAATGTTTTGCATCAAGTTTCACGGGCTCAGCTATTTCAGATTTCAGTTACCTTCTATGATCATGGCACGAAGACTATAGATTGCTTATACAAAATTCTGTGATTGTCCTATGTAACTATTGCTGTATATGAACATTTACATTTCTAGTCCTTTTATATGCCTGACTGTAAACACCCACGTGTGTTTTCTTACACTGTCTTTCTGCAATATTTTAAACCTAAGAACCTTTGTGCTGTTCTGCCCATTTTATGTTTCTGCTAGCGAATTTCATTTTACATTCAACTGTACACTAACTGCTGTTTCGTTCCTTAGGTGAAACAAATTCCATTATCGTTTCAGTCTGACAGTCAGTATTTTGAGTCATTTGTTTTCCCCTTGTTGGAAGAAGCACGAGCAAACCTGTTCTCAAGCCTGGAAAATATTTCAAAAGCACCTTTTGCTCAAGTGGTTGCTTTTGATGATTCTGAGCCATATGGACCAATGTTGTATGATGTTCAGGTGGGTTACTGGAGCAACAGATTCAGTGATCTCGGCAAAGAGCCTTACAAAACACTGCCAGGGGATATTTTAGTTCTAGCATATGATAAGCCCGAAACTGCCTCTGATTTGCAGAGGGTGGGAAGGATACAGACTTTTGTAGCAGTCACAAAAATAGCAGAGGTCGAGAACGAAAGTGATGAGAATGAAAGTGACGAGGAGGATGTGGAAAAGAATGAAATTGATACAAGTTCCACTTATTTTCAAGTCAGGGCCTCTAGAAAAATCCAAATTGATGGTGCAAAGAAATTACCATTCTTGATTTTCTTGACTAATATAACTACAAACAGAAGAATATGGAACTCCTTACATATGAACGGAAATTCAAAGATTATCAAGGAAATTCTGTGCACTGATTCTGTGGTAAGTGTTTTGGAGATGATCTTTTAGATTATGATCTTTCTTTATGTCATGTAATTAGTTTACCTTCACCGGTATGGAATGTCCTACTTTTATACGAGGTAATGCATGATGAATTGATTATAATGCATCATCAAAGTAGGATAACATTAATGGCTTTTAGGCTCACTGAATATACTTCTGCCTTCTGACATTAGCTGTTGATTGATTGTTACACTTTCATCTCGAGTGCTAGGTTGATGAAAATTGCAAACTCTGTTCCGTGCAAAGTGAGGGTATCTGGAATGAGATATTTGGTTCTAGTTTATCTTCTACCCTGAATGATTCACAAGTACAGGCTATCTTATCCTGTCTTCGTCATACGCATTGTGACCACAAGGCCACTGTCCAACTTATTTGGGGCCCGCCGGGCACGGGGAAAACTAAAACTGTTAGTATGCTGCTCGTTAACCTCTTACAAATGAAGTGTAGAACCCTCATTTGTGCCCCAACAAATGTTGCAATTAAGGAACTTGCCTCTCGTGTTGTGAAACTGGTGAAAGAATCAGTTGAAAGAGATTCTAGAGATACTCCGTTTTTCCCACTGGGAGAGATTCTCTTATTTGGAAATAATGAGCGTCTTAAAGTTGATTCAGGAGTTGAGGAGATATATTTGGACTATCGTATTAAGAGGCTTGTGGAGTGCTTTGCACCGCGCACCAGTTGGAAGCATTATTTTGGTTCCATGATAGATTTTCTTGAACATTGTGTTTCTCAGTATCATAACTTCTTGGACAAAAGGATGAAGCCAAGTGAAGACATCAATGGAAACATGATCGAGCAGAAAGAATGCTGGAAAGAAGCTGAAGCGAGCAAGGGGGAGATGCCATTTCATGAGTTTGTCAGAGAAAGATTTAAAGATACTGCAGCTCCACTTAGAAGTTGCATTCTTAACTTCCGTACTCATATACCCAAGTGTTACATCGGGGAAGATAATATTCAGGTCATGGTAACCCTTATGAATTTACTTGATTCTTTCGAAACCTTACTGTTTCAAGACAACGTGGTTTCTGAGGAGCTTGAAGTACTTTTTTCACATTCAGTAGATGAAGATTTTTCTCAGTCAATTCAGGATACAAAGTACTTGTTACACAAGAAGAGAAGTGAATGTCATTTTGTTTTAAGAAATCTTCGGAATTCTTTTAACGAACTTGCCCTTCCAAGTGATATGGACAAAGAGAGACTTAAAGATTTAGTTAAGCGTTTCTGTTTTAAAAGGGCTTCTTTATTCTTTAGCACTGCTTCAAGTTCATATATGCTGCATTCAATGGCGATGGAACCACCGGTCTTTCTAGTTATAGATGAAGCAGCACAGTTAAAGGAAAGTGAATCAACCATACCTCTACAGCTCTCGGGTATAAAGCATGCAGTTCTTTTTGGAGATGAGTGTCAGTTACCAGCTATGGTTGAAAGCAAGGTATGTTATTGTTTTTTTTTTTTTTTTGACTACAAGGTATGTTATTGTTATTTGGACATCTTACATATGTTTTCTTTTGTCTCCTTTGCATTTCACCCTTGTTTAATTGAATTTTAGTTGAAATCGAGTATGTAGCTTTCTACACATTTGATGCTCACTTCTTCATTTTTTTCCTCTCTTTTTTACATTTCTTTTCAGGTTTCTGGAGAAGCTTGTTTTGGTAGAAGTTTATTTGAGAGGTTAAGCCGTTTGAGACACTCACGTTTGAGACACTCAAAACACCTGCTCCGTATACAATACAGAATGCATCCATCCATTAGCCTCTTCCCAAACTCATATTTCTATGACAACAAGATTTGTGATTCCCCTAGTGTAAGGGAAAGAAGCTATGAAAAACGATTTTTGCCTGGGCCAATGTATGGTCCATATTCTTTCATTAATGTGTTTGGTGGAAGAGAAGAGTTCATTGAGCACAGCTGTAGAAATATGGTTGAGGTATCTGCAGTGATGAAAATTCTGCTGAACTTGTACAAAGGTATGTCTTGGTGGAGCCTCACTCTTGTACACATCTAAATATTTTTGCCTCACTGTAGCTTTTGTTTATTTGAATTTTGATATTTTCCTTTGAGAAAGAAGATATACTTTCATCTTATCAACATTTTCTGCTATTATGATTCATGATTGTATGGGTTTGTTCAACCACTCTTATACTATTTTCCCAGTTAAGACTGCAAAATTGTACAGATTCATTTTATTTCCTGTTAAACATAATTGAAGAGAAAAAGGAGTGTAATTTAGATGCAGTGGTGCAATTAAGAGATTGAACGATGTGATTATGATACAGATATTGCATGTATTCTGACTGCATTACTGGGAAGAGATATCCCTGTCATCTTGCAAAATATGTATCCTTTAGATTCCCTTAGTGCACAGTGTAAGTAATTTGTGCTCTAATCTATTAAAAAAAGAGCCTATCAATGTGAAATATTTCTTTCTGTCAGTGTACTTTGAGTATATTAACACATCAATTTCTTATTTCCTTGTAATCCTTAACGTGCAGCTTGGATTCACTCAAAAGAGAAGCTCAGCATTGGTATAGTGTCGCCTTACAGGGCACAAGTTGTTGCAATTCAAGAAAAACTTGGAAGTATGAGAAAAGTGTAGGCTTTGCTGTAAAAGTGATGTCCATTGATGGTTTTCAGGGAGGAGAAGAGGACATAATAATAATTTCAACTGTAAGATCTAACAATGGTGGATCAATTGGTTTCATATCCGATCCCAAGAGAGCAAATGTGGCTCTTACGAGGGCTAGGTAACATGCAATATCTTAGAATATTACTCATTATTTGGTTTATTTTGAACTACAATGGTGAATAACTTCTGTCGATTTGACTCCTTATAGGCACTGTCTTTGGATTTTGGGGAATGAAAGAACTTTAACTCGTAATAAATCTGTTTGGAAAGCCTTAGTCCTTGATGCTAAGGCTCGTAAGTGTTTTTTTAATGCTGACGATGATAAGGATTTGGGGAAAGCAATATTAGAGGTGAAGAAAGAGCTTGATGAATTAGATGAACTCCTCAATCCAGGAAGTGTACTTTTCAGAAGTCAAAGGTGGAAGGTACTTAATTTTAGTCATCATACTTTCTTTCACAATCAGTGTCTCTGTTATGGCTTGTTACTAATTATTTTCTTCTGTCCTCAGGTTAATTTTAGTGATAACTTTTTGAAATCATTTCGAAAGCTGACTTCAAAACGGACCAAAACGTTGGTTATCAACCTTCTGCTGAAACTTTCTAGTGGGTGGCGACCTAAGAAGAGAAATGTGGACTCAGTCTGTGCAAGCTCCTTACACATCATTAAGCAATTTAAGGTTGAAGGATTCTATATTATTTGCACAATTGACATAGTGAAGGATGCGGAGGAATCTCAGTACATCCAAGTTTTGAAAGTCTGGGATATATTGGCTTTGGAGCATGTCCAAAAACTGGTGACTCGTCTGGATAACATATTTGTGAAGTACACTGATGAGTATATTAATCTTTGCAAAGAGAAATGTATTGAGGGGTATGTCTATTCTTTTTTCTCATTGTTTTGATTCCTAAACATTAGAGCATTGCTTGGAGTGAAAGGAATATGATCGTTTAGTCATTTTGGGTGAATTTGTTTTAATTACTTCGGGTTGTTTCTTTGCACCAGGAATTTAGAGGTTCCAAAGACTTGGGCAGCACCTTCAATTATTGTCCGGTTCAAGAATCTTGCTGAGAATGAATGTGGGAGTGACTTAAGTGGCGCTGCATCTGATAGTAGAAATTATGCTGAGAATTCAAATGTGAGTGACAGTCTGTTGTTGATGAAGTTCTACCCCTTATCATCAGGTGTAGTGAGCCACCTCCTATCTGACCGTGACGGTAGAGAATTGGATCTTCCATTTGAAGTGACAGATGAGCAGTTGGAGATTATCCATTTTCCTAGAAGCACCTTTGTACTTGGTCGGTCGGGTACTGGGAAAACTACTATTCTGGTAATGAAATTGTTTCAGGAAGAAAAACATCACCACATGGCAGTGGAACAATTCTATGGAGTAAATAATAGTTTAACTCTGCATACTAGCCAGGAATCGGAGATTGAGGAGGGTCTTGAGAAGACTGAAAGAGCTATCCTGCGGCAACTTTTTGTGACAGTCAGTCCTAAACTATGTTTTGCTGTAAAGCGACATATATCTCACTTGAGAAGGTGCATGGTTTGTTTTAATGAAATCTCTGTTAAGTTTTATTTTTTATTTAAAAAAAAAATCCTCTTCATCTTATATCTAGAAATGATGAATTTGCACGAGTTTGATAAGTTAGGTTCTATATAATTGGTTCTTCCTTTCTTCTTTTCTGTTAAGGAAATTAGAAAATTTTTCACTTCTAAAACCAAACATATAATTTTAGTGCGCCTATGAATATCGAATGGTAGAAGGCATGTATATGAGTTGAGGAAGTTAGCTTTACTGTCAAACATTTTCTGTCCTGACTGAAACCGAAAGCTTCTAATGATTCGAAATCAACATTTTAGTTCTCCTTTTTTTTCCTCTTTAAGATTGCTATGAACGGAAATGATGGCTAGGGGTTACCTTAATTAGCTTAAGTTTAAACCAGTTTAATGCATTTTCTATTTTTTGTTAATCATGTTGAAATTAGAAAAGAATTCAAATTTTCAGTGCTGTTTTTTTCTTTTAACTCTCTGAATAAAACATAAAAGAAAACAAAAATCTTAGCGGGTTTAAGAAGCTTTAGGCTTCTTATTTCATATCATATTTCAATGCATTCATCATGTTTGTGAGTGTCTCAACATTTTATTGACAATAAGCCTTGTTTTCTGGTATTTGAAGATGTTTTAACTTGTTAATTTTGATTGATGCATCTGCAAAATCATCTTACAAGTGTGATATGCAATAGAATCATTTTTAAGCAGCCTAATTTTAGTTGCTGCTACTTGCCTATTGTCTGAAAAATAGTGTTTAGTGTTTTTAGGTTCTCAGCTGTATCCACTAAATTGATTAACAATTTTAATGCTTTCCTTGACATTTGCTACATTGAATATGTTTTGTGTCTAATGATTGGCCTTGTTAAATCTGCAGCTCTGCCTTTGATGGAAAGTTCGCAGCAGAAAGCATTGAGATTAATGATATTGATGATGCTGCAGAATTCAGAGATATCCCAAATTCTGTTGTTGATATTCCAACAGAGGCTTACCCTCTTGTCATAACATTTCACAAGTTCCTGATGATGTTGGATGGCTCATTGGATAATTCATACTTTGATAGATTCCATGATGTAAGGAAACACTACGGTCAAGTTCAAAATTCAAGATCACTTTTCATACAGAACATTATCAGGACTAAAGAAGTTGATTATGAAAGGTTTAGTTCAACTTACTGGCCTCATTTTAATGCACAACTAACAAAGAAGCTTGATCCTTCTAGAGTCTTTACTGAGATTATATCTTACATAAAAAGTAGTCTCCAATCAATTGATATTATTGATGGTAAACTCAATCGGGAGGATTATGTTAATTTATCAGAGACCAGGATTTCCACTCTCAGCAGACAGATGAGGGAGAAAATCTATGATATTTTTGAAAACTATGAACAAATGAAGTTGAGAAATGGTGAATTTGATTTGGCCGATCTAGTTAATCATCTTCATCATCGACTTAAAGAAGGAAGTTATAAGGGTGATAAATTTCATTTTGTTTACATTGACGAAGTTCAAGATCTTACTATGAGTCAAATCGCTCTGTTCAAGTATGTCTGCAGAAATATTGAAGAGGGTTTTGTTTTTTCCGGTGACACAGCGCAGACAATTGCTAGGGGCATTGACTTTAGGTTTCAAGATATACGATCTCTGTTCTACAAGAAGTTTGTACTGGAATCGAGAAACAATGGTGATGGTGGAAGACAAGAAAAAGGACAACTCTCAGATATTTTCAATTTGAGTCAGAACTTCCGTACCCATGTAGGTGTGCTTAACTTAGCTCAAAGCATCATGGAACTTCTTTACTGGTTCTTCCCTCATTCCGTTGATATTTTAAAACCTGAGACTAGTCTTATATATGGAGAGCCTCCCATTTTGCTTGAATCTGGGGATGAGGAAAATGCAATCTTAAAAATTTTTGGAAACAGTGGGGAAGTGGGAGGACATATGGTTGGTTTTGGGGCAGAGCAAGTTATATTGGTCCGTGATGACTCTGTTCGAAAGGAAATTTCCAATTATGTTGGGAAGCAAGCTCTTGTGCTGACAATAATAGAGAGCAAGGGCCTTGAGTTTCAGGTGATTTATTATTGAAAACATTTTAGTAATAGTGCAGTAACAAGAGTAGATTTTTATTTTGATTGGTTATATCATGCTACACGTTTTGAGTACTCTCCTAATCTATGGTGATCTTTTTGTTGGTGGGGTCTTCTGTGTTCTAGTTAACAGTTTCAAAATGCACTGTACCTCTGTTACCCCTTGTCAGATTTTTCTCCATGGACAATGTAGAATAAGCATATCTAGTAGCTGATGAAACTACTTCTGGGGACTATTTAGTGGTCAGTTTCTTATGGATGAGAATGAAAACACAAGGAGATTTTTCAGTTGGTCGGCTGGGTACTGGGAAAACTACTATAATATTCTTAGCTAGATGTTTTCCAGTTGAACCAGCTAGTAGCCACACTTCATTGATTAGAAATAAGTACATAAAAATAGGAATAGAACCAAGAAGATAACCAATTCTATGACTAAAATACAACAATTGGAGATATTTTACTGTCAAATAAGATAATATAAGAAACTGATAAAGTTCATGCCAATTTTAGTTGCGGCCTTAAAAAGCATGGTTTTTACTTTTAATTTGATTTGATTTTCTGAAATGTTTTAATTCATACATCCAAGTTTTCATCCCTTGTTCTTCACTGTAGTTATCAAGAATCCTTAATTTCACCATTGTTAACTTGCATTATCTCTTTCTATAGGATGTACTGTTGTACGACTTTTTTGGCTCTTCACCTCTGAAAAATCAATGGAGGGTGGTATATGAATATATGAAGGAACAGGCTTTGCTTGACTCCACATCACCTAGGTCCTTCCCAAGCTTCAATGAAGCTAAACACAATGTATTGTGCTCTGAACTGAAGCAACTGTATGTAGCCATCACTCGCACACGGCAAAGGTTGTGGATATGGGAAAATATGGAGGAGTTCTCCAAACCTATGTTTGACTATTGGAAGAAAAAGTCCCTTGTTCAAGTCAGGCAGTTGGATGATTCACTTGCACAAGCAATGCAAGTAGCAAGCAGCTCAGAGGAGTGGAAGTCACGGGGCATTAAGGTACTAGTAATCTTTACCCTTTTTTGCCCTTTGTGAGGGAGAGAGTGTTTGTGTGCCTATGAACTCATTTATTTGTTACATACCGAATGTATTGTACTTTTTCACTAGCACTGGTATCAATTTATTCTGATTGCCATTTTTCTATTTCTGGCACCCAAAAGAGATTTGATGTTTGACATTCATTATTAGACTGCATGCCTGCATTGCATGGAACAAAACATGATGATCATGATTACCATCGCCATTACTTTTTAACTCCTACTATTATTATCATTGTCTATGTAGTGCCTCTTGCATTGCCAGAATCCTTTCTTGAGAAGACACCTTTTAGTAAAATTTTACTGGAAAAACTGCATGATCATCGCTGCATTTATCAAAACATGGTCATGAATAATTCAGTCCATGCATTTATGTCTGTGATTTAGACTACTACTATTGGTGCTTCAGTAATCTGTACTAAACAATAGGATGGCATTGACATTGCTAACAGTGCAACTGGTGTTACCTTTTATTTATGTCAGCTAAACGGATGATGTTGTCAACACCCTGCATTTTCTTTCTAGGAGTGAGATGGATGTTTGCTCCTTGTCAAAATCAAACGTCATTTTTCCTTTCTGCTAATTATTTGCTGTTTCCAGCTGTTTTGTGAGCATAACTATGAAATGGCAACTATATGCTTCGAAAAAGCTAAGGATTCTTATTGGGAAGGAAGGTCTAAAGCAACCGGCCTCAAGGCAGCAGCTGATCGTATTTGCAGTTTGAACCCTCTAGAGGCTAATGTTTTTCTTAGGGAAGCTGCCAAAATTTTTGAAGCCATAGGCAAGGCTGATTCTGCTGCCAAATGTTTTTATGATTTAGGAGAATACGAAAGAGCAGGTATCAATTTGACATTTAGTGTTGATGGAATATAGTGCTGTGGTATGGCTGAAGTTTTGTTTATGTTATCTTCTCCCATAACTTGAATGTCCCGTGGTTGAATTCTGACACTTGTGATGTTGGGTATTTGGTATTTTCAGGAAAATTTTTAGATTATAGATAAAATGTTATGATATTTTTGTACGACTTATGAGACTATAAATTTGACAATCAGATTAAATTTCTTATTCCTGCAGGTCGGATTTATATGGAAAGATGTGAGAAACCTGAGCTGAAAAATGCTGGGGAATGTTTTTCTCTGGCGGGGTGCTATGAGCTTGCGGCTGATGTATATGCCAGGGGCAATTTTTTCTCAGAATGTTTAGCTGTTTGCTCGAAAGGCAAACTTTTTGACATTGGCTTTCAATACATCAAAAACTGGAAACAGCAGGCTGATACAGATGTTGGTCTAGTTGGAAGAAGCAAGGACATAAACAAAATTGAACAAGACTTTCTACAGAGTTGTGCTCTTCATTATCATGGGCTCAATGATAACAAATCGATGATGAAATTCGTTAAAGCTTTTCATTCCATGGATTTGATGCGCAACTTTTTGAAGTCTAAAAGTTGCTTTGATGAGCTTCTGATGTTGGAAGAAGAATCAGGAAACTTCATGGATGCTGCAAAAATTACAAAACTGAGAGGAGATATTCTTCGTACAGCAGATTTGTTACAGAAGGCAGGAAATTTCAAGGAAGCTTGTAATCTCACTCTCAACTATGTGCTTTCCAACTCTCTTTGGTCACCTGGGAGCAAAGGGTGGCCCTTAAAGCAGTTTACACAGAAGAAGGAGCTTCTAGACAAAGCCAAGTCACTGGCAAAGAATGACTCGAAGCAATTCTATGAATTTGTATGTAATGAGGCTGACATTTTATCAAATCATCAGAGTGACCTGCTGATCTTGAATCAACAATTAAATGCTTCTAAAAAACATCAGAGTAACAGCGGTGAAACATTATCTGTTAGAAAGATTCTTGATTTGCATCTGAAAACCAATTCCTCTAAATATGGGTGGGAAGATGAATTGGTTTTAGATGTCAAAGCATATTCAGAGGAGACAATTTGTAGAAACAGCGTTACTGTTCAGAATCTGGTCTACTTTTGGGACTGCTGGAAGGATAAGATCGTGAATGTGCTTCAGTATCTTGGATGTCTCAAAAGGCAGCACCTTAATGACTTTAGAAGTTATGGAGGTTTCTGCTTGAATTACCTTGGTGTGTGGAAGCAATACAATAATCTGAATACCACCTATCTTTTGTTGAACTCCGATGCTGATTGGGTGAGAGAATTGGACAGTAAAAGTGGGAAGTTGACCTCTATCAATGTCCATCAGCTTGTAGAGGCGGCTAGGAGTTATTGGAGTTCTGAGTTGCTCTCTGTTGGTATGAACGTCTTGGGCAATCTTGAAGCCCTTTATAAGCAGTCATCCAAGAATTCACCATCTATGTCTTGGCAAGTACCGTGTCTTGCTTACATATATGAAGTTGCAAAATTTCTTCTGAGTTCCAAGTATCTGAACCTCCAGTACCATGCTATGGGACTGCAGAAATTTGTTGACCAATCAACTGAGCATTTCTTTGACTTTATATTTCCCCTAGACTGGCGAGAATCAATGAAAAAGAATATGATTTTTCTGAGAGGAACTGAGTTGTACAGGAATATCATCAAAGAAATTATTTTTAAGCACATTGGTTTGAAGAGTAATCTATCTCACAGGCTAATTGGAAGCACGGTGGTAATGATTCTTGGGACAGGCAAGTTAAGCAATGATGTACATGAGAGAGTTGCAAGACGGTTTGATGGAAATTCACCATGGAAGGAATTTGTCAAGAGTCTCTCTTGGAATATGGGATCTGAATCTTGTCAGGGATCTGCATCGTACAGTAACTCTGATGAATTGGAAGAGGTTTCTCATATTTGGAAATTCTATAGAGCTTTATTGGATACTTATGAAGCCAACTGGAGGATAGCTAGCTATATAACACCAGATTGTTTCCTGTATCTTATCGAGCGCCTTTTGATTTTATTGTCTAGCTTCAAGGGCTACATTTACAGTACAAAGTCATCTTTTGTTGATTGGTTTATCTACCAGGAAGGGAGCACCTCTCTATCTTTCAGCTTAGGTCTTGATGTTCATCAATCCTTTGGAGTTGTACTTGAATTTATTTTCAACATCGTTCAGCAGTTCCTATACAATGAGAAGGAAATGATGCAGTGGATTCAACAATCTCATACAAAAAATAAACAGTACCACTCATTGGTGGTTTTGAGATTGGTTGTCATAGTATGTTTGCTTCATTTGAACTTTGGGAATTCCATGAATTTGCTTGTTGACTTGCTGGGCAGAAACTATATTTCCAATAAGTTGCCATGGGAATTCTGTGATGCCCTCCGCAGAGGACAAAAACGTGATGTTCTGAATGTTATTGCTGAAGCATTTAAAAAGATAGGCAATCCTCTTGTGGTTGCGAGTTTGGGAGGAAATTGCCCAAAATTTGCATGTGCAGATGCAATTTTTGTGGACATGAGGGTCACCAAATGCAAGGAGGACATTTTAAGAATTTTATTTCCGGTAAATGAAGCCTCTCAAGGTCATGCTGCAGCTGCTAGAATGGAAGCCACTAATATACAAAGGGAAGAACTGCCTACAGACAGTTGTGAACTAGGGAAGCGTTCAAACGTTTCATCTTCTAGTTCTACTTCCCTGCAAGATCTGGGAACAAATAGATTGAATGTAAAAGTGGATGACCTGCTGATGAACCTCGGGCAATTCTGGAAAATATTTGAAGCAATAGAGTTTGGATGCTTTGGAATAGTGTTCAAAGACTCAGCTACTAAAGTAATGCCAAGTTGTTTCACATTGTCAGTTTGGCTTCAGTTTGGAGCTGGTGATAAACTGTGCACAGAGTAATGTGAATACCTTTTTGTTTGCTGATTTGTTCTTGGTGTATCTTGTAGGAGGATGTGAAGAAAAGTATTCAACTTTTAACTGCTGCAATGGATGGATGCTCTCAGAAAAGCTCTTTTAATGGTGAAGATAAAATCCGATGGGATGAAGCAGCCAGCATGCTTGAAGATTTGAAACTGCTTTATGCTGCACTTGATGGTGTGATGAGGTCAGTTTAAAAAGGATGTTGACTTGCAAGGTTCACAATAGCATTACAAAATTGAAAGATTTTTGCTTTTCACAATGTCCAAATCAAAGCTGTTGCATGCATGATTTTTTAAAGGCAATTGGAATCTGCATTAGTTAGTCAGGGTTGGTGTATAATATCAGTTCCCATAATAACATTTGATCGTCTAATTTCTTCAGTGGGCAGAAACCGGAGAACATTCCAACACTCCAAAAAATTTACAATACGTTGCAGTCAAGAAGACCGGAAATAGAACCTTTCCTGAATCAGCTATTGCAGCAATACATAATTGGTAAAGGCAAGTCATCAGAGACTGGCATTGTATCAGCTGGTCAATGTGAAGTGGAAAACACCGACAGCAATGCCGATTACTATGGCAATTCTGATAAGGGAAAGATGGTTTCTACATCGGCAACCAGTGCTTCTGAAGACCAAGGCGTCAGTCAGAAACCTGAAAACAAGAGGTCGGGACCAACCAAGCCCAAAAAACACAAAAAGGGGAAACGTGGCCAGAAATATAAGTAGTGTAGCCTGATACAACATTTTTCCTCTACAAAGTTGTTGCCGGTAGTTACTGCCTGAACTCCTGCTCTTTGCACTGTAGTTAATTAACTTCCATACTAGCGTCTTACCATTTGATTAAAACTGGGCAAATGAATCGGCAAAACGTGCAATGAACAGAACCTCCTCATATTACTTTGCATTCGATTGTGGTAAGTGCTAAAAATGGCAATTTGTATTGTACGCGTGATTACTAGTTTTTTTAGACTTTTACAACTATTAGGTCCATCCAAGACTTAAAACTTCATTATTTGGTGCATAATATTGGCACATTAGTAGAATTTATCATTATTTGGTGCATAACATTGGCACATTAGTAAACTTTCAACTCCAAAATGCGGACACGCCGGTTTGGGATGAGAATATCATCCTTAAATCAAGTGTTGCTATAATGAGCAAGGCTGGGAAATATTTTGGGGTTCCTTTGACGTTGTACCGCAAGTCTATCGATAAACTTGCTTATTGGAACTACTGACGATAACGATCTAAAAAGATATTCAATGTGTTCTAAAACTGATCAAACTGGTCAATCATCAACTATAGTAATACTAATCATATAGAAAATCAGCAAAAAGCTGCCTGTTAACCCAATCAAAAGCTTATCCAAGGAAAACTGGACAGACTTGCAGTGATCTTTTGTATAAAATAAAGCTCAAAACCCAAAAACAAATTTCTGTTTAAACCATAAAACAAAGCTCCATCAGCTATGCTTATGGAGAATCTTGAGCTGAATTCCTTGAGTTAATGGAAAACAACTCCAGAATAGACTTTATCCAACTTCTGGGGTTCTGTCCTAAATCCAAATTCTAGAACATGCAGAAGCCATCAATACACTAAATATAAATTTAAGACGAAAGCATGGCCGCAATCATAGGGCAAAAAAACAAATCGTTCAAATATAGGTGAATAAAATCAGTATTGAAAGAGAAAAAAACAAAAACATTGTTTCCCCCCAACTTTTTCCTCAACTCACAAATCATCATCCCTTTAGATTGGACAAGGAAAAGCTGCTGAACATATACAAGTTTAAGCATGGCCACTAAATTATGTTTATTAATACATGGGCTTAGACTTTAATGCTGAAGCATAAGTCAGAATTTGGTATCGGTTGGAAATTAAAAGAGTTCGCTTCGTTCTTAAATGGGTGCATATCTTTGTTAACACAGCAGAGAAAGTCAGAAAATTTATGATCACCATACAAATTAACCTGTAGTGCTGTGTGTACAAAGGACACTAAACCTTTGATTCGCAATCTCTTGCTTAACTCATTCTCATGAGATATAACAAAAATGGAACAGAACTCAGTTTCCTTTACCCTTATTTCTCAGTACGTCATCTGTGAAACCCAAATGACAGTTTTCCACAACCAACTAAACATAACAAGAAGAAGTTGATTATTACCGAAAACTCAAATCCGTAAGTCAGTTGTTGGTGTTCTTGATATCATCGTTGGTCCCAAAGAGCTTCATCCGCGACAACGGCGTCCTCAAATAGCCTTCAACTTCAAACTTCTTCGGCGAAAGTTGTCTATACTTAGCAAACTCCTCTTTAGCTTCCGCATTCCTATCAAGCAAGCTATAAATCATTCCCTTACAAAAGTAAGGCCTAAAATCATTTGGATCCTCAATCTCCAATTCTTGGTAACTCTTCAAAGCCTCATCGACGTTCTTTTGCAAGAACTTTATCTGCGCCATTATAAACCTCACATCTCTAGCTTCTTTCAATTTGTTCTCATCCTGGGCAGTCCCCAAAGCCTCTTCTAATCTCTTTACCACCGCCTCTCCCTCCCCGCATCGGTCCATCAACAACGCATTCTCAAACAAAGCCTCAAAAGACAGAGGATTGCTGGCGAGAATTTCTTCGAACACATTGCGTGCATCTTGGGTCTTGCCCATTTCACTGAGCAACCTGGCCATCAAGAATTTCCAGTCGGTAACCTGGGGCTGGGCAACGACTAGGCGTTGGAGTATAGTGAGAGACTCTTGATCCTCCCCATTTTCAAGCTTTTTCTGTAGAAGGGTTTTGAGAGATTCAATGGCTTGATGTTCATCATCATGTTCATTCTCGTGCTCGGTGTGGGTTTCAGTGACTGTGACAGGAGGGGTAAGGGATTCAGCTTTAGCAGGGAATTTTTTGCTAGTGATGGAAAGCGTGGCGCCTGTTATTATGATTGTTGTGGCAAATGACTTGAGGGTTTGAGTTATTTGAGTGGATGTGGAAGAGTTTCTAAACTTGAGTGATGATGCTGATGATGATGATGGGATTGATGGGTTGTTGGTGGCGGTGGTGGTACTGCGATTGAGAACAGAGAATGAAGAAGATGAAGTGGTTAGAAATGAGTAAGAAGACATGGTTTTAATCGATGAGCTGAGCAAAGCAGTGCAATGTTTAGGGTTTCTTTGAGAAGACAAAAATAATGTCAATTGAGAAGATATTGGGGGGAGGCTTTGCCGATCGCCAACAACCATTTTCAGAAAATTACCAACCAACTTTGACCACTTTGAGCATTAATTATATTTTATTTTTTTATTTTATTGGCAAATGGGGTTCATTTACGTTGCCAATCAACCATCGTTGATTGACCAATGTCAAATAACTAAAATATATACACATATATACATATAGAACTCTAATATTTGACACTTTTATTATATTTCATCAACTTTTATTTTTCAAGTAATTTTATTAAAAATTTTAAATTAATTTTTATCTCCTAACATACGTTACTAAATTTTCAATTTATCCTTATTATAATTTTTATCTTTTTTCTTAGTGCTCAAACTTATAAAATCCTACTTTAAAAAGACAAAATTCTCATAATAACTATAGTCCCTTTCTTTCTTTAAAAAGTTATATCATAACTATTAAAAAAAACTTGATACTTCTTCATCATCCTGTATTGAGCAATATAAATTAAATTTTTTATGATAACACAAATAGAGTATACAATATTTGAAAAGAAATAATAATTTTAAAAAGTTAAAAAAATTAAATTTTAAAAAAATAGATTAACTAAATTAAGTATTAATAAAAATGATCATATCAACATACTTAAAAATTATTTACCCTTTTAAATTATTTCATATAAGAATAAAATAGATATTAGTACAAAAGTGATTAACGGCGGATGATAAGATGTAATGAGGAGATCAAATATCACAATTCTAAAAAATATAATCTTTTACTAATATCTAAATTTTAGAATGTGATATCTTAAAAATATTATAATCATGGTTAATTAAAAGACACTTCATTTTAAATTCAATAACAGATTATACAACTCAACAAAATAAATGAATATTCTGAAATTCTCGGAAGATCTTTCCATTGCCGGCTCACCTAGAAGATCCAAATGCAACCAAATCGGAACCATTAAAATTAAAAGCCTTTGTAAACCTTCTTTATTGTTATTAACACCTTTTGAGCATTTTTTCCGAGGTACAGCGGTGCTATTAACGCCCCTTTATAATTTATCTCCATTAAAATGTTTAAAGTTCTATAATTTCTTATGACACCCGTGCTTGTTGCACATATCATTTGCGCAAAAACACCACTAAAAGACTCTTTAAATAAAATTTTATTATTTATTTAAAATATCACATCAACATTTAAACTTCCAAAAAATATCTTATTAAAATTTTTTAAATAAAAAATAATTCTCTCTTCAAATTTAGAGAACTACTTTCTCTCTTTTTAATTTATATTTTATTATTTTTATTATTAAAAAAATATTTTAATTACCATTGATTTTTTTTTTAAAAAAATAATTATTTAATTAAAATAATATTAATTTATTTTTATTTAAAGAATTTTTAAAAAAATAATATATTTTTTTACTTTTCTATTTACCATATAAGTGAACAAATAAATATTTAAAGTGTAAAATTTATAAAAACTTGTGAAGATGCTCTAAGAACGAGATCTTTTTCTTTGATTCCATAACTCAATGCTATTTAAACTCATCAAGTTGCTTCTCAAATTATCATCCCCTACGTTTATCTTTCTAAAGCCAAATCCTCCTCGGCATTAGGCAAATGGTGATAATCAAAACGTATTGTCTTCAGACCGATGCAATGGACTGTACAGGTCATGTTGTCGCAACAGGTATAGGAACAATTATGAAGGATTTTAGAATTAAGTGGCGTGTTATTTTGATTTGAATAAATTATAAACCTTTGATAACATGGTTGGTAACTTTCTACGTCTCTCAAGGTCATCACCAATCTGATTGACAATCTAACGCAATCCCAGACAGTCTGAATTTGCTGCAAGCCAATAGATGCCATTGAAACTTTGATAGAAATTTTTAGATAGGGTTTTAAAAATGAAAACACGTATTGAAATGTGAAAAAAGAAATGTGGGGTTTAATCACGTCTTTTGAAGTAATTTTCATTTTAGGATAAAGTATTTTAATAAGAGAGGGAAGAGGGGGAAGGAGAGAGCAAACAGACAAACAAGAGTCAAATGCTTAATTACATGACTGGGATGATTTCTGCAACTTAAGAGGAAAAAAGAACCACCTAAATTTCAAGTATTTACAACCTAAAAAGAGAGAAAACAACAAAAATTGATAGCAACTCTTACTTATTAAATGCAAGATATGTTGCAGGATCATATCATATTCCTAACCTCTTTAGGCCGCATTCCGAGCAGAACTTAGATGTTTCCCTCAGATATGGTGCTCCACATTCATCACAAAACTTTGCAGGACTTGCTGGCTGAATGTAAGCAATTTACAAATGGTTAGGGGAGGTAAAAGGTGAAGAAAGAAATAATCTTAGTAAATTACAATTTCAAATGACTACTTTCAGAGTGGAACATAATTGTTTAACCATGCAGTCCTATAGCATTTGGACTCATAAACCAACCATTAACAATGGAATCATTTAACCAAGGAGATATGATGTAATTCAAGAATAACTAACAACAAAGAAGTGGGATAAACATGTATGAAAACTTACATCAAGAGTTCCCAAGGTAACTTGAAATATATGTTGCCTTTGTGAAAATTCAGATCAAAAGAAACTCTCACCATTACATGCAAACGTTCACCAACATGACCTCCAGCAAGTGGTTGCAAGCAAGCCATGTGTTGGGAAATGGTTGGAGACTGGTGAGCATGAGCAATATCAGGCAAGTGTGGAGGTGGAACACATCGATGATTTTGGGAAAAGTGGGCTGGATGTTGACCTTGGTGAATTTGTTGATGATGATTGTTGTGAATATGATGAAATTGAGGCTGATGCGAGAGAGGCTGCATATGATGTTTGGAAGGAGTCTGTTGCTGATTCTGTGGCTGCATTGTACAGAAGTTGCATGTAAGTCCCCTTATTGTAGCATGATTATAAGAATTAAAACATTAACAAAATTCTGCCTCAAGCACCATAAAAGGGGTACAATAACAAAATCATACAATAAATACAACTGGCACCAAAAGCACTTATTGTTGTTCTGCATATTATCCTTGATTACCTTTAAAAAAAGGTTTGAGAGTGTGAGGTAAATATTAATTAAAGCAACATCATGTCGACCCACTGACGTGATGAAGATGTCAAATCATTATGAGAAAATTCTCTCCCTCTCTCTCTCTCTCTGGTGATAGCACTTAGTTAAACTGTATTTACTGAAACAATGATTTACAAATTGTCATGAGAAACCTTAAAAATGTTTTTCTCTAACTATTAAGAGATTCTAGAACAAAACCACTGAAAAAACATAACTAGGTCCTTGGTATATAACCAGAGACTTAGCATCAAAAGAGAATGACAAATGCCCCAAGACAGTAGTAGATACGGTAACACCTCCAGAAACTGAAAAGCAGTCCTCCAAAATAGAAAGACTGCCTTACGGTGGATGAAAATGGACACTTCAAAGCTACTCCTCAGAGCTTTGAGACACTAAGGTTCAAAAAGAAGTCCAAAACTTTGATTTTGTCCCATTTAAGTAGAAAAGTCAGGAAGAAAGTTTTTCCTCCTAAGCATAAAGGAACCTGCCTTTCCTCAATCCAGATGACCCGTAAACCGACCATTGCTGCAGAATCACATAAGTTTAAGCAACTGAACTTTTAACTACTCTTTAGCTGCTATAATGAACAAAAAAGATCTTTTATATGACAGAAATCGTTAGTCCAAATGTATCTAGGACAGGCAACTCAATGTTCAACCAAAATGGGAATCTGCAAATAATGGACATCTGGATTCATCTGCTATTATCTAATAATTTATAAGTTTATTATCATTATTATTGCTTCTATAAGAAGAAAAGTAAGCAACAGAGTATATAGATTGAAGGTGTGGCCCACACAAATACAATTCATGAACAGGGGCAAAAAATTAATATTATTAATGCAGGTTTTTTCTTTCCTTTGTATTGCTTACTGCAAAAGAAATTTCAAGAACATGATTTTTCTTTGCTCACTAAATTACCCTTGCAATCCCGAGGTTGCCCTAGGCCATTAATCTGGATGTTGGACAGAGACTTAGAGCATGAACCAGAGCTATTAAAGACATTATGCTTTTGCAGAAAGATAAGGCTAAAGAGAAGGACTTACTTCGCTTATAGTGCGAAATCCTTGTGCAGCAACCATTGTAGAAGAATTATCTGTGCCAGGAAATCCCTGCAAAAAGATTATAAGTATGAAAAAAATTAAGAATATTATCAACTTCAGACAATAAGGCTTATGGTTAGGATATTTAAGTCACACACTGACAATTTTTTTCACCATGATATTTCATATATAAATAATCATCTTTTACGTTATTTTAATGACCAACTAACTTTTGTAACTCATCCTTTTTTACTCTGAACCATACTTCTGATAGGATCCAAGAGGCAACGTACAAGCTGAGGAAAATAGGTAAGAGTCCAAGGATGGTTTTAAAGCTTAAAAATCATGAATAAAACAATAGTAATAAATATGAAATAACAGCATTATGGAAGCCTAAAGAAAATGCTTCAAGTTTTCGGATACCCTATCTATAGGAAACATCACAGTTTGGACAATATTATGATACAATGAAGCACATCATGCTTGCAGGGGAAAAAGGGAGTCAATCTTACAGGCAAAACTGGGATGTTAGATACAGAATTTGAGGCAACACGCCTGTACTTATGTCTTGGAGAATAAAATTTATAGTCTTGAGCAGAGATAGCTACTTCATTTCTGCCAGTCAATCTCTTAAACCTTCAACAATGTATCAATTAGGGAAAAATAAAAATGCATCAAATTTCAAATCAAATCATCAAATAAAAAGATTGTAGTGTTGAATGTAATAAGCTCAAGATAGAATCTAAATTGTAAAGCAACAAATCTAAAATAGAACTTACAGTAACAAATTAAAAAACACGGCCATATTAAAAAGATTAAAGTAAGAGGAATAAAGATACAAAGATTGAAATATCTAAAACAAAGAAAGTTGACTTACATTATTTATTTTTTACTAAAAAAAATGGTATTATATCTTAATGACTTTTTTACTTTCTTTTTTTTTTTTTCAATGTATTTAAAGTTGGAATTGAATAATTTATGTAAGGACAATTTTGGATTTGTATAATTTAGACAAGAATGCATTTGGAATTATATTCAATAATAAAACCTACTGCTCAATATCTTATTCTGAAAAGCCATCCGTTCCTTGTTTTTCAGTTTAAGAATGGTAAAAATATTTTATCAAACATCAAAATCAAATTTTAGCTTCTCAAAAATCACTTTTGACCATCCCAACAACAATCCCAAATTAGCCTTTAGTTTTTTACCTTGACACAACCCAAAAGAAACCCACTAACACAAATATGCTAAACCCAATATAGGGTAAAATAACACATTTTCCACCAGGTGCCCAATAAAGTTTGTAACAATAAACTGCCCACATGTCCATGTTTCTCTTTGCACACATTATATAGAATGCAAGCAGCTTAAACAGTCTTTGAATAGCACTGCCCATGAAGAATCAGTAATCAGTGCCCTAAATGTTTCAATAAAGAAAATTCATTGCTACTGAAAATTTGATAAATAGGACAACTGAACTATGAAAGAGGCATGCTATGGAAAAATAAGAGCAAGAAATCACTTACCACTCAGCATCTTCGATAGGCATATTATTTGGTTTCTCAACAATATCCAAACCATTGACCACTACAAAACGAACTCGTTTCTCTTCTTGTATTACTAATTCTGGAAATCTTGTCCTTGTTTCAAGAGAAGTTGCCAATTCTCTTCGTTTGTATGTACAGGAACCTATAGGTAAAAGATATGACAAGTAAACAGCAAAATGAGCCAAATTAAAATAAAAGAATTCAGTCAGTTTGACAGTTTGATATTTCTTTTAAATGCTACATTCGAAGAAACTGATCTCTTCAGGGAATTGATATTACACACAAACTGGTATGGCCAAAGTGCTGAGTAGAAAGAATGAACAGAAACCAATTTCTTTCGGTGTTCAAAAGAATCCAGAAAATTACTTATTGTTTTCACTAATTGACCAAAAAAAGAAGAGAAAAAAAAAAAAAAAAGGCAATACCTTTCTTAGGAAATTTCTTGGCCAAACTCCTGTATAAACCACCAGCTGCTTCAAGCGCTACCCCAATGGTCTTCTCACGAATACCATTGAAGGAAGCAAGCCTCAAGTTTACATCATTAACAAAGGTTTCGTACATATTAGCAACATACATCAAGGGCAAGGCGAACCTTGGATCACCTTCGTACTGGACATCTCTGTTTTTCCTCTTACTCATTTTGTCTTGACCTGGCTGAGAATAGTCAGCCCCAGAATCAGTCACTTCAATCACATGGTCATTAATAAAATGATCCACAATAATTTGCAGAAATCTTGCCCTTGCTGATTCAATAGGGGAAACATCTGGTTCAAACTTCATTCAAATTAGTAAAGCCCACTTAAGACACAAACCATTCACATATTAATTATGATCTCATTTCATTTTTTTCTGTTTCCTGGGAAACAGAGATGCTTAAATTAAAAAAAATGGAAAAATGGAAAAAGTGATCAGTAAATTTACGAAGAAAGAAGCCTAAAGATCATAAATAGATCTATACAATTATATGCTAATACTTATGATTTCTATTTAAGACAATAAAAAATGAAAAATGGAAAAAGTACCCTCAATTGTCAGAATATCATAGCTGCCCCTTGAAGGACCGCTACTCTCAAGGGGAGAGCGATCTTCATCCACTTCAACACTGTGAAGTTGCAAAGAGTTTCTGTAGGATTCGTGCACGCAATCCTGGACAAAAATAAAATTACAGGGGATTAGGAATTCTTACTGACATATTTAACAAATACAGCATTCAATTTTGTTTTCTTCATTTATTGACAAAGAAAAAAGAAAATAAAACATGAAAATGTTTGTTCTTCTATCCATAATTTTTAACTAACCACTATCTATGATCAACTGAAACCCAAATTTTCTGATCAATACAATTCTATATCTCAAATTTCTGGGGGTCTAGTGGGTAGAAGAAAATTTCTGCACATATTCAGTCCAGATGTGATTAATGGAAGAGGAATGAAAATCTAAGATATACTTACCTCATAAACTATAAACCCACAAAATACAACCTAACCATCCAGTTCACGCAAGAAAGGAAAACCTAGTCAGAGCAAACTTGCTCACAAAATACTATATATGCGAAGAATCGTCCGAATAGAAAGGCAAGGCCATAACCGCACCTCATATAAGATGTTAGCACAGCTGCAATCCACGCAATCCCAGTATAGAATCTTAAATTTGTTTCATAACTACAGTTGCAGATAAAAATAATCCCCAGAATGTGTCCTAAAATTATCACAACTGATGCCCAGTTCTCATGAGGGATTAGAGTACAAATCTTAAAATAAAAGCCTCACATCCCTGTCTCATCTCATGAAATTCTACAAAACAATACCACTCTACCATTTCCCAGCTCAAACTCAATCTGCTTCACAAAGAGCTCATCTTAGCCACTATAGAATTCTTCCACAGTGACAACATCGGTGCTTACTCAGCAGGGCCAATTCATCCAAGGACCTGTTTGGTACAGTGGTTGAGTAGCTGTAGCTTATGGCTTATGGCTTAGAAGCTAAGTTGATTTTATCGACACTTATATGATTAATAGACTACAACAATTTTACTAGTTTTGTCATATACAGTATTATTATAGTTTATTTCATAGTTATAATTCTTTTTTACCACAGCAGCTATGGCGTAAAAACTACAATACATCAATATCAAACAATGCCTTAATATGCTAAAAGATTTACTTATCCAGTTTCATACATTCAAAATACAAGCATTAAGCACGAAATTCAAAAGAGAGAGAGAGAAATTACAACAGCTGTGGAATCATCGTCGTTGTCAAGAGTATCTTGATGATGAACAACAGCGTCGCGATCAACGTCGCCGATTGAATCGATATCAGCAGGGGACCGCGAATCGACGGAGTTGAGGTCGTGCAAAGAGCTTCCAATGAAGGAATTGGAAGGAGGCGCTGATCGCAAATTGTAGTGTTGAACTGGAACCCTAGACCCCATTCTTGTATAACACGCTCTCATTCAAATTCATCATCGAAACTAAACACCATCGCCGCTGGCCTTTGACTTCGCCTGTCAATAAGATGATCATACATGATTTCATCGAATAAGAGCGAGACATACTAACGCAGTGTGTATGAGCGTGCGTGCAGTACTTGCAGCGTTTCAGTGTGAAAAATGGAAGCTTTTTTTTGTTTTGTTTTTTTTCTTATTAAACTAACGAACGGCTGTTCAGAGAACTGAAATCAAGTGAGAATCCAAGCCTGAAAGACCGTACCTGACCTGTCGCCTTCGCCTGTCAAGAACTCAGTTACCGAGCCTAACTCCAGAATCCACACCAGCAACCAAACCAGCAGGCTTTGACTTTTCTTATACTGTACTGTACTGTACTTGGAAGTTATAACTTCGCTCTCAATTAGCATAACTTGGGTTAATTACAACGTACCCCTTTATTTACTGATAAAAACAGTGGTACACCCACATTTAGTGGAAATTGTCAGTGCCCACCCATACACTCATACCCATCAAACACCTCTGGGGCCTAAAAAGTCTAAAATACCCTTATTAACGTCACTTGTGTAGTTTGAAGTCGAAAAATTATCACCAAGGATATTTCTGCATTTTCTCAACTTGAGATATTTTAATTGTCAACTTAATGAGATATTTTAATTGTCAACTTAATCAAAATACATTTAGGAAAGTTTTCTTTTGTTGGGGCACATTTGGTGAAATTTTCTTATGTTGACTGGTAAAAATATGATTATAACCTTAGGCGTAGTTGACGAACAGTAAGAGAATTCAAGAACTCATACAACTTGAGAAATTTAATATGAATCTCATTAACATTAGATTGCATAATATCAATGTCTTAAAAATTGGTGCTCAATCAAGTTATTATATATGTTGATGCAGGATTTTGGTCTGCTCGCTCGAGACTAGGATTCCTCCTCAACGCTTAAATTTGTAGTTGGTAAGGAATGATCTCGAGTTGCTTCATTCACTGATGAGCAAAGCTTTAGAGCATTAAACTTCTCGTTGGCAAACTCTTGCACACATAACAACCAGTTAAGGGACACCGGTGGTTTTTCCGGTATAAACACTTTGACGCTCAAGTCAGCAATTTGGGCTTACTTAGGAAAAACTATGCCACTGGTCTCATGGCTTTGTTGTAATTTTTATCCCTCAAATCTATGAGAGTTATCAAAGTGAGCTTAAAAATAGAATATCCAAGTGAATTGTTGTACAGATGAGTTCAATTTCTGAGTGTCCAACCCTCTTACTGTCATTGAATGTCCCTTTTATAACCTACCTGGGCGTTTAGTCTCCATTACCCCTACGTTCATCACTATGTCAAGTGTTTCATCATGAGTGTATTAGCGTCATAACCGTTACTAAGTGGGTTTTGTGCCCGGAATCTCTAGAAAGAATGCACATGTTAATAACAGCTATTGACCAAGTCTTTTTGCCCTCGACCAACCAGGATACCTCTTCACATTTTATCCAACAACCGAACTAGATAGCTCCCGCTTATGAGCAAGCGGCTCCTGTACATAGATATCAGATAACTCCTCGTTATCAAGGGAGCGACCCCTGCTCATATGCATTTGGTCAGGACACTCTGCACCCCTAAAACCAGTCTATCTCAATTTCTGGTGTTGGTAGTGCAATGGAACAAGACCAGAAACTCAATAGCTCCCTTGCAACCAGGACGACTTTTTGATTATCTTACGTCGTAACGAGATGTTGCTTGCAGCACCCTTTCAACTTTCTTAACTATAAATACCTTTTCACTCGAAGAGTTGTGACGTTATTAAATTCGGATGAGGTGGTAGAAGTTCATCAATCTTTTTAATTTCAAATTGACGGTTACAACGTTCTTGGGGTATGTGCTATTAAATGACGCCTTTCACTAGAGGTTTCCCGCATCCTCGTGGACTCTAACCTTGTGAGGTCTTCTCCTCCTCCCTTGGCTTTTTCCTTCGCTTTCTGGTGACTAATCCATCCTTAATATTGAAGATCGAATCGTATTCTTCGATTCTGTTCTGACGCGCCACTACTTTAGGTGCTATTTCCTTTACTTCAATATTGTGTGCTTACCTTTTTTGGCTTGGGTTTAGAGGAATTTTGTTTTAGTTTTTGGTACTGTTTAAAGAATGTCAAAAGGGAAAGATAAAATAATCGAGATTAATGACGATGGTGAGTTGGACTTCTTGCCTGATCTTCTCATAGAACCCGTCTTCAACCCCAAGATTCCCTTAGAACCAGTAGGAGACTCTACTAGTGTTAAAATAGTATTGGGAGAATGTCTCATGAGGTTTTTACCTCGTCTAGTAAAAGTGGCCACAATGGATCTTCTAGCTCAGAAGAAACCCTAAATGAGTACCCAGGAGACATTATGTTAAAGCATCTTCAGCAGAGATAATTCGACCAAAAAAGAAAAGAAAACTGAGCAGTAGGACTCTAGCAGAGAATTATCTTATTGAATTTATGGCTTGCACGTCCACTGTAGATGACCTTGAAGAACTTCGAAGGATTTACAAAATTCCTGATGATATATACTTGAGGATCCTCGGAAAGAAAAACACTCCTAGCAGGCCTCTAAGGGGGTGCGTTACCTTATTCCCAGAGTGTTTCAAACTAGGCATGAGGCTTCATTTGCAACCCTATTTCATTAAGATACTTGGTAAGCTACATTTGGCTCTTGGTCAACTAAACCCTAACAGGTGAAGAGTGCTCTTTGGCTTATTCGTTCTATAGAGCAAGTGTGGAGAAGTGAACCCACGGTGGACGAGGTCAAACATTTGTACTAGTTAAAAAGCAGCCCCAAAGATGTCGATTGATACTACTTTATATCAAGTATTAAGACCAAAAAAACCCATAACTAACCTCCCTATAAGGGCTGAGAGCTAGAAGAGCAAGTTCTTTTTTGCTGGGGTTCCTTAGGGTCAGGTGGCGTTCTTTTTTGCAAGGGGTCCAAGGGGTCAGGTGGCGTGAGTTGATGGTGGGAATGTCTATATCCCTTCTCGTTTCTCAGTTCCAGGTCGTCTGCTCGTTTAAAATGCCTTCTGATTTCAGTACATAAAATGATCAAGTTATTTCTAACAGATTCCCGATTGTTTTGCAAATTTTTGGAGTGACACCTATAACATCAAGAATAAATTGTTCAAGCAAGTTGAGACTACTTTAGCAAACTCCTACTCTTATAGAGACCTGTTGTCTACTCGTTGTTTAGCTTATTAACATTTAGTGCCTGACGCTTACGCTATAGAGGACGGCATGAGTCGAGCTTTGAACAGAAAACGCCCATGCTGTCGTGGTGCTAAGAGGGATCATAATAAATAGGCTCCTTTGGAGAAACACCCTAGCACTGCAGCGAAGACATCCTTACTAAAAACTTTGCCACCCCTCCTCTCAAGGTAGGAGAACTAATGGAGCTATTAGCGGTGCTGGTCCTATATCATTCTCCCCCTCCCCCCCTCCCCCCGGCTAGGTCCAAACCTCATCCACCCGATGAATGACTAGAATGTCTGGCTCCTTATATCAACGAGTTTGTTAGGCTTATGATGAAAAAGGATCTGGAGGACTTTGACGGCAGTACCTTCTAGGAGCTAGTTGGGGCCATTCAGTTTACCTCCTTTCATTTAGGTTGCATGACCACATATTACAAGGTAAAGGTTGATCGTTATGACCGCAAAATGAAGAACGACATGCAATCAGCTAAAGGCAAAGCTGACAAGGTCGAGAAGAAAATAAGAGATATCAATCTCGAGAACCTAAAGCTGATTGAGCAAGCATCCGTTGCAAAGGCCAAGGCAATCAACCTTGAAAAGGAACTAAGCCAGGTTAAAGAGGAGCTGGAGACCCAGAGAGCTTTTTACGAATCTTGGTTGGAGCTCCTTCAAATAACACACAAGACTTAGATTGAAGCCCTAGAAAGGGAGGTGGATGACAACTACAACAAGAGCCTCATGCACTTCTATTGTTGCATTACGGCTGTTCTAAAAAAGCAGCACCCTCATCTAAAACTGGATGAGCTAGCTACTGGTGTGACTAAGTACATGAACGAGGAGGCAGCCAAAGAAAAAGAGAAAGAAGCAGATTCAAATGTGACTCGAGTGGCCACTCCCCCTCCTCTTACTTCAACAGACACTGCTGAGGCTAGCACCCCTCCGGGCACAACTGGCGAGATACCTCCTGCTCCTTGACACGACTCAAAAGTGTATTATTCCCTAATATAAGAGTGTCTAGTTATAATATAACCTGGTGAGTTTGGGGTCGAAGCACAGAAAATTTAAAATCTAGTTGTCAATTTGTTAAATAAAGAAAATTAATTGTGTGTTGAGAAATCGTTAGAAATCAATTTTAAAATATGCTAAGGTTATAGAACCACTCTCAGTTATTCAAACTATATTTTTAATAATCTCTCATTTTTATATTTTGTCTCACTTTTACCATTTTATCATTATATAACTTAATTTTTAACTAACTATGTATGTGGATAAATATAGAATAAAGTAGCTAATGTGCCACAACTGTATTAATGTGTTAACATTATGTCAAAATAACATACAGATCCAAGAAAATCTATAAATTAACATGATATAAAAATAACTAGAAAAGAATAAAATAACCTTAAAAATTCACTTGAGAAAATAATAAATTTAATAGTTTGAAACATTGAGCTTCATCCTTCATCTCAGTTTAGTAAAATTAGCTACTCATATTGAAAGAAAACACAACACTCTTTTTATTTGATAAACTTTTAAAATATGTTGTAAGAAAAATTGATACAGAAGGAAACAAGAAAAGAAAAGAAAGAAAGAAAGAAATTCTTCAGCTCCTCACCAGTTTCCTCCTGGTTACAACTCTCTCTCTCGACTTGCTACTCAGTTCCTTGCATCTCCTTACCTTTTATAGCAAAGAATGCATTATTCTTTATTTATTTTATTTTTGTTTTATTTTATTTTATAATATATATACATGTTGAGCTGACCATCACCAACATGATTGCCCACTTATTTTTTTTAATTTTAATTTTAATTTTTTAATTTTTGATTTTTTTTAATTACATCTCCTTAATAATGTTTTCCAAATGGCTCTGTACTTCCAGTTCCAACTCCTCTTTATTCTTGAAATATATCTACGATATAAAATTAAAATAAAATTAACATATTACAAATTATTTTAACATAAAAATATATTTGGAGAGTATTAAGATAATTTATGAATAATGAGCACATTAATCGACACAATAAGTGAAAAACTGATAATTTTATCCTTATTAAATGTACACTTTTAGTGTCAATCACTCCCTTATCAGATGAACCAACAAATGTTCCCATAGGCCCACTTTCCTCTTGAATTTTTTACAGACTCCTTTTTGTAGACATTGTGCTTCGGATTTTATAAACGTTTACTAATGTTAATAGATGTCTGACGAATAATAATATTTTGTTTGCCTCAGACCACTTTCGTTGTCTGTCGTCTTTTATGCCCTGTTGTTAATATTTGAGCTTTCATAATTCTGGTCTTGTATCCTGTGTTGATTAGAATTTAAGACTTTGAAGAATAGCTGCCTGCTTGCCTCATCTAATCTCCAGATCTTGGCAAGATTGGCTTCTAGTCTCGCCTTCGAACAGGCTTTGAGACTTGAAGTCTTTATTTACCTTAGAAAATTTTTGAACATAAAAGTGTCTGCTCATTAGTCTTGCCTTCGAGTAGGCTTTGAGACCTTGAAGCCTCCGTTTGTCTTAGAAAATTTTTTAGACCAATTGAATGAACTTCCTCTAGCCTTTATTAACCATTGTTCATGACATACAAGAAATAAATTGAACATAAAACATAAACGACTACAGAAATATTCCTAACTCGCTACTGTTAGACCTTATTAGAAATACTTTTTAAGATGCTCTGCATTCCATGGTCATTTCACCTCATGACCATTTACGCGAGCAAGCTCGTAGGCTTCTGGTTCGGACACTCGCAAGACTCTATATAGTATTTTGGCTGACCTTTCTCAGCACTCAATTGCCAATCCTGAACTGCCTCACTCGTACCTTTTAATTGTAGTAGCGAGCAACCCTCTGATGGTAAGCAGCTGCCCTCTTTGATGCCAACTCTATCTGCTCAACTAAAAGGTCCAAGTTCAAGCAAATCTGTTTGTTGTTGTCTTTCTCATTGAAGTGCTTAGTTTAGTGTGTTAAATTCGCTATTTCTGCTGGCACAACCACTTCGTGCCCGAAGGTCATAGCAAATGGGGTTTCCCCGATGGCCGTCTTATGAGAAGTCTTATACGCTCACAGTACGCCTAGCAACTCATCAACCCACGTGCTTTTCTTTTCTCCCAGCTTGGTCTTCAAAAGCTTCTTTATGACTTTGTTAGCTGCTTCTACCTGCTTATTGAACTGTGGGTGTGCCTGCAAGCAAAACTTCAGTTCTATTCCTAAGTTCTGAAAAAACTCCCTAAAGTTATGATTGTCAAACTACCTATCATTATCTACTATCAGGGCATATAGAACTCCGTAACGACATATGAGGTTCCTCCACACAAAGTCAGTTCTCTTCTTCTCTGTAATCCTACTAAAAACTTCCACTTCGACCTATTTTCTAAAATAGTCTATTCCCACGACAACGTGTGTGGCAGCCTCACGTCCTTTCGGCAGGGACCCAATCAGGTCAATTCTCCATTGAGCGAATGTCCACGGTGAAGAAATTATGATGAGTTTTTCTGGTTGTTGTGCCGGGAAGCTGGCAAAGCTCTGGCAGCTTTTGCAACTTTTGGTTTTCTTTTGAGCGTCTTCGTGCATCGTAGATCAGAAATATCCTTGCCGTAGAGCTTTGAAAGCAAGGGATCTAACTCCAGAGTGATTTCCACAAACACCCTCATGCATTTCCCTTAAGACATAGTCTACCTTGTCCTCATCTAAACATCTAAAAAATGACAAGGTATACCCTCGTCGATATAATACCCCATTAATTAGAGTATATCTTGATGCCTGACACTTGATCTTTCGTTCTTGTACCTTGTTTGCGGGTAGCCTTCCATCCCGGATATACGAGATTATAAGGTTTATCCATAAGCTCTTCTAGTCTACTAACATCACCTTTAGGTCTTTATCGGTACTAAGAGAGATTTTGACTTTCACATAGAGTGATTTTGGCATTTTTGCGTCTGTTTAGTAGCCATTCTGGTCAGGATGTCTACTCGGTAATTTTCAATCCTTGGAATCTGTACTATGTCCACCGATTTAAACTTTCCGATCATTTGTTTGGCTTTCTTTAAGTACAGTTCTATCTTCTCGTCTCTAAGTTGAAACCTTTCACTGATATGGTTGGCGACAATTGTGTATATGTCTGGCTCTCACCTAATTTGCATGCACTGCCTAGGCTAACTCTAACACTGCAATAAAAGCCTCATATTCTGCCTGATTGTTTATGGCCTTGAACTCAAACCTTACAGTATAGCAAACTTCTTCTCCATCTAGACTTTCCAGGATCACCCCTGCTCCAACACCCTGCTCGTTTGAGGACCCATCCATCGTTATCTGCCAAACTTGGCCTTTGCTGCTACCTGCAACAACATGAACGTGATCGGTATCTCCTTTAGGCTTTGTGAATTCTGCTACAAAGCCTGCTAATGTATGTGCTTTAATCGCTACACGGGGTTTATAGCTTATATTGAACTCACTCAGTTTCATCAGACAATCAAAAGCTTCTAGTTTGTACAGCATTTGTCGTAGCGATTGGTCAGTCACTGCAACAACTGGAAACGCTTGAAAATATAGTCTCAATTTTTAAGTAACGACAACTAAAGTGAGTGCCCACTTGTCCAGCACAAGATATCTAATCTCGGCATCGAGCAGGGCCCTACTAGTGTAGTACACGGGGTATTGGACTCCTTCCTATTCTCGTACCAACACCGAGCTCGTTGCATGATCAGATACAACTAAATACAAAAGCATTACATCTTCTTCCCATGGTGTAGACAAAAAGGGAGCTTGTTGTAGGTACTGTTTCAACTTTTGAAAGGCTTCCTCGCATTCGTGGGTCCATTCTGTCTTTTTTCCTTTTCGTATCTCTTAAAAGAAAACAATTTCCCGATGAGGCACTGTACCTCCTTCAGATTATGAGCAGACCCCATTTCCACTATTGCCCAGATCTTCTCATGATTCACCTCAACCCCCCGATGACTCACCATAAATCTAAAGAACTTGCCTGAACCAACCCCAAAGACACACTTCTTTGGGTTGATATTTATCTTGTATTTCTTTAGAAGCTCAAATGTCTTCTTGATATGCTGGTTGTGCTCGACTGGATTCCTCGATTTGGTTATCATGTCATAAACATAAACCTCCATCGTGCGCCCAATTAGTAATTTAAAATCTTGTTCATCACCCTCTGGTACGTTGTACTAGAATTCTTGAGACCGAATGGCATGGCCCTGTAATAGAACAGACCCTGGTTAGTAATGAAAGCCTTGTGCTCCTCGTCTTGCTCGTACATCGAGATTTGATTATATCCGAAAAACGTAACCATGAAACTGAGAAAGTTATGACCAGCCGTTGAATCGACTAACTGGTCGATTTTAGGTAAAGTGAAATTATCTTTTAGGCATGCTTTGTTAAGATCAGTACAATCCACGCATATCCTTCATTTGACGTTAGCCTTCTTTACTAGAACAACATTAGATATCCACTCAGGGTAGTTCATTTTCCCTGAATCCTGCCTTCAGGAGTTTCTTAACTTCATCATTAATGGCCTCATATCTCTCCTAGTTAAAGCATCTCCTTTTTTGTCTAACAGATCGAACACCCTTCTTTATCGCCAACCTATGGCAAGCCACCTCAGGATCGATTCCTGGCATATCATCATGCGACCAGGTGAACACATTAGAATGTGCCTGTAGGCAACGCACCAAGTCCCGCTTTGCTCTTCTCCCGGCTTCAATCCAACTTTAACAGTCCTCCCTAGGCTTCCTTGCTCTATACTCATTGTTTCCAACTCCTCAACTGATTTCTGCATTCCCTTTATAGATTCTACGTAGGAATCAAGCGAGGTGATTTGCATCTTCTCTTTAACTGCTATTGCGTAACACCCCCGAGCGATTATTAGGTCGCCCTTTACAACTCCTAGGACCCCATTCACTCGATACTTGAGGGCTAAATAATGATTAGACATTACTCTCTTACTATCAAAAAGAGCCGATCCAGAATCATCTAGTACAGGCTATCTTCATTAATTACGACGAAATCTAGTATCATCGTCTTTTCAAACGGTGCAGAGCCTATTATGATTGGTAGTTCGACCAAGCCAAGGAGAATTAACCTCCCTCCACCAAACCCTTTCAAGGACATGTTGGTATGCTTCAGTGTTAGAATGCAATTTATGCACTAGTTTTGCATTGTTTACTTCCTTTAACATCGATGTTTTGCACTTAATAATAATGATTTACTTGTGTTTTATTTTTGTTGGTGCAATTCTATTGATTGATGCTAAAATTGAGTTACAAGATGATGTTTGAGGATGGTTGATTTCCTGGAGAAATTATGAGCTTTCGAAGAACTTTGTTGATAAGGCGTGGGCGCGTGCTATCAACTAAGGACCTGCATTTTTTATTTTAACGTGTTTTATCTTTTCGGTTATTTTTGTAATTCTGAATTTAATATTTATTTTTATTTTAGATATTAGTATTTGATTGAAAAGAGAACTTTAGAGAGGAGAGGAGGGGAGGAAGAAAAAAGAAAACCCTAGATCTAAATTTTTCTCTTCTCTTTATGAAGAACTAAACCTATTATTCTGGTTGAAGGTTAATGAAGTTTTGATTCATCATTACTGTGAGATCTTTCTTATGCTTTAATCGTTTTATTGCTTTTTGGGTATTTGTTTATTCTCTGAATTTTTGTCATGATTATGTTTGTTAATTAGATAATTGGCCACTATTTAATTACCAACTTAATCTATTGTCAATTAAAAGAATCATCGTATGAAGATTTTAATGTTTGTGACAAATAGTATAGCAGTGCGTTGTGTTATGAGAACAAACAATCTAATTTAAATGAACCATCGTATGCGTTTGTTGATTAGGATTTGGGTCTCTCTGGTTTTTAGGCTGTCATTGTACGAAGATTTTAATGTTTATGACAAATAGCATAGCAGTGCGTTATGTTATGAGAATAAACAATCTAATTTAAATGAACCATCGTATGCGTTTGTTGATTAGGATTTGGGTCTCTCTGATTTTTCAGGCTGTCAATTGATTAAATTTTATGATCATATCTAGGGTTGTCTATTGATTAGAGAAATAACCAATGGTCGTACCTTGGTTATTGACTAGTTAAGGAGAGATTGGCTATTAGAGGGTCTCAGTAGCTATAACCAGTTTATTCATAAATAGTAATGATTTATATTTGAATCAATGATCAGTAGTCGAATCAAGCTGAGTTAATTCCTTCAACCAGAGCTTTTCCCAATTTGAATTACAATTTTAATTTGCATTCTTGTTATTTTAATTTGATTTTTATTATTGTCAACAATCCTCCCATTTTGCATTTTACATTTTAAAAAGATTTAAATAATTACTAATCTCTATGGATACGACTATGCTCAATCACTATACACAATTTATTTAGAGTAGATTTTTTTTTTGCTGGCTTCGACAACCATCATTTAGCCTCATATCTGCTATTCTCAATTCATCCAAGGTTGACTTGAACACATCCACTGAGCTTCTTGTATCTATTCGATCAAATTTCTTGCTAGTGATACTGGCTTTAATCACAAAGGTGTCCTCATGTGGGTATAACACTCTCTCCTCATCTTCATCCGTGTACATTATAATAAGGATGATTGTACGTTTGGTCGAGCTCTTTCCACTGATCTCTAGTTAGAGAGTGAGGAAGCTGGACTATACTACGTTGAAATTGAGGCAACGTTTGATGAGGCTAGTAAGGGGGGACTCGACCACTTGCCTCTATTTCCAAAGTATGATGGTCCTTTTGTTTAACGGGCCCACTTCCTCTCAGGATTTTCTTCTCTTTCTTCCTCAATTCCTTCAACTGCTCGCTCTTTATCCTCGCCGCTTTTTCTTCAATCTCTATGTCCCTCTTCGCCTGCTCGTACGCCATGGAATAGAACTGCGCAGCAGGACTCCTCAACTTGTATCACATGTGCTAGGGGTGGGCAAAATTCGGTTCAGTTCGGTTCTGTTTTTTGTATAATTGAATCAAAACCGGTTCAATTCGGTTTTTATTATGTTATAAATTTTTTACAAACCTACCCTCCGTGAACCAATCTGACCCGAACTGAAAAAATCGGTTCAGATTAGTTCTGGTCAGATTTAAATCAGCATCGTTTTATACGCTCACCCAATTAATTCAAATCTTTTTTCAATGCTAACTTTAAAAATAAAAAAGTTAAAATACAAGTTATCAACCAAAATACTACACAATTCTCCAATAATCCATTAATAAAATAACATCCATTATCAAGAATAATTTGCTACAAATTAAAATCAAAGTTTTCAATAATCCAATCTATGACTTTCTTTTTTCCCTTCTTTCTTAAAAGCTTCTAGTTGCCACAGTTGATGAATCCAATGATGTAAGTGCAGATTTCTCAAGCTCTACATAAAAATAATTTAATATAAATTAATTTAACAAATGAAAACTAAAAATGCATAAATTATAGTCCAATTAATTAATTTCAGAAAGCATATTATAGGAAACTGGGAGCAGGCTAAGTTTCAAAATCTGTAACTTACAGATTCTGCTTTAGCCAGTTCTCAGACAAAAGCATTTGCTCCCTTTTTTCCTCCATATGCAGGACACCTATGGTGCATGCATTGGTTGTTGTATGTTAATTTTATCAAAAGCAAATCTTACCTAAATGTCACTTTCCTTAACAAAGACATGAATCTATAATCCTTCCTCAATGGCTCAACCAAACCCAACCGAGAACATGCTTTCAAAATTAATGACGCCAAGAACTTATCAACAAAAACCCCATTTTCAAGCTTTAAATAAAACATAACCAGAGGTTGTTTTGGGTCAAGCCCATGAGGAGAGAGAGAGAGTTTGACCACAAATTTAACAAAAATAAAACCAGAAAGTGCAGCCAAGATAGAGAGAGAAACAAGCCTTAGATGGCAACCTCGGCTGTAGTTAACGGATGGTGATGGCTAGCTATGTGGGAGTCAATGATTGGCTAGGTGAGACGCGATGGTCGACCATGTCGTGCTATGAAATTTGGATAAGAAACCCCGATTTTTTTGTTTTGTTACTGTTTTTGGGATTTTCATTTGGATTGCTTGTTAACTTTATTATTGTTCGGTTTCGGTTTTCCTTCATCCCAACCGAAATGAAACCGTCCAATTCAGGTTATTGCACAACCGAGTCAAATATCGAACCGAATCTAATAGAACCGAATTCGGTTTGATTCTTCAATTTTCTGCTCACTCCTAACAAGCGTCTTATCTTCACTCATTCTTTCAGCCCCCTCAAAGATTGTGGATAATTGAAAGCTCTAAGATTAAGAACTACACGGTGGTACCTCTTAACGAACTCTTAAAGAGACTCATTTTCTCTTTATTTCATGCTCATCAGTTCCATCATGTCATCTTCTAGGGCCATTACTCCCCGAAACTATTATGCAAACCCCTGGTACACCTGCTCGAAAGTCCTAATGCTCCCTCACGGCAGCTTCTGATACCACTCGCGTGCTCGTCTTTCCAAGGTTAACAGGAACACCTTGCACCTCTGAGCTTTGGACAAACCTTGTACTCTAGTCATGTCGTTAAAATGCTCAATATGCACCAAAGGGTCGGTTCTTCCGGCATACTTAAGGTCTAAATTACGGTGCTCATGATCTCCATTGAGAGGGGAGACTCGCTATCCATCATTATTCTCTAACTCAGTGCTCTGCTGCAGCCTTGCATCTCGTCTATCACCTATGCTAATCTTTGTACCTCTCCAGCTCCATGGCTCGACCAAGATCACGTGCAACAACCTGATTTCGTTCTTGCTCAATGTCAAGTAAGTGTTGTCTGAGCTCCTGTTGTGCAAATTTTGTTGAACTCGCAAGCGCACGAATCTATTGTAGAATAGATTAATGGTGTTGAGTGTCGATCCCACGAGGAGATGGATTTTAATTATATGTAGAATTAATTATGTAAATGGGTGGTTGGATTTGTGTGGAAGTGATTTAGATTATGCTGGAATTTAAATTGGATTGGCAGAAATAATTAAACTGGAAACTATTGAGATAAAGCACTTGGGTATCTGGATCCGTATCAACATGTATCATGGGCTAAATAATCCTTATTAATACCAATTAAATCATGAGGGGGGAATCCACACCTCATGAACCACGCTCTGATCAATATGGTACTAAGGACTTATCGTGCCAAATAATAATAACCTTATATTAGGGTGCCGGTAAAACCAAGGTGGTAACTAGACAAGATTATTATTATTTGTCGACGAAAAGTCAAAACCTCCACAGAAATTAGAGGGGAAGAGAAAATAAATTTACCAAATAAAGCTCACGACACATGTTGAGACTTCACCTTCAACCCAAGCTTGAAAGAAAATTAGCTACTCATAATTGAACTAAGGGTAAAATGGAAATTTATTAAAATACGTAGAAAATACAAGATTGAGAAAGAATTACAGAAAACTAAGCTTAAAAATGGATTCAGGGGTATCAAATTAGGGGGGAGGCCCCCTTTTTATAGATACATTGAGTGAATCATGGCCATCGGATTAAAAATAGTTTGGACACACAGGATTGCGCCACGTCATCAGTGAATAGTAATACGATTTGACCACGGTTTTGATCACGCGGTTTGGACAGTAACATAGCTTGAACATGGTTTGAACAGTAACGCGGTCTGAACAGTGTCGTGAACAATACCCATGAACAGTACAGTATATGTAAACAGTGCCTTTTTTTCCTTTTATGCATTTCTTAAGGTTTTCGATTGTCCTGAGTTCAAAAGTGACGTCTGTTTTGCTATCCGATCTCTCATTCATTGTGAAATGACCATGATGCCCCTAAAATACATAAAATACTTAATTAAAACAAAACACACATAATTAAATAACAAGAGACTTAAATAAATAAAATTACAGATGTTATTGAGACTTGATGTGTAAAATGATGATTTTCTCCTTTATAAATATACACTTTCTGACACTCAACAGCTCCCTTTCCTCAGTGTTTGCCACTCTGTCACCGTTGCCCATATTTTGCCTTCCATGGATTAATTCTACTTCATGGTTAGGCTCCCCTAAGGATTGATCACCGGCACCATTGCTAAATCCCTCAGTAATTCAACTTCTTACCTTGGTAGTCCCTTCACCTCGACTCATTTTGTTGCTAGGTTCTCAGGCAATACCAACCCTCCCCATATTTCCATCGTGAATTCTTCTATACTCATTCCTTAACTCGTGTAGGATGGTTGTTAAAGTATCCATTTGTTTCTCCATCCGCTTTATTTGCTCGTGTATTGCTCTTTCTCATGCTTCATTCGTTATCTCTCTTAGAGTAATGGACTCACTGAGCCTATGCTCCCTCCTGGGTGCTATTTCCTATTACGTCTATAACTACACTCATTTTCCTTCTTTCGTTTTGCTCTGTTGACGGCAACTTTTCGTTCAACTTCCCACATACGGCGCTAGAATATTGATGCAAGATTTTGGTCTGCTAGTTCGGGAATAGGATTCCTCCTCAACGCTTAAATTTGTAGTTGGTAGGGAATGATCTCAAGTTGCTTCCTTCTCTAATGAGAAGAGCTTTAAAGCACTAAACTTTTTCTTGGCAAATTCCTGCATACACAACAACCACTCAGGAGACGCCAATGGTTTTTCTGACGTAAACCCTCCAATGCTCAAGTTAGCAATCTAGGCTTACTTAGGAAAAATTATGCCACTGGTCTCGTGGCTTTGTTGTAATTTTTATCCATTGAATCTAAGAGAGTTATCAAAATGAGCTTAAAATATCCAAGTGAATTGTTGTATATATGAGTTCAATGTCTGAGTGTCCAGCCCTCTTACCATCATTGAATGTCCCTTTTATAACCTGCCTGGGCGTTCGGTTTCCACTACCCACGTTCATCACTATGTCAAGTGTTTTATCATGAGTGTATTAGCACCATAACCGTTGCTAAGTGGGTTTTGTGCCCGAAATCTCTAGAAAGAATGCATGTGTTGATAACTGCCATTGACTAAGTCTGTTTGCCCTGGAACCACTAGGATACCTCTTCACATTTTGTCCAACAACCGCACCAAATAGCTCCCTACCTACAAGCAAGTAGCTCCTGCACATGGATACCAAATAGCTCCTCGTCATCAAAGGAGCGACCCCTGCTCGGATACATTTGGTCAGGACACTATACACCCCAAACAATATACTTACCATAAAAAAAAATAGGGGGAAGAAAAAATGAATTCTACCAATTCTTTAGATGGAGATTGACTAAAAAAGTTTAAAAGCTTAATCCAACTCCTGGAGAACATACTTTGAAGTGCTGAAACCTTTTTTTTTTTTGGATACCCTAAGAAATGCATGTAAAATTTAAAATATGTTTAATGAATGCATCAAATTTACTCATTCTCACTTTCTTCTTACACGCAAAATCTATTCATATTGAAAAGTAACTAGAAATCTCTCAAAGTCCCTTAAAATTTCTCGAAATCTCTTACACAAATACAATGATTTATTCACTTTTTTAACTCCTATATTTTTTTTCAATTGAAACGCGGTGCATTACTCAGTAATAAGGTACGTTAATGTTGTTGCATTGTAGAGTTTACATTTTCTATAAGAATTTAGATATCTTTCTCATATTAAAATGTTCTATTTTCTATTTTTTTATTATTTTTCCTTATATGTGGAAACTGAAAATGTTTGCAATATAGGTTGTTTAATTTTTTTTTTAGCTTCATATCTTGTTGAATATGTGTTTATAGCGAAAATGTTTCAAGTAACGTCATGTATGTCATGTAGTCTTGTAAGTCGATTAACTTATGTAATCGATTGTGTAAGTCATCTAGTCACATAGGTCGTGTAAGTAATGCAGTCGTGTAAATCGTGCAACTCATGTAGTCATATAAGTCATTTAGATCGTGTAGTTTGAGTTGTGTTAGCATTTTGAGTTGGAGGATCCTTTATTAATCTCATGTTAAATTTTAGAGTGCATTCATGAAAATTGTGGCAAATTCAGTTTTTAGGGTATTCAAATAAGGGAAATTATATCTACACCACCTTTCTTTTATTATATGTATATTTAACTACTACAAAATAGGGAAATTATCTTTGCACCACCTTTATTTTATTATAGGTATATCTAACCACCACAAATTTTAACAAATACTTTGCATTGTCTTTGTTTCTAAACTTATATTAATTAGCCACATTGACACTAAAAATAATTATTTTACCCCTAAATAGATTAAAAGATTATTTTATTCTATAAAATTTTGAAAAATATAAAAATTATAATTATAAGAATACCCGTAAATTCAATAAAACAAATAAATCTCAAAATTGAAGATGATAATTTTTAAATGAAATTAAAATTATAAAAAATAACATCTTGTAGTTATAATTTTTTGTAATTATAATTTCATTTAGTTTTTATAATTAAATTAACTATAGGAAAATTTACAAAAATTAACATGAAGAGAAAAACTCCCTACAATTATTCTAAACTTCCCTATAATTAATATTAAGAAACTTTCCTATTCAAATTAAATGAAATTATGATTACAAAAAAAATTAACACGATAATTTTTAAATGAGATTATATCTATAAAAATTAACATAAGATTCAAGATTTATTTATTTTATTAAATTAAGGGGTATTCTTATAATTTTAATTTTTTATTTTTTAAAATTTTATAAAATAAAATAATCTTTTAATTTATTTAAGAATAAAGTAATCATTTTATAATGTTAAAGTTATAGATTAATACAAGCTTAAAAATGAAGATAATGTAAAACATATGTTAAAATTTTATAATAATTAAATATAAATATGACAAAAAAAGATGGTGCACCCTTTCATATGAAGTTTCTATTGCAATTACCTCGTGATTATCTCGATAAGGTTTCATTTGGTACGTTTTCCGGATGACCATAAATTTTCACTAGGCAATAATTTGATATATAGCTACATGATGCATGCACAAAAATGGCATTTTGAATTCATATGATTGGTCACCTTAATTGGAAGCAAATCTATTACACTTTATTCAGAAATCAGACTACCTAGAGAGAGAAATGCAGGACTAAAGCACAGGAATAATAACTACATTTGTTTGCACAAAAGCCAAAGCCAAGAGTGATGAATCAATGTCTTCATATCCCATCTCATCATTGGTGCTTTCTCTGCGCTTGTACATCCTTTCGTGTCATCACTAAAGCTTTAACTTTTGTTCCAGCCCATTTACAAGAGTTATATGCCAGCTTTAGAACGAAAAACCTGCCAAAACATGAGGAAGTTCAGTAAAAATCTCATCTTGATAGTATCTTGAACATGAATATTTCAACATTTGTATTCTCTATTTTTCCAAAGTCAAATTTCCCAGCATAATATATGTTGTAAAAGAGAGTTACCATTGCTAAAACAAGTGGGGTTTTGAGATAATCTTTATCCAGCATTACTTAACAAGCATCAGTCAATATAAGACAAAGCTGCAGAAACAGTCAAGTTCACAGTTAGAGATGGTATTACATTATTGTAATCACCAAAGTTCTCTTCTCTGGAACTGGTGAATAATTTAATTTTCAACACACACGCAACACACAAATAGCTGGGAACCAGACCTAACCGCTAGATTATTGAAAGCCAGTATAAGTCAGTAGCTCACTACAGATGTAATATAGGAACAAAAATAGCAAGATAGGCACAGAAAAATCAATGCAATGAAGAAGCTGCTTTTATCGATTAGCAAATGAAGCAATTAACACAATTATAAGTTATTTGATTGAGTAATATTATAGTCACAAACTCTTGTACAAACTAATGTGGGATAACATCAGCCATGTGACATTTTCATTCAACTTATCATATTTCTACAAAAGAGTTTGCGGCTGTATCATTACTTTATTTGATTGCTAGCTAATAAGAAAAGGAAAACCAAAAAACACGCTGTCATGCATTTAACAAGTATAATGTGCAAGCAACAGAAAGATACCTTGCTCCTTGAAAGGGTTAAAGAACGATCCAGATCAACATAAAAGCTTTTGCATTGGAGTGTGACAGGCTTTCACCTGTTGGTTTCATTTGAATTAGAACTCATGGTTCAAATCCAACTTTTCCAACCAAAAACCACAAACCTGCGTTAGTTATTCAATGAAGTCCTAGTGAGGTCCTGCATCAAGAATTATAAAAACAAACCATTATTCACAAGTTTTGAGTATGAAGGTTAAAAATGCTTCTCTTCCCCTTATTAAAGTTGCTAGTTCTTTAAGTTCATTAAGAATTTGCAGCCGACCTATCGTAATCAGAAACCAGAGAAAATAAATTGAACTCACCTTGGAGGTTAGGACTTTCAAAATACAGAAGCATAATGCAATTTTTGTGCTGACAGTCACTAGAATTTGTGTATTCTGATAAAAACACTACCCTCCAGCAGTTTGAATCAGGATACCAAAAAGGTACTTTCTAATATGTGCCAAAAGATATATTCTTGATCAGGAAAAGGTAACCGGTTCCATACTTTTGGCTCAAAGTAAAGCCTCAACAAATTACAGACGAATAACATTTTGTATAGTCTCAAGTTTGTACTATAGGAACAGCATAATTCTTAGAGCCAGACAACAGACCCCTTCTCATCATTTCGTTTTGCAATTCAATTGCTTCATCCACATTTCCTCGCTCATAATGCTTCTTTAATAGAGAGATACATAGAATCTCATCAGGAAGGATCCCTCTGCCAATCATTTCATGAAATAACACTCTTGCTTCCTGCAGTTGACCACATAGAGAAAAACCCCAAACTAAGGAAGTGTAGGCATTCAGATCAAGATCCACACCAACTTCAGTCATTCTATTTTTCAAATTCAAAGCTTCCTTAAAATTTTCATGCTTCAAGTATCCATCTATCAGAGCGGTGTACGCAGTTTTATCAGGAATCATATCGCTCTTGAGCATTTCATCAAACAAATTTCTGGCTCTTTCAATGCAATTTTTCTTACAAAGACCATCAATCAGGGCTGTATATACAGCAACATTCGGATGCAAACCAAAATCTGGCATCCTACCAAAATAATCAATTGCTTCTTGGACCAGTCCACTTTTGCACAAACCATCAATTAATACACAAAATGTCACAACTGTAACCTCAATTCTCGAGTCCAACATTTCATCTAGCAGACTGAGGGCCTCCGAAGGTTCTCCAGCCTTAAAATAAGCATCCATAAGCGTTGTGCATATGACAGTATTTGCAGTTAGACCATTCTCCTTCATCTCACTTAACAAAAGCTTAGAGTCTTCAAATTTGCTTTCGATGCACAGACCCCAAATGATGGTCCCATATAGTGGCAAGTCTGCTTTAATGTTTTTTCCCTTCATTTCTTTGTAAAGTTCCATGGCAGTCTCTAAATTCTTGGCCTTAACATAACCATGAATAAGGGCAGTATAAACTTGCTGGTTAGGAGTTTTTCCTGCTTTTAACATTTCCCTGAATAGTTCCTCTGCTTTCTTCATCTTCCCTGCTTCACAAAGACCATCCAGTATACTTGTACATGTAACAATGTTCAACTCAGTGTCAGCCTCTTGCAACATCTCATTAGCCAGCTTCAAAGCTTCATCAAGATTACCTATTTTGCATTTCGCATCAATCAAAGAAGTAAATGTGAATTCATTAGGTTTAAGACCTACTCTTCTCATGTCAACAAAAAATTTAATTGCCTGTTGGATCATCCCCTCTTTGCATAAAGCATCAATTAATGTGCTGTAAGTTACAACATTTGGTTTCAACTCATTATTCCTCATCTCTCGGAAAAACTCAAAAGCCCAAGGCATTCTCTCAAATTTACAGAAACAATTAATTAAAGCATTGTATGTTATTACATCAGGCTTGCAACCTGCATCCTTCATTTCTTCAAATATACATAGTGATTCATCCAACAACCCAATCTTCCCGTAACCATCAATAAGAGTATTATATGTAACAATATCTGGCATCAACCCTCTTTGTTTCAAGTTGTGAAAAAGGCTTCTAGCAGTATCCATATCACCTTCTTTGCACATATAATCTATCATTATATTAAAAGTAAAAACAGATGGGGCAATCCCTGCCCCAACCATATCCCTGAAAAACTTGATCGACAAGTTCCCCTTCCTTGACTTGGAAAGCCTATGCAAAAGTGCATTACAAGACCGCGCTTTTGGCAAAACCCTACACCTTTTCATCCTAGAAAAACAGTCGTTAGCCTCCTCAAGCATTCCCAAGTCAACTAAGTTACTAAACAAAGCATCAAACACACCAGATACAAAAACGCATACATTTCTTGTTGACCACAAAGCATCAAAAGCATCAAAACCCGGCAGTTTCCTTGACCTGATAGACAAAATCAATTCTTTAAGAGTATTATTAGCATGTAAGTACATCCTCGCATAAAACAAAATGTGAACCAAAATGCAATACGACTCAGTAGTGTGGCAAAACCCAGTTCGGGTTTTTGCCCATTTAAAGAATTTCAAAGCTAATCTCGGGTCTTGTTTGAATTGAATCAAAACCCTCGAAACCCAAATGGGGGCCAATGAAGAGTCAAACAAACTAACGATTTGAGGGTCGTCCCATTGGTCTTTTTGAATGATTTTACACAAAGAATCTCTACTAATGTGTTGAAAATAATTGTGGGGATTTGCTTTGGAGACAAAAGGGTATCTGATAATACAGAGAAAACCAGTGAACCAAATCAAAGGACAAGATTGATTGAAAGAGGAATGACTAGGGTTTAAAGAAAGAAGAGGGCTCACTATGCGAGTGTGAGGGATGAGGATTCTACGTTTGATGAAGAAGAGACTGCGAAAAGAAAATAGCATTTTGGAGAAGAAACTCAAAGCAGCTTCAATTAGTTTCATTGTTCAGAGAAGATGTGATAGAATTTGCTTTTGCATTTGCATTGCTGGTGCTTTGTTGAATGCAAAAGCATAGCCATAGATTAGGGTTTATGAGCGTATTAAAGGTTTTTGAGTTTTCCACTTTTGACTGTAATTTTGCGAAGTGAAAATGGCATTCATATTGGGTGGGGCAGCACTGCTTTTATTTTTTCCCCTTTTTTTAATTATTTTTATTATTAAGAAATTAATACTGCGAACGAAACACAGCTAAAAATATTTTTAAGAAGCTAATTTAATTATAATTCTATTGATAAAATTTACTCTTGAAATTCCATTTATAAATTAGTTTGTATGTGTAATATTTATATCTTTTTAAATGCATCGAAAACTAAAAGCTCTCCCCTTACGTCAGCAGTGGATTTTTCAAATCTTAAGACATCCAGTAGCACGTAAGAAATTATAGCAATTAAGTTAATTAATAATGTCTCATTCCCTTGTACCCCATAACATAAGTACCGTCCGATGATCAGTCACACCCAATTGAAATTATAGCAATTAAGTTAATTATTATAACAAAAGCAATTTACGAAAAATATGATAATTTAAATAATAAGTTTTGTGTTCTGATAAAATGATACTATCTGGTTGCATTGAATACAACAATGTGACACTAGTTTTTTTTTTAATATTTATTATAATATAATATCTACAGTTAAGCTAAATTACCATTCGATGCACCAATTTCTCAAGAATTTGTCATGTGAATTTACTCGTCATCAAGCCAAATTTATACTCAATTTTCAGTTCTCACTAAATGGACCATAATTTAACTCAAGCTTTTAATTTTCTGCATAAACAATTAGTTCCCAACCATGTTTAAGCAACAAGAAACCACATGCAGCAGCAGCATAACAGATTTAATCATTGCAAAGGGTTAACTAATTACAATATGGAACAAAATCTGTAGCCAAAAACCAAGAATATAATCTTTGTTATCATGTGTCTAAGACTCTAGTGTTACAGTCAAGCACCAAGCAACCAAAATTGAACTGGTATGGTAGTGGCCCAGCCAATTCCAAAGCAAAATGCAACAAAGCAAAGAAAAATCCTGATTCAATGAGTTTTAAGTACACTGAAAAAGTTTCAATTGATACAAGAGCAAAAATTTAAATATTTCCCTACTCCATAACAGCAAAACCAGTGGAGACTGAGCTTAATCAGAAAGAGCTTGCCCACGGTTACAGCAAAAAATAAATACAGGCAAGTTGTCTCTGTACTAATACTTTTCAAGAGAACATGACTCCAATCTTCTTAGCAAAGTCATCTCCATCTTCATCTTCCAAGTATTCTTCTTCGCCCTCTGCATTTTCACCTTCTTCATAATTATAATCCCCTTCATCGCCCTGCTCATATTCATACTCTCCATCCCTCAGATCATCCGCTTCAAGATCATGATCTTCAATCGCTTCCTCTGCAATCATCCCATCTTCAGCCTCAACCTCACTTGCATTTGGCAGTTGAGAAGACTTGTCATGGGTTGCTTCAATTTTACCTTCGGTTTCCTTATAGTTGGATACTTCCTTGGATACAGTTGAAACAGCACTTTGGGCTGCAGTATTATTGGAGCTGCCAACCAAGCTTCCCTGGCTTTCTTTTTTATTGTCGACTTCCATATTGGCAGAAGATTTTTCAGTGGAAGCTGATGTTGCTCCTCCAGCTCCTTTTTTTCTTTTCAGAATCTCGCTTAAGGGCATTGGACCGTCGAACAAAAGGCCACCTTCAGGTTGTCGATGATCCTCTAAGCTTTTCCTCTTTCGAAGAGATTGCTGCTCCTTACTCTCTGCATTCTTTTTACCTTTTAGCTCAGAAAGGCTTTTAGGACCAGCAAAATCACCATCTCTGTCATCCATCATCTCTCTTCTCATCATCCTGGGGCCCCTGAAGTTTCTTCCTCCACTGTAATCATCCTCTACCCTCCCTTTTATTCTGTCACGAAGCCTCCCCTGGTGTGATGTCTGAGGCCTACCAGGTGACACAGAGCCCCAATTCCTTCCCCTTTCCAGATCCCTTTCTGACCGTAAATCACTACCACTGACTGGAGATCTCCTTGGAGGCTTTATTCTGCCATGGAGGCGACTACTAAAGGAGCTCTCCTGGGAAGCTAAATGCCGTGAGTCTCTTCGAGTAGAAATACGGTGAGATTGCTCTTCTAATTGGTTGTCAAGGGCATAATCGGGGCTGACGACAGATCTCAACCCATGAGCCCTCCGATGCTTCGACAAACGATATCGCAAATCTGATTCATTAATTTGATTATGAGTTTCAGACTTCGAGTAACTCCTCCTTTCCTGATTAGATGAACCACCCACTAACACTCTATCTGATGCAGCCATGTGCTGTTCCCAAGCATACTGCCCCTGCATACTGATATGGTCATACGAGCCAATGTCATATCCTCGTGGATCACGAAATGTTTCTCTTCCCATTTCAGTCAATGAAGTGTAATCAACAGAGCGGCCAATATCATATTCATTCACTGAGTTCAAGTCCCTTCCTTCATGCCCTCTTGTTCTGCCATATTGATCTTCATCATGATAATAATCAGAATCTCTGTGCTCATCATCAACAAGAACATCAAATCCAGGAGAGGACTCCCTCAAAAACTCATCAGCATCCTTACCATGCTGGAAACTTTGATCATCCAGTGCATGAGCCTGATGCAAACGATTAGAGCGGATCAAGGAGTTACCATTGATGACAGGAGGAACGTTTGTAGCTTTATATCGAGGAAATTCATCGTCTGTCCCAGAAGGAGGTGGTGCATTTTTTTCATTGCCAGCAGCATTTCGTGGGAAAGAAGTTTCAGCTTTATGAGTATGCTTATTAGCTTCAGGACGTACTACAACTGCCTTTGGTACATTTCCTGGTGGAAGCTTCTGCTCTTGAGTGCACTTTTGAAGGACACCAGAAGCCTTTTTCAAAGTTGGAGGTTCATTAGCTGGGGCAGCCGCTGTAGGCTGTGGGGCTTTATTAACAGTAGTATTTGGTCCGTGCAGAAAAGCACATTTGTCACCTTTTATGCAAAGCCCCTTTTGAAAGAAAATGCATGAGACTGCTTGTTTACCCGAGTTGTTTGAGGCATGTGCAGCAGGCATAGTTGCTGAGTGTGATGAAGGAAAATAAGATCCAGTAGAGACTGCCGTTTGGGTTCCTATTAGGCCATCAAGGGGCTGAAAAAGATGACATCAAAATTCCACATCAATGATGTAGCAGAGATAAATGGAAACCACATAAATAAATCCAAAAGAACTGCTGACTTTATTGTCCAATGGTTTCAAAATCAACTAGATTCCACTCACTTCCAGAATCTATCCGATATTCTTATAATACAAAATGATTAGGATAGTAAAAACGTAAAAACTTACCGGGTGACGGAACCCACACTTGGGATTCAAACAATTACCATTCAACCAGTAATAACAGTCCCTCGGGTTAACCCTGGCATATTCACTATGTCGATACTCGCATTCACTCCCCTGTTGACATTAAAAACAAAAGCAAAGGCATCAATGACACAATTCAACAACCATTACAACTAGTTAACCAAACAACTAGCAGCACCACAACATCAAGGGATGAAAAGCATCTTGACAACAAGTAGCACATTAATAGCTCATTATGAATATATTAAGCATTTAATTCTGATGTCGGGAGATATCAACTTCACTAATCCTTTTTTCAAAAACTGATAAGCCCGTGTCATGCAAACAAGTGTTGACGAGGAGATCACTATGCGAACCAAACAAGTTACCATTTTGGACACTTTCGCACAGCATTAATGAAAATGTCTAGAAAGATTACTTATCTTCCCCCAACACAATTGGGACTGGTGGAATCAACACAGCAACAATTTTTTGCCAATACATTTCTAACATTAGATTCACAATTAAAGCAACTCAAATCAGTCTCTGTCGGTCACAATTCACAGCTTTGCAAGAAACCCTAACAATATCCACAATCTTACTGAAACTGAATTGAAATCACGGAGGCAGAATTTAATTATTAAAATAATAGTGAATCCGAAAAACCTAATTAGAAAAACAATTAAAGGCAAGATCTCACAATCATGCTATCAAACTTTGATCCTAAAAGAAAAAAAAACCTAAAAAGAGAGAGCGAGAGAGAGAAAAAGAGGGACCTTTTTGCAGGTTAAAGGAGAAGCAAGAAAGTAAACGCAATCAGTGTTTCTCTTTAAGGCTTCTTCTTCAGCTGTTGTTGATGCCGTCGACGCTTGCTGCTGCTGTTGATGTTGTTGCTGAGGAGCTGCTGCTGCTGCTGCCGCGACGACCATGGCGCTAGCGTTATTCTCTCTCTTTTTTTTTGGGGGGGGGGGGGGGGGCGGTGGGGACAAATTCAGATCGAATTAATAATAACAACAACAATAATAAAAATAATTCTATTGAAGAAGAAAAGGACCCGATAACCCGAATCAAGATCCGAATCCAAACTGGTAGGGCTAGAGAGCCGCCGCGAAGAAACAAGACGAAGAAGAAGAAAAGAGAGAGAATGTGAGTATGAGAGATGCGCTTATAAAGAAGGTGAAAGGCTAAGGCTTTTGAGTTTTGAGCCTTTTTTTTTTTTTTTTTTTTTTTTTTTTTTTTTTTTTTTTGTGTTGGAGGGGGTGGGGACGTGGGGTTAATTATTTTATTTGTTTATATTATATTTAAGGTGGAGAGATTAGTTGTGACTTGTGAGAGTCGAGACACACACACGCTTGAGTTGTGATGAAGTTTTGTGTTTTTTTCACACATACACACTTGAGTTGAGATGATGTTTTGTGTTTTTTATTTTTTTTATTATTATTTTTTTTTTTATTTTTTTTAATTAAAAGTTAAGAGTTGCGCTTGCTGTTGCTGGTGGCGAGTTGCGCTGTGGTATATGTTTTGTTCGCCTGCTGACTGAACTCATCTCGACGCGTGGCTCCTTCTTATTGGCAGCCGGTTATTTGTCATTCGTTGTCGAGTTGTTCCGAGTTCCTACGACGGAGATGGAGTTGAAAAGGGTTAATCTCGGAAAATGAACTAACGTCTCGCCATTTTTTTCCATGATTTTTTTCAATTAATTCAGGCCCTGAAGGTTCTTAAAACCTTCATTAATCCGATTCATGATAATTTAATGTTAAACGGACGACGAATTAATTATATGTGATTTATTCCTACATAATTCTAGAAAATATCTTGTGATCCTTATGGATTCGGTGGACCGAGTTTGAGTGCGTGCGTAGGGGTGTGCATTTAACCTGACTCAATCCGAAACTAAAAAATTTGAGTTCGGATCGAATGCAAATAAAGATCTCAACCCGATTGAGTGGGGTTCTGTCCAACCCAATCGAATCATGATTCGATCGGATTAGACAGCGACACAATTGAAAAAAATTAAATTTCCTCACACCACCCACACCACACGGGACATGGCGGCACACACACAGCGGACGGCATTGAGCCATCGAGTCACCAAGGTGGCCATTCACCGACGCAACCACAAGCACACACAGACTGCAACGCGCCAACTTGGCCAGTTTGCTCCACTTGGTCAATTGCTGCAGCTTGCTCCACCTCGACAACCACATTTTTAGATCCAAATCCAGTGACTTTATTCATGGTAAATTTATATTATATTAAATACTTAATTTCAAATTTTCATTGTATTTATTTATAATTGTATTATATAAATCGTGTAATTTGCGATCTTGATGTGATAATAAAACTGTTATTTACAGTGTCAATTGAAAAGTATTATAATTTTGATAATTTGCTATACGTATCCAGTGCATTCGGTTTACCATACACATACATTGCAGCCCATCAAACTTTTGGTCTGATCTAATTCAATCCGATTATTTTTTAATTGGATTGGATCAGATTACAAGTTCTGAATGATTTTTTTCCCTCCAAAATAATTAAATCAAAGCTAATTCAATTGATCTGAGCCTGAATTTTCCACCCCAATAGGTGTGTACCTGTAAAATGCGCTCTAGTATTCAAGTTAGTGTTTAGTGACTCAGAGTTAGTTAGATCTAGGTTTCTTTTGAAAAATAACCAAAAAAAATCCTTTTTCAATCTTTTTGGCTTTTATTTATAGATATGGATTATATCTGCGTTTGATATAGATACAACTTATAAAAAGATAGAAATATTTTATAATTAAAATTTTAAAGGATAAAGGAAAGTTAAAAAGAGTTTAAGTTAGAAAAAAAAATTTATCTACAGAAGGCTATAAAAACAGAGGTTTATTATAGTATGGGCCACAAAAAAAAAAAAAGATAGCAAAGAGAGGGAGAGTTGAATTGTACTCGTAATCTTAATAAAAAATTAATTTTCTCTGCCCGTGGATATAGGCCAAAGACCAAACCACGTTAATTTTCTGTGTATTTTTATTATATATATTGCACACATCTAAATTAATACTTTAGTTAACCAAAAATCTATGTCAATAATAAATATAAAATATTATTTTTTTTTTGCTAAAAGAAAAGTATTATTCTATCTCTTACATAAATAAATATGTTAAATTTTTATAAATTTTAAACAAAAATAATAATAATAATTCTTTTTGAATAATTATCAAAATGATAAAAAGTAGTCTCAGTCCTTTTAATCGCAGCAAGGATTGTGTATATTTTATTGGCCCCTAGGTTGGGCGTAGCTGAAGAACTATCCCCCTCAAAACTCTTATAAAACCCCCTTTAATGTTTTTACATTTTTAACCTTTCTTAAGACTACCTTCAACTACAAAAAGGAAAATATCATTAAGCACAATCTCTCTCTCTCTCTCATAATTAAGTTCTTTCTCTTTTGCTGCTCGGTGATTTTTTTTTTGGATTATTATCATTTTACTACTTCAGGAATTGCCAAATATCAAATGATTATAAGAAGTATTGTCTTTTATCATTTTACTAATATATCTTTATAAAAATATCGTTTTCTCTTTTTAAATTCTGATTATTAGTTGGTAATTTAGTTACCGTTAGTTGACTAACACAATACCAATTTTACCCTTCATGATTAAAAAAAATAATAAGATAAATTTATAATTCATATATCATAATTCTAGCAAAAAAAAATTATGTTGGTATTTTATATCTATTTTAATAAATATATTACAAATTTATTTTATAAATAACCTTTAAATATTTTTTTTTTAATCATAAAGGGTGAAATTGGTATTTTGTTAGTCAACTAACTCATTAACTAACTAACTAATCAACTAACAACAGAATCGGAAAAGTAGTAAAATGATATTTTTATAAAGATATAGTAGTAAAATGATAGAAGACAATACTTCTTGTAGTCATTTGATATTTGATAATTTCTGAAGTAGTAAAATGATAATAACCTTTTTTTTTTTTTGAAGTTTGCAAATAACTTGCATGTGAATGATGAAATTTTTTTTATGTATTATTAATTAATTAAGGGTTGAGTTTTAGTTTAAGTACATGTACAGTCTCTATATATTAAAAAATATTTTAAAGACACATGCTATTAAATATACTACACTTATATTCTTTTTTTTTCTCTTACTGTAATATACTTACAACAATAATTTTAGGTATATTAATTCGTTTATCTATTAAAAAAAAGTTCATTAACAAATTAACCTTAAAAGTTAAATTCTTATAAAACCCTTTTAATGTTTTAACATTTTTAATCTTTATTAAAAATTTAAAACTACCTTAAAAGACAAAAAGAGAAATATCATTACACGGAACCTCTCTCTCATAAATAAGTTCTTCTCTTTCATTGCTTGGCGCATTTTTTTAAAAAAAAATTTTCTTTTTTGAAGTTTGCAAATCACTTGTATGTGAAATATGAAAAATATGTACACATTCTGCGTTTTTGGAAGAGAGTGATAATATACATTGAAAATTGAAAGCGGAAGAACTTGGAGGACAGTTTTGGAATCATCGGGGTCTCATTGGGTTGTCTTTTAGAGAGTGGCTTTCTAAGGAATTCCTAGGGGTGTCAAATCCTGAGTCCACTTATGAATACTGAAGACAAATACCTCTCAAATCCATTGGGCCGTAGACTAGGTTCAAAAGTGACTTCTTTGTGAAAGCCAGGGATATTTCTTTGGCTATTTTGTTAAGTTTGTAACTAGCAAGTCAGTAACCACAGAATTTGAAGCTCTTTTGATTCAGTTGATGCTATAAGCATAGTTCTATAATTCTCCAAGACAAATACAGTACTGAAATTCAACAAGCTGCAACTGAGAGCTAAAATGCAGAATTTTATCTACTTACAAGTTAGTAGCAAAACTCATACAAAGGATCTAAACGTATACATAGTTATAGAACTTTTTCAAGCATCAGAGGATCATAGAAACCAGCGTACGGCTACTAAGATACAATGATAGCAACTGCAAAATGTTTCTCAAATGAAAATGCAAAAGCTTCTGAAGTAATCCCTCTGTGCAGCTTATGGAACAGATACCATATCCCCGAAGTAATAATGCTCGAGTGCGTCATCAACTGTTATTCTCTCTTTTGGATCCACGCGTAGCATTTTCTGGGAAGCGAAAACGCAAGCATAAGCACCAAGAAACAAGACTAACTTGCAGTACACTACTGGTGCAAATAGTGTATTGCAATTTATTAAAAAAAAGAAAGAAAGAAAGAAAAAAATAGAGAGACGGGTTGCTTGTAATTCAAGCATAATAAAATGTATATATACCTGAAGAAGATCGATACCAGCTGGCTCAAGACCTGGTACTTGTGTTGCCAGATCCTGAATATGGGATGTAATTCTTTTCAACACAAGAAGGACGATCATTTTGAGGAAAAAAAAAAAAAAAACTATGCTTTAGAATCGGCATTACCTTGGGCTCAGTCTTTGCATAGCAGTTGAGAAATTTGAAAAATGTGGTCACCCCAGGCAGGGTTTCTTCACTTGGTGTACCCATCAGCCTTTGCATAAGACAACAGATGTAAAAGAGTTTGGGGAAAAGGTGTAAGAAAAAAAGGAAGAAGAAGAATTGGTTGGTATGTTTATGTGTTCAAACAATTACAGTACCTGAAAATACTGCTCCTTTCATGAAACTCAGTTGTACCGTCAATTAGAGGCTTCTGAATCACCATCTCAGCAAATATACATCCTACAGACCACAGATCAGCTGAAAAGGAGTATGTTGGGAAGCCAAGGAGAATTTCAGGTGCCTTGTAGGATGGTGATACATTCTGGAAAATAGATAGTAAAAGAAATGAGAAAGCTTGGTCTCACCAAACCAAACGAAATCGGTGTAGCAACTTTGAGGTCTACATTAAACATTTTTGTAAAACAGAAGCATTTCTGCTGATAGACTCCAGTAGTTGAATGAAGCATAGTACCGTTTAGGGTTCTGACAGTTTAGTATTCAACCAAAGAATCACCATGAAAGGAATAGGAAGGTATCATTGATCCATAATAAATTTTATGAAGATAAATCTACTAACATCGACTTACAAGCTAGAGAACACGAATCCAGCGTATTCTAATGTTTGGCGCTCTAATATCATTTGAATCATAGGCAAGAAAATCCCAATGGCTAACAGGGAATTTCAGCGTGTTTGTTTTTTGAACAAGAAATTTTTATCCTTACCATTCCGACATCTGCTAGTTTCACTGTGTAATTGCTCATATTTATCAGCACTTGATGAGGATTCAGGCGCCCGTGTATACATTTGATTGAATGGTATAACGAGATACCACGGAGAATCTGAATCAGAAGGACCTGCCAGGATTGATTGAAAACCAAAGCTGAGGAAAAAAAAAATTCTGAAGCAAACAACAGAATCTGTGCATATGCCAATAAGTATATTTGGCAGAACTAGCATCTGTTTATACAAAATTAAATAGTTTTGTTCCAAATCTCATGATGGTACAAAATGCTAGCAACGAAAGTTTTACATAAATGACAAATATTCATCCGGCATTGGTTGCTTGCATAACAACATTAACTCACTGCCCTATGCATTCATCAGATTAAGAAATAGAGGAAATCCCAGTTCAGCTTCAACAAGATAATCAACAGAAAAATACTAAAGAAACAAGTTTATAACATATTGCTGACTCACTTTTACTATCTTCGGATTTTTTATTTTCTCCGGAAACTTCCTTATGACGGTTTTAAGATCCGGGCCTGCACACTCAAAGACTTGATACACATGCTTGCTATTCTCTTCATTCACAACGTCCAGCAATCTGTCATTCAAAGTACCATCCAAATCCAATCACCCTTAATCCTGCCTATTGTATAAATCTCAAAAGAGATTGACTCTTCATAACTTTAACTTTTACTCCCCAATAACTAGTCACTTATACATGGCAAGTAAAAGCAGCAAATTTTTGTAATTAGAAGGTTCAAATTCAACAGAAACCTGAGAATATGGGGATGCTCCATCACTTTCAGAAGGGAAATTTTAGTTAGTATTGAGCTCGGAACACCTTCACTGCCATCTTGAATAAAAACTGTCTTGAGGAGTACAGTCTCATCAGTCTCGGTGTCCTTACACATATAGACACCGCCAAATTCATCCCTTCCTTCCACCTCAAGTGCACTGTACTGAAAATTCTCACCCCCACAAATTAAAAGAAGAATTAATACTAATGGAACATTGTTAATGTCGGAGTCAGACCACATGAAACTGAAACCAAAAACCAAATAAATTTTCTACCTTTACCATCCTGTCAAAAAAAATGGCCCTGGTCCCTGGTATACAGACCAAAAATGAAAATATAAGTTAAATCCAAGACTAAAAACAGAAGCTACAATAGTAGAAGTCAACAATGAAGTGCATTATAGAAAGAATGAAACTCCTAGTAAAATGAAACTTTTCTTGTCCTTTCTCCTTTATGGGATTATGGATTTCTAAGTAAATACTATCCAAGAATCATCAATACTAAGAACCATGATAGTACACTAAATTCATATCTTGCCATCTTCAATCTATCAATCAATCTTTATCATCAAAGAAAATCAAGAATCATATTATTCACTAAATCACAAAAACCTAAAAGTAATTTAGAGATTTAATTTGAGATGTACATTTTCTTGGGAACCAAACAGAACAGAGCATATAATTGCGAAGAAAGTGACCAAAGAAATTCACAGTAAACTAAAAGTTGAAAAGTGGAATTAGCCGCAAACCACAGAAACTGAAAATCAATGAATTATGCTAAAACCTAGCCCTAAATTGAAGATAGAAATGATCGACACAACCCCATTTTGCTAAAATTTATCCTCTGTTTGGCAGCAGAGAAAGTGATAACTAAAGGCAAAGATTGCAATTTCTTGCGTTTTCTCAGCAACCAAACGGTACCATGCATTTTAGAGAGAAAATTAAAGAGGGAGGGATTACTTATTTTCGATTTTAACGAAAGCTCTGAATCTTGATCACAGCTGAAAAAATGATAATGAAAATCCAAAGATATTTATTATTAACAGTGACTACGAGAGAAAGAAAGAGGGGGAGTGAATCGGATTCTTTTAGATAACAAAACTAACAAAAAACGGTTATATTTTCTTCCCGCCAAAACTTATTACCACGCCTGCGGTATCTTTTACACGTGTCAGTCTGTTCAATACAGGAACCTTTTTGCTTTTAGAAAAAATTTGACCCCTCAAATTTGGATCAGAGCTCAAGCCTTGATGATCTGATCAAAATTTTGTCAGTCAGTTTTCATAATCACTTGGTGAAAATCCAGAAAATAATTGGCATGTGATACCACATGCATCTTCTTCTTCTTTATGTTAATATAAGTAGTAAAAATATCGTGCATAATTACTTGTTAATTTCAGCTCACTCTTTTGTATATGACTGTTAAGCCAAGGATATTTCTTTGGCTAATTTCTCAATTAAAGAGAGACTTAAGTTTGTACTAGCTATAGGCCATAAGCCTCTAAGCCCTTTTAAATGAGTTAGCTGCTCCTTGTTAACAATCTCAGTTAGAAGCTCCTTTGATTCAGTTGATGCTATAAGCTTAGTCCTGTAATTCTTTTAATGAAATACAATACTGAGATAAAAAAATGCAACCTTTGATCTACTTGCAAGATAGTACCAGACTTGTACAAAGGATCTATTATCGAAACATGTATAAAGTATTTGTTCAAGCATCAGATGATCTACACACATATGAAGTACTTGTTCAAGCACCAGAGGGGTCATCTGTTTTTCAATGAAAATGGTCAATATAGCAACATGGCTGAAAAAAAAAATCCGGCATTATCTAGTGGCTACGAAGAAGCAGCAATGATATAACACTGCAGATGTTTCTCAAATGAATACACAAAAGCTCCCTCCTGTGCAGCTAGTAAAACTTATGGAACAGATACCACATCCGTGAAGTAGTGATGGTTTAGTGCATCATCAACTGTGATTCTCTCTGTCGTATTCACGCGTAGCATTTTCTGGGAATGTGAAGGCACAAGTATAAGCTCTAAGAAACAAGAATTGAAATTGATTTTCATTCACTAACTTGCAATACACACTACCAAGTAGTGTATTTCAAGTTACTCGAAGAAATGCAAAGACATATTGATTATCATTCAAGCATAATAAAATGTATATATACCCAAAGAAGATCGACAACAGTTGGCTCAAGATCTGCTAGTAGTATTGCCAAACCCTGCAGATTGGATCAGAGCTAATACGTGGTAAAATTTGATTCTTCTCAGAATAAAAAGGAAAATCATAGAGAGGGAAAAAAAAATGCTTAGAAAGGGCGTTCCCTTGGGTGCACTCTCTTCATAACAGTGGATAAATGGGAAAAGTGTGGAGACCCCCAGGCAGGGTTTCTTCACTTGGTTTACCCACTAGCCTTTACATGAGAAATGGGAAATGTAAGAGAGTTGATAAAGAAGAGTATCATGTGTGAGTAAAAGAAATTGCTCAAGCCATTACAGCAGCTGAAAATACTGATCCTTTCATGAGATTCAGACGTATCCTCAAGTAGAGGCTCCTGAATCATCATCTCAGCAAATATACCCCCTGCGGACCACACATCAGCTGGAAAGGAGTATGTAGGGATCCAAGAAGAATTTCAGGTGCCTTGCAGGACGGTGATACATGCTGGAAAATGGAAATTAGAAGAAAAAAAGAGAACCTGATGTTAGTGAGAATGCATAGAGAATTTCCGGGGGAAGCTTGGAGCAAAATAGAAGAATGGTGTGTAACTTCAAAGACTACACTAAACATTTTTGCCAAGCAAAGGTCCCTAACATTCAGTGCTCTAACAGCACCTGAATCACAAAATCCCAATCACTGACAGGGAATTTCATATTGTATTTGTCAAAACAATCAGTCATTAAGGAGGAAAGGTTACAACTAAACTAAGAAATCAACGACCAAAAGTGTTTGTTCACATTGATAGTTTGTTTTCCCAACAAAGAAGTTTTTCGTCCTTACCATTCCAACATCTGCTATTTTCACTGTGCAATCGCTTAGATTTAACAGCGCTTGATAAGGGTTCAAGCATCCATGGAGACATCTGTTCAAATGGTAATAAGAGAGACCACGGAGAATCTGGTTCGAAATCACCTGCCAGGACAAATTATAAACCAAAGTCGAGAAAAAAATAACTTGAAGCTAACTATCATATAAAAAAATGCGGGTTGCTAATAACATATTGCTGTCTTCAGATTGTTGATGAGGTCCAGAAAGTTCTCTATGACTTTTCTAAGATTCAGGCCTGTAAACTCGAAAATTTGATACACTCGCTTGTCGTTCTCTTTCCTCACAAACATTCAGCAATCTGTCATCAGTCCAAAGTTCCATCCCATTAATCATGAAGATGCAATAACAACAATTAACAGATGTTAATCATTCAAATTCCAATAACTTTAATCCTGACAATGAAAAAAACATCAAAAGAGATCAAATAAGCTCCGAAACTGAAACCTTTCTTTTTGCTTCCAGTAACATACCTGAAAATGAGGGGACAGTCCATCTCTTTCAGAAGGGAGATTTTAGTTAGTATTGAGATTGGAACACCATCCGGAATAATATCTGCCATGAGAAGTACAGTCTCATTAGCATTGTCAGCAGTATCCTCCTCACACTTATAAAAGCTACCATAATTATCGCATCCTATCAACTCAACTTTCCGGTACTGAAACTCCACCCACAAATTAAAACAAGAATGAATAATGTAAAATTGTTACTTTCACGCCATCAAAACCAAACCCAAGTTAAGTTTACACTTTTTCCGTCTCCTCTGGTCAGTACACACCAGAAATGAATGTTAATGTCACTTCCCTTACCCACAAATGAAAGAAGTTAAATCCAAGGCTTCAAACAGAAGCTACGTGGGTGGTATTCAACAGATGAAATGCATTATTATTGAAAGAATGAAACTTCTAAAACAAAATACTATTCAAGAATCATAAATACTAAGAACCATGATTATGCAGTAAATTCATAACTTACTATCCTTATTCAAGCAGTTTTTATCATCAATGGAAATCGAGAATCATATTATTCACAGAATCACAAACATCTGCAAAGAATTAGAGATTTTATTTGAAAGCATTTCAAATAAAAGGAATCAAAATCTCCAAATTGAAGAAGGATATTTTAGGAATAAAATTAAACAGGGGTTTCGTAAGACTTCTAATGAGGTGTTAGGAACTCCATTCATATGGTAAACACTAATTATTATAGTTTAAAAGTTAAGTTAATTTGATCTTACATTTTTATAATGAAAAACTTATAACATATTTAATATTTTCGTCAAAATTATTATTTATAAATTATATTTATATAATACTATTTATTTTTATTTCATAATTATGTTTTACAGTAACTGTGATTTAAAATTCAACACCTTAATACTAATCAAGGCCAAAATAGACATTTGCTAAATCTATTAGACAAACCTATTTTTTATTATTATCTTCCACTTTACTAATCTTACAAGCAAAGTGACTGAACTCCTTCCTCCAAATTTCCGATAGCCCCTCATCATTTCATTCAATACACCTTATGGTATACGTTATTCTCCCAGATTTTTTTAATATATTGTTATTGTCATTGTGTATATATATTTCTTCTCTAACAAGGACATCCTTATTTTAACAAAGTGAGAATGTTCTCACCACACACGCGGGCGTACACACACAGAGAGAGATCAAGAACAGGAAATTGGGAATATTTGACATGGAAAATGCTTAATTTAGCTTCCCACTACAGTACTATAAAATTCTTCCATGTAAATTAAACCTCTTAGGTTTTACATACAAGACATGCATTCAAAGCGCAGGATCCGAGATGAAGCAAATAATACACAAGAATAAATATAAGATCCGTAACAAAGCGATTTGACAGAAGGAACTAATTGGCAATCAAGCGATTAACATCTCAAAAACACCACCCCCAGCAGTTAAACGAGGAAGGGATGTGGCCAGTTCTTCGAATACACTCCGCTTGCTGCTCAGTTTTTGCAGCTTGCTGGTTTCTCTTGGCATCAGCCTCGGCTCGCTTCTCTTCTGCCTTGTGCCTTGTAGCTGCCAATTTGTTCATAAGTCTATCATGGGCTCTTCCCCTGATCCTTTCAACCTCTACCTGGAAGACACAAGATTCATATGCTAGAAGAAAATCAAATTTATTGACATAATGCAATGACAAGCAACAGAAAATGGCTAGGAAAAACAAGTGCTATGCAGTCACTCCAGAAAATGGTTAGGGAAAACGAATGCTACGCAGACACTCCGGAGCTATCAAGTATGGAACTCATCTCTAAAGATGCATTATTATCCCGGCATATAACATAAACTGAAGTACCTAAATGATGTAGTCCACATCTACTAACAGTGAGATGCTTGATATGAGGCTAAAACAAAAACAGAATAAGCTAGCAACTATTAAAGTATTGGCTTTAACTTGAAGTACACTCCACAAGCAGAACGAGAATTGTAAGTACATAGGACTAGGTAATAAAAATGAAGCCCCCCACAAAGACATAAAAAGCCAACTCCAGATACTATTATATTTTTTTATACTCGACTTTCTTTGTCAAATGAGTTAAACCCAACATGTAGAACTCAATATAAGGGGCTATAAAGTTTTCACAACTCATGTCTCATAGCTTCCACAAGTCAACTAGTAATACCTCATCAAACAAAGGAAGATTTTTCAGGCGGTGAAGCTTTCTTGTACAGCTAATTGAAGTTCATGGATTTGACAACTAATACTTCAATTTTACCTTCAACGAGAGTGAGAGTCTCTTATTACTCAGTTACCTGAGATAGTGATAATATCCTAAGCTAAAAAGTACTCAGCAAAATAAATCATTCATTGTAGTAATCACCTCCACACAATGAAAACCATGCTTTATTCTTCTAAATTGGACCAATTGGTCGACATAAGTTTTGTTCTGTTTTGATGGCCCTAACACCTCAGAGAGGGTTCAGCGCTTTCACTAACCTACTGATACTGTCGGAAGGCTGTGGCTCCTATAGTTAAAAAGCATATAATGCAATACAACAAATTATATAATTGTAATGTTTTATCTTTTGAGAAGTAACCAGAAATAGTGCAAATAATTAAGAAACCTCCCTGCACGGACTTGCAAAGTTGAAAAACATTTTGAATACGAAATCTTAACCAGTGAAATGTTCATGTCAAATTGGATTCTCATGCAATCTCCACAAAGCACAACCAGCGGAATCAGTTAACACTTCTTGCGTATATTATTATTTCAGATAGTTATCACCATTAGAATTTGAGCGTATTATCTTTGGATCCTGTATCTCAGAAAAATAAAATGTATACAATTTTTTTTTCCCTTTTTTCTTTGTGATAATAACATACTTTCTTAATTTCCTAATTTTGGATTTGTAATTTCATGTAATAGTAACAAAACACATACAGAGAAAAAGAGTGAGAGAGAACAGCATGAAGCAACGTTTCCAATAGCAAGAGACCGTACTTACCTCAATTTTTCTCATCTCAGCTTCTGCTTTTGCTTTTTGATGGTTCTCCCACGCCTGAATTTTCATCTCCTCACGTTTGAACCTAAGTAATTGCAGTTATGCCACCACACTTCAGGCCATCTATCCATATGTTTGAAATTAATGATAACAAACTACATAGCAAAAGGAGACAATATCTCCATATAAGTTATTTAAATCAGACAACTAATTAGTATTCTTGAGCATATTAATTTTTATGCAAGGAAGAAATTAGATACTTTTGACTCGATGGATCTGTTCCCCATGGATGTGTGCACGCTCAAGAGATAACAGATGACAATATGTTATTTTTCAAGTTCCAAATGTAAGGATATCATATTGCAATTTTTGTCCTTGGAAAATGTATTTACATCTTGATTATATTTATAGCTAAACCACTCCTGAGTTCCGAAGTTTGTAATCCAGAGTTGTTCAGTAAATACGTGCATACAAGTAAAATAGTATTCAATGGTTACTACAGCTAAGTCCAACAATAATAGTCCACACCCGTCCCAGACTTTTTGCACATGAGATGAAGAACAAGACAACTTGAGATTACACCTTAAGGATCAATACTAAGTTCATTAAACAATAAACAAATGCCTCAGGAAATGGCTTTGAGCTAACACACCTGGCCATATACTTGGCTTTCTCTGCCTCCTCCCATGAAGTTGCACGTGTTTCAATGACACTTTTAGCTGGTTTTTCTGCTGCTACAGTTTTGAATGATGTGGATGCATCCTTATCCTCCTCCTCTTTGCTAGCCCAGGCAGCAATGTTCATTTTACCAAGCTGGGTACCAAGAGCAATAATTTCCCTCCTAGTTTTCATTTGCAGCTCCTTTTCAGATAACTCTTGGTTCACATACACATGATTATTATGTGGAATTGTTGGAGAAGGAGCAGGTGCAGTTCTACCAGGAGTCGATGGCCTAGACGAGGATGGGCTGCGAATTGGTGTTGTAGCTGTGATAGGAGTTCCAGTTCTAGAAGGTTCTTGACTAGCAATTGGAGTCATTTCTGTGCCCATATCTCTCATTGATACAGATCTAGCTGTTGAAGGAGGCGGTATGAAAGTAGTTGCACTCTGTATAGCTATTGAGGAATCATGCCGGCTAAGACTAACTATAAGAATTGCAGAAATATTTCATGTTATAAAATATGCTTTATTTTGAGAAATATGATGGTAAAATGTTTAACCTAGTTCTGGGTTGTTATAACTGATAACTGCTGGTTGAGCAGTTTTAATATGATAACAAAAGTACAAACATTTTTTTGAGTCACATAAGCTAAAGAGCGCCCTACCTAGTAAGCACCAATGTGAACTTAAGTCATCTAAACAGCAACAGACTGAAGAATTATGTATTTTATAGACACACTGGACCTACAGGTATATTATATCTGCTGCTGTGAAAGCAAGTTCTCCAATAGGTTTCAAATCAAGGATCAGCTCCTAGACAGGGAACGGAAAGCCATATTCATAAAAGATCTAAAAGATGAATCATGCTGTAAGTGGTTTCGAGAGCATATCTCAGGCAGAATCTCAACCCTTCTTTCAAGATTTTTAGCCTCTCAGGTAATTAAAAGATAGACAACGTCATTAGGTCAAGAACTTGCAGAAAAATTATAAAAATAATGCCATCTAGTCAAGTTGTCCTTGAATTTCATTTTTCCTTATCAAACTTTCATGTACGACATAATGCGCATCTAGTCATCTGCAATTAGGTATGGGTAAAGACTCCTCTTTTTTTTCTTTTTAAGTTAAATTGCCAAATGACATAGAAAGATAATTCAAGTAGCATAAGTCTACAGTAATCCAAGAATATATCAAAATTTTGTAAACCAAAAAATTGGGTCAAATGCAAACATGTTATTATGAAAAATGGAGAACTTCAATTACAAACAAAACTGCTGAACAAAGGTTGATTTTCTTACTAGCTGACTCTGCAATGGAATTCTCAATCATAAGCACAGGCTTGGCATACGAATCTGCAACAGGGTAAGAATCAGCCTCCCAATTAAGAAACTTGTTAGCTTGACTCGTATCAATCCGCTTGGTATCAGGTTCTTCACAAACAACAAAACTTTGATCAGGAGGAACTTCATGAACAACCTTGGTGGACGACTGGCGGCCCATAATACCAAATTTACGCGCTCCACCTCCTTGAGGGTGGCTTCCGGTCCTAGCCAGCCTGTTGGAAGTAGGACTCGCTATCCACTTCTGGGCATCATCCCATTTGGAAGGCGCAGGTTTCGAAAATGGAGCAAGGGGCACTCGTTGAGTCTGAGGTGCCCGCTGCTCCGCCTTCTGATGAAACTCAAACACAGACAAAAGGGTATTGTGATTATCATGGTGGGCACCACCACCACCACTAATACTACTGTCACAGTCTAAAGGGAGGATGAGGTCTTGTTGAGACCTGATTCCCGAATTCATTCGCATCTGCGCAGCCAATGAATCAGCTGTTGTTGCTGTAGATGATGACGAAGTTGAGCATTCAGGAAGAACACTCACAACATCTACATCTTTGCAATTATCGAAATTATTACCACCTGTGCCCAAAAATTTTGCAAACTCTACTTACTTTCAATAACACAATGCTTTATATATCTATATATATATATAGTCCTAAAAAATTCCAAAAAAATAAGAGGAAGATGTACCTGATGATGATTCATGAACATGAGTAAGTTGAGATCTGGATTCAAAATCATCTTCTTCTTTTCTCTTCTTTTCGACTCCCAAAAGCATACCCCTCAACTTTCCGGGGGAAAATCCGCCGCCGTGCACACCCTAAACGGCAGCGTTTTAGGTAAAAAGGACAACAGATTCAATGGATTCAAAAATGCATGAACGAGTAAGCAAGTACCTGAGGCTTTTGGATTCTTTCGTAATCCATTTTGATTGGATTTTGGTTTTGATTTTTCGATTTTTTCTATTCTGAAGCTTGATTCTGATTGAAAGCAAACTAAATGACATAACAATAAGAATCCGTCAAATCATGTCACGCACACGCAATGTAGCTTTGGTTTGCTTGCTATGCTTTGCCACTTGCCAGTGTTGCTTTCAGTCGCACTCAAAATCACTGACCTTTTAAGCTTCTTCAACATCAAAGTTGCTTTAAGAATGAGTAATAGTACTTTGCATCTGGTATTTCCTTTTGTAAGGTAATTACAAACGACTACCTCAGAGTTTTGGGTTATTGTATCATGGCCCGGATGTTTATAGTACCGGTTCTGTAATTTGGTGAAATGATTACAGAAGCCTTATTGCTCTTCAGGAGCTGTCCAATAGAACTCTTTCTTTCTGTAAATTATTATATTTGGACAAGTATGTCCAGGTGAAATGCAATTGGGTCATTATAGTTAAAGGACATTAATGATTCATTATTTTAAAAGTTACAATATATCTATAAGAAATATGACGGTATACTATTTTATTATATATATATTTTTTTCAAAAAAACTATCATTTTACTACACTCTTATTAATACCATTAGTGACCAGTTAGTTAACTGATTAAATATTAATTTTGCTTTTTATATATTTTTTTTGTAAAAAGAAAAAATACTAATAACAAACAAAGTATTGCAATATTATAAACTCAAAAGACAAAGCACGTAAAAACAATCCTTATAAACTTATGAATATAATATTTGATACTTCTATTTATTTTTTTTAAGGGTAAAATTGGTAGTTTATTAATCAATTAATTAGTTAACTAATGATATTAACAAAAATAGAGTAAAATGATAAGTTTTTGTTAAGATATAACAGTAAAATGATATACTACAGTATTTCTTATAGATATTTAATATGTTGTAATTCTTGAAGTAATCAAACAATAATATCTCTTTTTGAAAATAATCAGTCATAATTTCATCAAAATATGAAAATATATTTATTCTCCAAAAGAATAATAATAAAATTCCAACCCCTTGTAATTTTTTTTTTAATCCAAACAAATATGACATAATATTGTTTGTTGAATAAACATCACATTACCTAATTGTATTTTATTTATATTATTTTTATGCTTTGGTATAATGAATACGGTTGTTGTAACAACATTGGTTACAAACCATGGAAATTGTATTGTTGCTTATAAATAATTATTAATTTTTTTAGGTGAATCTCGGAGATACCAAGATTATCAAATTTTTATTAAATTAAATTAATTTTTTTATAAAGACAGATATTTTTTATTATGAATAATAATTTGATAGGAAGAAGTAAAAGATATTCAGATCTAGAAAAGTAGGACAATTGTTTCTTGTTGAAGGAATCTCGTGGATTATATTTGTTTATTTGGTATTAAAATGCAACATTATTGAAAGAGTACTCCCATAACTGGAGAAAAAGTTGAAGAAAAGGGCTCCCATTGTAAATAAGACAAAACCACCTGGCATTTTATCACTTTATTAAAATTCCAGTCAAGCTATTTTCTCTTTGACTACGGTCAGAAAAGCGATAAAGTGACAGTATACTTTTCTATTCGTATATCACTCCCGAATCAAGCCGTTTATCAACGTTTAGTTTCATGAAATGAAAACGGGGTGAAATACGAATGGGGGTGAAAATAAAAATTAATTGAAATAAGAATGAAGAGCGAGAATGAAGTTTTAATATTTATTTAATAAAAATAAATAAGAATAGAAACGTGTTGAAGTGCTATAAATATGTTTATTTAGTAAAATAAATGGGAATGAGAATTAATTTATCAAAATATCTATAGTATTGAATAATGTAATTTTTATTAACTAGATATATATATATATATAAATATTATTATAAAATAATATTAATTAAAAAATAAAATTAATAATTAAACAATAATTAATAATAACTAAAATGATAAAATTAATAAAATTTAATAATAATAATAATAATAATGACATATAAAAAATAAATTTTGATAATAATAATAATAAATGTTAATAATGATAATAATAATAATAATTAATAATAACTAAAATATTAAAGTTAATAAAATTTAATAATAATAATAACTAAAATGTTAAAGTTAATAAAATTTAATAATAAGAATAACAATAATAATAATAAAATCGAACTAGGCATATTAAAAAACACACAGCAGTTCAGGCTTTGTTGCCAACATGTTAGTAGCTTTCATTTTCTGCACTTCATCCAAGCCATCAATTTTCAGCATCTCATCAAACACCTTAGCTAGTAAATCTGCTACCTCCTTATCTTGTGTAGAAAGAACATGAATCAAACCATCTAATTTGGGTATCATCCCAGCCACTGACTCAGCCATTGCCTTAACACTTGAATACATACCACCATTATCTCTATCTTTGTTTTTTCTTTTCTTCGACTTATTTGCTAAACTACTATGAGCATTTTCAGCTTGAGAGGGTGCACTCTTGTTTACTGAAGATATATCATCGCCAAAATCATTCACTGAAACCTCATTAGTTGAGTCATTTCCCAAATTCACATTCAAATTGTCCTCTTAACGTACCTCCTCTTCATTATCATCGGCATTCCCTGCATTAGCTCCAGTAGCACGATCACGACCATAAATCTCACCCAAAGCGTAATAATGTGGAAATGGTTTGTTGAACAAACCACTTGCAGCTGGTCTCTTCTGTAATAGAATCAAAATATGTATCCAACATGATAATAATTCTTACACATAATTCAAAAAATCCTCACACACAACTCAAAAAATCAAAAACATATAATAATTCTAATATAATCTTAAACAAGACAAATATTAATACCTTGACGTAATCTTCAAAAACAGATTTGTCGCAACTAAGCTTCATGGCTCCACTGTCCCAACCAAAGCCACTAAAACATAACATATCATGCAGAACACTCCATTTAGTCTTCAAAGTCTTTACTCGAGATCCTATGTGGGGATCTCCTTTCAAACCGCAACCTGGTAACTTTCCTCCCAAAATAGCTTCCAATTTTTGCAAATAGCCATTTTTGAATCCACAATCTATCTTCCACAAGGGACTTTGACTTAATTCCAACAATGAATCAACTAAGGCTGCATCTTGAACTTCGGTCAAAAAATGCTTGTTCAACCCTCTACCTCTTGTAGAAGAACTCATTCTATATCATTAACAAACAAGTTCATGTACAAATTTAAATAATCTTAACACAACCAAACATAAACCAATCAAAGTAAAAAGAATTAGGTCAAAGTCATGAAATACAATAAAAAGGAAAGACATTACATCTCAATCGCTATAATGTCAAACAACAATATGAAAAAACAGCATAATGTCAAATAACAATATAAAAAAACAGCATAATGTCAAATAACAAGACAAAACAAACAACAGTAGAAAGAAATCATTTCATGCTTCTCTACTAGTATTCCATGTGTTCCACATCTCTTGTGCCAAATTTTCTCTCCAAGTAGTCCACTCATTTGTGGGCTCAACGTTATCAATATATTATGATTCATCAGGCTGTTCATCATCAAAGTCCATTTGCATATCATCATAAGTCATTTCCCTTCTTATGAAATTATGTAACATACAACAAACAGATATTATGCGTCGTTGTGTTTTAATATCATAGAATGAAGGACTTCTTCAAACAGCCCATCTCTTTTTTAGTAACCCAAAACATCTTTCGATGACATTGCGAGCACTTGAATGCTTCATATTGAAGAACTTAGCAGGCGTAGTAGGTTGGTGTCCGTCACAATAATCACTCAAATGGTAACGTTCACCTCTAAATGGTGCAACAAAACCATTTCCATTTGTGTAGCCAGCATCAACTAAGTAATAATGACCTATTAAGACAAATAAACTATATAATATAAAAATTTAATAAAAAAAACAACATTAATGGAAATGTTGTTTTGAAATATGTAGTTACCATGTGGAACCTTTAAACCATTTCTTCTCGTCAATGCAGCTCTTAACACACGCATATCATGAGTTGAACCTTCCCATCCAGGTAAGACATAAATAAATTGCATATCTTAGGAACAAACCCCTAAGATATTCAGTATAATATCCACACTGCTCACAACATCTCAGGATTACTAAAACCATATTATCATCAATTTCAAAGGTCAATCATGTGCCAATAATTATCAATCAACCAACTAGCAAAATAGAGCATAGTCATGGATTAAACAAACAATACCTCAAGAGTTTAGCCTCCCTCATACACAAGCAAAGCCAACAAAAAACAAGGTAAAAAAATCCCAGGCAAACCTCTTCCAAAATCAAACGAAAACAGCACCTTTTTTTTTTAGGATGAGTTGTCTCTACAATGAACAGCCTCAAAGCAATTTCTCATTACCCACTTCAACTTACAGTTTAATATTCCAATCCTCACTCATAAATCATGCCCACTAATATTTATTAACACCCAGATGAAATTGAATAATACCCATATCATACCAAAAAAAATAAATAATAATAAAAAAGAAAGTACAATAAAAATGCAAAGCCATAACGCAAATTACAGAGAGAGAGAGAGAGAGAGAGTACCGTAGAAGCTAAAGAGCAAAGCTTTGTAGAGAAAGTTGACCAACGAAGGACTGTTGAAATGACGATTAGTGGTGTTGCATGCGAAACAATCAATTAAATTAAATTAAATTAAACTAAATTAATCACACAAACGAAACTGAGAAGCAAAACAACATGAAACACAGAGATCTTGAAGCATAGAGAGAGTTGAAACAAAAATTAAGTAATATAAAACAAACCTTTCAATCGGCTGAGACGGAAGCGGGTCAAGACCAGGTCGACAGCGTGGAGGCGACGAGGACAGACGGCGCTGGAGGCGGAAGCAAAACGACGGCAAACGACTTGTTTTGTGAAGTTCGTTGAAGGTTAGGTTTCAAGGGCTTTGCAATTTGATAATAGAAATCGTGTAAGTGGCTTTATTTTAAATGGGGGTAATTCAGTAAATATAAAAATATGAGAGGGATATAATGGTCAGTTCAAGGAATGAGAATCTTCATTCCCAGCCCCCCCATGGGAATGGGATTCCCATTCTTTATTCTCAAATTGTGTGGGACCCACATAATTTATTCTCATTTCCAAATTCAATTTTGTCAAGTAAACATATCTTTGATTCTCATTTCTCCATTCTCATTCCTTATTTCAAGAAGTAAACACACCATAAGAGTAAGGTTTGGTAAAACTATAATTTTTAAAATAATTATTATGAATTGTATTGTAAAAATAATTAAATTTAAAAATAATTAGATAAATATTTAGTAAAATTTATTTTTAAAAATACTGTAAGTATAAAAATGTAAATAATTAAATTCGGTATAATATTGAATAAATTTTATTTAAGTATTTATAAATAAAATAGTAGAGTCAATTATATTTAAATTTTAGCAAATTGTTAATTTATGATATGAATAAGAGTACGGAGTTATGTAAAGATTTTCTAAAAAAGTATTATCATATTAATTTATTAAAATTATTTATTTAGCTTATTAGTTGGAGGGTAAAAATATTATATTATAATAAAGATTATTAATTAATTGAATATTAATTTAAAGAGATTAGATTGTATTAAGTTTGGATCATAGGAATTTAATGGACCATACGATTACTATATATATATATATATATATATATATGTAGTATAAGGAGCGAGCAAATTAAAAACAGGCGCATTTATATTGAAATAAATATTAGTATACTATTTATTTCAATATATAAATAATTAATATTTACATTAAATTTTAAGGTTTGGAATACTACTTACTGAGCAAGTACAATTTTATCCAATTCTGCTGGCGTAGCTTCTTTTACTCAGGCTGGGTAGCATGATTGGCGTGGCAGTGTGCGGGTTCTGGAAACCAAGTGGCACTTGTGATTGCAGCTGCAGATGAAAGTTCTGATGGCCATTTCGAATGGAGTTGGGTTCTTAAGATTGAATGTGACTTGACCACATTGCCACCTGTAAAAATTTCCATGACTAATTTTTGTAATTATGCTTTGTAATTATGCTAGGAGATTCCGTCGCTGGCCTCGCCGTCAAGTACTCCGTTCAACGTAGCTGAATTGTCTTTTCCTTTTTTTAAGGTTATTTCCACCCAGCCCCTAAACGTTTTGACATTTTCCACCGCGCACCCAAATGTTTGAACAATTTTCACCACACACCCAATTCCGTTAATTTGACCGTTATTTTTAACGGAGCTATTTGAAATTTAATTAAATGTCAGAAATATCCCTTGCGCACACCCGTGTAAGTGGTGCAAATCCTAGTGCGATTAGCTTGACTCATTTAACTTTAAAATTGATTACAACGGTTACAATTTTTTAATTATAACATTTAGGGCAGCCATTATAGCTTCTTAATACAGTTTGTTAGGACCAAAATATTACTATCAATGTTATTTTAAAACATATATGTTGCACAAAAAATAATTGTATTGAGTTTTCCTCGCTCTTTTGCCGTTTATCGTGTCAAAGAGTTCAAGCACACTAGAAGTTCAGCGAAAAACAATTTAGAGGTCTATTAAAATTGTTTCGTTCCCTCTAGGAAAACATTTGCCTTTTAAACTTAAAGCACTTGATAGAAGGTGGTAAATTTATTTTAAAGAAATTGTCTAGTACAGGCTCCCAAAGTTTTTCGACAATTTTATATTGTTTACAGTTTCTATTTGTGTTTGTTATAATTTACTTTCATTAATTCATGCTTGTTATCTGTTCCTGTTACTAATTAGATATTGTTAGTTCTTGTTGGTTGCTACTTACATTTTTATTGTATTTGTAGCATATTGCATATTTCTAACAAAATATGATAGGATGTTAGGATAGGAAGAGAGAGTTGTGTAAGATGTAATAAAATTATCTTTAGTACTATCTTATATTTTATTTGGTGTAGGACAAGATTGAATTTTATTACAAATTTATTATAATAATAATTAAATGAATCAAACTATTTTATTATTGTAAAAATGTAATATTATTTCTACTAAGTATTTTTGAAAATAATAATGTAATTTTTTATTAGTTTTTATTTTAATTATTTCAAATTTTTGTACAAATTTATTTTGTTTAAATTGATGTAACAAGATTTAATTGGTCAGATTTAATGCCTCTTGACCCATATTATTTAGAAAAAAATCGCACATCTTTTGAGTTTTAATATATTATGGACTAGCTATGTTATACCACTTGTCACCTTTTAGATAATTGTTGTTAGTTTGAGCATCTCTTATAGCCATTAGATGTAAAATTGAAATAACTATTGTTACATATAGATGTAAAGTTGAAACCACTTGTTACCCTTTATGTAATTGTTATGTTAGTTAGAGCATCTCTTATAGCTATTAGATGTAAAGTTGAAACAATTATTGGTTAGATCCAATGGCTATAAGAGATCTCCAACATGGATTAACTGTTGGAGAAAAATCAGCTTTTTAATTTTTATAAAAACTTTTTTGGATTGATCTCATACAATATATAAAAATTCATAATCTAGAAATCGTACCTTGAAAATCTGAGAAGATGAACAATTTTCGTTTTTTCCACTGAAGTGAATTAGGTTACTAGATCACGATCTGTTACCACAACGCCTGTTAGATCATGATCCGTCACTAATGATCTTTCAGGTTATGACTCAGGTTTGATCTGCACTTGACGTGTGGGCACCTTTATCACTACCAATAGCAACTAGCAGGAGAAAATTTTTCTCTCAAGATTAGAGAAAAAAAATATTTTTCTCTGATCTGTATAAAGTGGTTGTACTCTTTCTTTTTGGGAGAAAATAAGCCTTTTTATATCTCTATTTAGTGAAACCCTAGGCTCCAAAAATAAAAGTTACGTTACTTACTTTTTTCTATAGGGGGCCAACCTTATAAAATAACATAAGACCCCTTATACACAAGTACATTCCATGGAGCCTCCCACTAAATAATATATTTAGGCTTTTAACCTAAATAACTAGTTATCTTGCTTATTGATCTAGTAGTGGTGCAATCAATTAAATGAGCTAACCCGGGGATCAATTGGGTACATACAATAGTAGCTACAATAATTAGGCATGTAATTAAACTAGCCCAATTATTTAATTTCAAATTTACTCCACTAAAAGATTGGAATTGACCTCCATAATTGTAAGCTATCTAGGATAGTGTTCTCGAATAATAATTCAACCCATGTCACATTGATTTCTTTACTACATAATCCTTTGTACCGCATCGTTAATTAAATCGATATCTCAACTGTCTAATCGATTTAATTACATCTTGTTCCTTGATACTTAATAGTTTTCTCTAATGATCATTTTTAACATACTAAATATGTTGACACACTCTAGCCAGAGAATTCTATGATCAAATGCCGAAAACCTATCAAGAGATGTGTCGTACAAATTCTATATTGTTAATCTATAACTCCAATACCCATAATTGCTCCTACCAAGATACTGGGTAATCTTGACCACAAGTGTGAGTCGTGCTCATTGGTAACTCAAATGGAATAACAATTACAATCATGAAATCATAACTAACTCAAGATTAAGACTACAGTAAAATCAATGCCTATGAGATTTAGTAAGTCTGACAGTTATTTTAAGGTTAATTAAATCTCATATGTGATCCTGTTTAATGTAGTCGTACTACACCAATAAATTTATATATGATTAAGACAAATCATTCAATGAATTTATTACAGTCTATACCTAAATAAAGTGCACAACTTTATTTATCAATTACAAACATAATTTATTTAATCATGAGATAACTTGTATTTATGTCTTCTGTGAATCCACATGGTGATCACATAAATACATATAATATGATCAAATGGACTTTACTTAAAATATTAATGCAATTAAGATACTTGAATAAAATAACTCATTTATTTTATTAATCAGAAAAACTACTTATTACAATTAAATAAACACATATGCTTTTAAAAAGTATATTTTCCCAACATTAACATCTTCCTTTAATCTGAGTTCTTAAAAATCTTATGCCATGTGTCTTTTTAGTGATATTACATGTGTATGATTTAAGTTTTTTATTTTTTTATTTATTAATCATCATTCACTACTTAAATTTTTACTCTACAGAAGTTCAGACCATGAGAGTATTCTAATCTCTCGAACATAACTGGATCCCATATTTATCTTTTATTAAGGAACCAAAAAATGAAATCTCATTTTCTCAACCAAACAACTATCAACAAGTAATTTTAAAAAATTTATCAGGATTCTACATCTAATCCACCCACCTACATTAGGTAGGGAGAAATTTATCTCTACCCAATTAGCATAATGTAGAAATGAATAGAGCCCCAATATATGTTGAGACTTAAATCTTTGTTCTAACTCAAATGAGTTACTTATTAACTATCGTCCCATTGGCTTAATACTATTTTTTAAGCCCACAAATTTGAATAGAGTTTTTAACACCCCTTTAAAACCCTTATAACACCTCTTTTCAATTTTATTCCTAAATTGCCCCTAGTTTAATTTGTGTAAAATAAACTGATATATTGAAATTAATCATCTTCCTACAAATTTTTATTCTTAAGGAAAAAAGTAATTATTTTAAGTTCTTATTTATAAGATACAGATAAATCTTAAAATCTTAAATAATTTCTTTTTCCACAACTCTAAGCCCTAATAATTTTCTCAAAAAAAAAATATTTTTAATTAAAATTTAAAATGTGAATATAAATTATGAAAGGAGAGCGTAAAAAGTTTGTTAAAAAGATAATTTGTTTAAGCATTTAATTGAATTTCCATTCAAAATAAAAAATGAATTAATTTATTTTTAATTATTTTGGTAATTTCGATAAAGAAGGAGCTTTACGAGGAATTTTGTATTTTGAGGAGTGTCAAAAGGCTTACTCATTTACTGGATGTACGTTTAAGGCTCTGGGCTGTAGGCCACGGGCCTTCGATATGAAAATGGACCGGTCCACCCAACAACTCATTTGGTTTATTATTTTAATTATGATTTTTTGAAGATGGAACCAATATTTAATGTGAGGTTTAGGTTTGGTCAATGCAGTAGCTGAATCAGCATTCAAATCGGAAATGTGCGAGCATGATAGCAAGTAGTAGTGATTGTGATTCATGAATGAGAAGAAAAAATGATTTTGTATTTTATTCTGGAAAATAAGAAAATCTGTAAAAGGGAAAATATCTGGCAATTAAATTTCGAACGATTTAGAATAAACTAATTATTATGTCAAAAATGGAGTTGCACGACTATTAACGAAAATAATAACGGACAGAAAAAATGGAAAATTATCATAAATTTTGTAATATTTGGTGGAGAAAAGGACAGGATAAACACAACATCCTGGCGTGGCATTACCAAATTGAGTCCTAACAACAAAAGAATCCCACGAAAACAAAACAACTCAAGAGTGGAGATTGATACAGATTAATTTCGGATTATTTCTCGTGAATTATATATTTTTAAATTGTTTCTTTTATTTTTGAAAATTTTAATTATATCTTTTATTTTTAAAAAAAATTTAAAAAATATTAATCCGTCCTTATTTTTTTATTATTTTTTGATTAAATATAAAGATAATTGAAATTTAAAAAAAAAAAAAGATGAATGATTTAAAGGTAGTTAATTTATTAGGCATGGTTTGAAATTTATCGGATTAAAGGTTCACATTAGGAGGAAAGTAGCTGTCCTTGACTGGATGCCACGTCACGTGGGGCTTATCGAAACAGTCAAGACTCTGAGAAGCTGACGGCTTTGCGGGGCCCAAGAGTTAACACACGAACACGCAAAGAGATTTTGCATGGAAAAGTTTCCGAATTTGAGGAGAAGGGCTTCTGTTTTTCTTCGAGTCCTTGGCGAGAAAAATTTACGTGCTGAGGGCTTCAATCCTCAGAATTCTCAGGGAAGGACTTTTCCGGCTGCCTATAAATAGATAAATCACTCAATGCCAAGAAAATGCAGCAACAAGAAGGAGAAGGAGAAGGAGAAGGAGAAGGAGAAGGAGAAGGAGAATCACCAAGCTCCGCAACTGATACAGGATGGCTATTCTTGCTGATTCAAATGACAAAGAATTGAAGCAGCTGCCGGATGGGGGAGAAGGATTCACGGTGCCTGAGACTAATTCATTTGGTCAAACTTTCAGGTTTGCTTGCTGATACCCCTTTTTTTTGTTTTAATTTAACTAGGAGCAGTAGGAACAAAAATAAAATTTATAGTAACAATGATTGATTTAAAAAATGTTTATATTGGTTTATAATGGCAATGATGGATTGATTTTAAGGCATCATGATGAAAGAATTAGTGGGAGATTAAAATTTTCTCCCCCATCAACATATAATGTTTGTACAATAATATTTGATTAATCAGGATTGTTGTTACCCCCAAAGCCTTCTTAGTTCTTTGCTCTGTTTTGTTGTTGAGTAATACTAATAATAATTGTAACTTTTACATATAACATATTGTTACATGTCAGATGTAAACCTAAGGCCTAACACAAAACTTAAAGATTGATTACTTTGTTCTTAGAAATGGATAGGGTATAGGCTTCATAATGCTACATTGTCAAACTTAGAGCCTGTAACAATTTCTAGATTTCTGTCTGTGTGTTTATTCTGTTACCTGCCTTTAATCTAGTTTCTGCTAACAATTGTGTTAACCTGCAATGCAAAATAGGGACTATGATGTTGAAAGTGAGCGGCAAAAGGGCGTGGAGGAATTCTATAGAACTCAACATATTAATCAGACCTATGACTTTGTAAGCAAGCTGCCTTTGGGTTATCATCATTTCTTTCCAACACTAATCATATTGCTCTATTTCGGAAATTATCTGTCATGGAGATACTCGATATAGTTCATTTACGAATAAAATGATCATTCTGTCTTCAGTTTGTGGCATTTTTCTTGTTCAAATCAAGTTAACCCCATTGTTTCCATATGTATAGGTGAAAAGGATGAGAGAAGAGTATGGAAAACTGAATAGGGTGGAAATGAGCATATGGGAATGCTGTGAGCTACTAAATGAATTTGTCGATGAGAGTGATCCCGACCTTGACGAGCCTCAAATCGAGCACTTGCTGCAGACAGCCGAGGCCATTAGGAAAGACTATCCTAATGAGGATTGGCTACATTTGACCGGCCTCATCCATGGTAAATCAATCATCTGGCTCTTAGTATCTCAAAATTTAACAGAAAATATACATGATTGTCATGATCTTAATCAGGAAAAATAAAAGCTGTAATTTTAAATGTTTTGCTTGAGAAGAAATGAGTTAATTTTGTTTCTTGATGGATCTCAGATCTTGGAAAGGTTCTTCTTCATCCTGATTTTGGGGAGCTTCCTCAGTGGGCTGTTGTTGGTGAGTAAAATGTCTTCTATTTTTATGATTATTCCATATTGCTTTTTTTATTGATCAGGAACATAATTACAGGCGACACATTCCCCGTCGGTTGTGCCTTTGACGAATCAATTGTTCACCACAAGGTCTTACTTTCGACAAATTTTATTACCGAATCTTTTTTATTTATAATAATTTTTTTTTCCATTTTGGTTTCTGAAAGCTTGTATTTATAATTTTTTCATGGTGGTACAGTATTTTAAGGAGAATCCAGACTATAACAATGCTGCTTTTAACACTAAATATGGAGCTTATTCAGAAGGCTGTGGGTTAGACAATGTGTTGATGTCATGGGGCCATGATGATTACATGTACTTGGTAAAATTTGGCCAAACCTTCTAATGGAAAATCAGGCTCTGTTTCTTCTACTTATTTCAATGACATCATTACCGGGGTTCCTTATATTCAGGTAGCTAAGGAGAATAAGACCACTCTGCCTTCAGCCGGCCTTTTCATAATCAGATACCATTCTTTCTATGGTGAGAAACTGGAAAAAAAAAGTAAATGAATTTATTAATGTTGTAGTTACGAACTTAATGTTTTTATTGACTGGTTGTTGATCTTTCAGCCTTACACCGGGCAGATGCATATAAGCACTTGATGAATGAGGAAGATATTGAGAACCTGAAGTGGCTTAAAATATTCAAGTAAGAACACCCATTAATTTACCTGTTAATAACTTTGTAACGAGGGAAGACTGTCGTCACATATCATGATTTTTCTCATGCTATGCTCCTAATTTTGCAGCAAGTATGACCTCTACAGCAAGAGCAAAGTTCGAGTTGATGTCGAGAAAGTCAAGCCATATTATCTCGCTCTCATTGAAAAGGTACTTAGTTAAAACAGCAGCCTTAGCTGAACACAAATATTACAACCAAAAATGTATCTTCCATTGTTACTTTTCCAATTTCTTATGAGAAAATTTAAACTACTCCGTTGCAGTACTTTCCGGAAAAGTTGAGATGGTGAAATTTGGAGATCGGAAACAGCTTGATGCCACCGCATGGTGGCCGTTCAACAGAATGCAGCTAGCAATATTGCATAGATGACTATGTCTATTTTGGGGCGGGGTTGGATTAGACATGCTGACTGGGTTTCTTAATAACTTCGTTTCTACTTCAATAAGTTTGTAATGTAATCTATCAAGTATTTCTTTTCAAACGTAATCTTTCTTTTTCTCTAGAGACAATCGCTCGAATTTTCTCAGTTACCAAACACTCAATCAATAATGAAAAATACTGCATCCAACTCCCAAATCCTATTAACACCTCTACTTAGTATTGAAAAATTGTAGTGAGTCAACAATTAAAAGTATATTGATCAAATTGCAACAAAACGTAAATTCATATAAGTAAATAATAAGTAAAAGTTAGTAAAAGAAAAAACCTGAGGCATGTTAAACAACAGTCTCCTTAAAATAGATTTACCATCCAATACGGTACTTTAGGGTCATTGGTATCTAAATTATTCGTCAAATACAAACAAAAAAATTCCAACAAATAGCACAGTGCATAATCTCGATCAAAACAGAACATTAGAGGAGGAAAATTTTTTTAAGTGCTTTGTGTATTTGTTATGTCTAAAACAAAAGAGTAAAACTACCTTTTATATACATGAGGGTATGTAACTGTTGAATGAATATTGAATATTTGAGTTCAATATTTGATTTAATTTTCTTCTGTAACAGCCCATTGAATTCAAAATAGTCAATTCTGTAACACCTCAAAATTTATTCACAATACTCATTGAATTCAAAATATTCAATTCTATAACAACTCAAAATTTATTCACAAATCAAAACTACTTTTAATTGTGAAAATTGTTACAGAATTTAAAAGGAAAGGAAATAAAAAACGTGGCCATTGAGGGCCTAGTGACTTCTACGCAATGAGTTTGACTTAGAATAAGTCCATTAGAAGGAGATTTTAATCCCTAGAATGATATCTGCAAAACCCATGTTTTTCATGTCAAACTTAGACTTCAACATATTCTTAGTAGATTTAATCATGTCAGCATCGCTCCCAACAATGAGTATGTCATCAACATATAAACATAAAATGACATAGCCATTTTTCGTTTTTTTGACATAAACACATTTGTCACATTCGTTGATCTTAAAACCATTTGTGATCATTGAATGATCAAATTTTGCATGCCATTGTTTTGGTGCTTGTTTTAAGCCATATAACGACTTCACCAATTTACAGACTTTCTTTTCTTGTTCTGGAACTATAAAACCTTCAGGCTGCTTCATGTAGATTTCTTCATCTAAATCTCCATTTATAGAAGTTGTCTTTACATCCATTTGATGTATTTCGAGATTGCACAAAGCTGCAGCAGCTATTATCACCCCCAATGGAATTTATTTTCGTAACAAGAGAATAAGTATCAAAGTAATCAAGGCCTTCTCATTGCCTATAACCTTTAACTACAAATCCAGCCTTGTACTTATCGATTGATCCATCGGCTTTCATTTTCCTTTTGAAAATCCATTTATACCTTAAAGGTTTACATCCTGGAGGAAGGTCCACTAGCTTCCAGGTATGATTTTGTAAAATGGATTCAACCTCACTGTTAATGGCTTCTTTCCACAAAGCGCCTTCAGGTGAACTTACAGCTTCCTTGAACCTTTGAGGTTCACTTTTTAGCAAAAACATCAGAAAGTTTAGACCAAAAGACTTTCCTATTCTAGCTCTTTTGCTACATCTGACCCCACCTTATTGTTCTTCTTCTTGAACTTCTTCTTCTTTAGCTTCATCATTTCCTTCATTTTGACTGTCTTCAATGGTAGTTTCATGAAATTGTCGTAATTCTCTAGATTCCACTCTAAAATTACAAAGAAACACATGTTCGAAGAACGATGTGTTTCTTGATTATATTATCATATTTTTATGGACATATGGAACTTTAAACTCTTGCACAAGAAATCGATAAACACTATTGTTATGTGCATAACTGATGAAAATGAAATCAATAGTTTTTGTCATATTTTTACCTTCTTATGTGAAGGAACCACTATTTTAGCAAGACACTCCCACACTCGTAAGAACTTGTAAGAAGGTGCTTTACCTTTCCATAATTAATACGGAGTTTTATCTTCTTACTTTTGGGGTACCTTATTTAACAAATAATTAGCTAATAGAACAATTTCTCCCCACATATTCTGAGGTAACCCAGAACTTATCAGCATTGCATTCATCATTTCCTTTAAGGTTTGATTCTTTCGTTCTACAATCCCATCAGATTGACGTGAATAATGTCCCAAAAAGAACAATCCCATCAGATTGACTTGATGTATTATTCCACTTTGTTCACATAATGTCCTAAACAGAACAACGTACTCACTAACACGGTCACTCATTAATTCTTTGATTTTCTTATTAAGTTAATTTTCAATTTTTTTTATAGAAAATAAATTTTTCTAAAGCTTTATCTTTACTTTTCAACAAATATACATAACAATATTTTGTGCAGTCGTCAATAAAGGTAATAAAATATTTATTACCACCTTTTATTTGAATGGATTTAAAATCACATATATCACTATGTATTAAATCTAATGGTTCAGTATTTCTTTTAAATGTTTGAAAAGATGACCTTGTTAATTTTGTCTCAACACAAGTTTCACACTTATGTTTTAAATCAATTTAGAAATTGGGAATATGTTTCATGTTAATTAATTTATGTAAAAAATTTAAATTAACATGTCCTAATCTATCAGGCCAAAGATTAGAAGACTTAAACAAATAAACAAAAGAACTAGCTTTATTATCAAATTTTGGTTTCACAGTCATTACATTAAGCTTAATCAAACCGTCATTGACATAGCCTTTTCCTACATATATTCCATTCTTAGACAAAACTATTCTATATGACTCAAACACCATCCGGAAGCCATGTTTGTTCAACAGCGATCTAGACACCAAGTTCTTCCCAATCTCTGGCACATATAGCACATTGTTCATAGTCAACTCTTTCCCAAAAGTCATCTTCAGAATCACCTTCCCTTGACCCTGGATCTTAGACATAGTTGAATCCCCCATAAACAACTTCTCTCCATTGCTAATAGCTTCAAATGAAATGAACAACTCTCTATGAGCATACATGTCTAGTTGCTTCTGTGTCAATCCACCATTCTTTCGGATTAAAGCCAATCAGATTCACTTCAAAAACCACTGTTGAGAGGTTAATGTCTGAAACATTTTGATTGATGTTTTCCACGACATTTGCTTCTCGCTTCTTATTAGGCAATCTGCAATCTGAAGCTTTGTGACCCATCTTGTCACAGTTGAAACACTTTCCTTGAAATTTTGTTTGCTTCTTAGAGACTTCTCCTTTCGGACTCTACTTTTTATTTTTCTTATTTTTATGTCCATGTTCAATAATATTTGTCATAGCCACAGAAACAACCCCCATTTTTTTATACAATTCTATTGTCTTCCTCAATTCGAAGCTGAACAACCGGTCCTTCAATGTTCATCTCCTTGCATTTGTGTTTCAAATAACTCTTGAAATCTTTCCAAGCAGGAGGCAACTTTTCAAGTGACTGCTGTTATTGAAAAGTTTCACTCAGCATTATCCTTTCAGCAAGGATTTCTGAAAATATGATCTAAAGCTCTTGTACTTGACTCATTACAGTTTTGGAGTCCACTATTTTATAGTCTATGAAGTAGCTAAAACTTGAATAATTGAATTCAATATTTGATTTAATTTGCTCCTGTAACAGCCCATTGAATTCAAAATATTCAATTTTGTAACAGCTCAAAATTTATTCACAAATCAAAATTGCTTTTAATTGTAAAAAATGTTACAAAATTTAAAAAGAAAGGAAATAAAAAAACATGGTAATGCGGGCTTAGGTGACTTGTACGCAGGACGCACCCGAGTTCAACCAAATCGTGCTTAGATTTACACCCCCCTACGCACGCACACATGGAGAGAGCCTCTATCCTTAAAATTTTTGCTCATATGTGAATGATAATGTATATATAAACACAAATTCTTTTGCTTATGTATATATAAATACAAATCCTTTTGCTTATTTTTTTTCTAGTGGGATAAACATCATTTTGAGTGTACAAATATATCATTTCGAAGTGTTCATGGAATAGAATTCAAATCTCTTAAGATTTTTTACTTTCGCTAAGTGGGTCCTTCTTAAAATGTGCACTCAAAATAGCACACTAATATGCTATTTTTTCAACACTTAGCTCCATTGAACTTGATAAATAAAAAAACATTAGTATCTCATTTATATCATTTTGACAGCACGTCAGTGGATGGAACGTCACATCACTTTGAATAGAATTTTTAAATTTTCAAAGTGAATGTAACTTCACGAGAAATTTTATAATGCATTAGAGATATTACAATCAACTAATAAATATATGACATGTAAATAAATTTAATCTAATTATTATTTATATAATTGATTTTAAAATAAACACATAAATATCATAGTATCATTTAGTTACTATATAATCAACTATCATGTATTCAAAAATTTATCAGACACTTGGATGGAACGTGACTTCACTTGAAATAGAGATTTCAAAAGTCCAGTTACTTTACTACTTTAGTGGTCCATGTTTTGGTTAGACAATTTTATACTCCTACAGAATACAAACAATGATGCTTAAAGCCAACGAATTTTGAGAGTTGCATGGCTGGATCCTGCATCTGTCCCCACCAGCATGTTATTGGCTCGGATGGATCTTCAACAGAGAATCTTCCGTAGTTACTTTCGAGTTTGGAGAATTTTATCTCCTAGTGCTTGCCTTAAAAGCATCAAATTTTAAGTAAATGCTTAAAATGATAAAAATTACTGATTTTGAAACAAAATTGGATCAACTTAGAAAAATGAAAAATTGTTGTACTTACTGGACTGATACTGTTCTGGCATGATAGAGATTTGTACTCAATTAAATATGCAAAGAACATGCAAGAGATTTGGAAATCAAAACTCACGGCCCCGGCATATTGTGGGCCATTGCCCCTAAATTATTGGAGGTGTTGGTTGCAACCTCCATTGAGATTTTTTTTAATTGTTTTTTAAAAGTATTAAATGAAAAATAATTGGGGACCAAATCAGACAAAAAACTAATAAAACTATATTAAATAAAGACAGATATATTAGGGACGGCAACAGAGAGAGGAGGGGACTAACATCCCTATATCTATTTATGATATTTTACATATGTCCTCATCCCCTCCTTATTCCAGTCAAAATTACTTAAGGGGAGGAGATGAAGATTTCTAAATAATAATAGGGGATTCCCAAGGGTCCCTAAACCTCAAATAATTGATACGTTTTTAATTTCTACACTTGATTTAATCATATGAAAGAAAAAAATAAAATTTAACAATATATCTTATATTAACATTAATCTATTACAAAAGTCACACTATAAAATATAAATCATTAGAATAATTATCTTAGCCAATATTGACAATCCTATAACAAAAAGGAAAAAATATTTTTATATTAATAATGAAATAAAATGAAATTGATATAGATACTTAAATAAATGAGACGAGGACGACCTGGATGCTGGCTATGACATGAATAATTTGGAAAGGACAAGTGAGATTGTGAGAGAGTCATTTAGGGTCTGATTTGTGAATTGCGCGCTTGTAAGGTTGTGAGACTGAGTTTGTGGTTAAGTCTAAATTAATCAGAGTCTCTATATTAACTAGTATTTATATTATTTGTATAAGTATTTTGATAATTTTAATTTGCATCAATATTTAATATTTTACAATTTAAATTTTATTATTTATTTACTAATAATTCCGAAATGCGAATATGGGGAAGGGATAGGGATTTCACCTCACCTCCGTCTCTTCCCCAAATAAGAAATTAGATAAAAAAAATTATTCCTCAATCCTTTCTCGAATAAGAAATTAAATATAAAATTATCCTTAAATCTTCATTGAGTAGAGAAAATCTCCTGGACCCCATTCTCGTGGGAATTTCTGCCATCCTTAAAATATCTCCATGACATTAAAGAGAGTTAAATTCTTGAGCTACATAGTTAACTTTTGAGCTATAATACAAGCATATTGATTTTGAGTACCTTAAATTGTAATAAATTGTAGATTACAATGACAAAATTTCAACAACACTTTCCAACTAATTTTCACTAAAATTAGTTTTGTGGTGCAAGCATTGTCAAATATCAAGTTTTTATGTGATTAGTAATTATTTAATATATATTGTTAGTTGAATTTAATAGAATTGTTAAGAAAATATTTATAAGATGATAATATTTTTCTGTCTAATTTTTGGAGTTAAAGGATGGGGTATGGTTCATTTTTGTAATCAAATGATGTTTCAATGATTTTCTTTTATTGCTTTATTGTAGAATCAATTACGTATTATTAATATTTTTTCTTTGGTGGTTGTTGTCTTAAAGGAAAAGCATAAAGACATCTGAAATAATACAATTTTTTTAATATTCAGAATTATATCTTTGTTGCAAATTCTATGCTTGAAACTTCAACGAATCGAAATAAATGTTTGTTAATAGTTTGACAATCTTTTAGACACAAAACAAATTTAACTATCAATAATCTAATTCTATACAATATGTTGATATTTATGCTGCGAAGTCTATCCAAACCTCTTATTTTGAATTTTCAAAGTGTAATCCAAAACCTCATGAATGAGGGAAATATAATTCTTTCTTGATTTGACTTCTAAAATGTTTTTGTCATCTCTATTTTAATAACAGGGTATGGATAAGATTTATTTTTATATTTTTTTTTATTTATGTATCAATCAACGAATAAATTATTTGTTGAATATATGATCAGATTAGAAGAAAAATCATGGTCTCTAAATCACACGAGAAATTATTTATAACTCAATCAAAAAGTGATGATTAGCCCCCTTAAGTATAGTTATTGATAAAATATATGCGTATGCCTTTTTTTCTAATTGAAAAAATTCTCTTCTCAACCGTCTCTTTTTACAAATTGAATCGAATTAAAATACGACAAAAATAGTTATATTTGTTATATTACAAATGCCATCTTATTGTCATTGTTGTTATTAATTTTTTTAAAGAAATGATCGGCCATCCACCAAAAAAATTACCCAGTTATAAAAACTGTTACAAAATCTCAAATTTGTTCAATTTTGCAATCAACGTACGTAATTTACATTAATAATTCATGAAAAAGACAGAATTACCCTTACAAAATGAATAGAAGTTTATTTAATTTGCTTTTTGTTTTTTTGTTTTAAATCAAAATAAACGCCATCTTATCTGTTAAAAACTAAAACCATTAAATTAACGCGTTATAAAGTTGAACGACCGTTACAATGTCGCTGGCTGGCGAAGAGGAACAAATAAATAAATAAATAAAGGATATCATTAAACAAAATAATAAACAAAAAGATTGATTGAGTGTGTATAATTAATTAATTATATTGGCGAATTTGGTAATTTGGGAATGAAACAAGATTGAAATTTTGATGGTACAGCTCAGCGTAAAAGCTTTAGTTTTGTCTGCTGACGAGAGAGTTGCCTCTGTTGACTGCGACCCCTGCATTTTCTCTCTTTGCATACAAATTACATACAAAACGTGAAAAGTAATTCTTTGATTGGTTGGTCAAAAAAATATTTTTTTAATTCTATTTTTGTTGTTTTGCAGTTTCGTGTGGGAGTAATGCGTCTGTTGTGGTTTTTAAGCCAGGAAGATGATTGAGTCTTCATTTCATTTGTCTGCTGGAGTTCATTGAGTCAAGTTGACAAACACTTGGCCTGCACTTTTTAATACTGTCAAAGCTTTGAAGTGAAAAATGCAAACTCTCGTCTGGGTTTTGTGATTTTTGGTTTGATTTGGTATCTGGGTGGGTTTTTGATCTTTTTTATCCTTTTTTTTTTTTTTTGGGTTCATTTGGGAAATGAAAGGGAAATTTGCTAGTCCAGGGAGCAGTTACTTTGTGTTGAACACAGGAGCTAAAATTCCAGCCATTGGATTGGGAACATGGCAAACTGGGGGAGAGCTTTGTGTTGAAGCTGTGAAAACAGCATTGTCAGTGGGTTACCGTAATATAGATTGTGCTCATCTTTATGGGAATGAGATTGAAGTTGGGGAAGCACTTGATGAAGCTTTCAAAGGACCTCTCAAGAGAGAGGATGTGTTCCTGACCTCAACTCTCTATTGTAGTATGAATTCAATCAATAAGATTGAAAATTATGTCGGAGTGTCTCTTAAGAATCTTGGAGTTTCATATTTGGATCTCTATTTAATGCATTGGCCTGACTGCTCTGCTTCTGGTTTTGGAGATGCTACTGATCCTCCTTCTAAGTCCGGGAGTGAGCGTAGGCAGTTTTTAAATCGCTTGAAGAAAGCATGGAAAGCCATGGAAGGTCTCGTAGACTCGGGATTGGTCAGGGCTATTGGTGTCAGTAATTTTGGGGTGTCACAGATCAAAGAGTTGCTTAAATTTGCCAAAATTATGCCCGCAGTGAATCAGGTTAGCTTCTATATTACTCATTCTCATTCAGTTTCCTAGTTTTTCAATTCTTAATCATGGCGTAGGGATCTAATCTAGTTTTACATTATTAGATGGATTTATTTTGTATATTGGTCATCTTCAGGCTAGATATTGAAAACCTTTTGGCTGCTTAATATAGGAATATTTAACATGAAAATTTTGTGATTACAATCTTCTTTCTGCTTCAGTGCATGAGATCTATCCTCTTATGGACTGATAAAGCAATTTCAAAGTCGTTAGAGTGTGATAGCGTCGAAAGCTCAATCACTTGGAAGTGAATCTGCATCTATTCTCTTTTTTTTTGGATCACCTTAAATCTAGAGTTTTTCCTTTTGTCATCTTCAGATTTATAAACGAAAGTTTTATAGGAGTTGTATCTGCTCACATTGTTGTCTTCGTAGTCCAGTGGGCAGCTGGTTCTTTTATGTACTGGGCTTTTAATCATTGAAATAAGTCTTATTCTTTTACTTTTCCGTATAAAATAAAAGCATCATCACATATCCTTTTACTTTTGATTTTGTACGATCTTTTGCTCTTTACCAGGCCGATGAAGTTTAGATGCAATAATCTCTGTGCCATTCTATATTGAAGCTATGAAGTGCTTATTTCAAATTTTGGCACAGATTTGATATAAAAGGGTTCTGGAAGGAGTAAAGGAATATATAGATAGAAAAATATGAATGGAAAAAGAGGAAAGGGGAACTTCAGTAGAATTGAAAGATAAGTTATAGGAGTCAAGAGAATGATACATAAATGGGTACCGAAGAATGATAGAATTAGAAACCCATAACTAAAGGAAGTGAGAGCACACAGATATAAGGAACCGAATCAAAAGTGGATGGAAGAGAGAAAAAGGAGAGGAAAGAGGGAGCAAGAAAATAACAAAGATGAGATAGAAGAAAAGTAGCAGAGAAGAAACATCTAGTGTTTCGACATTCCTAAAATCAATTTAATTGTTCTTATAATGGCACAAAAGCATACTTAAAGAGGATATATCTAATTCAACACATAGAAAGAAAAGAGTGATGTGAGAATTCCTCAAATGAATGTGCCAAAGTATCAAATTGCTGGCATGCAAGTGCCAGACTCCATGCCTTGATCTAACCAATTGTGTTGTTACTTGTTTGCTGTAATGATCTGTCACTACTCTGTTTCACCCTAGCCATCAGGTAAAAATAATAGTATTCACAATTGAATCTATCATCTGTAAGCAGTAGTTCTGCAGTTGATAGTGTAGTTGCCTGGCCATATGCTAAATAAAATATTGTCATATCTATCACCGTAAATAATAATGATTGTAAAAGGTTGGTATAATTAAATCACTTGTTGCATACCATTTATTCAGTCTCCTGGCTATTTATTCCTTATGAGAATAATTTTTAATATTTGTCATATCTTCTAGTTCTATCAACTTTAATATCTTTTAATGCTTTTACAGTGTTCTTAATTTATCAAATTGTATTTATTTTGGGGCTTAAGCTTCCAGACTTGCTGAATTTTTTCTTCTGATTGGTATTTCCTTTTTTTTTTAATTTAACTTAAATATCATTAACTATAGGTTTAAAATTATTTTAATATAATCATTTCATATTTCAACAATTGAACCTCTTGCTGCTTCTAATTTTGTCATTGTTATATCTGTAGTTTTCTTTTTACTCTTATTTAAAGATTGGTCTATAGTTGATAGTTTTTGCTTTCATCAATCTATACGATTTAATTCATCAGAACTTGTCCATAAATTTTGAGGTTTAAAATTGATTTATGATGAGCTTTTCATAGGTGGAGTTGCATCCTTTTTGGAGGCAGGATGAACTAGTAAAATTCTGTCAATCTAAAGGTATCCATGTATCTGCTCACACACCTTTAGGCGTACCTACTTCAAGCCCTGGAACATCTGATAGTGGATCAGGTGGGGAAGATGAAACTGGAACTCCACGCATATCATTTAGAAGGTCAAGATCGGTGCATGGGCCAATGCTGAAATTATCGGTCGTTTCAGAGATAGCAGATAAGCACAAGAAAACACCCGAGCAGGTATCTTAGCTTTTATCTCATGTGGCATCTGTCTTACTAGATATGTTATGTTGACCACATTTATGAATTCCAATTGTCTGCCATTTGATATGGTGTGGCCTACACACACACACACACTGGCACATTCTTGTCCGTTCATTAAATATCTTTTGATTTAAGTGAATATTTGCAAGTCGCAATGAAGTGAGTGTTCTATTCTCCTTCAATGATGGCAAAAGCTTATTGCAGCATTATCCTCATGCATATAAATGTCAGAAAGCTAGCATTTTCTCCCATCCCCTCAAATCTTACGACCCCTCGCCAAGCATAATGCTGCATTATCCTTGTTTTATAAGTGAGAGAAAGCTATCATGTTCTCTGATTCTTCCCTCAAATTTGAAGCTAGTTTGATGAGTAGTTGGACTAGAGATGAGGGCTATATCGTATAACATACACCTTCTTTGGGTTTTACAATTTCATGCTGCACTTGTTTTTTTCGTAACTTTCTACCTCATGTAGTATTTAAATGAATCATTATCAGGTTTGAGATCTTAATATCCTTGCTTGAAATAATTCCTTCCCTCTGTGCTCTCCTAGGAATGAGTGAGTGGCATCTGCATTCACAGAGAGAAACAGGGAGAGGAACTTTGAGTGCTGTGGATATCCTCATTGGGGAGTGTTTACATTAAAACTAGATCAAAGATGCCCCACAAATTGAAACTTCTATGCACGTTAAAAGCATTTAAGTAGTAATGAAATTGTAAGGCCAATACAGCTTTTGGTTGAAACTTATCAACATGAATACTAGCATTTGCAAAATTGCAGCTAAGTGTGTCATCTTTTATCTTGGCTAACACTTTCAAAAAATTGCATTCTCCCTGTTGCATTTAGAAACAATTCAATATGTTTCCAGTTCCATTGCAGTCAATTCTAAGAATTGACTATTAGGAAAATGGAATAAACCAATCATAGTACTAATATTTTCTAGCTCGTTGCCTGCAAAACGGAGATTAAATGAAATACTAAAGCTCCTATAATTGATTGGCAAAAACTTGCAATACATTTACTGGACGGGCTTGTTTAATATCATGGTAAAGAAGAAGCCGGGGGTAAAAGAACAACACTCCAGGACCTGGCCATCCTTGTTTGTGACCTTATTAGTGTGCCTGGGCAAATTCAGCCTCTTTCTCATCTCCCTTAGTACCACATTTTGCAATTAGTGTTCTTCCAATTGCAATCATAAACTTATTCTTCATTTTCTAGAATTATATTTTGTAAGATATTTTATTTTTTAAAGATATCATTTGTGAAGAGTTAAGTGAAAGTAGGGCCCCAACTGAACGTCCAATGACCATGGATATAAAATGGCTTCCTTGTTAGAATAGCATTTATAGCTTCCAAGCTACTGTCCTCATTAAAGCCATTGAAGAAAACAGAAGCTGTCGCCTGATACCATAATTGATAAGCTGGATTTTCATGGACATTGCTTCAGTGATGAAAAGATCAGTATTTGTTATAGCTGATGTTATCCCTGCAGTTTGGAGACCCATCTTTTGTTTTCTAGTTCCACATTTTCTTCAGAACCACCAAGGCTTCTTTTCACCAACATGCACACATAAGCTTAAGAAACTGACTCAAACAAAATATTGCTGATTGAATTAGTAAACCTCCTTATGAAGAGGTTCTCGCTGTTCTTGAGCTGGTTTTTATGTAATTTCCCAATGGAAATGTGAAAGTAAATACTGGCTCTCTGCAGTAAAGCTCATTTGCTAAGTTTTATCAAATCAATCTGAATCTGAGTTCAAAAAAAGGAACTTTTTGACCCCAGTTAATAGGTTTGGAGCCTTTTTGGAACTTCTTGTTGATAAGTTTATAGGCTGTGTGCCCATGCGAGTGTGAGATTCAATGATTTTCCAGTGAGTTCCTCTTCGCTTCTGTGTTGTGTCTGGTGATGCTAAAACATTTCCGTAGTCTTTTACAGAGGTCAGTGTGAATGTTCTTTTTGAATTGTAAATGCAGCAGCTCATCTTTTCCCCTTCTTTTAATTCTTCCGGGGTTCAGCTATATAAATTATTGTCAAATTTCTTTTAGTTTGGTCTTAAGATTACTCTGTAGGCAAGTATATATGTATTTCATTTATTCTTATGGCCTTCTGAACTACAAAATTAGATGAACTTCATATGCTAGCTTCTGTTGATTTTAGGGGAAAAAAATCTATTTTCTCTGTCCAAAATTTCTGGTATTATTTCTCGCACGTTAGTAATAGAAATAAAAGGGGAATTTGATAGTTTCAAAGTTTTCATATTTTCTGCTTTGCAAATACCGATGCAGTGTTATTTCAGCAATTTTGTGTTTGCTATGGCCAAGGCATGGAATGAAATCACTAATTGGTTCTAGCTTTTAGAGGGGGAATCCCCTTCATGAGATTATAGGTTGGATGATATTTGGGAAGCTGCAACTTCAGGTTTAGGGGTGACTGCTTTGTCACGGTTTATGTTGAAATTACCAGCTGGTTTGAAAAAAATTAAAAACAGAAACAAAAACAAATCCTCTGTGCATTGAGTTAGGGGACAACAAATAGAAACTGAACAGCCTTTTGTGCATGTTTCTGTTCGCCTTGTGTTTTGATATTTTTAAACACAGGTTATTCTACGCTGGGGACTGCAAAGGGGTACAAGTGTCCTACCTTGCAGCTTGAAGCCTGATCGGATAAGGAAAAACATAGACATTTTCAGTTGGTCTCTGTCAGACGATGAGTGGAACCGCTTGAACCAGATTGAACCGCAGGTATGTTTATTCGGAAACGAGCCTTTGAATAAGCTGTCAGCCTCAGACAGTGGCTTCACATTTGGTAGCGGTCCCCTTCAATCTGTACGGGAGATGGAAGATGATGTGGAGTCCAATGCCTGATTCTTTTTCCTGAGATAATGTGTCTTTTTTTTTTTTTCCCCCAAAGATGTCATCAAATTACAGTTTGTCAAATACCCATTGTTTGTAAGATTTGGTTCTGTGGATGCTGAATAGAATGGTTAAAGATGGGTTATTGATTGAATTGGCACATGTTTGTTCCTAGCTTACTAGTCCTATCTTCAACAAATTACCACTCGTTCCTTGAATCAACTGTGCAACTTCCACGGATACATATATACATATACACTGTTTCTTCATCATTTAATCCTGCTATTTAATCTAATTTTTGTTGATTTCGCAGTTTTTATAGTTTATGTACCAAAGAATGTTAGCTTAAAGCTACAGAGACAGAATTGGGGTAACACTAACACAGCATAAACAAGTCTAGTTGTAATTATTGCAATATATATTTTAGAATTGGTGGGTGGGTGGAGGCATCGAGTGGTTTGGTGATGTGTGATTAATATTATATGTTATGGTGCCAATGCCATCAATCATTTAGAAGCCTAATTTATCTTTCTCACTCTAAGCAACCCGGTTGCCGTTTTTCGTTGTGGCTTTTGCACTATTATCTGCCCCTGCTCAAAAATAGTTTTAGTGGGAAACTTTTTTCAAGGTGCTCTCTCCTCCACAAACTAATGCAGGCCACTCAAGTGTTGTATTTTGTTATCCATCCATCCCTTGTGATGAAGAAAAATATTAGTTAAAACCATGCCATGATTTCCCAAGATTTAAATTATACAGTTGTGTGGATATCCGTATTATTTTAATTTAGAGCATCTTGAAATGCATAAAGAGTGCATAATTTCCTTATCTTTTAATTCCGACTGCATATTTTTACTTTTTTAAATTTAAACTACTACATTAGATAATTTTGATCATGTTATATGTCACATGGTTAGCCACTCAAGCAGCTAAAGTTACAAGACCACTTAATGGAGCAAAACATAAATAGAGAAAAACAATTAAAACCAAGCTTATCGATCTTAACTTTCAAGATTAAAAAAGTCACTTGTCCTTATATTGTAGTATAAGGATTTATTTTTTTTTTTTAATTAAGTAGAGATAGTCTTTTTTTTTTTATAAAATATAAGTGAAATAGATATTTTTTAAATATTAATAAAAATAAAAATTTAAATAATATTTTATAAAATTTAATGTAAATTAATTGTAATAGTTATTTAATTATAAATATTAATAAAAAAATTTCAGAACTAAAAGAAAAAAGAGGCTTATCTATCTGACAATGGAAGTTTCTTGTAGTTGTGGAGAGACACTGGGCCGTGAGATGAGGACACAAAATTAATGAGTCATTGATGATATAATTAAAATGAAAGGCACTAGCGGTGGAAGACGCGTGTGATGTGATGTGCAGTTTGCAAAAAACAGATGGCACTTACAACATGCTAATAATTCTAAATTGGTTACAACTCATTTGACATTTTGTCTTGTGCAGATAAATTAACAAAGAATTGGAATTTATGTAAAGAGGTAAACAAATGGAATATATATAATAAATTGAATAGAGGAAGAGGGTGGCATGGCACCCACTTCCAGACCCAGTTGCCTGAGTTGACCCACCACTTCAGCAAAATTATTCAAGAAATTCAGTTTAAAAGCTGACATTTGCTTACAAACGAAAATAAATTACCCACAAGTTGGTCTTAAATCTTTAGTCTTGGATGACCATTAGCCATTGCTGCATAAACAAACCCAAAAAGTCTACCAAGATTTTGCTATATTGACCAGGAATTAGCTTCATGACCTCAAATCTAAGTTGGCATAGAGTGCTTCGAGCTTTGCATACACACAACACGTTCACATTTCACATTCATTAACCACAAGAATATTCTAACTCTTGTAAACTTATACCCTTTAAGGTTTGTCAAAGTTAGGCCAGCCAAGTCATCCATCCATTCATAGTTGCACACTTAAAAATTTCTTTGCATAGCTGTAAGAAGGAACTCTCTTAAAAAGGGAAAAATAAATAAATAAGTCAATGGATTCATAATGAAGAAACTTATAGCTTATTTGAGAACCTTCAAATCACTTCTATGTACCACCAAATGAAACAATGAACAAATAAATACAAACAAGTCAAAACAATTCATAATTAAGAAATTCTAATCAACATTTATCTGCTCATTTGACAAAGGTTGGCATACATCAGAAGTATTGACTTAGAAATGGGAGATTGAGAGTCTTGAATCCAGAAAGCCAACTCATTTGACTTCATCTAGCTAGAATCGGATAGAATCACTACATCTTATTGTTGTATGCAGAAATTTCAAAGGTTTCTGCTTCTTTTCTTTGTATGCATAATTGATACAGAAATTTATGGTGCAAAAATAAAGCTAGAGATGTTCAGATAACTTAGAATAAAACTGGTAGAATGATCCAGTGTATTCATTACAAAGTTGGATTCAAAGTCACGTACAAAAGTGTGTGTCAGTATCATTTTTCTAAGCCTCTACAGCTCGGTAGTGCTTTCACCGAAAAAAATCTATGCAGCATTTTCAAGAGATGGGTGCTTATTTAGGTAGAACTTTATAGTCCTAAAGCATAGTCTGGAGACCAGGATAACAACATATTTCCCCACGTTTCTGGCTTCATTTCTGATCACTGATATCTAAAGCGCAAAGGCATGGCCAAACTACATCAATTGAAACAAAATCATTTCAAATTAAGATGCGTGCACATCTGAAACTGCATCATTTCACAGAAATGACATGCAAGAAAACAGAGATAAGAAAAATTTCAGAAATTTGATCTCAAATGCTCCTTATATTATCAAATATGTACAGCCGTAATGTTGAAAAGAAAAATTGAACTTTTAATTTATACAACTTTGCGGACCAATATCTTCTTCAAATGTAAGACAAAACAAATTTGCATTATAAGACTTACAACATTCAGTATAACCCATTTTGTTTCTTCAGTTAGATTCCTTTCTCCTCCATGTCGGAGCAGCAAACTTTGAGAATCAGATACGTGAGTGAATATTTACAACAGAATCAGTGTTTATAGAGAAAAAGCATCACTTTACAGAGAAGCCAACAGCAACCTTTAATGAGAAACATTTCCAACTGTGCAACTCAAGCTTCCCAAGTCACAGAAGAAAGCTAGATAATGCTGTCAAGCCAAGAAACTAACTGCTGAGTTGTAGGCCGCACTTTAGGGGATTCACTTAAGCACAGGCATGCAATATCAAGAACTCGCAACATTTCCTTATCATGCTGCTTGTCATAAATGAAAGGATCTAACACCTCACTTTCCCGATTTTCTTGTCTCATCCGTATCACCCATGATATCAGATCCCTGGATCCCTTCGGTTTACAAATATCCATCGGCCGTTTCCCAGTGAGAAGCTCCAAAAGCACAACCCCAAAACTATACACGTCCCCTTTATAAGTAGCAACAGAAGCTTGGCCATATTCAGGAGGGATGTAGCCTAGTGTCCCAACAAGATCAGTAGTCACATGTGTATCATATGGACCAAGTATGAGCCTAGCAAGACCAAAATCAGCTAAGTGGGCTCCAAAATTCCCATCTAGAAGGATATTACTCGACTTAATGTCTCGGTGAAGGATATGAGGCTCACATGATTGGTGCAAATAAGCAAGTCCTCTTGCTGCCCCTTGGGCAATATGAAGCCTTGAATCCCAATCAAGTGAGGATGGTCCATCAAGTTTCTCATGTAACCAATAATCCAAGCTACCATTTTCCATGAACGAATATATTAAGAGTCTGTCATTTTTATCCATACAGTATCCTTGAAGATGGACAAGGTTCGGATGCTGGGCTCTCGAAAGGGCTTCAACTTCAGCACGGAATTCTCTCTCCATCTGCCCACAGTCACCAGAGAGCCGCTTGATAGCAACATTCCTACCATCAGGAAGGGTGGCTCTGTAAACCAGACCAAAACCCCCACAGCCTATGATATTTGCTTGGTCGAAATTGTTGGTAGATTCCAAAATATCATCAATAGAGATCTCTTTCTCCTTATTATGAAACAAAACTACTAACTTTGAACCAAGTTCTTCTAGATCTTTATCATTTGTGTTAGCTTCCTCCTTTTCAGGATCAACCTCTCCCCGGCTATGTGCCCGTAGCAAAATCATGAAGATTAGGATAAGAAGAAAAGCTGACCCAAATGTGATCCCAATAGCCATTCCCACAATGGCGTATTTGTTTCTCCTAGATTTTTTTGCTGACTTGACCTGGCCACTTTCCCCATCAATTGAACAAGAGTACCGATGCTCACCACAAAGATTATTTCCGTCAAAGCTTGAATTTGGAAAAGTCTGAAACTGGCCTCCCAACGGGATCCTCCCAGTGAGATGATTATTGGCAACACTAAACTTAGAAAGAAAGCTGAGCTTTTCCAATGAACTAGGTATAGCACCTGATAGATTGTTATAGGACAAATCCAGCATCTCCAAGCTTGTCATCCCAGACAATTCACTAGGAATTGGTCCAGATAAATTATTATGCTTCAAATCAAACACATGGAGCTTCTTCAGATTCCCAAACTCCCGCCAAATTGACCCATCAAGACGGTTAAGGCTAAGGTCAATAGTTGGAGGAAAGCTCCAAATTTGATTATACTGCAGCCCTCTTGCACTATCATTCCTTCTCATGAAAAAGGGGAAATCTGGGGAAGGCTCCTCCAAAGAGATATTCCTACTGATGAGGCTTGGTAATCCAGTTAGATTTTTTGGAATCTCTCCTGTAAAGGTGTTGTTTGATAAGTCCAAGTAGAAGAGATCCTGAAAACCACCAAACCAGACTGGAATTGTTCCACTCAACCGATTCCAAGATAAATCAACCAACTGCAATTTGGAGCAACCCCTCAACCATTGGGGTATTAAACCCCTAAGCCCACAACTTGCAATAACAAGAACTTTCAAATTTGCAAAATGCAAACTGGAATCAGCAGGCAATCCTTCATTACGGAAATTCAAGGTAAGGACCAGAGTTTTAAGGTTCCTACACTGCTGTAAGACCTGAAGAGCAGATGAAAGATTATAGATGCTGGAATTTGAGAGGGAAAGGTAAGAAAGACTCTCAAAATTCTTGTAGGTTTCTGGTATTTGACCACTGAAATTGTTTCGGGCAAGATTGATGTTTTTCAATTTTCTACAAAGGGGAAGATTTGTGGGCAGAGGACCGTTAAACTTATTTGTGCCTAAATCAAGAGATGTCAAATTAGTCAAAGCAGAACAATTGAGAAGCAAAGAACCATCCAAAGAGTTATTCCTCAAGTTAAGCAAATTAAGGGTGGGTGAATTTGACAGTGAAGGAGGTATCCTACCAGTGAATCTATTGGAATGGGCTACAAGATATTGAAACTCACCTAACCGAGCAAAAACATCAGGTATGTTGCCTGAAAAATTATTGGAAGATACATCTAAACGAACAAGATTAGAGAGATCAGCAATAAAAGGACTGAGCTTGCCAGAAAGTTGGTTGTCTTGCAAACCTAAAAGCCTCAAATTTTGAAGCTGAAATATGTCATCAGCTATGCCACCAGTGAGGTCATTCATGCCAAGACACAAGTGTTCTAATGAAGCACAATTGCCTAATCCGGGTGAAAGAGTACCAGAGAAATAATTCACTGACAAATTAATAACCCGAATGCGGGAAGAATTCTTGCAAATGCTAGTGGGAACTGAACCCTTCAATGAATTGGAAGAAATGTCAAGAACTTGGATTGAAGGAAGATTGATGGTTTGTGGAAGAGGGCCTGATAAGTCATTGGAGCTCAAGTCTAGGACCTCCAAATTAGGCAAATTGACCAATGACACAGGCACTGTGCCTTTAAGCAAATTGTGAGAAAGATTAAGGAATCTAAGTTGAACCAAATTGCCTAAAGATTCAGATAAGTTGCCTTTTAATCTTCTTTTATAAAGAAACAGCCCAGTTACTCTACCAGAACCTATGCTATCATTCAATCCAAGTGAAGATGAAGAATTGCAAGTGATGCCTACCCAGTTGCAGCAATCAGATGACGATGCATTGGTTCCCCAGCCATCAATCCCTGGTTCAAAATTCTTCATGAAATCTTCCAATGCTGCCAAATCATTTGGGTTGCAAGTGAGGTCCTGCCGCCGTGAATGAAGCAGCTGAGCTTGAAAGAAGAACCCACCAAGGATTATGAACAGGCACAAATGTTGTACATCCATATCAGCTCAGCCCAAGAGAAAGATTAAGAGAAAAAGATAAACAGTAGTATGTTCATGGATTGTAGAATCAAGAAAGAACAAAACCCTTATCAGCAAGTAAGCCAAAGGTGAAGAAAAGAAGAGAAATTGAGACAGAGCTGGCCGATAAGAAGAAGGTGGCCGTAAGCTTTGACTTCAGCACGGTTCTGTTTTCAACTCGTAAAAGAAGAGAACGAAATCAACTTGATTCATGGTCGTTGGCCAAGCCGAAGAAGCCAGAGCTGAAATAGTTAGCAGAATGGTAAAGAAGATTGAATGCTGACTTTGTAAGCCAAAATGTGATGCAGGCACCGGCTACAGCAGGTTAAAAGTGGGAGAGGCAGCAAGTCAATGGACATTCATTGTACTTAACGTTACAACGCCGGGCCGCCTTTGCTTTTTAACTGCAATTTGCAATTGTTGTTGAAGCAATTAAATATGATGATCACCCATGACGCTTTGCCTTTTATTCTTTATTTTATTTAATAGCAACTTTTTTTATTCTCGTCAAAAAAAAAATAATTGCAAAATTTTTATTCAACGGCCACTCGTTGCTTTAAATAAGTGCTTTTTGTCAAATAATTACCATAAGAGCACTGATATTTAAGTAGAAATATTTCAAGAATCACAAACTAATCTATGTTAAATCCGTATAGGCTATTGTTAACTGGAAAAAATAATTAAAGAACTCGTTAAAATCAACTACAAATTAATAGAAAAAAAAGTCGATTTATCGTTATTTTTGGCCTGCTATATACCCATTCAAAGCATTTATTATTTTTCCTACCAAAAATGTTGTTGGTGTTATGAAATATTAAAGGGGACTAAGATTTAGGAACTGCTTGAGGGTGGTACATAGAGAGAGATAATGCCTTCGCTATGAGAGGTGGGTAAAATGATCATTAATTGACTTTAATCACTCAACTATTATTTTTTTATTGAATTTGTCCTTGTGTTTGTTTTAAAATTTTTCTTATTGCATTTTTTTATTTGTAATTTTAGTTTAGTTAGTTCATTAGTTTCATTAATTATTTTATTTTAATTTAGATTGAAATTACACCGTTAAAATTTCTGTAACAAATCCTCTAATCTCAATTTATGTGGAGACAATTTGAATACTCATCATAATATCATATTACTTGTTGTATACACTTACACATTAACACCTATAACAATAAAAATTACACAAGACTGAGTTGAAGTAGCAGATCGGTGGCAGCAGATCTCGCGGGCAGCAGCAAAGTGTTCGGTGGTGACCATGACTCTGATCCATGAAGAGAGTTCTTGTCTTCTTGAGATGAGAAGTTGAGGGAAGGAGAAGGTTGTGGCTGTTGGCGGTGTGCTGTGAGTGTGAGGCTGTGATTGTGACTGTGACTGTGAGGGACTAAGCGTTGTGTGTGTTTTGTGCTGTGTATAGTATAATATAACTTGATCTATTGTGTACGTGTGTGTGGCGTGCATGTGTTTACTATTTAAGTTTAGTTTCTATTTTTTATTTTAATTTTAAATCAACCTGATCGGATTTTTGGATCGGACCGAGTATATCACAATTAGATCGGGTTTAGAAGAATTCATTCGATTGGGTTTCATTAACAACCTGATCCGATCCGAACTTGAAATTTTTCAGATTTGATCAGGTTGGATATTTTGCCCACCCCTATTTACTATATTGTACTTTCGTTTAAAGGTAGTCGTATGAGACATGATATAATTACATAACATGAATATGATATGATTTTTTTTTTGAATTTCTTAAATAACAAAAATTTTGGGCCAAAATGCTTTTAAAATTTATCTCACAATTAGCTTTTTGCACCATTAACCAAATAACTCATTACACACTCATAAATCTCTATTAATCTAATTTGTCTCTCTTACAAAGAGCAACTCGAAGACATTGGAGGTCTCAGGAAAAATGTGTTACTAAGCATTCTCGCTTTAGAATGCTATAGAGAATCTCATTTTCAATCAATCTTATGCCTCTATTAGTAGGGAGTATCTCTAAAAGACTCGTTAAATAAAATTAAAATTTGAAGAATAAAATTTAAAGAGGCTTTTGGAGATGCTCTTAGTAGACATTGCTATGATGGCATAAGATTAGATCTATCTAATGCCAACCACCCATTTCCATTTGATCAGTCTTGACCTTTTGTCGATATCATGTGCCTCAACCTTAAGTGAGACAACTTCTATAGTCAAGCAAGAAATAACCTTCGGTTGTGCGAGGCTAAGCAAGAATATGGTGGCAGGTTGGCTAGGGTTTGCTAAATTGAAAGAGATTAAGGATGAAGGAGGGTAGAGTTTGCTAAAGGGAAAAGAGATTAGATTAAGGATGGAGGAGTCTAGGATTTGGTAAAGGAAAAATAATAAAACAATAATAACTTTTTATTTCAAAAGAATGGAAACAAAAACATGAAGTTACAATTTTATCTTTATGACAACATTAAATCTGTAACAGAGTTAAAACAACAGTAGAGTAATGATACATTTTGTAAACAACATATGAGTTTCTAGAAATTGTTTTGTTTTTGATGGATGATGATATAGTAGATGAAATGAAATATGAAACTTTTTGTTATTTAACTAGGCTAAGATAATCGTTTTAAGATTACGGATAAAATAGTTGTCTTAATAATATTTAGTTAAATATTCACATGATGTTAAGAGAAAAGTGGAATAATGATACATGTTATAAATTTCAAGTGGATAGCCATAAAAAAAAATTGGTATATTTTCAATAAAATGTGAAATATCATATGGTACATTTATATTTGCCCTAAATATTAGTATTAAATAAAATATAAGTAAAATTAAAAAGACGAAATATGCCAGGCCATCCGCCTTGAATTGGAAGTCAGAAGTCAAAAGTCAAAACCCTTTAGTTGCTTCCTTTGGTCTTCCACATGGGGACATATAAAATGGGCTTTATGTTTTTTAAATGGGCCAATATAACATAAGCTATGCTTTTAACACCCCAATAAAATCCTTTACCACCCCATTTAATATTATTCCTTAAAAAACCTTTGTTCCATGAAACACACATCTACACGTTAAAATCAATCAACTACCGATAGAATTTTTTCCAACAAAAATGTATATATTTCTTCCTAAATAACATATAAATTCTAAAATATTAAATTTATCTTAATTTTTTTCTTATCATATAATTTTTGTTTACATAACTCTAAACTTTAATAATTTCTCAAAAATATAATTTTTAATTAAAATTTAAAATATAAATGTAAATTATCGAGGGGGTGGTTTGTTAAAAGAATAGTTTATTAAAGTGTTTAATTGAATTTCGATTCAAAATATGAAATGAATTAATTCGTATGAGGTTATTTAACTAATTTTAATTAAAAAGAGGTTTTTTAAGGAACTTTAAGGGGGTGTCAAAAGGCCTTCTCATATATAATTACAAGCCCTTGAATTCTTGATTTCTTGCAACCTTCATATTAGAGTGGCGCCATGAACACCCTTCCAAAGTTCTTTGCAAACCCCATTTCTGATTTTAAATAAAAATTTATTTCAAAATGCTGATAAAATATTTTCACTGTTAGGGGGGCAAAGATCGGAGGAAAAAGAAGTGAAAAATAAAAACAGAAAAACAAAAAAAAAACTTGCCAAGTAGATACAATAAACTCTTGTACAAGTAAGTGAACAACAAATCTTAACGACCCTTATAATAATCTCACTTACACTAATAAGTAAACAATAATATTATTTAAAATTTCAACCGCTATTACTGCTTCCAGTGGCTGATCCAGGCATCAACTCCCTTAACATGGCCACAACCTGCAGCATATTTGGCCTTTTGGAAGGGAAATCATCAACACACTGCAATGTTATCTCCAAGTACCTGACCATTTCTTTAACTTCTTCAGCTTCAGCTTCATCAGTTCCTTTAGTGACCAAAAGCAATTCAGGGTCTATGACTTCCATTTGTTTCCCATCTCTTACCTTCATTTTCACCCACCCCACCAAGTTAGTGTCCCCAAAATCATCCTTATCCGTGGGGCGTTTTCCGGTCAGCAGTTCCAGTAGGACAACCCCAAAGGAGTAGACATCGCCTTTTGCAGTGCACCGGAAGCTTTGGTAATACTCTGGAGGGACATAACCTGGTGTTCCTGCTAGTGTACTTACACTGAGATGAGTGTCCAGTGCACTTATGAGCCTTGCCATTCCAAAATCGGAGACTCTTGCTTCCATTTCATGGTCCAGTAACACATTGCTTGACTTCATGTCTCTGTGTATAATGTGTGGGATGCAATTGTGGTGCAGGAAACATAGTCCTTTGGCAGCACCTCTTGCAATCTTCTTTCTTGCATCCCAAGTAAGAATCCGTTGGTCTCGTGCTTTTGCTCTTCCGTGGAGAACCTCTTCAAGGCTTCCGAATTTCATGAACTCGTATACAAGGAGCCTCTCCTCACCTATTTTGCAGTAACCCAACAGTGGCACAAGATTCCTGTGCTTTATTTTCCCTAGAGTTTCCATCTCGGCCATGAATTCTCGATCTCCCTGGCAGCTCAATCGGATGAGTTTTTTAATTGCAACACTTGATCCATCCTTCAGTGTGGCCTTGAACACTTCTCCAAATCCACCACACCCAATAAGGCTTTCCGCAGAGAAACCATTTGTTGCCTCAATGAGTTGAGAGAACTTGAGTTTTCGTAGCTGCCTTTGGAATGTTGCCACGTTGATGCTTAATGGTTCTTTCTCCTTGTCAATCTTCCACGTTGTGGCTGCATGGGATGCTTGCAAACTGTTGAGCATCTTGACCTCCTCTGCTTCCTTACGCCTTGCGCGCATTGCAATTGCCCACACAATTAAAATGCATATGGAAGCAATAGAAATGAGGACTCCCATGACAATGCTATTAGCCCATGCTGCAGCTGCCACCCTATGGCCATGCCTGGCTGCATCGGCACTTGGATTTAAAGCTGGTTGATTGTTGCCATTTCGGCATTCAGGCAGTGGAACCCCACAGAGTCCAGGATTATTTGCATATTGACTTGCTGGGAGTGTACTAAGCTGTCCCCTTTGTGGAATTGGCCCCGTTAACTCATTGTTTGATAGATCAATCTGCACCAGGAAAGATAAGTTTGAAAAGGACTCAGGAATTTGACCTTGCAACCTGTTATGTGATGCATCAAATACACCTAAATTCCTGAGCTGACCAAGTGATGAGGGAATCTCCCCAGACAGCTGGTTATGAGCCAGTTCAAGAACTTGCAAAGCAATCATCTCCCCTATCTCGTCGGGGATCTTTCCTCGAAGCTGGTTGTAAGAAAGATCAAGATACTCCAAAGTTTGGTACTGAGTGAACAGGCTCAGGACTGGCCCAGAATACATCCTCGCAAAATCGCAACTCTTGAGTGTTGGTATCTGCAAGAGTCGCTCAGGGCGGATTCCTGCAAATTCCAACAAGCCTCCAACTCCTTTACAAGAGTTTCCCACATTTCGTACAAACACCAAAGTGTTGCTGGAGAGGAATCCACCCAATGGTTTTGCCCCCAGCTGCCGGCCTAGTCTAGGCGGGATATCCCCGGTGAGGTTGTTGCTGTTCAAGTCTAACCAAACCAAACTGCTGCAATTTCCAAGCTCCCCTGGAATCTCACCCTTAAAACGATTATTTCCAAGCTGCAAAACAGCTAGCCTTGTCAAGCGGCTAAACTCTCGTGGGATTTGACCCGTCAGTTCATTGCCTGTGAGAGATATCCATTCAAGATTACTGCAGCTGAATAACTCAGCAGGAATCTCACCACTAAGTTTATTATTGTTGAGAATAAGATCCTTCAGATTCTTGCATTTGCCCAATTCTGGTGGAATTTTCCCTTCCAAGCCATTGAACCATGCTATAAACTGCTCAAGATGCTCGAGCTTCCCAAGCTCCGGGGGAATAGATCCATTGAGATAGTTCAAGCTAAGATCAATCAACTTTAGCTGTGTACATTCTGACAGCTGACCTGGAATTACTCCTGTTATGAGATTATCCGGTAACCTCAGCTCCTCGAGTGATGAAGCTCCTGGACATATGTCTGGTGGGATGATTCCTGAAAACCTGTTGGAACTGAAATCAACAATCCGCAGAGTCTTGCATGATGAAATGGAAGCAGGAAATGATCCAGAGATCATGTTGTTACTCAAAATCAAGCTCTCTAATGATCCAAGATTTTCCAGGATGGAGTCTGGAAAGGGACCTGAGATGTTGTTATTTGACAAATCAAGTAATTGCAACCAGGAGCATGAAGACAAGGTGACTGGAAAAGAGCCGGTGATGTTGTTGTGAGGGAGCTTAAGCTCAAGAAGAGAGTCACATGCATTTCCCAACTCAGAAGGGATCCAACCAGTGATATGATTATAAGAGAGATCCAATCTTTGTAAACTACTCAGCTGACCAAATGTTTTCGGGATCTCCCCTGCGAGCAAATTGACTGATAAATTCAAAATTTTGAGTTTTGTGCAATTTGAAAGAGAGGAAGGGATAACATCCATTATATGGTTCTGTGACAAGTCTAGATGCAACAAGGAATTGCAAGAATTCTCATTCAAACTGAAACCTGAAATGGATCCTGTTAAGTTGTTGTAAGACAAGTCAAGAAGCTCAAGTTTATCAGAATTTGACAAAAGGGTTTGCGGTAGAAACCCTGTCAAGTTGTTGTGAGAAGCATTTAGATAGACAAGATATGGAAGTTTTGAGAAAAGATTGTCAGGGACCAGGCCTACAAGACCAGCTGAAGATAACTCAAGCTGTTTCAAACCAGATGGAAGTTGAAGCAAAGAAGTTGAATTGAGAGTGAATAAATTGGAAGACAATTTAAGAACAGACAACATATCTAGAGAGGCCAAAGGAACAAAAGAGATGGCGCCTACAAGATTACAATTACTAAGATCAAGTTGAGTGACTCTTCCTGAAGAGCATGTGACTCCATACCAGGTGCATGGATTGTTGTTTTTACCGGGAAGCCAACTCGATGATAAGACTCCATTTGGATCATTCTGAATCATTTTCTTGAACATAACAAGAGCTGCAGCATCAGTCCTGATGGATGGACGTGGATCGATCCCTGCAGAAACTGAAAGCTGTAACACCAGAAAAACAATTGCAAGAGGGAGCTGAATTGATGTGATCCTTTCCATTGCGGTGAGCAGTGAGTACTGAGTAGTGAGTGGTGAATAATGATTTGATGAGATTTTTATTTGGTTGCTTGTAAAGCAAAGGAAAGCATGAAGAGGAGGCGAGAGCCTTTAGAAAAAGAGAATACTTTCTGATTATATGTTTCCTACAAAATGAGAGAAAAAAAGGAGGGAATAACAAAAAGAATTTAAAGAAAAGGGTATATTTGTACTAGGGGGCCTTGGATTTGACTTTTGGTCAAAATTAGTGGACCCACAAACAAGGTCTATGACTATTTATTAGCTAGCAAAGGATCTGCTGCTTTAAGAGGGAAAATAATAGTGGGAATGGGAATGGGAATATGGGGTCGTGTTTGATCCAAGACTCAACTCCCTGTCTGTCAGTGACAGTAAGCGTGAGAGAATGTTGATAACAAAAGTAATGATTTAAGAATTGGTCATGTTGATATGTTGTTTTGTCACAGGTGTTAGGGCCCGGCCTACTCTATCCGAAAAACATAACATCACAAGCAGGACTATCACATATATTTTAGATCTGCATACATAATAAACGAATTAATATATTGAGCTGTTGAACATTTACCGAGGAATAAGAGGAAAAATAGTGCATCGAGATATTAACAGTAGATATATCCGCTAACTATGCACATAATTTATCGAAGCGCCATCAGAAATATTACTCATCTCATTTTAGAAAATTTTCGTATTTATTATTGGCTCTACCAACTGATAGAATAACATATCTCCTACCCCTATGATAATCGATTTTTAACATGTATGTTTCAAAATCCGAAATTTCAGAATTCTTCAAATCTCAATGCAAAACGAAAACAATAAAGCCCAAAGCCACCAGTGAATGATGTTTGGATAGAACAAAATCAATGAAAATATGTATTTTTACAAAAAAAAGTGGAAGAAAATTTATTAAAAATACAACATTACAACTACATAAAAGTCTGTTAACAGATGCATAGTATCAGACAGATAATGTTATAGTAGATCTTTGTGTTCTCATCAAGAAAAAGAAAAAAAAAAAGAAAGATCTTTGTGCTTGACGTAGGGGCCCAGATGATAAAATTTGAAGAGGAATCAATGATACTGTGTTGTGTTGGGTGCATGAGAGCAAAAGTAAATTTATTAAAATACATTTTTTTTTTCTTTTCTTCTTTCTGGACTAAGAATAAAAATACAACAGGGAGCCCACAAAAGGAACAAAATCAATGAGCTCTTATGGTTAATGGCAAAGTGGCATGAGAGGTGATGATGCTCTCAGCTCACTAGCTGTCTGAGTCACTACTTTCTTTTTTAGTTCTCTTTTCTTATAACACAATGCCAGCTAGATGGTTTAGGCCCTGCATTCATTCCCTTTGAATCTGATTCACTGGCTCTTTACTACTCACGTTAAGTAGTCATAACTTCTTTGTAATACACATATTTTATATCGTCTTGTAAATTTTCTAACTTTAAAGTTCAACTTTCTAGCTGGTTATGGTGAGACTCTAAAATCTGAACACGAGGACCATGTAGAGCCTCTATTTATATATTGTTTTGTTACACTATCATAAATACATACATGATATAAAAAAAAAAAAAGTAGGAAAAAAGTATAATTTAATCGAGAGTGTTGATATGATCCAGGATCCTGAATCTCATTAAAATTTAAAAATAGATTAATGATATAATATTATTGTATTATTAAACCATAAAATTTAATAACTTTCACAATTATTATTACATTATTAAACCACACAGTGTAATAGTTATTAAAATATTTATAATTCAACTCAAACACTGAATTTAAATCTCTACATCATAAGTTGTATAGTAGAGAGATCTACCAACTTTTAGTCGCAAATAGATTATATAGTTAGACATAAAATCCATCGTCGAGGCTTAAAATATTTATGTCTCATTGTTGTAATTAATATCTTTTTTTTTCTTTTGTTAACATGAATGTCTATATAGCACGAGTTTATTGAATGAGCATATAAATGACATGCAATCCAAAGACTTGCCCTTCTTTATTGAATAGAGCTCAATCAATTGTTCACATGCCCGTCAAGTCGGAGAAAAAATGGTGGAGTGGGTGAGGCTACTTGTCGCATACATTTCAGTCGTCCATTTAGATTTTAGATAAATTTTACTTGTATAGACCGTTGGACTTGAAGCAATAAATACTTACCCTAATCTTGCAAACCCTAGCCATTTTCCTGAGACAGAATTAATGTATGCAGGACTCGAAAGAATTAGAACTATTTCCTTTAACAGAAAGCTCCCTTCACAGTTCACACTTGGGAACATATGGCTCAATTATCCAACATATGGTACCCATACTTTGAAGAAAATGTATTGAAGCAGCATTGACAATAATAATTACACGCATCACCTAGGGATATGCCCAAGCTAGATATAACTTTGAAACTGTCGATGTCTAGATATTGGATTTGATATCATCAAAATCCTTAATTAATTAAGTCACTAATGCAAAGATTAATGCCAACTAATCATAGGGTTATTGATAAATTATCTTTAGATTCAGGTGTGCCGTTGGCTTGTCGCCGATCGAGGCTCATGATTTCTCGTTGCACATCACCGCCATACGGCTTTGAAAAGACTTTATCCAACTGAAAGTGGTGGCCGTGGCACGACCAAATTAAACGCATAGAAGTATGTACTGTCTCTCTCTCTCTCTCTCTCTCTCTCTCTCTCTCTCTCTCTCTCTCTCTCTCTCTCTCTCTCACTCAATAAATACTACTTTTTTATTTTATTTTTTTCAATTTACGGATCTTCTTCAACTCCTTTCCTAGACTTTAATTGTGGATCGCATTTTGACCGATGAGAAAAAGTTGTTTAAAATTGTTATTATTATGTTTATAATTTGTGTTCGGTATGGTGGCCCTTTCAATAATTTGTGGTATATGGGTCCAAAAGGGAGCAGTAGCTTTGTGTAGCATTAAGGAAATTTCCTTCACTTGGTGTAGCATTTCAACACTATTTATACAATTTTTCTATTAATTTATATATAACATAATTAAAAACAAAAGTAGCATGCACTTATCGAAAAGTATTTGTGACTCATTGCGTTGAGGATTTTGGATTTATTAATATGAATCTTTGGGATTTTTATTCAAAATATATGCAATTCGTTAACCTTTTACATATTTGTTACTTCGCGAGAAATTTCAACTTTATGTCGCGGCCCGGTTGCTAAATCCTCAAATTCCCTCTTCATGACATGAGAGGACCTACATGCTCTTATTTTCGGCTCTAAGTTATGTTGTTATATGCTTAATTTTCTATCTTTTCTTGAGCAAAATTTTAGTGTGACCCTCCAGCCAATTAGAGCTATAGGTTTCATTATTATTAACATTAAAATACTTGTTAAAATAACTTTTTTAGTTTGTGGTAATCTTACCATATCAGCCCGGTGATGAGTGAGACCATCAAATCTAATTGTTCTCTTATTGTTTTTTTAAAGAAATTGACGTGAAATGGGCGTACCGGGTCTTTTTTTTTTAATCAAATAAGAAGATAAAATAAAAAAAAAACTTTAAATTAATTCTCATGTTAGAGAAGAGAGCTGGTTAGTTGATAAAATCTCTTAAATAAAAGATAGAGATTTATGATTTGAACTTTACTTAGATGGATAGAGAATTTGATTACCATTATACTAATTACTAAATTAAGAAAATAAAATTATTTCTCTTCGTATGGATATGTTTTGATGTTCCAATAAAGGGAGCCACAGAGTCGGGAAATAAATAGTTTTGGCTTTGATGGTAAATTTTTTTTTTTTCCCCTTGTATATATGGGATGAATATTACCTTTTCCATATGGATATGATGAGTGCAATGAGATTGAATGTGAAAATACAAGTAAGAGTTTCTAAAAAATCATTAGCCAAGGCATACATTTTACAACTATGTATACGGATCAGATGTATCATTGAACAACATGAAAAGTAGTGTATGGCTAATAAATATATCCAATCAAAGATGTTTTGACCGATGATATTTAATCTCGTTACTAGCTGTTGATCCACACACTTCACGAAATGATTTTTATGTCTTAAAAGCATTTACTTTTCACTACTTCAAATGATTTACTGACTTGAGAATAAAAATTTAAAAGGAAAAAAGAAAAGAAAAGAAAAGAAAATATTTCATGTTTTGAAGCGGCGTGATGATTTCAATTGATGAAGGTGGTCACAACTTGTGATTGAAAATTAAAATGGGTCGCCCTAGCTATTACTTAGACTGGATTTTTGTCAATTTTGTTTGTCAAAGTAAATGAGTATGGTATTGATCAAAACGGTAATATAATAAAATGAAAGAGTAATAATAATAGATATTCTAATATTTAAGTCTTAATTTAGATCTCAGTTAATGTAATATTCATTTATTAAATGGCAGGTCAAGCCACAAAATCTTTCATCCAATCGATGAGTGACATATTATATTAAAATTTAAGTTAGAACTCAAATATTGAGATCTTTAATATTATTAAAAATAAAAATACAGGTACGAAAACATGAAGGTGCTTTCCAATTAATAATTCAAAGTTCGATTGGGATTTTATTTTCATGATTTATGGAGGAATGAATGGCAATAGGGGTGGGACTTTTGATGCTGTAAAGAGCAAGAAAATTGTCGTCCATGGCATGCCAAAGGGGACCGACCCCAAATCTCTCTCATTTTGACAGAATCCAAAATCAATCACTGTTTGACATTTGTGCTCTTTTTCTCCCTCTCCCCCCCTCTCTCTCGCTCTCGCTCTCTCTCTCTCTCTCTGTGTGTGTCAAAAGTCTTTAAGAAGTGTGTGAATATTTGGTCTTTTCAAATGATGAATGAAAGATGATTCACTTGGCGTGCTGCAAGTCTTTGTTTGCCTCTGAACATAATTGGGTGTGCTTACAATAAGTTCTATCATAGATTCCTTAGTATGTGTGAAATAATAATTTTTTGAGAAAGGCCTAACCTTCACACAAGTCTCCCATAAATTATGCGAATGCTAATGTCTTGCAAGTTATCTACAATACATTAGCATTTTAAGAGGATGTGAGAACTAAAAATACAAATACAGCGTTGTAGGGTTTAGGATAGGGTTTAGTGTTCATTATTAAACTTGATTTGTTTCCTTTTTTTCTTTATCTAATTTTCTTTTGGAGGATTAATCAAATCCTTATTTAAGTCTTCCTCAACAGAAAAGGATTTTGCCACATCATAGAGGTCAAGGTGCTGTGAAACCCTTATGAGTCATGATGGCATCTAACATGCCCTGTCCCACGTATCAAAAGCAAAGTAGAAAAAGAATCATTAATTTACTTTAATTACTATTATAACAGGGTCTCTATGCTTTTCTCATCCTTTTTGTAAATCAAATTTACAGGCCAAGGGCTGATTGGTAATTGGAATAGTTTAAAGGTTCATGCGAGATAGGAAGTTATTCTTAATTAATTAATTCTTTTGCTGAATTTTAGGAGGGGTAAAAGCTAAGGTTTTTTTTTTTTTTTGATTGGGGGTAAAAGCCAAGGTTAAAGAGCAAAAAATTCTAAACAGACAAATTGTTGAATATTGTAAGGGCACTTGGGATTGCATTTGGAATACTAAAAAATAATTTTTAAAAGTTAAAAATTAATTTTAGTGTTTGATAAATTTTTTTAGAAATCACTTTTGAAAAAATCCTCATCCTACAATAAATTTTAAAAAATATACAAGAAGTGAACTTTTGAAAAATGATTTTAAGAAAAACTTTTATATTTAATAAAATTCCACCTATATCTTCACATTTATTATTAAAATTCTAAATTATCCTTATTAATTATGAAATAAAATCATTAACTTTAACGAGATTATTATCATTACTAACTCGATTGAGATAACAAAATAAAAATAAAATTAATAACATAAAATATTCATTTAAGTTATCAATTCTTATATATACACAATAAAAAATATTTTGTATAAATTTTTATTCAACATTATGTGCAATTCAATGATTTATATTATTACAACAACTTAACAATAAAATTTACTAAACACATACCATTGCTTTTAAACTCACTGTACTTTTAAAAATAAATTTTATCAATCGTCTCATTAATTCTTTTTATAGTTAATTATTTGTACAACATAATTAACAATGATTATTTTAAAAGCTTCTGGCCTTAAGAGAAGATGATAAACTAGGATGTCATAAGCTAGTTGTGACTCTAATACTCCAAAATTATCGAAAATATGATGAACAACTTCCAACTCAAAATATGAGGCCTTAAATGTAGATTTATGCCTAAATACGAAACATCTGCGTGTCAATAACAAAGAGTCGTATAAATCATACTGAGAGCTTTAAAATAATATATTATAAGTAAAAATTTAAATTGGTACAAATCTAGACCGTATACAAATAGTACACTCCAAAACTCTAAAGATGAACATAAATGATATCATAAATTTTCTCGTCACTCAAATATAATACTATTTTTAATTCCGTCCATTTGTTTGAAACACTATCATCTACTTATCTCCTTCATGAAACTCCCCCAAAAAAAAGGTCCGTTTGGCCACTTATTAAAGCATGCAAGGAAAAAAAAACCAAAAATAAAAAGAACTTTAAAAAAATTTTAAATAATGATACGTTTATAAATTTGGAATACAAAATTAATGATGTGATATCCATTAATAACTAATAAATGTTAGCTAATATATAGCTTGCGTTTTTATATTATTTTTAATAAAATAATTTTTACTGCACTAATAAATAAATGACACTTTAAGTATCACATGGTTTGAAATTCTGGCCCGGCGAACCCTTGTCAAAAAACTGAAAAAAAAAAAAAAATATATATATATATATATATATATATATAGCCCGGGCCGGTTTTTGTTGCTATCACTTCACTTGAATTGGGAAAGGCAACAGAAATAAAACAAATATGAAATGGACGAGCAGGTTTCTTAGTCTACTGCATGTTATGCAATACATGCAGTTTCTGGTTAATGCAAGCACGATGGGGAATGATAATGACGCATCAAAATAGCTATTAATTTAGGCATTTACATACAAACAAAAAGCCCCAAAAACTTGCTAGACAAAATCAAGTAGAATAAATGAATGATGACTTGGCCATGCACAAAATGAAGTCACCATTGAAGGCTGGTTCTGAGCTTCAAATCAAAGTTGCCAATCGATTGGGGTCATTCCCATTTGCTCCAAAATCTGGTTTGTTCGTGAAAAATGCCTGTTAACATCACGAGCAATTAATTAAGCATTATCATACGTCATTGAGTTTCTGCCGTTGACACGTATATAATTGCAATCATCAGTAAGTATTCAGGAAAATTATCTTAAATTGATATTCAGGAAAATAATATCCAACGTAACATAAAATTTTAATCACAAGTTTTAACCAATGGAAACAGTAACTAACTCCTCAATTTCAATATATTAATCACTAACATTGTTCTCCAATATCTAGAGTTAGTAGAAAAATAGTACTAATTTTAAGCAAACAAGTTTGTCTTCTTGTGAAAAACAGTTATCATTGCAATGTAAGTTGTGTGTTGTTATCAAGTATTACCAAGAAAATTTACTTCTACAGTTAGTTTGCAATAAGATTGGACTGATGATCAGTTCTTTCAGCAAATAAAAGCATGATTCCCCTAATTTTTAAGTAGATTGGTAAACAGAGTTTATAACTTTGGGACACATTATTCTTCCAAAATGATATCTAGCCAAGTACTTTATACTCAACAAATCCTCTCCAGCCCCAAACATAATTAAACCACACCCACATGCCCAAAACTCTTCAGCTCTCTTTCAATTGCTTCGAGTTTTAATTTGAAACAATCCCTACAAGAAATACATTTGCAAATGTCTTTGGTACCACAACAAAATTTAAGCAAACCAAGTTATCTAATGCGATTGTGTCACTATCCAAGAGCATAAGCATATACAGGTTGAAAAGATTGGCATATTTGTACTGGTGTATCTTTATGTGATAAAAATTGTAAAGCAGTTACAATATTCCTCATGAAATAAAACTAACCGGCAGCCAAAGAAGCCTCTATTTGCAGACAAACCAGAAGGATGTGCTGCTTTAAGAATGTGATGCTTTGTCACATTGATCAACCTGTTCAAGATACCCTTTTAAGTTCAACAACCAAATCATTTAATTTTTCAGAAGCAAAAGCTTAAATTGTTTCTCAACTTGATCAAGGATAATCAAATTAATCAATAGTTATTGAATAATCATGGATAAAATTTATTCATCTCTCCCAAGGTTTAGCCTAATAAACTTAGAACTCTCTATTATGGCACTAGGCAGAGCCCCCCTGCAAGAAAGGCTTGTAATAAATAAACTTTATGAAACACCAAGAGATGTTCTAACAAATTTTAGAGAAGCTCAGTGGTAATCTTCAAGATCACAGGGGAGATTTCTTAAAATTTTCAAAACCAAAGAGTCATATTTATTTAAACATCAGGAGACAGCAATATGATTTTTACATTAAACAGTTGAATAAACCCTAAGTTATTCCTGAATCATGCACAGAGACAAGAAACAGAACGACGCAAATGATTTTGTGGTTATACACAGTTCCTTTCCACCGAAGTATTTCATGATGTGCTAAGCCTAAAGATGGAAATACCTGGATTTTTCTTGGGCAGAGTTTCCCCAAAGGAGAAAAACAACTCCTTCCTTCTTATCTGAAATTGCTTTGATAACGGCATCAGTAAATTGCTCCCATCCTTTCTTTGCATGAGAATTAGCTTGATGCCTCCTAACTGAACAAACAAATAAAAAGAAGTTACATAAGTTCCAGAACCAATAGTAAAAGAAAAAGGTTAAAAAGGATGAATAGAGTAATTTGTTTCCTTACTTTTACTAAACAAAGTTTTGCGTTTTATTTTATAATATAGATGAACCCAAAAGGCAGCTATAAAGAATAAAACCTTTCATGTACAAAAACAACTGAAAAGACTCTCCCATATGTGAATAAAAAAGATGGATATGTCCAAAAGAGTAATGATAGAACCACAAACTCTTGTACAAACTGATGTGGCATGATAAAATTAGTTAAATTAAATATCTCTTGGCCCGCATGATTTATTTTTATTATTTTGTATTTTCATTCAACCAATAAATTAATACCACATCAATTTGTACAAGATAAATTTGTACAAGAGTTTGTGGCTCTATCATCACTTATGTCCAAAAAAATGCAACAGAAACCCATGAAAATGCGTAGATCAGAATTCTATCAGACCAAAGACAGAGATGATAAACAACCACTAAGAGCAAAGAGAGAACAAGAAAGAACTGACAACCAAACCACATCAAGAGGAACAAGAAATAAGAGAGAACAAAACCAAGTAGAATGGATGAAAAAGTGAATATGTTCTCTAAACTAATTAGAAATTGAATCTACAAAGAAGCGAAAAGGCACTATATCAAAAATAAATCATTGTTCTTTGCAGTGCAATCCTCAAAAGATCCTACTATTTGTTTTTGCAAATAACTCAAAAACCAGCCACTACAAAGATTGTCATGAAACAGAAGCTTTAATGCCCCAACGAAAGTGGCAAAATCTTCTACGAGCATAGATGTACATGACAAGGATTTCACCCACGCTAGCCTAGCTAAAAATATGGTTTTATACATACTCTTAAAGAAACAAAAAGAAAAGTAAATTGTAGAACTTTGTCAAACCCTTAATTAATATTTTTTTAAATTGGAAATGTTAATTCTCCCCAAAAAAAAATCCCGAAAGTTAATACTAGCAGGGGAGGATCATATATGAAGGAAAAAAATTATTTCATTCTTTCTAGAAGTCACTACTGGTTGCCTTATGTTTAAATTAATCTTATGTTGAGCATCACTTCCAACAGTATGAAGACCATTCTAGAATTAAAACCTCAATCGTTTTTTTTGGTATTGAAACTAATGGAAAAATGATTAATGAGTAAAAGTTTTTAGGATCCAATTGTATGTATAATAATTGTTTTGGTCAGCCCCAAAACATTATGAAAACTTGCAAAGGATGGGCGTCAGGAGATGATCTTTCTAGGTGGAGTTTAAGGGAAGGACTTACTCAAACCTACAAAAATAACATTAGAGGTGACGACACTCCAATGCTTAAGTTAGTGGAAAGTGTAAAGAAGGCTGGATTTCTAAAAACCTTTCAAAACCAAGGTTGAAGATAAGTTTTTTATGTAGCGTTTTACCTCACCTTCTATATGGGGAGTGCCTCTAAGGACAACTTTGTGTCTTTTTGGACACTTGACAAGCAATATGTGGCTATTCCCTAATTTTTATTGTCATTTGAATTTATCACTCTTGTTTGGGTTAGACACATGATGAGTTTAGAGGCAAGCATCCCCTTTTGGCCATGCGACTGTCTTGAAGGAGGGTGTCTTTCTCTTATTAACTCTTTTTTAATAGACCAAAGGGATAAGAAAGCACATAAATTTGTTAGTGTTGTCACTGGCAAGCAAATCCTTGACCTAGGGAGCTCCAGCTCCGTATCAACTATCAAGGTCGCCTCTATCCTCTTTTTAGCAGAATAGTCCTTGATTTTGAGATTTTGAGTTTCAACCATCTGTTTCGCAATTGGAGAACGATAAAATAAGTTATAGATAGAGAGTAGGACTGGTCAAAAAGTAAAGGTGTGCATGCGATTATCTAGTCATCTGAGCTCTCGTAAAACGTACACATGTATCAATCACCCACTCCTTTGATATGATTTACCCATGTTTGGAATGTGTACCCTTCATGGCTTTTTAACAATTAGGATGATATTTGGCGAGTTAATGGGATGGTCCCATCCCAGGCGAACTGTCATAAATCTAGTAAAGGCTCTATCTTAATCGTGGAGGTCCTTTTAAGGACACGTGACAATTTTAGAATGAGGACACGTGACAATTTTAGAATAATATGAGAGATATTTTCTAATTTTCCTAGGTTATAGGGTAGCCGATGTTCACTTTGTAGAAGTAGATGGAAAAAATAAAAGAAAAGAATAAATTCGAAGAAAAAAAAAGAGTAGAGATTGATTTGAGAGTGGAGAAGAGGATTTGTAAGAACATAGTTGGTTAAAGTGAAAGAAGAAAAGAAATTTTAAAAGAAAGAAGAAGAGGAGATGTAGGGAAAACAAAAAATTTAAATCACGTGAACCGTGATGCCACCACTTGGAAACTATGAACAAAGGGCCCTTCAATGTTGGTTTTACACCATTTTCGCTACAAAAATAATTATTTTCATTATAATTATTGTTATTACTTTTGAAGTTGTCTCTAGGGGATAGTCCCAAGAAGGAATACCCCAAGGAGAAGATCTATCAAGCTCAACAAAGATGATCCCCGAAAGGAAGATCAATACACGTCACTTCTACAAAAGCTAAATTTAATCTCCTTCACATTTTTTGCTAAAGAAGAATGGGGGATCTTGTTAGAGGGAAAATTTTGAAGGACAACATTTGTCCATGAGATTCCCAAAATTGAATTTTTTGCAAAATTAAAACAATTGACGGAAACTTTAGAAATCTCGAATTGGCTTTCAAAAACAAAAATCAAGAGGAAAAACTAAAATTTAATTACCTCATTTGTAGTTTCAAAAACAACTTCATGAGGTAGAAAAAAAGAACAAAAGCAAAATGTTACGAATATTGTCTAGGAAACAGATTACTGCACGGACAACTTCTACTTTTGCGTGATTTGGGATCCTTAAAGCTCCCCAATTATGATGCCTTTAATCATCCACGCTTAGAAATCTTATAGAAGTTCATAAGATTTGTAATAACCAATTTTGTTTTGAAATGAGAGATATAATGAAAATAGAACATGAATGCTAGTTGATGATCATTGATTCCATCAAGTAAAGCCATCACTATCTTTTCAACAACAATACTAAATTTTCTCATGAGCTAGACCCACCCATCGAGCCATTTTTTATTAGATGTGATCTTATCACTTCAATAATTTATTTAATCAAATTAATTTTGAATAAATAAATAACCTAATTACTTAGTTTTTTCTTTAACAAATTAAGCTTATTTTGATCAAATCAAATGGCTAATTGTGGGTTTATTTTGTAACGTGTTTTTATGCTTTTCCTAATCTATATTAAATCCAATAAAAGCCCAAAATTCTACACCCAAAATTAGTCTAGAAGTCCATAATTATTTATGAACAGAAACATGTCTAATATGGTCATTTTACATGCTCAATCTTAACCTAATGTTTGATTAAGGATTTACGAAATTTATTTCATTCCTTAAACTATGTATGGAACATCAAAATATCTATCTTAAATTATATTTAAAACACATATTCATTCTTTAATGAATTTTAACATAAATACCAATATTCATTCTTTAATCAATTTTAACATAAATATCAATTTTTCTAAAATTAAAAAATTTAACTTCTCATTTTTTAGTAACTCCTTTTTTATTTCTATTAGGTGTGTGACTTTTAAGTTCTTTATTATAAGGTAATAGAACTATATTAATGATAACTCTTTATTCATTACAAAGTAAGCCCATAATTACCCATTTGATTTGATCGAAATGAATTTAATTTCTTAAAGATGATTTAGTAACTTAACTATTTATTTATTTAAAATTAATTTGATTAAATAAATTATTAAAGTGATAAGATCACATCCAATAAAGAATTACTTAGTGAATGAATCTAACTTATGATAATATTTGTTGTCATTATTGAGCAGATAGTGATGACTTTATTTAATAAAATAAATGATCATGAACTAGCATTCATGTTTATTCATTATCTTTCTCATTTTAAAACAAGAACTTTTGGTAATTCCAAATCTTATGAATTTCTATAAAATTTCTAAATGTGGACTGATTAGGGATATCACAATTGAGATGCTTTAAGGATCTCAAATCATACAAAAACATAAGATGTTTGTGCAATGGTCTATTTTCTAAATAGTATTCGTAACTTTCTATTTTTGGCCTATTTCTCCTACCTCACAAACTTATCTATGAAACAATGAATAATTGAACTTCAGTCTTTCCTCTTGATTCTCGTTTTTGAATGAAGCCGATCCGAAGTTTCTAGAAATTTCGCCATTCGTTTCAATTTTACTGCTCAAAAATTGCATTTTTAGGTAGGGCAAGCAATAAGGTCATGACACATAATAAATCTACAATGGACATGAAAAGGAAATTCAAAGCTAAGGGTAGAGTAGTAACATCTCCAAAAGTGAACACTAGCCACCCAATAACCTAAGAAATGAAAAAGTCTCTCATAATGCTCCAAAATTGTCAAGCCCATTGAGACTATCTCAACAACTCTCCGAATATTATCCTAATGGTCCTAAAATCATAAAAGGGGAAAACATCAAAAAATAAATAGTAACAATACTAACAAATTCAGGTGCCCTTTTGTCCTATTGGCCTATTCAAAAAGAGTTAATAATGGAAATATACCTATCGTCCTATAAGGACAGTCACATGGCCAAAACGAGATACTCTTCTCTAAACCTGCCATGTGTTTAACCCAAACTAGAATAGTAAATTCAGACTAAAGATTATGTGATTGTCCCTACTCAAGAACAGGAACAATCACATATGACTCGCAAGTGTCGACAACGACACAAGAATGTCCTCAGGGGCACTCCTTAAATATAAAGTAAGGTAAACCTTAAAGGTAAGATCTCTCTAAACACAAAAAATGTATCTTTAACCTTGGTTTGACGGTTTTTAAAAACCCACCCTTCTTCACACCCTCCACTAACTGTAACAACAGAGTGTCGTAGCCAGTCATCACCTCTAATGCTATTTTTCCTCTTGCAAGTTTGAGTGCGTCCTTTTCCTTAAACTCCACCCATAAACCAGAAAGATCATCTCATGATGGCCGTCTTTTGCAACTTGCCATAATGCTTTAGGACTAACCAAAATCGAACCAAAACAATAAGTAATAACAGATGTTACCTGTAAGCACAGTGTTGAGCAGCAAAACACCCTACAAGATAGATTAATCATGCAAAATTCAGTTGAGAAACAAAAAACACCATAGAACGGTATTTTATTATAATAACAAAAAAAATAATAGTTTCTTTCAATAACTCACTAAATACAAAAGAAAAGAAAAAAGTGAAAGCCCATTCCATATACATTAGTTTATATTCAGCTAAGAATTTAACTATATGAAAAACCAATTTCACAAGTAAGCTGAATCGTACAAGAATCATTACATTTGAAAACAAAATAAGTTTGAAAGGTAAGACCATCCTTTTTCTTTTTCCCGCACTGTACACTTCCACACTTCATGGACAAACAAAAAGAGAAACCAAGATCTGTCTCCCTTTGACCAAAGATGACTGCTATTCTGAAATGATATCTATCAACAGCTCATTTAATCAAGAAGAAAAACTTTTGGTATCTCCTTACATAAACCAGACACTAGATTTATGTGAGTACCCATTGATTCAACTACTAATCAAGTTGAACTTCAATTCCTCCAATCATCCATCCTTCAATAAAAATGGGTAATCTAAATTGTACATCTATGCCAAGTTGACAACATTTATGCCAATTTGACAGTATTTTACTACAAAATTAGCTCACAATCTGAGTTCTACACAAAAATGCAAATAACATATTGCATATGATCTAAACAAGATTCACACTTCACCCATCATGTATAGCCACGCAACGCAATCTGAAAATTAATTTAAGGAAAGTAGATAAAAGGGTTGAGAGGAACGAGTAGATAACAATTCAAAAGTTTATATGAGTATCAATTTACCTGAACAGCCCACTTCTCTAGGTTTCCATGAGATGGAAGTCGACAGCCAACATCTTGATGAATTTCCTTGAATATATTTGCCAAACTTGAAGGGATCTTCACTCCTTCTGGCACAGAAAATGAAAGACCCATTGCTTGACCAGGTCCATGATAAGGATCCTACAAAAAGAATGTACCCAAAGATGATAGTGTGCATGCAATTGGCAAAAAAAAGCTTCTTGGAAGGATCAGACCCCTACTATTGTCATATCTCATCACCAGAGTTGTGACTATGCAAGTATGCAAGCTAGCAAAAGGCTAAGATAAAATAGAAAATGTAAAGCAACTTGCTTAAAATAGAAAATGTAAAGCAACTTGCTGATGTTACTAGCTGGGCACATTCGGTTTCTCAAAACATGAACAATGATGGAATCCAAGTTAAATAACAATGTTCAAGCAGTTCCATTCATTTGATTTTCTCAAGTTACCATTGATTCCAAAATTATTTTTCTTTACTAAACCATTATTCTTTCAACATTCGTCTACAAGAAAGCATCAAGAATCTCTGTCTACCCTTATCAAAATGTTCCTGGTGTTTTGAGATTGTTTTCTCTGAACCTCCTTCAGCCTTAAAGACAACATTCTTTGACAATCTAGACTAGAAAGACTTATAGGCCTTTAATCTCCACAATGATTCATATTCATTTGAAATAAGAAATATATACATTAACAATAATCCGGCTACAGAACTCCTCAAAACCATCATTTATTAGGAATAGATTTCAATGTTTAATAAGTATGCTCATCGGTTGATACATCAGTATTACTTACCCAAAAATAATGGATGCAGCTAATTCAGCTAAGAAGTTCAACAATAGAATTTTCTTTACCTTTGTAAATGGTGAGTATCCACTATAATTCTCCCAGGTGTAATCCCCCTTAGTTAAACTCCAAAAGGTTTTCCACCCAATTGCATTGCTCAAATTCCATCCTATGTAAAAATTTCTCATTCTACCAACTCAATTCAATCCATTATCCACATTATTTATAAACATCAAACACCATATTACTTACTGCTCAAAGTGTTCACCGTCTTATTCACGTCTATAGCCCCTCTCTCGTCTCATTTACTTAATTTACCAACCCTAACTATCAAATTCAAGGGCACTCCAATCTGAAAGTGACTCTGCCCATCATTCATTTTCTTGCTATGTATAAAAGAGACAAATCTTATGATGGTAAAGCAAGCAAATGAGTTCGACCAAAAGATTCATATAAAGATTAGTTGTTTCAACATCTATACGCAAACCAAGTCACCCAAGAAGGGAGGAAGAAAAAACAATCGAATTACAAATACTTGATATAAAATCATGCTTCTTTTTCAGAATCAAATAAAAAGAATGAAAAGGAAAGGTAATTTGCACGTACCTGTCCGATTATGACAGCCTTGACTCTGTCAAAAGGTGTAGTGTTAATAGCATTAAAGATCAAGTGCTGTGGCGGAAAAATGTCGACACCACTATCCTTTATCTCTTTTTCAACAAATTCACACAATCTTTTAGCATAAGGCTTTTGCAGTTCTCCATGAAGCACCTCCAGCCACGTCTCCTCCACCAACAGCTCCTCCAATTTCACATGTCCCAAACCTTCTTCTACAAAACCAAAAAAAAAAAAAAAATCAACAAATCACATTCTCCATTTGTCTCAACCCTAGAAATGAAAATGAGGAAGCCAATGTTGAAGGCACCAGTCGAGCCCCACGCGGGCTCTTTCCCATTTCCACAAATGTAGAATATGGATATATTTCTCTCGGTTAGTGGGAGCAGATTTCTGAACTATACTCGGTAGACGTCTGGGGCGGGTTGCACTACAATACGAATGCATCTATATTCCCATTAAATCTCAGATTGCAATGTAATATATTCTGGATTGGAACACTTCAAGCAAAACCAAAATGAGAGGGAGAACAAAAAAAGAAGCAAAACTAACCCTTAGCTTTGGACACTTTTTGGGAGCAGGCTCTGAGATTTCGTTTGGATTTCGCCACATATCTGTTGAATTCGATGCGGGATTGTTGCTCGGCGGTGAGGGAGCTGGCAGCGGCGGAGCTGCTCCCCGATGATTTGGAGCTCAAAGGGAGTTTTTGAGAAACGACTTGAAGCAAGGGTTTAGAATCAGGAGTATTATCAGAGGCGCAGCAGTGGGGACTGGAGAGTTTGAAGCGCTTGGCAGCGGGTTGAAAGAGATCCATTATCGTTTTTGAAGAACCCATTTTCCAAAGTTGGCTGCAATGCTCTGCTCCTACTCGCTTCAGTCTCTCCACTCTCACAGGAACCGAAATTGGGGGTTCTCCCGTTTTTATTTTGTTTTCATTGGTGTCAACTTGGAGGTTTCTTTTCGCGCGCTTTACGTTTTGGACTGGACTGGACTGGACTGGACTGGACTTTGGCCATAGAGCACGGATCAGGGCTTCTCTTGGGGCAGACTATCCACCGACACTTGAGAGTGCGATCTGAGAAAGCCTGAAAAAGTACTTTCCCTTACTTTTTTTTATAAATGGAGGAGAGAAGTTTCTATGGTTTAATTAAAAGAACATATAGTTTTTTTTTTTAAGTTCAGATAAAAATAATTTAAAAATGAAAAAAAAGAGAAAGAAATTGATACCAAAAATCCTATTTAAAAGGGTAACTTGTTCCGCACACCAAATAAAATCGACATATTTTATAATAGAGAGTTGACCAGTTATATTTTCATTGAACTTACATATAAAAAGTTACATACAATTTCATATTTGCCAATCAAGACAATCAAAGTATTACTGGTTAACAAAAAGAAAAAAAGATTATCAACCTCATCCAACATTGCTATTGGTATATGCGAAGAATTCTGAAGAGATTGATACCAGAATACATAATAGATTAGAAAGCAGGGAAAGGATTCAGTGCATGCTTTTTTAGCATCATAGATTTTTGTACAGATGAAGCTTCAGCTCGAAATTCAGCTAAATTTGGTTAGAAAGCTACTCCCTGCAGGCCAGGAGATGAAGGGCAGTTGGAATTATTATTATCTGGTGCTCATCAACATCAGTTGATATAAACATTTTAAGATTCCAAAAATGGGGGCATTCTTGCAGCACCAAGTATGTGATGACGACTGTGTACGAGAGAAGAACAGTCCCCTACCAGCATCTTACACATTTACAGCAGAAGAATTTTCATACTTACAGACCAGTTATATCAACCTCAAGAATCTCTATCAGCACCTTGGTTCCTGCTTCAGTTGGATCCCAGTTGGCGAGCTAAGCATCATTGACTGGAGAGAGACACATGAGAGCAATAAAGGTAAACCAAGTGATTCCAAGCACTTATGATATGCCAAAATTTAAAACTTATATCATTGCATTTATTGGGTCCTCAATTCATCGTTGTTTTAGGCATGTGACTACTGGCAGATAATTAAATATTCAGGTTTCCTAAATCAAACTAAATTCTAAAATAATGATCAAAATAGGTTATAGAGTAACTTTTTATACTCATATGCGCAGAGTAAAGCGAAAAAAAAAATCCAATGAAATTTTTACAAAAAGAACATCCATAACACTGTAATTACATATAATAGTTAACTCCAGAGTGCTAATTAGGTGGATTGAACCTCTCATCAGCCATATAGTATACACATAGAAGTAGATAACAAGAGGCTTACCTGACTTGCATTAGGCAGTATACTATTTGCAAGATCCTCATTCATGGATTCAGGCAAAGATGGCATCTGACTCATTATGCCAGGTGTACATCTCATACTGCAAATACCAGAAAACCAGTTTCAATGCAAAAATTGGGCACCACTGATTCAATCAAAAACAATGAGAACCAACAGCATAAACAATAAACTGGACATTCTAAACTTGTGTTACTTACTCATTCAGAATGGCAGAAATATTGCTCCTTGTGCGACAAAAGAGTTCAATGTTATCCTGTAACTGTTCCTAAAATAATTAACAACTGTTCTTGAGGAAAATAAATAAATAAAAACGATAGAGAGGGAAACAGGAACTTAGTATTGTATGAATAAATACATGTGATTTACGCTGGGAAGGAGAAATGAAAAAATGGAAAACGAAAACAAATCAAGGATTTAAACAAAGGAGTGTAACTTGAATCCCACCAGGAAAATATTTAGATTATCTAAGCATCAAAATATCCATTTTAAGATACTGGCTACAGTCAGCTACGCAACGGGGGATGGCCTCCCAATCACATAAACTACCCTCCACTACCACAACCTAGCAGTTCTCATCATTAAAATTAGAACCACTACATCAACTCTCACTACGAAAGTGCCCTCATTCCCTGTCGTGGCAGTTAAATCTGCTTTCCTCAACCATATACAGTTTGGCAGTTTGCAAGAACTAGAGCAGACTCAATATAAATGAAGATGATTCATTTCAATAACTGATCAATTGAAATAGCAGTATATTGCAGTCAGCATAATTTTAGCTCACAATTATGAATGGGCCAATGAGATAAAACTATCAATTATAATGCCTCACATTGTTTGGAACAAAGCCTTAGCAGATTGTCTGCTGAAGAATCAAAATGAACAACAGAAAGAGGCGTTCACCTTAAATGTAGAAAGGTTGGCTCTGATTTGACTAAAAGCTAGAGCATTCTGTTCCAAGAGATGCCTAGTTGTGCCACTTATTCCCAGGACTACAAAAATAAACAAGTGCATATAAAGATAAAAATGTAGGACGGTTCCTCAATCCAACTACAAAAACTGAAAATAGATAATTTAACACACTTTGAATTAAAATAAGCCCCCCCAAAAAAAATAAAGGAAAATAAGGTACATTTTAAGGGAAAGAAAAATATATTCTGAAAATGCCAGATTGCCAGAACATAGATCTCTGATTAACCCACTGCAATACCATGCAATCATGTTATTTTACATCTACAATGCATTTTTAGGCAAGATATTTCCTCCAAAGCATCAAAAAACTTTGTTTCTATTCAAACCTATTCCAACGCCAAGATAGTTTTGAAAGAGTGGAAACTCCAAGGTTTCTGAGAATGATTCCATTTCATCTGAAACCCAGACCATTTACTACACGTGATGTTGAATAACCAATCATAAGTGCAACCTTAAGGATTTAAAAGAATGATCTTCTAAAAAGTTAATCCCAACAAATAAAATTTTAAGGTTAAAACGAAGAAGAGAACATGAACTCAAAAATTGTATATCTAGCAGTTAGAACTGCACATATATTTGCTTTAAATGATCAAACTGAATCTTAATTAAGGACCAATGTTCAGTATGAAATGCTCTTCCGATCATCATAAGTAGAAGACAACGTGTCCTTAGAGATTAGTTAATTGCACTGAATATCAATACATTCAAATCCACGCAGCTGACACTACTGGGGGACACAAGTGAAACAATTTCTTGACGAAGATAGCTCTCTGTAGCCTTACACTTTATTCACCAAAAACCTCTTCTATATTATGACTCATGAGCTTTATCAGTTTCATTTTGGTTCTCAACAAAAATAGTGCTAATTAGAAAAATAAATAAAATCATCAGGAACGAAGTAGCAGAAAGGGAAAAAAATGAAGTAATAAACTTATACATGTTATCTACACTACAAAAGCACCACTAGTTCCTAGTTTGATATATTTAGTGCTGATCACCAAAGTCTTTGGAAATGAAAGACGAGAAATATACACATATCAATGTATTGATAGAATTAATAGAGAGCAACAACTGGGAGATAAACATGCGTCTAAGTTCAGAATATATAAAGACTAACCTTCAAAAGAAATAGGTACATTCCGATACATGTGCTGCATCGTGACAGGATAGCCGGTGTTGTTCTGCTGCATAACTGATGGTATGTTCGTCTTTGAGTTCAGCTCCACCAGCTTATCCTGAAGAAGCATGATCTTTAGAACAGTGGATCTTCAACCAACATTAAATCCAAGAGACATTAATTGATAACATAAATCAAGCCAAGAATCCACATTGGTGTTGCTAGATATCTTATCACTGTCCAAAGCTTAGAATATAAAGGGGCAATTCTGTTTCCAGCCAATAGCAATTGTTAAAGTACAAATGTATCATAGTAACACACTTTTAGTAGGAAATAGAGGTACAAGTTTCATCTGAAAAATAAAATACAGCTACTGTCAAGTAGTTCATTGAGGGGTAAAGGGAATAAAATATTAGGCCAAGGGAGGGGTAGGAAGCTAATATGTGAAATTAGCAACAGGACAAATGCAAATGTGCAATTACGTGAAGATATTTCATCCTCAAGTGCCAAATGAAGAAATGCTTAATGAGCAAGGTATATGTACAATACTATTAAAAATGGAGAAGCATTTGTAGTAACAGACAGAGTGATATTTGCATAAGATCTATACTAGAAACCAATACCTTAACAAACATATAAAAATATTCGCATGGAACAGCAGAGCACAAAATACTGCAAACTAGGGAGAGGTTGCCAACATGGTGCTCCCTGACTTCTGATGCAAAATGAAATGAACCTAAAAAATTGGTTTACTTCTTAGAGGCTGCAGATGTCACACTCATGAACTTGGAAAGGAGTAAAAACAGGGGAATGATTAGTAAGTTCATGGAATCCAGAATATTATCATATCAGTGTGTTGATCATAAGGGCATCTAGCCATTGTCCCTCTGGAAGCGACCTTACCTGCGGCATTCATACAGGCTGGATAGTCAAGGTAAAAGTTGCTCATCGGAAGATTCAACTATCGAGCCAGCAAGTTCTTCATGCTTAAGCAACCTCCAATGTGAGAACTACGTAAGCTAAGTGCTTTTACACTGCTAGGCAGCTATTACTTAGCTTTAAGTGATTCAACATTAAGTAACTCCTCCAACAGGCTATAAGTAAGGATCCACTATACCAATTTGGCACAAAAAGTTACTAAAGCTACCATGTGAGAACTCTTGCTTTATGTGAGGTGAGATTCCAGATGCGTAGGTGTAAGCAGCACCCAGTTATTATCAACCTAGAGAAAAATTCATAGTAATCCTCTTCTCCACTTTCTTACTATGCCCGGTCATCTTCCTATTCACCATTATTCAGTTTCCACCTATCATCTTGCTCCATTTTGTCACTTTTGTTTATAACCTTCATTACAAATGTTAGTGGGGGAAAAAAATTCATTGCATCATATAATTCAGCAGATTTTCAATCCATAAGCAGCAGTTCTAACACTTACAAATTTTACTACTCGTTATCACTGACAAATTAAACAATACAGCCAAAAGGGAAACTTTTACTTCCCTTTCAACTCCATTCTCTAATTGTTAACTAGAAGAAAAATTTTTATCCCAAGCTGCAGCTGCAAGTTTGAGATTCTGGAATAATAATGCTCCTATACATAAGAACTGAAGGTCAAGCCTTCTGGGGCAAAAGACTCATGGGAAATGCAGATTTAATTTTTGGGTCATGTGGTTGCTAATGTAATAGCAGAATCAGTTTCATAAAGAGGTTTTGTGTTTAGAACCCTCTCCTCACAGTTACAACATTACTAAGTTCTGTATATGCTTGTTTTTATAAAAGTAGTTATGTTTGATCCACTTGCCTCCCACAAAAGGGGGAATGCTAGAGCCTAGAGGCTAAGCTTCCTAATCAACTAATAAGTTTAATGAAGAAACACAGAATTATGGTTTGTGATTTGCTTCGAATATAGGTTGCACCGTTGCAAAAGGGAGAGTTGAGTATTTTTCGGGGAAAAATAATCTAGTTTGGGGCATGTGAAATAGCATCATCTTGCTAAATGATAATGGTTAGTTTATGCAATCTTACTACAGCAGCTCTACAGTCAGCAGCCCTCCCAGAGGATGCTTAATATTAAGGGTCGAAGCAGCTGAGTTAATACATCCACCAATTAACAGTAAGCTTCTAAGTGAGAGAGTACAGCAGATATTCAGCTACTGACTTGCATGTGTTTTAATATTAGATTCAATTTTGTATAGAGAAGCATGACACTAGAGTATGGACAAAGTTTTAGGTGCTTCATTGATAATAACCTACTTAGAGTCTTAGAGAGCCTACGAAGAAGCTGTAATGCATAGGAGAGGTTTCTGATATTCTAATGATTAATTCCTAGGATATCTAATCTTCTCGTTTCTTTCTATTTGCTATCATGAAATTTCTCACTCTCAATATGTGTCAATTAACGGGTACTACAATTCTTTCCTTCAACTAGCTTTTTAACCCAGAAATACAAACATCATCAGTTGTCAAAACGGAAGAAAGAAAAGAAAACAGAGTGTTTCCACGTCACATTCATTATGACTTCACACTAGCATAATTGTATTTATTAGTCGAATCTTTTTCAGGATCTCGAACTAAAGCAACTCATGAATAACTTAATAACATCATAAAAATTAGACATATCAAATATCACACAAGTTCATAAACAACATACCTTCCTGTTGTTCACCTTCTTCCCCAAATAGTGCTCTTCGGCTTTCCTTCGTTTTCTCTGTGAAAGGTTCTTATAAGCTATTTTCGTCAAAGGTTCTTATAAACTATTTTCACAGTTAAAACACATCCAGCTTAAATTTTGATTGCCACAACAAGAGATCATCATTTTGTGATTTAACCATAGAAGAACTAATCAGCAACCTTATATGACAATAGCATAAATTGACTGGTTTGTTTCGATTGGCTAAATCATATGCAAAACACAAAGAAGATAGTCTAGAACTTAAAAAAGTTAAGACTCATGCAGAAATAAAATAAATTCAAGCCACTGTCCAAAGTCCAATTAAATTGATCAGGAGGATAGCTAAGCTAACAACATTCAATCAGCTATCATAGATGTTTCATAGTTAAATCCTCATTTTGATTCCGTACATGAGGCAACCAAGGAAAATACACATCAGAAAATTACATCACGTACGGTTTAAAAAGGAGTTGAAGAAATATAGCTTACAGTCATCCACCTACACCTCATTGCAACATCACGTACGGTTTTGTCCTGCAAGGTAGACGCTATCCTTATGTACTTCATAATGTTTGGTTCATCAGCATAGCTGTGGAGATGCGAAAAAAAAAAATCAAAAAAACTCCAGTAAATTACCTCCAAAATAAAATTACAAAAAAAAAAAAGAAATCCATAAATAACATAAATTTGAATAAATAGCACCTACTTGAGAAGGCCTTGCTCCAATTTATACTGCTCCTCAACAGTCCACTCAACAGCCAGTCCGGCATCGTGTTTCAGCCCTGGAATCGAAACCGAAAGCGAAGTAGAAGAAGAATTCGCAGCAGCTTGGACGAATCCAGGAGCGGAAGCAAGAGAAGAGTTGCCAATTAAGCTCGAATTTCCTGGAAACACCATATTCATATTCAAATTCATGCCAGCCGTCGAAGAGGCACAAGGATTCATCATCATCATCATCACCTCCGACGAGCTGTTTACGGCACCCGACTGAAACGATATTGCGTTTCGCCGATTTAAACTATCTTCTTCGGCCATCAGGTTAGATTCAGATTCGCTCTTTTAATCAAAGAGAGTAAATTTTCAAGAAAAAAAAGAAAATTCACCTCTTTTTCGACTCCATTGAAAATGAGACATAAAAAAGGCACCACAGAGAAAAAGAAGATCGTTTTTCTTTTTTTCTTTTTTTCTTTTTTTTCTTCCTTTTATCTTGGCAAAAACTTTCCGACGGAGGGCCTAATTGGCTGTCTCTTCCGTTCGGTGCCTTCCTTTTTTTTTTTTTTTTTTTTTTTTTTTTTTTGCTCTCACTAAAATAAACACTAAACTAGTGCTGCTGCTGCTCCTCCTTCCGCCAATACTATTTTACTGCTTTTGTTGTGGGGTTTGGTTCTTCTTTTATCTGTAAAAGGACAGGAGATGAGATAGACTATAGAGGGGCAGACATAGAGAGAGAGAGGAGTTAAAAAGCTTTTGTGCCAATAAGAGGAAAGAATTTCAGGTGAGATAAAATTGAAAAGAATTGAGAGTGTAGTTGTTTTTTTTTTCCTTGGTCTTGGCATTTTATGAAAATAGTATTAATATAATAATGGATATTTGGCGGTTGTTGGAATTCAGCAGCAGTGCGAATCTCTATAAGCATTTGATGCCAATTATTGTGGACTCTCCCCACCTTTCCTTTTCCACGCACTTCTTTTTTATTCATTTTTATCGTTTGTGTTCCTAAATCGGGTAAATGCAAAGAGTAATGTGAGGGAGTCTAACTGTGGTTGTTAGGTGGATAATAAAATAGAATAATAAGTAATATTATATTAATATAATAAATTAGTAACACATAATATAAAGACTAAGTTAGGGTTTAAATATTAAAATTTTTAGTATTATTTAAATGAAAATAATTAAATAATTTTTAAAGTAAAATGTAGGGAATTATTAAGATTTCAGATAAGATAATCTTTATTAGATGAATACTCGTCTAGTTCTTATACTTAAATTTAAAAGTTCGTTTACTCTCTACATTTTAAAATATAACTGAAGACATCCCAATTGTTAAATATATTACCTTCCTAGTTTTACTTTTTTTATTTTTACAGTAATACCATTGCAACAATATTCTCGAGAATATTAATGTAAGAAAAAAATTTTAATTCATCAAGTTAGCCTTAAAAACAACATAAAAATTTATATAAATTTCTATGTTATTGTTTTACTTTTAAGATTAATTTAGTTAACTAAGTTTTTATATACAATTATTTTAAGTTGGCTAATATTAATTTATTTATAAATAATTGTTAATAAGATTGTTGTAAATATATAAAAATATATATATACTAGCTCTTTCATACTGATATTTATTGGTTAATTTACTAAAAAATAATTATTAGTTTATTTGCTAATTAACTTTTGTATAGATAAATAAATTATCACCAAGAATATTGTTGTTGGGGTATTATTGTAAGAATAAAGAAAAAAGTAAGGACAATAATGTAACATACTTAATAATAAGGGTATATTGAAGTATTCTTTAACATAAAAGAACTAAACAAGTACTTAAGTCAAAATATAAGAACTAAATGAATATTTACACAACATTTATTGAAGAATAGTTTCAACTTATTATACAACAATGGAGGGTTTATAATCAATATAATAATGGAATGTGTCATGCACAAGAGTCACGACACTCCTCTTTAGAGACCAAACATCTCAGAAAAATAGGGGAAAATATGTTTTAATATTATCTCATTAAAAATTTAGGTGAATAAAATTTAATGTGATAAATTTTGATTGTAAGAAAGATTAAAGAACGATTGTACGTTTCATATCTAAAATCTATATTAATCCTAATAACAACAGTTTGTTGAGTTGATACATATCATTGTTAAAAGGTAACATCTCAAATATTGATGTTAGTAATGTTTACTGAATAGATATGAAAGATTGTCAATAGAATGTATTTGTTTAATATCAGTCTCTTCGCTCTACTTAAACTCATGGAGATATATAAAATTTAACTAGATATGTTGTGTTTTGTAATCTTCAATGTAACCCACTCTAGTTTAATGATATAGACACCATGATCTTCATCTAATGGTGCAAATATTTTAAATGGGTTAATTTCACTCTATCCCCTTGTGAAATAACAATCTTCAAATCGCCCCTCTTATTATTGAAAACATCAAGTTATTCTCCAAAACTTATTATCTTTAACTATTGACTGTCGTTAACTCATAAAAGTACCAAAATACATCTACCTTAACAAAATATTCTTGTAACGACATTATGAGGTTAAAATGGTTGATGTATGACTAGTCATTGGAAAATGAAAAAAGTAATTGATATATGATTAGTAATTGAAAAATAAATTAAAAATAAAATGTTAAATAACTTAACGAGCCTAAATAAATTAATAGTGTTCCTAAATTAGACATGTTAGTTAAACAAATTACAAGTCATGTCATTATATATAAATTACGATAATGTCATCTTCATCTTTTTCTTTGATTTTCTTTCATTTCTCTTCATCTTTTCTTTCATTTTTTTTTCTCATCTTTACTCCTTCATCTTTTCCTTTCATTTGTTTTTTTTCCTTATCCTTACTCCTTCGTATTTTTCTTTTCTTTCATGTACATGACTCTAATAACTTTTTTTCTCTCCTTTCATTTTTCTAATCCTTACTCTTTCTTCGTCTTTTATTTTCTTTCATGTACATGACTCCAGTAGCATTTTTCTTTTGTTCTTTGATTTTCTTTTTTTTTTTATATATCTATATTTTTTTAAGTGTCTTCACAAAATGAAAAAAGAATAATAATGATAATAATAAAAAATATGAAAAAGGGTAAAATATTATTCTTTTTCCATTTATAGCTTTTAATTAATTTCTATATTTATTTTTTAAAATAATTTTTTTAAATACGAAAAGGTAAAATTTAATTCATTAAAAAAATTTAGTTGTATAGGCACAAAATAAAAAAATATTTTAAAGTATTAGGGAGCATAATATAAATATTTAAAATATTTATGTGTGTTTTGAAAAATCTAGAAAGATTAGAACCCACAAAAATTAGTCTACCTAAGTTTGACATTTTTCTGTTAATTAAGTGTTAAAAAAATGTGTAGATACTATTTTATCCTTTTAGCCGTTAAAAATAACAGAAAGATAACAAGTTTTGGGGGGGGGGTAAATTAATGTTTTCAATAATAAGGCAGCGATTTGAAGATTGTCACTTCACGAGGAGGTAGGCCAAAATCAACCCATTTTGTTTGTTTACTCTCTAGACGATCGATGTTTAATTCACTTGTATCTAACTTTTTTTATTTTTAAATTCAAGCATTGCATTACTGTTTATATTTGATTTTATGTCCTTTATGAGGCGTAAGGATGATTACATCTTCCTAAATAATTGTAAATTTCTTTTCTTATAAATAACGCTTCCTTAGACCATATCATCCAAACTTTATAGAGGTCATGTAAGTAACCATTTTATTGGTTCTTCGGAATAAAATAATTCTAAATTTTTTATTCCATAAAGATATAGGAAAAAAATGATTGATGACATTCCAATATCTTTTGCTTAGTTTAGAACTGAACATTACCAATAAATTAACTAAGAATGTTATATTTGTTCTAGCACATTGTGCTAGGTTCAACAAAGCACCAATTACATTATGAATGGTACTCCAAGGCCATGAATATGTCTATCTTCCTCTTTAGAGCAAAATGATCATGCTTAGGATCAATGGACCAAAATACTATATGATAACTAATGACAGGGGCAGAACACAGCTGAAAATTCTACGAGGACCAATTTTTTCTTTTGAAATATTGATTAATTTTTAACGGTGTTCTCATCTTTGTTGTAGAGAGGGGGTCTGAGATTTACAATATTGGTTGGGTAGCTTCCAAATTTTGGGATTTTGTTATTTAGCATGGGCTTTAGTGGAACTATAAAGGTACTTTATTATCTAATGTATGAAATTTAAATGTCAATTGTACAAGGGCTAGTGTAGACTTTTTCTGCTAACTTTTCATTTATTATTTAAAACCCCTATATTTTTCAAAACTCTGCAGATGCCATGGCACCCCATAGCCTTATACATCGTCTGCCACTAACTAATGATAAATTTATCTATATTGAAATATTTTACAATTTTTTCCTTGTAAGTTGATTGATGAATAGAGTTAATTAGAACTATGCTTCATCTACAAGCAAAGATAATCCACAAATCTTAAATTTTAGAGTCTTTTCTTAAATAATTAAAAGTCTTTTAGAGCTCTTCAAGTGTTCCAATGAAATTCAAGATTTATAATTGTAACATAAGATCTCAATTTCTTTATGAATACATATGGGGATATAGAATCATTAACATATCCTCCTTTTATCAAGTATTTGACATGGTCTGTCAACTACCACAGCCATAAAATCAAAGCTTAATTAAAAAAAACCACGGGGCAAGATTGGAATGGTGTGCCCACTATTTTAGTGCGGCCATAAAATCATGCTCAACTAAAAATACAAAATCAAGGCAGCACGGATATGGTAAAGTCCACCAACTCACATGGACATAAAAGTAAGCCCAATTTGAAAATAAATAAACAAATAAATAGATTAAGAAACACCAACACGGCACGGCCTACCAATTTAGCAAAGTTATTTGATTAGAAAGATCATCAAGTCGAAACTTGGATAGAAGTAGGTGATTGAAGAAGAAGCAGTTTGTTCATGTATTAGATATGCAAGGCCGTGGTCATGGCAAGGCGTGGAAAAGCTAGTTGAGCAAACCGTGGTGGTGTGAGCATGGGCTCGTCATCATTAGGGTCTTTACCATCTGCCTCAATTGGAACAACTTTAGAGTCATCAAAGTCAGAATCTAAGGCCCTGTTTGGTATTGTTTTCCAAAATGCTATTTTCATGAAACAAAAATGAGAAGAAAATACTATTTTCAAATCTATTTTTAAAATTTAAAAATGTGTTTGGTATCATTTTCAAATATAATCTCGAAAATGAAAAAAAGTAAGACACATTCGGTACGAATATTTTAAAGAATTATTATTGGAATAATTTTCATAAACTTAAAATTAAGTACTGAATTTTTTTGTTTAATTAGTTTGATTATTTTAATTTTAAAAATAAATTAGGTGATCTTATTATTTTTTGTTTAAAGAAAAATGATAAACTCTACATATTTGATTTAATTAATATATAAAAGGATAAATATTATAATGTATATAAAAAGAAAAGATTATTGTGAAGGAATTATTTTTTGGGTATAATAATAATAAAAATAACAACAACAACAACAACAACAACAACAATAATGATGATGATGATGATATTATTATTATTATTATTATTATTATTATTATGTGAGATGGTGGAAGAATATTGTTTATTTTGAAACTTAATACTATATTGGAAAACAAGAAAAACAAGAAAAATTTGTTTTCTTTCTTTTTTTCTTTTTTGGTTAAAAATGTGAAATGAATTTTATATTTTCAAAAATATTTTAAAAAAAATCTACCGTACATGTGTTTAATGTTTTATGATATCATAAAACAGAAAATAAGATTTGAAAACAATAGCGAACACACCGTAAGCAGTAAAGATGTCTATAACATCAACTAGATGACCACAAACAACGTTAATGTTATGGTAAAAAGTATATCACTTGACAACAAGTAAGGGTCATTTCATAAAAGGTCATTTTCAATTAACAAGTTATTAATACAAAATATATAAAATTGATCTGAAATAAAAAATAAATTAAAAACTCAATAAAACTTAATGATACACTAATAAAAACACATAAAAAATTTAGGGAGATTTGGAGCTGGTTCACAATCTAAACTAAATTAAAGAATTTAAAGCATAATTCTAAAAAATCAAAAAAAATTAAGAGGTTTTAAAATATGATGAGAAATATTATTAAAAAACCATTCTCTACCACTAAAAATTAGACTTAGATGTTGTTTGTTAAATGTCTGAAGTCTGAAATTTTATTAATTTCAGACTTTTTTAAAATATATTTATTTATTTTTTAGAACTTATGTCTGATTGTCAGACATTTACATGTGAATAGAAAAAGTAAACTTTTGTGACTTTTATCTGAATGGAAAAAGGTCTGAATGAGAAATAAATATAATATTCCAAAAATATCACTGTAAAATAACTTATTTCCTAAACTATAAAATCTAATCATCTTTTTTTATTTTAATTTACAAGGATATAAATGTCAAATAACTAAATTTAAAATGTTTTTAATTGTAAAAACAAACAAGATGCCACTTAAATTCAGATATTTAAAAAAGAAAAACAAACACGTAATTCAGATTTTCGTATTCAGACACATTCAAACTTCAGAAAAATTCAAAAAAATTCAGATCCATTTAGATTTCAGACAAAAAAAAAATGCTACCTTAATCAATAGTTAGAATTAACACTCATTTTCTTTTGAAAACAGTAACCCCAAAATAATTATAAGCTGAATTATCTAAGTAAAATAAGCACTTCACTTATGGTGCATTTACTTCCTGAAATGGGGAATCGAAATGACTAACGGCGTTTACTTCGCAAATATGGAGCAGGAATCTGAATCGGAATGGTGGGGTCCACCGCTATTTGTGAATGGGGAATGAGAGATTGATTCCCATGGGGGAAGGTGGGAATGAGTCTCATATTTTCAGAATTGACCATTTTGTCCTCTCCCAAAATTAAAAATGCCTACTTTGTTATCTTTTATAATTACTTAACATAATATTATAATTAATCAATTAATATATTATGATTAATTAATATAAATATATTATTAACTATAATTATTAAAAATTATAGTTCTTGAATAAATAATCACAATAATTAATATATTATTATAGTTAATTAATTAATTCTTACTATTAATTATTATATTAACATATATCAATAATAATTAATAATTATTATTATTTTTGAATAAATAATCAAAACAAGTAATTTATTATTATTGTTATTTTAATTAACTAAATAATATACTATTATAATAATAATTAATATAATTAATTTATATATTATTATTAATGAATTAATATAATTATTACTATCAATTAATAAATTAATATATTATTAACAATAATATATTAATAATTATTGTTCCTGAATAAATAATCACAATAATTAATATGATTATTATTAATTAATTAATATACTATTATAATAATAATTATTATAATTATTAGAATTAATTCATATATTATTATTAACTAATATAATTATTACTACTAATTAATATATTATTAATAATTAAAAATTTTGAATAAATAATCACAATAATTAATATATTATTCTAATTAAGTAATTAATATTAATATTATTAGTTAATATATTTTTATGATAATTGTTGATATAGTTATTATAATTAATTAATTAAAATTTTTTACAGTTAGTTAATATATTAGTTAATAATAATGATGACAATAATCCATTAAGTACTTTTTAGTAATTTGTTACAATCTAACTCATTCTGATTTTGATTCAAAGACAAAGTAAACACATTAATGGCAATTCAGCTCATTCCGATTTCGATTCCTACAGTTTAAAGAAACAACTTATTTTGATTTCCATTCCCTATTCTCATTCCAGCCCATTCTCATTATTACTCATTTCGATTCCAGCTCATTCCGATTACAGTTTAGTAAACGCAGCATTAATTTCTTTTAATGAAATAAACTAGAACAAGTTCTCTAGATTTAATTTAATGAAAACATTAACATCAAGAAAGATATAGATTGAATAAAAGAATAAACACACTAGCTCAATTTTTTTCATCTTAAATTATATTCCATATACAATCAAACAAAAATCTCCTATAATCATTAATCATAATTTGCTACATTTGTTTAGTTCTTTGACAATTATGTATTAAAAAACCTAAATTAACAATTAAATCACCACTAATTTATCTAGTTGTACACCTAAATAAATAGGATAGCAAGTCCAAAATAATAAATCGATGGAATATAATGTTTTTTGAGAAAGATCAAGAAATTCTGAAATTTTATTAACTAAAAACCATGTTTAGGATTTTGAAATCATTCTTAACCAACAAATAGTTTGCTCAAACAAGTCTAAGATTAGTTTTAAGATTTTTAAAATTAAATTCATACAAAAGAGAAGAGAGAGGAGATCTTATTGATTGAAATATGGCTAAGGCAATTTGATTTCTTTTAAAAAAATATTCTCTCCTCCTCTTCTTACATTCTTTCTCTTGTTGAATTGATTCTTGATGCCTAAGCTGAAGTCATTCTGACTTTTATATCTTTGCCTCAGAACTCCAATAAAAACATAGAAACAAAAAAACCAATGAAGATTCAAGAAGTTCAAGAAAATAACAAAGAAATGTAAAGAAATTAATGGAAACTGATATGAAATTAAGCACTTATTAGTAAAGAAGATTTGTACGCAGTTCAAATCATAATCCTATAGTCATAAGGCCACATCCATACAATAAAGAGTGTGAAAAAATTATAACTTATTAAATTTTTATACGATATCAAATTCTCCACTTATTTTTATCGCTCCGTAATTGAATCCACTTAATCGAACCTATTTAGAAGCATCATTTGACTTCTTATCTGCAATCTCAACGTGAAATTCTGTCCTGTAGTCGATGACCTTTTTATCTCAAGGAGACCAATCAACAAATGTCGAATGGTTGGGAATGCGTGAGTCATGAAAGAAATAATTCCTTAGCCCAACATCAAAGCGCCTCACTCGTCACAGTTGCTGCACGATCAACAACTCTCAGATTGCTTGCTCTCCAAATCTTGTGCGGCTGTATAGCGTGTGTATGTATCCCACAAGAGTCATTTTCCGTACATTAAATTATGCTCTTAAGAATGACGACCCTTGTAAGCTCTGAAGACTGCATGCACTCTTGTAATAAGTCAGGTAATACAAGAAATTAAGCATGCAATTATGCATGCATGCTTTCCAATTTCGACATGATCAGAATTCTTTCGTAATCTAATTTTGTACCCAACAAAAAATTAAGTGGTCATTAATTTTTAATAAAGAAATAAATTATGAAAATAAATCTTATCCGTACATTATATCTAAATATACATGAGATAAAATCTTTAAAAATTCAAATAAATTAGATAAAAAGAGGATCATTATCCTTTCGACAAGTTGCCTCTTGCTTTCGACGTCATCCATATTCTTTTACATTAATTTCTCTTGCCTTTTTACATATTGCTTTGCTTCCAATATAGTTCCCTTATAAGCCAACTCTAATCCCAATAATAAAAAAGAAAGAATCCCACTAAAATATATGATGTAACTAATAAAACCGAATAATTACAAATATTATTTCTCAAATAAACTTCGCTTGCCATATCATACCTATACTATAAAGATCTTAACTAATCTACCCCTTTGACACCTTATGGCAAAAATCTCCAAAGAAATAGTCTTCAAGAACATATTATGGCATTGGAGCCAAAAAAAAAAAACCCTACATCTAAACAAATCAAATAACTGACCAAAAGCGTACATTAGAGCATGTTAGTTCAAAAGAAATAAAATTACTGCAAGATTAAAGAGAGAGACTGAATCTGATTAATGGAAAGGAAAATTGCATGGCAAAGGTAACAATAATGTCGAGTAAGAATAAAAATAAAATAAAGCAAGGAAGCATTTGCCACCAGTGATAGCAGCCCCAGCAAGATACATTCTCTAGGCCCCCGAAATCTTATCCTTCCAGTTGTATTCTAATAACATAAGTACTAACATTTTTTTTAAATAAAGTTTTTATTTTTATTTACTCTACATACGTTCAGAATTGCATAAAAGGAGAGCTCTAATTCTTTTATTTAGCTGTGCGTCATGAAACTTGAAAAAATCCAAATTAAAGCAAAATGTCAAGATAACCGACCAATTGAATTTAATTACGGAAAGATTTAACAAAAATTATAAAAAATTACCTAAAATGTAAATAATAGTAATTTCAAAAAATCGAAAAAGAACCTTCGTATATTTAACCTTTCATACCTTCCCAGTGTTGGCAACTTCTTGACCCTGTACAAAAGAATTGAAAAAAAAAAGTGTTTATATTAGAATATGAGGAAAGAATATAAATAATAGACAAAAAAGAAAAGTTTCCACTGCACTGTATGTTTATTAAAGTATCTTAAAACAAAACTAAAAATTACTCCTGAAATCAAGAATTGGCTAGCTTGCAGTAAGGTTTTCCTTCATCTTTGTTTGTTGCCAACCTGCTATATGTGTACAGCTGCTAACTACGAGCATTCAAATTTAAGGATGTGTATTTGGTTCGGTTCATGATAGTAAAAATTAAATGGTTCAAAAATATTTAAACAATGTAGGACGTTATTTTAAAAATTTACAATTTTATTATTTTAGGTCTTTTGATATTTTCTATCAATCATTTATATTATAATTATAGATTCTTTCTTTTTTAAGTTAACTTAGGGAAGTTGATTTACACTATTATAAATAGAAAGGTCTTGTTATTATTTTTTTAACTTTAATTTCAATTATTCAATTAAAATCTATATTTTTTAATTTCTTTGACATTATCTATCAAAATTTCCTTTGTAGAGTCGTTTGGATTAGAACGTCATCTAGTTTCGTTTAAAGCATTATTGAAATCTCATTTATTAGTTTACATAAGAACAAGATGTAATCATGTTTCAATTAGAGTGTAACCCAATCGTATTAGCTTGGTCCGTTAGTAGAACAATATCTAATATTTTTCTACCCTAGCAATCCGCTTCTACTAACCCATTTCATCATTGAACCAAATTGCTTTTATATATACCAATTCTTTTTGGTTTGTTTTAGTTTAAAAGGATAGTGCATCATGATTCATGCAGTATAATGTGACTACCAACGCACCCTAAGTGCAGTATTACTCAGCCAAATAAGCCAACATCAATGATAAAAGAAATTACATTAATAAGTGGGCAACATCATCAATTCATGGAAGGTAATAAATAAATATATGCTAGCATCAAAGCAAGATTTTATATGAATTTAGTACAACAAAAAACATCATCAAATTCGTAATTCCTTGTCTAGGGTGATCCCATCCAGCAGCACATTTAAAAGCTTACCTATCAAACACTCAACGCAATAAACTAGCAATAAATTGAACCATAAGGACAGGCTACTACACCCACCTTGATTTGTAAGCAGAGAAATATGGTCTTATTTAACTGTTACAGTATGAAAGTAATCTAGTTCGACAATAAAACTAAAATTCACAAGGATTCACTTTTAAATTAATTAGAATAAGAAAAACAGTTCAGATTCTTTGGTAGATTAATTAGATTCTGCCAAATATATATTCACACACATATATATACATACATATGCATAATATATATAGCTTCTATGTATGAGTTTGAAATTTCGATTGTCTTGTTTAGAATTAAATTATCAATGCTAGCTGACCAGGTGAGAACAATGTCAAATTCGCACTTGCGAACCCATTACAGTATCCGTTTTGAAAGCGACACGCCTATGAAGTCATCTTCGCTGTTATTTTGGCCTTGAAACTTTTTTTGAAGATGTTCTTCAAACCAATTTCTGAGAACAATTGGGAGCAGAGATAGTCCTCAAGAATCTAATTTCAAATGAATTCGATGGGATAAAATTGTACTATAATACTTCTTTTTTTTTTCTTTTACAGATTTAAAACCGGATTTTTAACCGATTTGTTAACTAGTCATAATTTATTAAACTAATTAAAAAATTTTATTAATAGAAATAATGTATACCAGTGATGAGATCAAATGATACATATTTTTTATACTATTAGTTTTAACACATACACTTCAAGTTATTTAAAAAACAGAAAAAAAAAAAGAGTTGTTAACACCCCTCAAAATTCCCTATGAAACCCGTTTTTTAAATTCCTTGTAAAACTCATTTCTTAAAGAGACCACTTAAAAAAATAAAAAAAATTCAATTAATTCTAATAATACCTCCCTAATTCAAAACAGTCCTCCATAAACCCCATCTCTCTCTCTCTCTGATTTCTATCGTCAAAATTTGCACAAGAAATTTATACAAGTAAGCTCTTCCTCACGAATTTTTACACAAATATAATGTCAATGGGAGCAATTAATTACCATTTTTCATTTTTTTTGGGTGGTATGCTATTTCTTTTCTTCTTCTTTGCCTCCTTGTATTACACATGTCACCCAACTTTTTAACGTAATGAGCATGCTTCTCCGCAACTTGTTTATTAAGTTATGTCATTTTCTCCCTTTGGTACAGAGAAAAAAGATAGACACGAATAGTTCAGTTTGAACTAAAAAGACTAAAAATTGTTATGAGATTTACAGTATCAATCACCATTGAAAATATTGTAAAGATTATTGATTACCAGAACTTTTTTGTTTTTTTAATTGAAGCTTACAAAGAATTTGTAAAGATTGTTAATCGTTTTATTTTACTGATATACAAAGATTTGATGATATGACAATAAATTACTGATGTAAGTTTAAGAAGATAACCTGAAGGCATGGACGGAAACCAAGAAAAAAAAAAGAGAATTTCCTTCATTGTAGGTTCCCTTCTGGTCAAAATTGTGAATCCAAAGAGGTGGGATTTTCTAAGGACTTATGAGCAGCGTTAGAAGCACCAATCTGAAAAGAAAAAATAAACGAAGCAGAGCTAGCATAGCATGGTTAGCCAACTTAGCAGGGTTATTAAAGCAAGCTGAATTAAAAATAAAAAAATGAACTGGGTGGTATGGGGATTGCGCAGTCCACCAACTTAACACGATTATAAAAATAAATCTAAAATAAGAAAAATAAAGTTGGGACAGCACAACAACAAGGGCATGGCACAACCCACCAACTTAACACGTCCGTTATCTTCAAACATACTTTTGTTTATTTTAATAATATTAATTTAAACATGCTTTTATCCAATTGTAATTGTTAGGTTCAATCTAAACATTCTTGGTTAAATTCAATTCTTAGGTTGAATTAAAAATCTCATAATTTAAGTAATTTTGTGGATATGATCATGGAGAAACATTTGAAAGGCAGTTGATTGATGAAAATGTTGTATGAACAGAAAAATAAAGATAGAACCTAAGTAACTATAATTAGTTTTGTGATATGCTCCAAAGCTATTCCCTACTTTATAGTGTGTTTAGTGTTCGTCAAGAATAGTTAGCGTGGGTTCCAAAGCCATTCTGTATTTATAGTGCGTTTGTCCATAATATATAACAAATTATTGAATAAAATAAAATGAGATTAAATTGAATAAAGTGAGATCTTCTGATGTTCAAATTATTACTATTTACAATTTAGGTTAATTCAAGCATGCTGCTTCGTGTTTAATTTAATTATCAGGTTGAATTCTGACATTCTTGGTTAACTTTAGTCCTTAGGCTCATTTTGATAACTCAAAATTTAAGTAATTTTGTTGTTGTGGTCATGGGAAAATAAAATAAAATTATGGCTTGTCAGGTAATTGAAGAAAATGCAAAACATGTATGATTCTTCGAGTGAAAGACAGTTTTTGACTTGCTAGCTTTCTTTTTTTAAAAAAAAAAAAAAATTTTCAAAGAGCATAATTTAACTTGTTTAAACTTTTATATCTTATCTTTTTTTAAGTAATTGATTTTTTATGTTAAGCTTGGCACATAATTTTTAAATAAAAATAGAGCGGCACAAGCATAGCATGGTCCGTTAACTTAACAGACTATAAAAGTAAGCTTAATTAAAAATAAAAAAAAAAACAAAGACGGATATTACAGATACCCACCAACTTAATTGGTCATAAAAACTAATTTAATTTAAAAAATTTTAAAAATGAGACTATTTACACTTTAAAATATGTTTTGAACACTTATTTCATAAATTTTAAAAATATATTTTTTTATTTTACACACTCATCTAAATACCCAAATAGTCCTTAACTAATCAAATTCATTCACTATTTTATTTTTTTCATACACCCGTTCAAGTATTCATCTCATTGCAATCTCAGTTCTTTGTCAAAGCCTCGAAGATAATAGAAAATTGAAAACTTCGTAACTTCATTCCATTAATTTCTTATTGATATGAAGACGACAATCAAATTTTTATTTAGCAAAATATCACTTCTCTTCAATAAAATGAAATAACCTTCTTTTTAAAGAAAAAGTTTCTTTTTATAGAAAGTTATCATGATTGAATTACAACTTGAATTTTCTTTTTGAGAAAAATAAAGTTGGGCGTTGCTAGCACAAACATATGAGAGCCCACCAACATAACATGGCTGTAAAAAAGCAAGCCCACTCAAAAAAAGATCACAAATGATGAGGCACGAATACAGCACGGGCCCCCAACTTAGCATGGATTGGCCATTATCAATCATGCTTGTGTTTATTTTAATAATAATAATAATTCAAATATGCTTTTTCAATTTTAATTGTTAAGTTGGATTTAAACATATATATTCTTGGTTAAGTTTAGTTCTTAGGTTAAATATAAAATCTCAGAGTTTAAGTAATTTTGTGGTTGTGATCATGGAAAAAATTTTGAAAGGAAAGGTGGTTGATTAATGAAAATATTGTAAGAACAAAAAAATTAAAAATCCATGTAAAAATTCCTAAACTTATAGTGTGTTTACTGTGCTTGTCAAAAATAGCTATGTGTTGTATAGGTTCCATGTAGGTTCCAAAGCTACTCTCTATGTATTGTGCGTTTGTCCATAATATATATATTAAATTATTAAATAAAACTAAATGAGATTAAATAGAATAAAGTGAGAGATCTTTTGATGTTCAAGCAATTCTTATTTACATTTTAGGTTAATTGCTTGTGTCTAGCTTTAATTATCCGGTTGAACTCAAACATCCTTGGTTAAATTGAGTTCTTGGGATCAATTAGAAAACTCAAATTTTAAGCATTTTTCTTGTTGCCGTCGTCATTTAAAAATAATAATAATAATAATAAAGGGTGGCTGATTGATGATGATAATGTCATAAGAACAAAAAAATAACAATCTAAAAACAAGCTAAGTATAGTCACTTATAGATTAAAATGTTAAATTTATGACAAAGACTCGAACTAATAACCTAACCTCGACATTGTTAAGGACACCAACGCAGCATGGTAAGTTGGATATATAGTAAGCGGCAGTAGCATTCAACCTTGGTAGTTGGTCAACTGCAAAAATCCGGCTAAAAAGTGAAAAAAAGAAAAATCTTTGAAAAAATTTACACCAAAAGATCTACAAAATTCAGTTCACTAATCAAGATACAATTGAAAAGAATCGGAATTAATGAATTTTTAAGCCGCCAAAGAGACTAAGCAATCATATGCTCAAATGTTCTTCTCTGGGTAAGCTCTGAACTGTATCGGACCACCTCCCTGGCGAATGGTCACTACTGTTGGATGACATTTGAGCCTCTGCCCTTGCATCTCTGATCATCTTTGAAACCTCCCTCATAACAGGACGGTTCTCCGGGACAAGCGAAACACAAGCTATCGCGATGTTCAATAGAGCTTGAAGTTTCTCCTCGGATGCCTCGTTACTCGAGGGAGGGTCGTCTCCTGATTCAGTTTCTTCTTCGCGAACTGACCGAACCCATCTAGGAATGTCTGAACCATGTTCCAGAACAAGGTCTTGGAAGGGGGTTTTTCCGGTTAAGAGCTCCAAGAGCAAGACGCCGAAGCTGTAAACATCCGCTTGTTGGGTGGGTTGTTTCCAGATTTCACGGCATTCAGGGGCTTTGTAGAATAGGGAAGTAGCACTTGGTTCTTCAACTGAGTCGGGATTTCTAAATGAACCGAGACCATAATCAGTGAGGCAGGACTCAAAGTCAGCTCCCAGCAACACATTGGAGGATTTCAAGTTCCCATGTGTTAAGCCAGGGTTCTGGTGAATGTACAGCAAACCACTTGCCAAGTCCTCAGCTATTTTGAGGCATGATGTCCAGTGAAGGGGCTTTCCACCACCTGAAGTCCTTGTTCCTGTCACAGTAGTCAAAAAATATATATATGTCAACGCATTAAGCAACGATATTTGCTCCTATAATTAACGTGCCTTGGCAAAGGCTGGGGAAATGTCCATGTTTTAGTCCATGCATCTCCACAGCAGTCAATTCAAGTGCACACATCATTTTTTTTTTTAAGATAACAAGCACCTAGTCACAAGAACTATCTTGTGTTACTAGGGTATCCGATCGGAAGTCTCATGTGCGAGAATTGAAGGCAGAATGAAGGGAAAATCAAAGCCAACCATATCCTCCAATCGACAAAATGTCACTTTGATCACTCATTTACCAAAATACCACTTCTAGTCCAATGCCCAATCAAAAAACATCAATCCCTTTACAAAGTTTCATGTAAAATTACACAAAACCACTTTATTTAACCACGCAATAAACTCGTTTGCTTCGTTAATATTGTCTTTATGTATACTTGTACTATTTCTCTTGTTTTATGATAAAGAAAATTATGGTTGTTGCAATTAAATAGCAACTACAATTTCATTGTTATTGAGCCATGCAGTCAGGCCAGCGGGTTACCCAGGCTCTTCAATAATACCTCAACATCAAGCCCTCCGCAGGGGCTCTTTTATTTATTATCATTAAATTTTTTTAAAGATATAACTGAAAAGTAGTAACTAATAAGCAATCAAGTAGATGGTGAAGTATTGAGGAAGATATAAATTTTTGAACGGGACAACACCAACATGCGGAGGCCAGGAAAGTAGCACGCTATGAGCTGTCAACGAAAAGCACACTCCTTTTTCGAGATTGGGATTTAATTTTGTATTAAATAAAAAGATATATGGAAAGGGACGTATCCGATTTTGTCTTCATTTACCTAAAAATCAAACATGCTGGATGAAACGAGTATTTAATTTACATATATATATGTATTATATTATTATCAGGTAAGCACACAGAAAAATTATAATAATTAAGAATAATAGCCACGGTAATGATGATGATTAAAGTCTCACTAATCTTTTATTAATAAAACTGCGGGCACTTTCTTGGATATATGATTTGACTTGACACGTGGAAGCGAATCCAGCCTCGAAAGAAATCAACCAAAGGAAGTCCCATTACACATCTCCACATGGGGTCAAAATATGTCACATCTCAGATGGCTTGATTTGAGAAACTCCCACCCCAATTTCAAAATGCCGTTTGTTTTACTTCACTTGGCAAGTTTATAGAAATAACACAAATTTTTTATTAACTTATAAAAATAGCCCACTTTAAACTTTACTTTAAAAAAAAATAATTTGAACAATAATAACCTAATTCACCATTGTCAACCACCTGTCTACCAGCCTCAACCTCTTTATCTACCGAACATCAATTGTTTGACTCCCAACGATCGACACTTATTTATTAATGATGAGCATCTGTTTCCACTGACCCCCCAATTCTTAACCTACGGACAGATAGAGACGGATCCAACTCATGATGGCGGGGGCTCAAAGCCACCGTTAAATAAAATAAATTCTAAACATCAAAGAAAAAATTTCACTTGGTTTCCAATTTGTCCCAGTCAAATCTTTTAAAATAATCTCCATTAAATTTATGAAAACAGTACTTATAAACTTATATGCTCATACTACAAAAGCTCACAATTTAATTAAAAATAAAAATAAAAAGTTCACAATAAATCATGAATGATTTTATTATTATTTAATTTACCTACGTTACATCTATTAAAATAAGATAAAGATCCTCTTTGTATCATGTGTTTTTAAGTGATAATAAATAAATATAATTTAACTTACTTATTTTTTTTTATTTATTAACTATCACACATATATTTTTACTTAAAAGAAGATTAAACAATGAGAGAATCATAATCCATTAAAACAACCTGCTCAAACTCATAAACCTATGAAATTTTAATTGTCGATGGAGACCTATCTACTAGTGGTTGACACTCGTCTTCAGCTTTCACAGTTCATCTACCATCGTTCCTTACAACATCGTTGTTCAAAAAACTCTTTTTAGATACAAAAGTGAAAAAGGACCTCTAAGTTTAAGCTATTTTTATAAACGGCGCCTATTTTTGGGTTCATATGCAAAAATTTCTCAATCAATCGACAGAATGAAAATAAAAAGACAGAAAACAGTCGAGTGGCAAGACAGCACGTACCGTGGACAAGAGAGAAGAGACTGCCGTTGGGGAAATAATCATAAACGAGCAATCGCTCCTCCTTAGCCTGGAAATAAGCCCTGAGAGGGACAAGATTGGGGTGCCTGAGTCTCCCAAGAATGTCCATGTGCCTTCTGAATTCTTCATGCCGCGGGTACCTTGCATCTTTGAGCCTTTTAACGGTCACGATGAATCCTGATTCCAGCACAGCTTTGTACGTGCTCCCTATCGTACCTCTCCCCAATGTCTCGGCAGATGCCTTCAACAAATCCTCTAAGCTGTAACTCATCTGCTGATCCCCTGGGCCGCAGAACACCAAACTCCCTAGACCCTCACCTTCCCATGAAAATTTCCCTCCGCCATCACCTCCAGCGTTACTACCACCTGCTCCCGAAGCCTCTCCTCTCTCCAATCCTTCCCCACCAACAATCCCTTTCCCTCTGACCTCACTGGATCTTCCCTTCTTGTTACGTTTTCTTGAAACCAAGCATGCGTATAGCACAATACACATTAGAAGGACCAACGCTAACCCACCACCTACACTTGCCGCTATGATTTTGACCCTTTTGTGTTTCTTTGAACTTGGTTTTGTCGGGTACGCAGGGCTCAAAGCAGGCCCAGGACTGATGCTCTTACATGGGTTTTGAATCTGGTCGCCGCAAAGATTAATGTTCCGCAAGAACGAAGACGCATTAAACCGAACCAAAGCCGGGGTAACGGGAATCTGACCGGACAGATCATTGTTGGAAACATTGAAGAATCTGAGATTGGTTTGGTTGAAAGGAGGGATCCGTCCGGTGAACTTATTATCTTGCAAATAAAGCATGTAAAGTCTCTTTACATTGGCCAGCGATTCAGGTATTGGACCCGAGATCTGGTTGTTGGCTAAGACTATGATTTTCAAACGGTGTAGGCTTGACAGAGAACCCGGGAACTTACCGGAGAAATTGTTGTCATTGAGGTAAAGAGACTTGAGATTTACAAGGCCAAGGAGATTCGGGATTTGCCCGGATATTGAGTTTCCTTTGAAACTCAAGACTCGAAGCTGGTCTAATTGGTTTATGATTTTTTCATCCAGAGTACCGGTTAAGTTCAAGTGCTCTAGAACAAGCTTTGTGACCCTGCCATTTAAGCATTCTTTGATCCCTTGCCATTTGCAAACATCGCGGTCGCCGTTTTGCCACGATGACAGACGGTTGAAAGGATCAAGTGATGACTTGAGGGACAAGAGAGCCTCTGTGTCGCCTGATCTGACCAGTGGAATCTGAATGAGACAAGAGAGAATCAGAAAGACGAGAGGATAGTGATAGTACCTTGAAACCAGAGGTTCCATCAATGACTGTTGTAAGAAATTCTGATTTTGAATTTTAAAAACAGCTCTTCTAAATCATACTTCAGATCTGCTGCCACAACAACACATCCACCAACACTTTGTTGAGTCTACTGGGAGGAGGAAGAGAAGAAGAAGCATCTGGAAACCCTAGAAGAGGGAGCAGGGAGTCCATTGGTAAGCTATCTTGCAGCATTCATTCACATTGGTGCCTCGCTTGGTAATGGGTATCTATTTGTCTTGAAATTCTTGGGGGAAAAAAAGAAAAGAAAAAAACTCACGGACACAGCGTAGTCTTCACGTGCACTCATCACAGAACTTGCAGACGACAAATAATTCTTTCTTTTCTCCTCTCCATGATTGTATTGTATTGTTGTAAATACTTAATTGAACAGCAGAGCCAGAGCGCATCATTGAACGAAATGAAATAAAATAAAATATTGAAATTCTAGGACTGCTCAAGACCTTTTAGCTGGGTTTGCTCTTTTTCTTTTTCTTTTTCTTTTTTTTTTTGTTTTGGTCAATGCAATTTATTCATTCAGTTCGGAGGAGCAGAGGCAAGGATTTTAATGCGTGATCTGTAAGGGCGCGAGGGTACTGTGTGTTTCTCTAAGCTCAGGAAATCGGTGAAAAATTGAAGGCAAAAAGTGAGACGGCCATAAATGGAGGGTCCTTTTGGAGCGAACCCGACACGTGTCGTTATTAAATGGATGCACACGTGGCAGCACAGAAGGCAGCGTAACAAATGTAGTTGAGTTCACGTTAAGACTAAATGGGTAGCTACTAGAGAGAGTCTCCAGTCTCCAGTCTCCAGTCGACCACCAACTGATATCAACAGCTGTCTATCTCGAAGTTGATGACAGGAATTGATGGCAGAATCCGTCGACGTTGCCGGAAATCTTGCTTGGGTTAGAATTAGAAAATCTGCCCTTCGATTTGTTTTGACTAACTTGGAACCTTGTACTTCGGTCGGTATACCCATGCTCCATGGACTGCGCAAGTGGCAAACCACAAAACTGCGGGGGCAAAAATGTCAACGCGGGCAAGTTTCTAGGGACACTGGCGTAATTTGGGAATTATACCTTATTATTGGAATTAAAATCTCCATGAACCCATCACTCTTTATAGAAAATATTAATTGGAAGAACCAAATTTGTTCAAAACATGTGAAAAATAAAAGAGTCCAAGACACGTCTTGCGGAGCTCAAATTGGATGTGCCCAACTTGCTGGTGGAAATATTCTTCGTAGATGATATCTTTAGGGTGTGATGGGAAAGGGTATTAAAATATTATTCACATTAATATAATATAATATAAAAACGTGTTTGGTGAAATTTAAGGGATCATTGTAGTGCATTGCAATGCACTTAAATGGCGCATTACACAAGCCCGAGAGAACATCTAGTTCGTGTATGCGGTGGTTGGCAAAAGCATTTACCTCAATCAAGGCAAATATTTTTATTTAAATAATTATTTTATTATTAAAGTAATAATATAATAAATAAAATATAAAATTAAATTATCTGATAATATTATTTTATTATTTTATTATATAATACTATATTTATTAATTAATTTCATATAATTAATAATAAACTTAAATAGTATTCATTTAATATAATATAAAATGAATACAATACAGTGTAACACCACAAACCGTACAACATTATTATGATACAATATTAATATATGGCTAATGCTAAGTTACTATTTATGTAAGAGGGTTGTATGGTACATGCTTGTAACTTAGGGGATCCTTAATATAATATAACAAAATACAATACATTTACATTAAATAATGTAATGTAATATAATATAATACAATGTGTACCAAATGCACCAAGAATGCATTTGCTTTCATCTCGATCAACATTATACAAATGCAATTGTTAGACCAATAGGTTATTGTAATAGATTCTCTTATGCATATCTAATTTTATTGTAATTGGTGTAATGAAATTCTCATTTATTTGAAAAAAAAACTTATTTGAATCATAGTTTGTCTCATTAAACCTTTTTTTTATAAAAATAAATCTATTATTTGATTAGGAAAATCATATTCGTGGAAGTCATGAACATCAACTAGACAAAAATTCATTCTACTATTTTCTCTTTGACCAAATTAGACAAAAATAAATTGTTTCCTTTTTTCCTTTCACTAAGTTTTATTCCATTGAATTTTACTAAAGCTATGAAATAGAACCACACTTTGCGTGGCTTTGAAAAAATGATTTAGTATTATCATTTTTTCTTTCTTTACACTTGATAAAACTGATAAAAAAATATGAATTTTTTTTTAAGATGAGACAGCATTATAAAACTAATATTATTTATGAAAGTTAACTATTTCTTTGTTAACTTTAAAAATATATATTAATGTGTATAGTCTGAGTGTATAGACTTCATACATTTTGTAGTTGTTGATAAGTTTCAAATTAAATTTTATAACTGAGGATCTTTAGCAACGCGTTGAATTATAAAAGAAATAAATAAAATACATGTAAAGGTTTTTGTAAGTTACTTTGCATTGTTTGTAGCTAAGTAGGTGAGCAATTGTTTATATCAAGCTTGCAGCTACGGCAAGTTCTGTGGGGATCAGCAACACTTGGTGCCAAAATGTTCTTTATCTGTATATAAATCATGTCTCCAAGGATTAAAGAGAATGAAAGGAGAAACAATTGGTGTAAAAGGGAATGCTTCTTCACTTACTATGTTCTTTGGCCATTAGATCCTCCATGATAGCTTGGAAAACCCAACCAGACTATCATTTTGATGTCTAGGTACTTTCTTTGATTTATTGATTTGTCTACTGAATAAGTAAAACACATAATGAAAAAAAAAAGATAATTAGAGAAAACAATGGGAGAAGTAATTTTTTATACAACATTTTCATCAATAAAAATCGTGTCTACACTAATTAATTCTCCATTCTTCTTGATATTAACAGACTCCCACACCTACAAAACATAACATTTATCATCCAACTATCTCTATTATTGTTTAACTCATGAAAAAAAGAGTTCTCTACGAAGCACACAATACTAAAAATTTAAATAAATCAAACAATAAAAACACAAGAATCTTTCCAAAGAGGATGTTGGTTAAATAAAAAAAAAACTCAAAGATAACAAATCTTAAATACGTAGTGTTTAGAGAGTTTAAAGAAGTCAAAAGACACTAAACAAAAGGTTGCATAATTAAATATAGGATAATAGCATTAAAATTAGGCACCATTAAAATTAAAATTAAAATTGCTGGCATAATAAAATAAATAAATATTTCAAGCTTATAATTAATTATTATTAATGGTTACATATTGTTGAATTTAAATAGAAAGAGGAAAACACATGTACAACAACGTAAGTACTATAATAGTTTTAATTTCTCAATTAAATCTTCTATAATTATTTTTTATTTATTTTCTATTTTTAATATTTTGTAATGTAATTATTTTTTAATCTCAGCCAATATATTATATAACAGAGAATATAAAAAGATGAGGAATAGTGATGCCATATTAACTCTTTTAGTCCCAATTTTATATAGATACTAGTCTCATTAATGAAGTTATATTATATGAGTTATGATGAAAAAGTGAGAAATAAAACATAATTTTTTCAAAAAAATAAATTACCAAAAAAAGAGAAAAATAAAAGCTCAAATAATTTTAACGAACCAATTAACCAAAGGCTTACACAGAAAATATTGATTTAAATTAATTGTAATTATCTTTGTCTAACAACTTTCATTTTTACAAAAAAAAGAATCCTAACATAGGAATTAGGATGCAGTACTTGCAAATTTAGGGGTAATAAAACACCAAAGCGGTGAAGGGGCCAAATTTAAAATTTGAACTATTAGTAAGAATTTTATTTTTGATGGGCATGCCATGTTTGTGTCGTATTACATTCACCAAAATTTTTAGTAGTCCAATCATTTTGTTGGAAAATGAGGATACAAGGGAAGAAATTCATGGACTACAAAATGTAATGTACTATTTATTGTCCTACTTTTTTTTTCCCCTTTTCTTTCTTGAGAATTTTAATTTTGTTTTTTAATTCAATGAATGAGGGGGAGTGGAGATTTGCCCCAGCAAGTTTTAGTATTGAACATTTTAACCCAATAATTAAGTACATTTCTTTTTAAGTTTTTCTTAAAATTTCATTGTTATCAATTTTTGGCAGCCCTAAAATTTTAATTCCACCTCATCCGCCCCTCCGAGCAAGGGAGCAGGATTGCCAAAACAAATTAAATCAATAAATCTCTTCAAGCTTTTGACGATGATAAGGCATATTTACACTCAACAACTAAAACTTTTTAATTACTAAAATCTGAGAAAAACTAATGTACATGATGAATGTTGTGTGATTGTGATAAGGGAAAGAAATCATCTGAGTAAAATATACAGTTTTTTATTTTTATTTTTATTTTTACTTATATTTATATTTTATTAATTTTTGGGATAAAAGTAAAATTTATAGATAGTTAATAACAAAGAATTAGTCAAATAAAAATGGAGATTAATTTTAAAAAAAAGGTGCTTTTGCATGTACATATAAATCAAAATTAAACCACGTACCGGAAGAAAACAAAAGGAATGAAAACTCTGCAAGGCATGCATATACAGCATATGTATATAGAGATGGTGCAAAATCAAAAAGAAAGAAGCATACAAGAGTGATATTGATTCGGCTCGTCTAGATATATATATATAAGAACCTTAAGGGCTGAAATGAATCTATTAATTAAGATGAGCCGAAGCAATATCACGCCATGTCTACTTCTCCAATCTCCAAGAAGTGCTTTCTCTCTGCCAGCTGCTTCCTGCTTTCTGCTTTCTGCTTTCTGCTTTTGCTCTCCATGGAGCTAGCCCCTTCTCTTTATATACAAGCTGGTGGAAGAAATAAAGAGCTTTTCATCTAGTCTCCACATACGGAATATTGGAACCCATCCCCATTAATATTTATTTTATTTTATTATCATAGACGATCTATATCTATAACTATATCTATATCTACTATCTTGGTTTTTGGAATCCCACCACTCAATAATCAATCACTTTCATTATCTGAATACATTGGTCGAGGCATGGGAATGTGATCTATGGCTCCTTTATTGTAATAAGTATATATCGCAATGACATGTCATTGATGTCAAAGGCATGCTAATGTCATTCACAATCCTGGTTAATAAATGTAATTCATTCAATTCTAAATTTGCTTTTCCTAAACAATTTTCGAATTTTAAAGTATAAAGCAAGTCTTTTATTACAAGAGTAGTGCTGGACATTATAAAATTTCATCAGTTGAATAATGTGACATTAATTTAGTAGGTGGTGAAATAACGTAATTAATTCACTTAAAATTTATAAAAAATTATTAACTACTTAATGAATAGTACATCATATATTATATTATATGAGATGAAATTTAGAATAAAATTTTTAAATATTAATATTATTATTTAGTATATATCTCAAGTTGGATTACATTTCTCAAGTGTCAAAAGTTTTTAAAATAGGAAATAAATAAATTATGATAATAACAAAATGTTTGAGATATGTAATAAGAAACTGAGAAATGTAATAAAAAGATTTGGTGTAATGTATTGGTGCTTTTGATTCGTCCACTGTAGCCTGACTCGTATCATTTACTTAACATGATTCTTTGAAAACAAAATAAAATTCTTTTAAGATTTCGATGTTCACATTAAAAGAAAAATTTTTTTAAAAAAATCACTTGCTGTAAAAACCAACATATTAACTTCACCTCAGATAAGCCAGTCACATTTATTTTTAACATAGTTTATAGAGGGTATTTAAATTACATATATGGTTAATTTTAAGGAATATTGCTTTCTTTTTATTTATCTTTTGTTGTGTGTGTGATTTTTTTTTTTTTCATGCAAAGATACTTTATAAAGCTAAGTAGTAAATACAAAATGTGCAATGCTCCGACCAAGAGTATATAAACTTTTTACTTTGTTAATCTAACTTCTAGGCTACTATAACAAATTGATCGTATGGTATAATTTAATCCTTCAAAAAATTTTTGTTTAATTTTTTAATTTCTCATAATGTATTTTATTAAGAAGGTAAGAAACTTTTTTTAAAAAATACAATATAAAATTACAAGGCCCAAGCCGACCATTGCCTGACTCTTTAAAAAGAGGTTCAAAGATAGCAAATATTATATTAGAAAATAAAAAGAACAATTAGCTAAAAAGACATAAAATAAATATAATAATGTTATATTTACTAAATTTAAATAATTAATTGAGATACTCATTAATCATTTAATGCCATATATATCATATTAATTGATTTAATTACAGACTCCTCTTGTCATCCTATGCTTTAGCCTATAAGGACAAGATTACTTATTTTAAATTTTTAATGTACATCCTTAGGAAAGTGTGTATGTGTATATTTAAGGAAAATCAAAAGGTTGACAAATCTTAAAAGAGGGACATAATCATCTTCTCCTACTTTGTTGAAAATTGATTAAAAAAAAAAGTTTGACTACACAGTGAACAGTAATATGATTTGACCATGCAATTTGAACATTGACGTGGTATGAACAGTGACGCAGCATGAACAGTAACGCAGTTTAAATAGTTGTTCCGTTTGGTTATAAATAGGAGGGTGCTACTCCTCACTTTTGTATCTAAGTTTTGAAGAAAATTGAGAGAGAGAGAAATTTTCTTAAGTATGTAGTTATAATGAAGGAGCATTTGACTCATCAATATGGGTATTACGAGTTTGATTTATTAAAGAATATTTCTTGGGATCATTTATTTGGAGATTGGGTGAGAGAAAATTATTTCTAAAAGTATGGTTGTAATAATTTTTCACATAGTGAATATTTTTATCTGGTTGTCTTGTGACAACGGCCGTAATTTTTCTTTAGATTTGGAGTTTTCCACGTAAATCTTGTGTTGTGTGATTGATATATTCTCAATTTAATTTTTCCTGTTAATTTATTGTTTGACAAATTATTTAGAGTGCTCTTGAGAGGAAACTCAATTTCCTAACATACTTTAGGTAATTCAAACTAAGGTTCCTCGTTCTTTTGTTTCTCACAAGTAGTGAGCCATATTTTGGCTGAGTTTATAATTAAAAGCAAATCCTATATGTATGTGTTTACGAGGACCGCTGATTAAATTACTTTAATTAGTAATTAAGGGTAGTCTAAGGTTCTCTCTACAGACATGATTAAATCCATTGATTGTTTTCAAGCACGCGCCACACATAATCTTCATCTTCATCAAGTGGCAACCGAATAAGATAAATTGGATTACATTATAAAGTAAATCTTACACAAGACAAAGAATTGAAATTCCTTTATTCTTATAATGTTCGGTTAAGATTTTGCTTAACAACCATAGTGTTTGTAGTAATGTTAGACATCCCAACATCCAAATCTGAATTTGAATCATAAATGATGAACATTCATTTACTAGATGACGGTTAAGTAATTTTATAAACTATAAAATTTATTATCTAATAGATAAATAACACATGACATTAGAATTTATGTTAAGACTCAAATATTAGGATTCCCAATATTATTGTAGTCTTTGAAATTTGCAGTATAAATATTATCAAAAGATAAAAGCTACTTCTACACAGAATTTTTTCCCCCCATAATATGAACTTAGCCATTAAAATACATATATGCCCTTATCTGAGATGGAGAATCGCCAATCAGATTTTGCTATGAATCCTAAAACGTTTCCTTCGTATCGTCGAGGTTTGTGAATAGCTCAAAAAAAAAAAAAAATGGAGGAAGAGAAAACAAAAGTTCAGAAAAAAAAAATGGAGGAAGAGAGCCCATACATGCCACTAATAGAACTCTGCCCTTACGTTACAATATTATTAAGAAAGTTGAAGAAGCAGCTGCTTAGTCACGTCCGAACGTTTTTCTGAATTAAGATTTAACTTCTTTATTTTTTCTATTTATTAACCACTAATCAATTTATGAATTTCTACTCAAGCTTAAATTGATCCATTATTTTTAGGGCAGGTAAAAAGTCATTAAAAAATTTGCTTGCTTTGTCGTTAATTGAGGAATTTAATTCCACTTTAGGGTCTAATAGATTCCATTTCTCATTTGCTAGCAAATTTTTATATTTTTTAGTACAATAAGATAAGATTTATAATTCGATCACCGCACGTTATCTGGTCACACTTGTCATTTATATATCTATTAGACTTTTTTTCCCTTGAATATATTTATTCAACAAATTTATCTTTTTTTCTTACTTTGCACTTGATGAAACTGATAAAAAAAATATGATTTTTTAAAGATGAGACAGCCTTATAAAACTAATGTTATTTATGAAAGTTAACTATTTTTTTAACTTCAAAAATATATATTAATGTGTATAATTTGACTGAACAGACCTTATACTTTTTGTAGTTGTTGATAAGTTCCAAATTAAATTTTATAATTGAGGATCTTTAGCAATGCATTGAATTATAAAAGAAATAAATAAAATACATGTAAAGGCTTTTCTAAGTTACTTTGCATCGATAGTCGACGCTATCTACACATCAGTTGGTTACTTTTTTTATTCCAAATTACCAATATTTTTATTCCCTATTTCAATATGAATATTACAACTTGACTTTTTTATTTGGGTTTATGAAGAGGTGGGGTGTGAGGGGAAAAAAAAGTTTTTCTTAAGAATTAGAACAAATAATTAGGCAATAATTCTAGAAATTGAGGTTGTTCATTCTGCATTCCAATTGGATTTATAGTGATTTTCATTAATTTTTTCTTTTACATTAATTAGTTTAACCGCCAAGTACTATTGTTTATTCTACGGCGTCTGTGAGAAGATGTTTGGGCTGCTTAGAACATATTTTCTAATTAATTTTTCTTGTGAATACGTTGAATAATCTCTAAGGGCTATACCCTTTTTCCTTGTATTTTTAACAATTTTTCTTCAACAAATATTGGATGTATTCATTGAAAAAGAAAATTAAAAATTAGGTAATAACTAATAAGGTTATTGAAGTAAAACTGTTGATAAATTCTTATGATAAAACAATAATTAAAAAAAAAATATAATCATAGTTTCCTTGATTATATTCAACTTACTAATCTGTTAAAACTTTTATATATTTTTTTTCCAACTAGCTCTAGCAATCTCAATATCACCCACACTATACAAACTTTCGACAACATCTGTAATATCATAGAAAAATAATATAAACATGTTAAAACATAAGGATCAATAATTTTTAATATACACTTGAAGATTAACAGGCATTAATAATTAAAATAAATACCTAAGAGGATTGTGTTATTATTTACACATAAATTAATCAAATTCAAATATACGAATTAGAATCCATTAATCAGAATTTTAACAGTTCCTTCTTCTAACCTCTTAAGTAAAGTTATAATCAAGAAAATAATCTTATACTGATTTGAAAGTGGTCTGTACTCGCTGTAGTTGAAACAATTTTCAAATTCTTGACATTGTACAAAGAACTCTCTCTCAACATGTGCCTAAACCTTATTACTAAATTTTTCCTGATTATTGCATGCATTATATTTTCCTATTTTAAAAAAAGTTGCATTAAGTGTAAAACAATTGGGAAAAAAAAGATAATTAGAGAAAACACTGGGAGAAAGAATTTTTTATATAACCTTTTCATTAATAAAAATCATGTCCACACTAATCAGTTCTCCATTATTTTTAGTATTAATAGATTCTCACATCCTACAAAGCCTAACCCTTATCATCCAACTATTTCCATCATTGTTCAACTCACGAAGAAAATAATATTCCATGAAACACACAATGCTAAAAATTTAAATAAGTTAAATAATAAAAACACAAGAATCTTTCTAAAGATGATGTTGGTTAAATAATTAAAAAAAATTCAAACATAACAAATCTTAAATACTTAGTGTTTAAAGAGTTTGAAGAAATCAAAATGCACTAAACAAAAGGTTGCATAATTATAAATGAGATTATGACATTAAAATTAGGCTCTGGTAGTGGCATTGTTGAGGGAAGATGAAGAAACATTCCTTCCTATATTAATTAGTTGATGTATTTTAAGCCACGGAAATTTGACATAATAAAACAAATGAACGTTTCAAGGTTTATAATTAATTATTATTAATGGTTACAAATTGTTGAATTTATTTAAATAGAAAGAGAAAGAGACATGTACAACAACGTCAGTACTGTAATAGATTTAATTTCTCAAACTGCTAGCATAATAAAAGAAATGAATATTTCAAGGTTTATAATTAATTATTATTAATGGCTACATATTGTTGAATTTAAATAGAAAGAGAAAGAGATATGTCCAACAATGTGAGTACTTTAATAGTTTTAATTTCTCAAACAAATCTTCTGTAATTATTTTTTATTTTTTGTAATGTAATCATTTTTTAATCTCAGTCAATATATTAGATAACAGAGAATATAAAAAGATGAGGAATAATGATGTCAAATCAGCTAATTCATATTTTTTAATCTCAGTCAAAATATTAGATAATAGAGAATATAAAAAGATGAAGAATAGTAATGTCATATCAACTCTTTTAGTCTCAATTTTATATAGATATATAGATATAGATAAATTTAATAAGAAAGTGTTAAACACGTCCAACACCAGTTATTATATCAAAAAAATTGAATGCAATTAATGTGGTATTTGAAAGGAGAAATGATGTACGTAACTTTAACGTAGGTTCTTCAATCTCACATTCAATACGTAACCACCGTCCTTGATTTGTGACTAATCCCATATTGGTTAGGACTTTAGGAGTAATAATTTCACTCAAATTTCTTCCTATAAATATTAGAACTCTTGTAAGTATTCATTCAATAACAAAGCTTGTAGTCTATTACAATGTGCTTTCTTTTGAACGTTTTGTTTCAAGTTCAAATATCTTCTTTCTTTATGTAGTTCATCTATAACCATCAAAAGTAACAAAACTTTTTTTAAAGCTATTCATTTATAACCATCAAAAGAAACATAACTTTTTTTAAAGCTAATTTTTTTTAATAATGTACTTCAAAATCAATATTGTTTGCACTAGCACCCCACAACGCAGTTAATTGAAATTAAGATATCTAAAAACATGAAGTGTGAATATAATATGGGATTCAATTACTTGATGGTGCATTTATTAAATGGAAATTGAAATTATATGGAATCAGAATGATTTAGAATCAAAATGAGAAATTAAAATCAAAATAGCTTGTTTATTTAAGTCATAAGAATCAGAATGAGAATGGATTCCATTCCCATTGATATGTTTACTTTGTTTTGGAATTAAAATCTAAATGAGTTAAATTATTACAAATTACTAAAAAGTCTTTAATTAACTATTGTCATAATTATTATTTGTATTTTTATTATTATGCTTATTCAAAAATTATTATCATTAATAATAATCTATTCTAAAAAAATCAAAATTAGAATAAAAAATCATCATCTACAACAAAATAATAATCCATTTCAAAACTAATAATAATAATAATTGAAATCGAAATCATTATCGTCAACAACAATGGCAACAATAAATCGTCATTGTCGACATCATCATCATCGTCAGAGGGAAACCATAACCATTAGGAGAAATTATAAAATACCTCAAATGTATTACAAACAATTGATGTATGCATGACATGTGTAGTTGAATTTAATACAACCACCACTTATATAATAATTTTTCAAAATAAATGTACACATGACATAACATTATTTGTTTATTATATGACTGGCATGGTATCTCAAATATATTTTAGAATTTCTCGACCATTGGAGACGAAACTGAGGAAATTGAAACGAAATCGGCAACTAACTATTGCTCCACAGTCAATGGACCAATAGTGCGAAGACGATGGTTGATTTTGGCAATGACAGTGATGGAAGTGGCTACTATGGCGGTCAATTGGGGGCTTCCATACAAGAGAATATAGGTTTTTAGAGATTTACTGTTTTTCATGGGTCCGGCTATTACGCAACAGTTGTTTGGTACAACTGTTGCTTTTAACCGTTAGATCCAGCTGATGGTGACAACTGTAGCTGGATCTAACGGTTAAAAGTAACAGTTGTACCATACAACTGTTGCGTAATAGATTTGGCCGTTTTTCATTTAAAGAAAGATGTTTTGGGAATATTGAAATGTTAATGAGGTTAGAATTAAGACTTCTTAGAATGGGAGAATGGGAGGCTGATTCTCATCCCCATTGAGAATCAGTCTCAAATTGGGGTGAATTCCCAGTTTGGCAAGTAAGCACAACATGATTGAAATTGCTAACAAATTCTTGTTAGAGTAAGCTATTATTTTATTCTTTTACAGTTACATAATTGCTTACATGTATTATAGAGATTCTATAAAGGACCAACTAAAATAGTCTGTGTTTCCTCTTGCCATTATACATGGGTTGGCTTACAGTAGTGATGGCTTTTGGGGTCCAGCTGTATACTTGTGTCTTGCCCTCTGAAAGCTTTACATAGATTAAGGTTTATCGAGCTACTTGCTGCTTCTTTTTATTTGTCTAGTGGTGATGAGTGCCATCTCTAGAAATCATTAGCAAATATAAGCGACTTGTTTGAGCAATGTCTGAGATTTCTTCACAATAATAGCATCAGATTCTTCACATTAGAGTGCCAAAATGAAAAAAAAAAAAGTTATTAAAGACATGACAATCAAGATACTTGTAATTGGCGAGCTCGAGGAGCAGCTCTTTCTAATGCCTTCAACCTGTTAGCTTCCATGCGAGCTCTTTGTTCTTCCGTGATATGAACTTCACTGGAGCGGCTACCTTCATTATTTGGAACTTGTTTCGGTGATCCTTCTCCGCAGCTTTCGGTAGAAGGTACATTGGTAGCAGCCACGTCACCCTGCAAGGCCTGAGATGATTCCTGTAGTTATGACATTAAAACAGTTTACATGACTTTAGTATTCAGAAGTGGATAGCCATCAAGTCACAGGGAACAACTTGTAGATACTGCATATAAAAAGGTGCTAAATCAAGAGCTACACAAGCATAATAGGGCCAGCTTCTGGGTTGGTGATGCTTTATAATTAAAACTTCTCAGTTTGAGTTTGCTGAAGGATTAAGCACCAAGTTAGCTACTAACACTGAGGTATAAATGTTGAAATATCAACAAAAGGTAAATTCCAGCAAACAAAAGTTCATTCCTCCAAAGGACTGATTTGCCCATATGAAAGCAATCAATTAAGCTATCACACACTCATACCATGCGAAGTAAACCACCAACACGCTGTATTTGCCTTGAGCAGCAAATGCAAACATGAACTTTTTCTTTTAGAGCAATTCAAAATTTTGTAAGACTAGGAGCATATCTAGATTACCCCTTCTGGACCCCACCATTAGGCATGCATGATAACAGACAACATTAACTACAAACACATGACATAAATTCTTAGAACATGCAAAATCCAATGTAAATATGACATTTTACCCATAATCAAATCCCTTGATTAATTTATGAAATTGATATATTTGGAGAGCAGGTGGGGTGGCAATGACAAAAATCTCTGCAGTGAGGGCAGAATAAACAGAAAGATGTTATTCTAACCCTACAACCTAGTGCAAGTGTCAGATAACTAGGATATCACAAGCATCCTTACTGGCATCTTCTCCATAAGGGCATTTCCTTCTTAGATTATGTGACAAGGTCAACAGTCATGAGCAACAAGATGAAAGGCATTGTCACAGTGATCCCTGTTAAATTGTCTTTCTATACCCGCCACCTAGTGATTGAAGCTAAAATATTTTGTTTGAAGAAGCCATGGAGAAAAAGTAAATGATTGTGAATGTATAAAAAGTAACCAGCATATGCAATTATGACAAATGATTTGAGCTGCTTCCTTATGTCTAGAGAAGGTGCTCTTGAGCAAGAAAAAAACTCATGTAGCATATTTTCTGCTGATCAACTACAGAAAGCAGAATATAAAGAGAAAGAGCCTCAAAATTAAGTTGGAAAAGATACTCACTTCAGTAGCAGTCCTATAAACCTCATTGAAGAGGTCGTTAAAATCGCCAGCAGCATGGACATTTGAAGACTGATCTTGTTGATAAGGTTGTCTCTCAGAGCTCATGGCCTCAGCAGGCGCTGAAAGAAGAAAACACATATAAAAAAAAATAAAAAAAAAGAAGAATACGTCACTTTAATCCTTTAACAAGCTGCATGTTGGGCTGCCTCATAGAATCGTTATCATATAGAGCAATGTCAAGAGCATATTTATGTAGATGGTAGCTCTAAGATGGGGACAGTTTCATTCCCTTGCCCACTATAATGCATAGATATATAAACAAACACAATGGGGGATTAAATCCAGTTGCACCATGGGCATTTGTAAGAGGTACTTGAAGCCCAGACCCAAGCCAAATAACAGGCCCTATCAAATTTCTGGTTGAGTCCAGCAAAAATTTCCTACATTCAAGAGCAGAGGAATAATGTGACAGACTGCTGTATATCTAGGCCTTTATCATTTGAGCAGTTAACGTAATTGTGAGATTGGTTAACATTACATGCTGATATATGTGCTGACATCTAATTAAACTTATTAGCAGAAACATACTAAATAAGATTCATTTCTAATCTTAGCAGACCGTTTATGAGTTCCGTTGAAGCCTAGTTACAACAATATACCATCTTCTCTTTACTAAAGAATGGTATTTTTTTATCAAAAAAAAGAAAAAAAAGAATCGTACTTTTCTATCTTGTGTTCCAAATATTCTCTTACAGCCTACCATTCTGGAAGCAAGAGAAACTAAACAGATTTAACTTTCGAATACCTTGTTCATCAACTGGACCATCATGTTCAACTGCAGCTTCATGCAATTTTGTAGGATCCCCTCCATTTGCAACTCGCTCCCTTAAATCTCTAATACACATCTGCTCAGGGATGTGACAAATGAATGATTGAAATATAGATATATGTATGTGTGTATATATATATATATATATAAACATGTGTAAGTGCTGGAATGCTGCAATAAGATTGAAAATTTTGAACTTATTATTATTACTGATTCAAGTTAGCAAAATTTGATGAATTTGGAATATTCAGCAAATTAATGATATTCCAAATTTTGCAACAGAATTGGGGAAATATACTCATACTGTATTAGTCTAAGCAGAGTCAGTCGTGCCAGATTATCCTCTTTTGAATGACCTCTACCCAAGCAGACAGCCAATAAAACCACTTTCAACCAACATTTTATGGATATATCTAGAACCATGCCACCATGTAAAAAGTCTAGTTAGATTAGGATTGGCTTTGATACTGTATATCACACCAAACAGTCCTCAATGTAAAATCATTCTAATAACGAACTTATCATAACGTCCTCCCATGGTGTTGTCCAAATAAGGATCTCAATTCTAATAGGGTTGCTCAAAAAATAGAAAACTCTCCTCCTAAACGGTTTGATGTAAAAATAGCAATCACCTGAACTGCGAGAATATGAAGCCACGTTCATAGTGATCGACTTAACCGTCCTATTGTGGACATGTTATTAAATCTTGCATTTTGATGTAATAATCAATCAATCCTTATGCACGAGACCGATTAAACAAAATAAAATCATCCTATTTTCGGAACAACAGGGTGTACAAGCATAAAAATCCTTCAGTAAAACATTATTTTCTTAGTAACACCCTAAATCCCATGCCATTCTTTTAGCATCACAACCACATTCAAAGCATCTTTAAGAGAGACACGACGAACCTTTACGCGTCTTGAGGCAGCGACTTGTTCCACCTTGCTTACAAAATGATCAAACGAGTAGTAAGGCAGCAAATGGGAGTGCCACTCACTGTATAACCCGATTAAGTGCCCCAAATCACTCACCTACAGTAGTGAAATTTCGACAACTAGAAAGTATAAATAGGAGGCAGCAGGGAATGACAATTTAATTTTCTGTAACGTTTCAGAAGGATTAAAGAAGGGGCAGGATGGTAAATTTTACCTCGTGACCGCGGCCCCGGTACTTGAAGGAGCGAGGGAAGTGGCGGAGGACGAAACCGAGGCCGTCGTCGGAGAGAAGAAGATCAGGGGTAAGCTTTGGCCGGCTCCTTGGCAACTTCTTCGGTTTTTCTTTGACTCCTATTGCACTTTTAGAAACACTAACGCCGCCATCGCCTTCGCCGCCGCCGCTGCTGGCGATCTTGTTGGAACTGAAATTAGAATTTGGTGGGGCTGAGGATGATGATGATGATGGACAGTCACGTGACCAGTGGCCTGGCCTTCCGCACTTGAAGCAGCCCGTTGGCGCTGCTTTTGCGTTCTCCATCTCTCGATTTCTCTCTCTTCCTTTCTCCTCTTTGTTACGGTTATGTCAGATTGATTTTTGGAATCGCAGTTCATTCTTTTCTTTTCTTTTCTTTTCTTTTTTTCACTCTCAATTTTGGCGGGAATAAAAGGAGGGAAGTGCATTTGGCGGGAATGTACCTGTAGGGGAAATTTTTCACAACCTTCCCTTATATTTTAAAAAAAATGCCCCTTTAATGACAAAGATGCAGAAATTGTCAGGCTCGTAGGCTAACTTCTAACCTTTTTTTTTTTAATAATTATTTATTTCTTGAAAACATAAGGCGTGAGTAAATTCTAAATTGAATTTTTTTTTTCGGCATACCTTCGCCAAGATTGAAAGTGAAGGGATTAATTGAAAAATAAGTTCTTCAAGAGAGCTTCTAACTTCTTAATGCTTGCATAAATTTTACAGAATCAAGTGTACTGTGTAAACTAATTTTCATGCGAAATAAGTCTTCGTGAGAGTTAATTAAGCCCTTTAAGCTAACATAGAAATAGATGAACTAACTAAGCTGTGCAAAGCTATGAGGATTACTAAAGGTGAAGTTGAGATCAAAGAAAAAGGTTGGATCCACATTCAGTGAACAATTTGTAAGAACGACCTGTACAAAGATGTCTATTAAGGAATTCTTTTGTCAAACAGTTTTGGGTGAAATTAGCTTAAGTTCTGTAGCAAAAAGTAAGAAATGATATTCAAAATCGTAGTTGCATTAATTTTATTAAAAAAAATAGAGGGTAAAGGAATTGTTCTTTATCCATATAAATTACTTTCTATTTCCCTTTTTCCCATTTCGGAACACACCTTTACTCACGGCTAGATAATCAAAGTGTTCCTATATATATAAATAATGTACAAAAATATGGCGGCCAACTCAGGCCCCGCCCTGCTTGTATAGAACTTAAATAATTTCTATTCCTATGTATATTATAGAAAATGGCACCACTCGGTCCACTCCGTAGCTGATAGTTAAGAATTCATAGACCAATCATAACTCTGATAAATGATATTGACAGGACCCCCATCATCCAGTAGATGCGTCAAAAGACCTGCTTTTGTTGCATCCAGATAATTGATGCTCCACTTCAATATTTCTTTGTCCTGTCCAAAATCTACATTGAACCTATAGCCAAAGAAATGATAAGTTACGTACAATATTAGGTAAAACCCAGTCTTTTAAAAATCGGCTTGTGAGGAGACTTACAATTTGATTGAAAAGAGACAATTCGCATAAATATTTGCACTTCAAAAATGCTACTTTTGCCGAGGGAAATTTGTCCACAATTTTCCCAGTCAAGCCAGACGTTTAAGCACACAGTTTTGGCAGGGTAGACATTTGGTTTGTTTGGGAAAAAAAAAAAAAACTCGGGCAAATTTCCCCAGGAAAAGTAGCATTGCAGTTTGCACTTTATAGTGTTACTACTATAGGCTTTTAACCATTAATGTTAGTGCAAGGTGGTGTGTACACAAATGGAAACTGAGCATTAATCACTCACCACTTAATGATCCTTGTGAGATAAACTGTCCTCTTTTCCAAATTCACCTCCATTCCACCACTCTGGAAGAACTCTCTAGTGGCAGATCTCAGTTCGGCTTCAACTCCTTGAGCCGAGAAAAACCTCACTGTGGGGCTCGACCTTGTTCCATTGCATAGCCCGAAATGGATCAGTGGATTCACTTTCAGAGGACAGAGCTGCATGCCAGTTCATAAGTTGAAACGTTTTAAGCACAAGACGACTGCTCACCGGCGTTCATAAAAATAACCAAGAAAGTAAGTTTACCTCCAGGCGCTTGTCGCCAGAGCCAAAGGGTTTGGCCAACGAGTAGGTATCTCTGCGATTGTTTCTCAGGATCCCATTTTTTATTGTAGACAAGGAATAAGGGTAGCCTCCGACTACATACTGAAAATCTGAAAAGAAGGATTTTCGATCGATTACTCCTTCCGGATGGCCTACTCTAATTATCGCGTGGATGACCATCGCATTGTTTAAGTTCAAGAAAAAGGCCAACTTCTCATCTGGCGACAGTTCAAATAGGTTCACCCTTTGAAGGTCGCTAGCCAAATTAACGTATCTACATTCACCAATGGTGAGAAGGTAACTCACAAGTTAGCACTTATAAAAACATAGAACGTGATATAACTATAATAGTTTATAAACATAGGAGAAATATGATGATATATACTCCTTAAGCCAATGTTGTTCTAAGGCTATGGATGCAGAGACTGTTAGTGCTGAATCAAAGATTTTAATAGCTGCTTATAATTCTATTAATTGCTAGTTATGAACAAATATCAAGCCTGAAAGTACTATTATGGTATTATACTTGCATCTGATCTTTTATGCAGGCATTATTTTATCCCACATATGAGCATATCTTACGAATCAATCCCCCTCATCAGTTATTGATGTCATTTTATAGTAAAATAGCATTACTTGCTGTTCTGTTTATTCCTTCTCAATTTTCTTATGTCGATTCTGTTTATTCTTGCCATGTTTGCATTTACATAGAATCAGTAACAAAAGAAAAAAAAAATTAGCAGCAAGAAGATAAGCCTGTAATACCTCCTGAACTCCTCACTTTTGCTGATGGCTGCATAATCAACATGGCGTCTATCATCAGAGGCATAAGCTTCTAGTATCGCGGACATTATCTTATTAAGCCGTTGGCCAACGAAAACGGCAGGCTTTGGTGCAGTATCATTTGTAGCTACCCGAAAATTGTAGCATTTTTTAATATATGGTTCATGCTCAAGAAAACGATAGAAATCGTTTCCATCTTCAAATTCATTTTCCCTGCATCAAAATTTATATATAAGCAAATAAGTTACATTTTGTTTTGTGGGGGTGGAGGAGAAGAATCATAGTACCATATTTCATATTGACTGTCTGGGGGTGGAGGAGAAGAATCATAGTACCATATTTCATATTGACTGTCTAGCTATACATTAGTTATTTAGTTATGTGATAGAGAAATGTTCTTACCCAAACACATGATGGATGAAGTGCTTCCTGCTGAGCTGCTTCCCAATCTCAACTGCCTGCAAGTTTTGTCATTTACAATTCATTTGCATTAATGTATATAATTTAAGAATAGAAATTTTTTTAAGTAATAATCTAAGCAGAGAAATGCTAAACGAGAATTTGTTATACAGTTCTCTTGAGTTTTTAATGTTTCTTTACTGGGTGGAGGATTGAATAAAATTTCAAAGGCTTGATTCAATTAAAACAACTTTTTACTTATAATTTTTTTTTAAAAAAAGTGTTGCGACCAAGCTAAGCTATAATGAAGAAAACATGAACTAAAATAGGCAGTAACAATATATCAAAAAATTTGAGGAGGCCAGCAGTGCTGTGGTGCAGTGGTGGGGATCATAGTGGTGAAAGCATAAAATACTATAGGCTACAACAGAATTATATAAAATTGAGGGAGTTAAACACAAAATTTTAACATATATGATAAAATTTCAATTCAAAGTTTCAAACCTTTATTTTTCGTTTAGAAAATTAATTCTGCCTCTGCATACGTCAATGCTAAATTTCAGTGCCTAGAATTACAAAGTTGACTAGTTGAGAGTTGAATAATTTAAATGAAAAAAATACTTTTCAGCTTACGATTTTATACACGCTGAAATTTTTTAAATTAAAATTTTTTAAACAAACGACATCAGCTCATTTTCACTTAATTACTTTAATATTTCATAGATTTGGTTAGTTGTGCGAAATTCATTGACTATTTTTATGTCAAATTCGCACTTTACTCCTAATTCCACCTCGTAGACGAAAATAAACAATTCTTCATGAAACTTTATTTAGGCTATATCAAGTTTAAAATAAAAAATAATAATAATATAGGAAAGTAATATTTGGGTCGCAATTAATAAAAGCCTAGAAAATGTTCAATTGCTGCTTTCTTACGGAAGGAGTGATATAGGGGAGGGGACCCTCAATCAAGAACATCTAAAGCCCTTTTCATAATTCATTGAGTTGGTCTAACTAATTAAAACAAAAGAAGAAAAATGTTGTCTATTCAATCACTGTTTTGACCCTCAGAAATTACGCAACATAATAAATTGCGAAAATCACGGGAAAAAAATTTAAATGTTTCGAAAAAAATCATCCAAAAAAAAATCTTAATTAAGTGAAGACTTAAATGAAAAACGGTTACTAGTATTAAATTAATGGAATCAAAATTTTACTTATGTGATATTAAAAAAAAATAAAGAAATTGTGTTTTTGTGAACTTGGCTCCTTCCTATATGTCACTGTATTTCTCCTACACTAACACAATCAATTAAAATACAATAAATAAATAAATAAATAAAATGCACTGCCATCCAATATATAATAGCCTAGTACGAGACAATTAAAAACAAATCATTTATTTATTCTCATTGCACGAGGTACCTATCCGCTCCCATCATATGCCATGCGTGTTCGCCATCATTAATGTTTGTTAAATATCCATAATTCTATAAAGCACATAAAGGGTATAAATGTAAAAAAGAAGAATAACGGCAGTTTATATATATATATATATATATATATATATATTGATGGAAGAGATGTTTTTGTTTGAAAAATAGCTATATGAACTTTTTCCTGTGATTATTTTTGTACTATTTATACTAACAAAAAATGATTTATGTGATTATTTCTAAAATAAGGAATTTATGCGATTATTATTAAAATAAGGATTCGTATGATTAATTTGTCAAACTACGAATTTTAAATTATTTAAATATTTGTCGGAAATTTCTTGGATAAACCAAACATGAAACTGCCGAGAAAAATCATAATAATTTATATATAAATGTATATGACAAATGGTGAATAATTAAGAAGAAATTTGATTTATAAATTTCACCAGTACAGTTACGTCAACTCAATTAATAAGAAAATGACTCTAATGGAACAAGAGAATTAGAGAATGAAACGCACCTTCATCCTATCGCACTTGAAGTGGTGAGTAAGCACATAAACCATCTCACTCCCGGAAAAGCAATTCTTAACGATCTTCAACTTAATCAGACGGTCCTGGATCGGCAATCTCTGCCTCAGCAACTTAACACTAAGCAACATCTCGTCCATCGATTCTTCCTCCTCATCATCGTCGTCGAAACCATAGAGCGGTGGTGCAGGCGCATCACCGGAACATTTCCTCCCCAACATCTCCCGAAACCGCTCGTCGAACGTGCCGCTGTTCCTCAGCGAATTCAACGCCACCAGTCCTCCGAACAACTTGTCGTTCAAAAAAATCTGCGGCACCTGCGAGCTTCCGGTTCGTCGAATCAACTCTTTCTCGCGCAGCGGGAAAACGTCGACGTTTATCTCCACGAACTTGAGTCCTCTCTGTTTAAAAAATCTCCTCACGGCTGTGCAGTCTCTGCAGTTCGATCTTGAGAAGAAGCTTATCCGTCCTTTAATCTTTTCCTCTTCTTCTTCTCCGTGGCTTTTGAGTTTTACGATCACTTTGAGTCCTGATATGTTGAACTGAGTCACCTCGTCCGGTTTGATCACCGTCGACGCCGCAGGCTCAGGCTCAGCCTCGGCCCGAGCATCGTCGAGAGAATTCAACTTCTTCGCGATTGCGGCGGAGAAGTTGTTGCTTCGTTCTCGGATGAATTTTCCGAATTTGAATGAGTAATTACTTGACGGAGGAGAAGGAGGCAACGCAAACAAACCAGCTGGCGCCTCTGGCTTCGGCAACTCCGAATGAGGTTCGATTATCGACATATGACGACGATCACTATCATGATCATGACCGTTGATTTTGTTTACTCCGTCGTCACCATTTGAATTCGATGAATCAATTTCCATAACCATGATTTTGTTTACTCCGTCGTCACCATTTGGATTCGATGAATCAATTTCCATAACCATTTCTGTTAAACTGCAGTCACACAGGAGAAATTGTGAGAATATAAAAAAAAAAAAAAAAAGAGATTCAAACTTGAGAGTGGTAGCGATGAAAGCGGAGAGATTTTATGAAGGAGAATATACGGAGAGATTTCATTTATATATATATATATATATATATGACGAACAGAACAAGAAGAGGTCAAAGACGTGGTGACAAACAATAAATAAAAAAAATAAAACAAAAAACATCTTTCAGTTGAACCGGCAGCAAACAACACACATAAGCCGGCCCCTCATTGAAAATATCTATGGCCCCACTAACCGCGTCCATATTTTAATTTTACTCTTGTGAAACCCGTAACTAATATTACAATCAAATATTACAATAAAAAATCCGCTTGAACTAGAGCAGCGGTTTGAGACCCACAAGAGTAATATTGTGGCTTCATTCCTTTCGTAATAATGTAATTATTGAGTGCAATCAATTTTTTTCCTATGAAATATGAATAGGTAAAGTAAATATCGCTCAAGTATTAGTGAAGATGAAAATATTGACAGTATTTCATAATATGTAAAATAATCAATTTTAATAATAGTCTAATTATAAATATTAATAAATAATCTACTTGAACATTAAATATATACATTTATGATACAATCTAGAATTTTAACAATTAATGATAAAAATTAACAAAGTGTCACCTGTTTCAATATTATTAAAACAACTGTGACTAGTGTGATGATAAATGTCGAAACAAGTGAAGTGAAATTAACGCTACATTTATATTATAATCAAGGATTTTAACGAGCATCCAAATATTTGGAAGGGATAGACGAGCTCCTGTGGCGCTCAAACTCATGCGCTTCTATAGAAGGGCTTTTGTGTAATTGAATGGTAACCATATTAGCCGTTAATTGTTGAGTACTTTTAGTGCTTGGAAACCTAAGTGTTTGACATGGTAGAGTCAAAGTGTTAAAAATGAAAATCTGCTGAAGTGGGTAGGTATGTGTGTGTGCGTGCGTGCGTGGATTCTACTTTGAACTTACAAGTGGGGGCATGCAATTGGGTGCATAACGCAATGCTTAAACAGCTTAATTAGTCTAGTCTTGTGTATTTTTTTAATTTTCATCCTTCCAAAGTTGGACGAGTTCTCATTCAAATCTACAAGTCATTAAGACCTCTTCTAATTAAGTTATGATTTGTTTGAAGATTTGAATTGGTTTTATAATCTCCACTTAATGCTGATTTTTTCCACTTGTTTAACGAGCTAAAGATATCTACTGAATGACATACTAACTAGACTAGATATAAATAAAAAATGAGCAAGACACTTAAATGGGAACCCAAGATTTTTTTTTCTATCGTGTTACACAACAAAAAAGAAAAAAGAAAAAAAATCATCACAATCGATCAAAGTTTATCATAGACAACAAAATCAATTGATAGAAAGATAAACGTTACAGTACTAAAATTGGAAGAGCCATTAAAATTATATTAGTTATCCAGAGACAAAGGTGCATAAAAGAATTTGACAAAAAGTAATTTAGTTGGCTGTAACAATCATGGAGATAACAGACAAGGTTCTAACTACCTCGACGGCTATGGTTGGCTCCAACAATTAATGCACACCGTGACATGTCTGTTGCATGAATCATCTATTGCTGTGAGTGTATGCTGCTTCTAAAGCATATTAATAAAATGTTGAGTTAAAATCTTATGAATATACTTTATGATACTAATAAAATGCTGAGTTATAATCAATGAACTAGATTTACAAAACATACAAAATAGAAATTATTTTATGATTAAATAAATAAAATTTGATGTTCAAAAGTAAATAAATTGCGCACGCTACTTATGTTTAAGTTGCAGCAAGTTTATTAAGGGTCCATTTGGAATTGATTTTGAGATATTTAAATGTAATTTTGAAGAGTCAAAAATTATTTTTATTTGGTAAATTTTTTAAAAAAATCACTTTGGACAGAATTATTCTGTCATAAAATAGATGTTTAAAAGTAAAGAGTAAGTAATTTTATATCAATTGATTTTGTTAATTAATACTATTTCATATATCCTCCACATATATTATAAAAATTTTAAAATTACCGTTATTCAATTCGGAAATAAAATTATTAAATTTAAAGATATTATTATTATTATTACTAATTACATTGAAATAACAAAATAAAAATTAAGTTAAATTATGAAAATGTTTATTTTAGTTATTAATTGCTATGTGTACACAATAAAAAAATTATATACATATTTATTAATGTGCAAATAAAATTTTTCAATATTTTGTTTATTTCAATCATTAACATTCTTATAGCAGTTTAACAATAAGATTTACTAAATACATCCAATCGCTTTTTAAAACATGCTGAACTTTTAAAAATAAATTTTACCAAATGTTTAATTGATTATATGTTCACAACTGATTATTTCTAAAGTACAATTAACATTATTTATTTTAAAAGTTATAATATTACCAAACTAACCTAAATCATTAATCTTAATTATATATGAATTTATTGATATGATTTACCTACATTGCACAATTACATATATTAAAAAAAACTTACATATGAAATTTGATTAATATCGTATATATTCTCAAATCTCATAGGCAGTAATTTTATTTTATTCTCAATTTTGAGTAAATTGTAATTTCATATTTCTAAATATTCAATATTGTATTGTTTGAGTTGTTAATTGGTGAGAATTAAGTTTGATCAAGTCAACATTTCTCACTAATTTTATAAAGATATTTACTAGCAGTGAAATTTAAAAATTTAACAATATAGAGTTTGTTAAACTCATCCGGATAAAACAAAAGTGGTTATAATAATACTTGAAAATTGAAATAATGCATGCAGATAACAGAGGTAGGTTGACCTATCGACCAACGCCCTATGAGCCCGAAGAACTTATACATGAAGAAACTTCCATTGAGATTATTTGTCCATTGGATGGCTTTTTTGTAATTTAAATATTACCACAAAAGCCGTTAATTGTGGGCATTAGTTAATTAGTGCTTAAAACCGAAAAGTGTGGACATGGATGAGTCAAAGTGTTTAAAATATGCTAGTTGTGCGGTTAGGTTTGTGGATTCGACTTTGAAGTTCCTAGTGGCGGCATGAAATTGGGCTTATAACGGCCTTGCTCGGCTAAACAGCTCAGATTCTGTGGATTAGATACAGATTCACAATCAATTCACAATTTTACATATTATAAATTTTCAGTTCGATTTAATCTATAAATTGATGATATTCAATTCATAGTCAATCCATGCCTTTGTACATGTCTACAGTGTTACGGATTGGTGCATTTCAAAATTTTTTTTTTCATTTTGATCCAATCCATAGAAATAAATAAACACAAATGAGATCTAAAATAAATATAATTTTTAATAGAGATCAAATTTAATTTAACTTAAATCTATGATAACCCAACACTTGCTTAGACAAATTAGATGTTCAAATTAATTAATTAATAATAAAATAAAGGAAAAAGTCACCCAAACCTCATAAATTATTTTGTTTCAATAGTCACATAAAAACTATTAATTTTATAAATGGTTATATATAAAATAATTGATAACTAAACTAAATATTTTATTTATTTATTTTGTTAATACTCTTTTTTTACTTTAAAAAATTTATCATAAAATAAAGTGATTTTATCAAAAATAATTTTAAAAAAATTTATTAAACACTAAAAGTTAATTTTTAATTTTTTAAAATTATTTTTAAAACTCTTAAGAATAATACTAAACAAACTGACCTGATCAATATACACCGAATAATGCATAGTTGGGCTGTGTTATTAGCACTAGACAATTAATAATGAGCGCAACCAATGTCTCAAATGGTGTTAAAATATTAAATATTTCAAAAGGGTTATCATTTTGCTTACTTTTTCGGTAGTGCATGTAGGGCAAGTGTCAAAAAGAGGATGAAGTTGTTGGTGATATTATTGCCGAACATTTTTCATCTTTATTTATTATTATTATTATTTTTTGAACGCTTTATCTTTATCTTCTAAAAAACCCTGCTACACACAAAACTAAATTCTGTCGCCAATGTCACAATTTCTTTGTTAACTGTTTGAGAGCATCATAAGTCCTAGTTTTTTCAATTTGTCTTCAATTTCTTCCCCCTTAAACCATTCTGGAGTCCAAAAGAGGAAGATCAATTTAGATGAATCGAGTATTATTTATTCACTCTCTTAATAAGACGAGATCTTCATAGCTTCTGTTGCCTTCGGTCTTCAAGGTATGTATTTATTTGGCTTCTTTAATTTTTTTTCTTTTTTTTTTAGTTATATAAGTGTCTGTCTTTTATGATTTATTTTCACAATGATGATGAATCATATATATAAATTAAAAAGAAAACTATGAAAGTATTGAAGCAGCTGCCAGCTAGCTATATCTTAATCTTGCACTGCCTTCTTTTTGCTATAAGGATCTTTATTTTTATTTTTATCTTTTTTACCGAGTATTAATTTAAATAAATAAAATTTTTTATCTTTTTTATCTATGAAAGTGTAATTCGCATGCTACCCATAAAATAATAGATTGAATGTGGATTAATGTCAAATCCGAATCAGATCTGCAGTGCAACGCTTGGATTTAATCAATCCATAAAATTGTCAATTTTGTATATAATCCACAAAATCGGACAATGTGGGACCACATACAATCCGATATTTTACAAATTTGGAAAGTACAAGAAATTCTTTGTAAGGATAATTTTATGGGTGTCATTAATAAAATAATTGTATTTAGAAATGGCACAACCAAGTTATAATTGAGATGTTACCAAATAGGGTTAATACTTGAAAAAATAAAATGATTATGGGGCTGTCAAAGGATCATAGCAAGTGATTGTTGCCAAAATTTGTTTGTGCTTATCTTTTATCTGAAGTGGCGTTAAATCTGGATTCTCTCACTATTATACCCCTAGGACAAAACTATTGTTACTTTGTGGGTTCTTCAAATTAATATTTCTTGCTTTCTAAATCATTTTTGAATGCTGGTGAGGAAGATCATAGAGAGAATTCAGTATCAATATTTCACTCTCTTTATAAGAAGTAATCATCTCACGGTATGTTTATTTATCTAGCATTTGTTTGTTTATTTTCTTTCCTTTAGTCACATAATCGTTATTGCACTTTAATGGCCAAAATAGAACATTTTAAAATTATTTCTTTGGCTAAAATAGAACATTCTATTTCTTTGGTGTTGTTGTAATAGAAAATGATGAATGACATACCTACGCACACACGAAAATTTTCTAATTTGAGAATTCAAGATTAAATTAAAGTCTGGGAAGAGTTGGCAATGATGTAAATGGATTTTTACAATGTTGTAAATATGTCTTAAATTTTAATAAGGTCTGGAATTCTCAGATTGGAAGTTAAACTATATATTTATAAAAATATATACATAGTTTTTCTATAATAAAATGGTTGAATGACATTTTTCTTAAATAAAGTATAATTAAAAAATTAAAACTTTACTTTGGAGATAATTTATAAAGATGTACAATAATGAGTATTTTATTATAACTAAAAGAAGAACGAATGAGGACCATCGAATTACTGTAAACAAGCATTCACATTTTGCAAATATATGAGCAATTGAGCATCCTTATTAGAGAAGAGTTTGGGTTGAGTGTGTGTGCATATATATCCGCATGTTAAAATGATTTAGACAAAAAAAACATGAACTCCAATACACTGGAAGGTAAAAATAATGTTTTTTGATCTGTGTTTTTTTTTATCTTTTAGCTCAACCTGTATTTCAAAATCATTAGAGGTCCGAACTTAAGCAAAACACTGAGTTCTAGCATTAGTCTGTATTGGCAGAACCCAATAACCATTTTTTGTTTTGGTTGTATTAACTGGAATGACTCCACTTCTAATTATTAAATCCTATTATATTTTAAAAGCGAAAAGAAAGCAAACAATTGTCACGATTTTGGCCAACATATAATAGTTGTTTCCGTTTCTCTTTGGTTTAGTGAAGAATATAAAAAGAATAAATAATTAGAAGTGAAGTCATTCCACATAATATTTACGAAAAAAAAGGATCACCTAATGAGAAGCTCATCTATTTATATATATATATATATATATATATGGGGGAGGGGGGAGAGAAAGAGTTATTATCTGGTGAGTTTCTTCAATGCATCATATTTTGTGATGTAGTATATTAAAATTTGTATTTTTATATTTTTAATTTATACCTTACCATATTATAGTAAAGGATCATCACAAGAAGTGGAATCTGCAAACGCGCGTGGGTAGTTGCCTCGCACAATGTCCTTGCCATACACTAACACCTATAATTATATATATATATATATGGGTTCACCTACAGTGCCACAGTGGCATGATGCCACTGTTTTTGTTTTTTCTATGTCAAATATCATTCAGACCCCTTAACTCATTTTTATTTAAACTTTACTTCACAAATATTAAGTTCATTTCTCTCAAACCCGTGAATCCTTTAACGGCCGATCAACGGCAAATCAGCTCACTCGGTGGCTGTGGCTAGTCGGAAAAGACAGAGGGCATTGTGGGGAACAAACCCCGAGTGGTGGGGTCACCAGAAATCGGCGAAATCACAGCAAATTGAAGCTGCGATTCCGCGGCTTTTCACGCTGTCGATCCGCGGCTTTCCGAACACTTTCCGGCGATAAGGATGGCATGGAGATGACCGGCATCGCACGAGCTTCCGATTGGTACCAACCTTGGCCGGTGGAGTGGCCGGAAACGGAAACGACGTCCGGGTCGGGTTCGCGGGTTTGGGTCGACCCGGTTTGTTTTGCCACAAAGTCGGCATGGAAATGACCGGCATTGCACGAGCTTCCAATCGGTACCAACCGTAGCCGGTGGAGTGGCCGGAAATGGAAACGGAATGCGGGTCGGGTTCGCGAGTTTTGTGATAAAGGCAGGGGGTATTTTGATACATATGCAATATAGAATAAAAATTTGTAAATAATAAATACTATAAGGGTGCTAACTAAAATATTTATATGGATTCAGTAGAAATTTATTTAATATTTATAAGAAAAATGTAAATAAAATTGAGTTAAGGAGTTTGAGTGATATTTGACACAGAAAAAATAAAAACAGTGGCACTGCAGGCGGACCCTCTATATATATATATATATATCACACCAAGGTGCGGACATCTGCATCAATTTTCATGCACAACCTTTTACAGAGTTGTAAAATAGTTTACAATGTGCGGACTTTGTATTTATATTATAATGCATGGAATCAAGAGAGTAAGGTTCATTTCTGTTGTTATTATTAGTGATTAATTTTTGTTGATAATTATGTGAATTATTATTATTACTCCTTTAATTTTAGTTTTTGGGCCTAAAGTTAAAGCTTTTTGGGCCTAGTGATTTTTTTTTTTGGGTAGTTCAAAAACCTAATAAGAATTAGGTCTTCTTTTGTTGTAAGGTGGTAAACTTTCCTTCTTTATAAAAATCAATTTTAGAGACTGCTCACAGATGTTGAAGATTCTTGGAAAAAGGGTATGAGGGAAAGAGAGCAAAGAGGTATTTTTTTTTAATATCTCAATTTACTTGTTAAGTTTACTGTAAGGTGGCTAAACTTTCTTTCTCACAAAAATATGTTGTGGGATATATCTATGTTATAGAATGAACTTTCTTTACCTACATGGGTCCTGTTAATAAGAGAATAGCAACAGAAATGAATTGCTGGAGCCTGGAGCTATATGAAGAGAGAGAGAAATTATTTGAAAGTCAAAGCAAATCAATTACACTGGGATCTTTCTTTATATAAATAATTTAATCAAATCATATTTTCTTCTTTGGTGTAAAATTATGAATATGTGACGGTGGCGCAAGGCCTTGGCTGGCTTTCACGCCTAATCCGGCTTTAATGTCACGGGCCGCTGGACTGAAGTTCTTACTTTAACAAGTTTTGTACTATTAATTGTTTGAGTGCTGCACGGATTGCTCTGTCAAGTAATCATCTCGAGGCATCAAGCTTGCTTTTTCAGACTTGCTATTACAGTAGCCTTTTTCACACTTCTTTAAAATTCTTATAGAACTCTTTTTTAATTGAAATTATTTAAATAATTAATGATAATTTTTTTTTTGTTTTTGAATGAAAATCCAATTAAACAGTTAAATAAATTATTCTTGCAACAAATACTTTAGGAAAAAGAATACATATGTTTCCAAGGTTTAGAGATATGGTCGTGTAACAATAGAAATAGAAATAGAAATATAATATTAAAATAAATGTATTAATATATCATTTTAAAAAATTCAATATTTAAAAAATATTTTAATAATTTATAGTCTTATATTTTATTAACTAAATTTTATAATACATAGAAACATAATATTAAAAAATATATATGAAAATTTAAATTATTTTAAATATTGTATAAAATAGTTTTAATATTATTAATGTATGAGATATATTTTATTAATTATAAAATGTATTTAAGCCAAAAGTTTATTTAAAACTGTTATAACAACTACAAATATATTATATTAAAATAAATAGGAAAATTTTCATTCGTATACTTTTAGTTTATTCCGTTATAAAAAATACTACAACACTTTGAGAGTGTATCAATCGTCCACTCTAAGTTGACAAAATGTATTTAGCATTTATTAAACCGTTAGTTGCCGTTTAAATATGATGACATCAGATGGGTAATTTAGTCTTTTTATATGATACAAGTGATAATAAGAGAATTTAAGGGTATATAAGTGATAATTTTTTTTACTTTAATTTAAGTTTCAAGGGAAAAATCGTCAATTGGCTATAAATTTGTCAACTTTCAAACGGCAGCTAACGGTTTAATGGTCAACAGATAACTTTTGTCAATTCGGGATGGATGATTGATACACCCTCAAAGTGTTGTAGTATTTTGATAATAGAGCAAATATTGGGTATACAAATGATAATTTCTCAAATAAATATGATAATTTTAAGATTTAAAAAGAATTTTATTTTATAAATAAAAATATTCTGATATTATTAGTCTATTTAAAATCAATCTTTTTAGTTACTATTTAGTAAGGGTATTATAGTAAAAAAAAGAATTTTGATGTTTATTATTGAAAACTTGGGGGTCTACATGATAATCTCCTTAAGTTTTGGGGATAGATGTCTTTTTTCCAATATTTTATACCCGCTTTATTTGATTATTTATATTTAAAATTTAAAAAATATTTTTTGAGAAACTTTTAAAAATTTAGAGTTAATAGAGATAGAAATTCTGTAATAAAAAGAAAATAATTTAAGATTTTAGAATTTGTATGTATTTTACAAATAAAAACTTAAAAGAAATCTCTTTTTACAATTAAACTTAATTACAAGTTAATTGACTTAAATTTATGTGTTAATATTAATGTTTTAAAATTGAATTAGGGGTATTTTAAGGAATAAAATTAAAAAAAAAGGTGTCTTCATAAGGATTTCCGAGAGATGTTAAAAGCTCCATTCTTGTTATTATTGTTTAACATGTAACATCATTTTATTGATAAAATAAATATCTTCTCGTATATTCTATTGGAAGAGTAAATTTTTAAATTAATCTCAGCAGAATTTGAGGTTTTACGTACTACAAAATATATTTATGTAGAATCTATTTGTTACAATATTTGTAACATAAGCTTTGCGTTATGTAGAATCTCAATATATTTTTAGGTTTTACGCTTTCATATAGAAAAAAGTTGAAGCAAATTGTCTTAAACCCTAATCATTAATTCTTTATTGCAAAGATCAAATTTTTACAATTTTTTACCCTAAACTAGGACATTTTCTCTACCGTAGTTACAATGAGCCAACTGCCAAATAAAAAGGAATCTCTGACATTTTAGATATCAGAATTTTATTGCCATCGATCTCGAGATCATAACACATGGATGTCACGGACTTAACATTCATAATACATTTGTTTTTTAGGAACATACATAAACTCCATTCCACACAAACAACACAGGAGTAGAATACGTGTAAAAATATTTTGGCATCTCTTTACAGTTCATCTATTACAGTATCCAAATAGTTAAATCATTGTATTTTGTCTTAAAAGATGGGAATGAAAACTAGTGCAATGGAGAGACTCCACCATCATAAGAGATATCTCTTCCAACAAAAGTTGTGCACAAATCTGATTTATGACTAACTGCAAAACTAAACAAAATAAATAAATAAATAAATCAGCAAAAAAGATTTTCACTGGAAAAACAACTCAAGAGGGCCAATTTTTCGGTGAAAGAGGATGTGTTTGTAGATGAGAGCATACTCCATTTGTTCAATTTTATACAATGTTGGAATATTAATGAAAAGAACTTAACTAAAAGTATTTTTACTATTTTTTTAAATTACATGAGACTATTGCTCATATTATAACTCATATTTCATGAGATTAGTATACTGATATTAATAATCAGATAATTACTGAGACTAATTTACAAATCTTATATATTGCAGCCCAGATTTTACCTTCTCCAATATTCGAGAAACATTTACTTTATTTATATTTCAAAAAAGAGAAGATTGCATTCACTCAAATTAAGGAAATTAATTAAATCCTCATAATATGCTGTGGAAACTCAAATACATGATCTCATAATTATGAGGAATGAGTTCTGACTACTAGGCTAGTCTAATGACTTATTTTTACTACTTTAGCTTAACAAAAACAAGTCATATTTTTAGCACAGTAAAGCCATCAGATATATCAATAAATGATCATCACCTTCGAGAGTCTATTAATTTTCATATAATTTTATTTAATTAATTATTCAAATTCAAAATTTAAAATAAAAAATTTAAATTTTATTCACAAAAATTAAAAAAATCCTTTTTTTAATTATTATATTTGTCTTTCCCCGTATCTTTTTCGCTGAGCTTTCTTTGTCCAGCCAGGCAGCCACCCACTTTCTTAGCCACTTGCAATCGTCCTCCTGAATTTAAATAAATATCAATTATTTCCCGCCAAAGCCTTGGCCTGGTGTTAGACGAGAGCACGGGTTCCAATCCCCTCACGGGGACTCAATAAAATTTCCCGCTAAATAATAGGGATGTTCAGAATCTAATCTGATATACTTAATTCGTCTGATTTGTAGAAATCTGATTCGTAAAAATTCGATTCGTAAATTAGATTGGATTGAAAATTTAAAAATCCACAGTCGATGGATTGAATATGAATTTACTTATGTGAATTTGTAAAAATTTGTGAATCTGCAAAAAAAAAAAATTATTTACTAAAAAAATTAAACTTGTAAATATAATATTATACTTACTAATAAATAAATAGGTTAAAATATAGTTACATTAAAATCATATTATGTCTTATTTGATAATAATATAAAATAAAAATAATTAAATAAAAAAATATAGCTTCCCAAGCAGTTAATTTCATATACTGATCTATATAAATGAGATTTTTTTTATTTTGGTGTGTTATATTTTGAAACTTTGAATTGATTTTCTAGCTTTATTTAAATAATTAATTTATTTAAATATTATTTAATTTTAAATTTAATCAGTAGTAAAATCATTTTTATATTAATTTTTTTATTTAGTTAGTTCATGTATAGGATATGAATAAAAATTTTTAGCCCGCAAGTCAATCTGCAAAATGGTGGATTAGATACGGATTGAGTTAAATCCGCATTCGATCTGCAGACATATAGATTGGATTTAGATTGAATTTCACTAATTCATGAATTGGATTAGATTAAAAATTTATAATTCGTAAAATTATAGATTGGATATGGATTGATATCCAATCCGTAAAATTCGATCCGTGAACACCCCTACTTAGCAATGTGGGTAAAGATGTATATATTTTCTCAAATTTTAGTGAGAGTATATATATATATATATATCTTTTTAAGTATAACAATAGAGCTTTTGTCAATAATTACCGTATATTTTTTAGTTTTATCCAATTATTGTCCATATTGTAACAAAGTGGATGAATTCACATCCTTAATACATCCAATTGTAATAACTGTAGTTGTAATAATTAAAACAAAATGTTTGTAAAGAAATATTAATATTTACTTTAACTTTGAACAAATATTTTACTGTATTTTACTTAATATTTATTTAGTACAACTTATTTCATAATTTTTTTAAAAATTATTATTTTTATTTCGTTATTTTTTTAATAAAACTTTTAAAAATTAAATAAGTTATTTTATCTTTAGTAACAAAAATTTAAATTTTAGAATTTTGAGAATAGAGGTTGAAAACTTTTTAAAGATATTCGAATACTTAAAATATTATTTATTATTTGACAATCGTATTTTATTCGTTTAATAACATAATTTTTTTAAAATTACTTATTATATAATTTTATAATTTTTAATAAAAATCTCATTAATAGTCAAATAACTACAATTCAACTAAAATTCATTTGATAAATTTTTATCTATAAAAATTTTTAAAAATAAAAATTTTGTTTAAAAAACTTAGAACAAGTAGAGCCCTCCCAAGATGGTTGTAAACCCTAGGCAGGTAGGCAGAAGAATTCTATGCATTAATTGTTTTTGAATTCAAACATGTGCCGTGCATCATTTGCCCACCACTCAAATCAATGCAACCCACCACAGCCCCACGTGATAACGACAATATTTTTGTGCTCCCTCCAACTTAGTCAATTGGTGCCCACTCGAAAGTTAATCTTTTTGACATTAATATTAACTTTATAATAAAACATTATTAACATCAATCTCGACATTATATTAATTTATTTTCAAACGCATCAATATCAAAGACAAGATAAAGTATACCATATAATCCATGGCATCTAGATTATCACCATCCTCTTGCTTTTGATTTCTTGGGCACGAGATTCATTTTCTCTGTAAACTCTCTCCCCACCTCAAATTCCTTATCACACATCCATTTGCTAATAGCTCCATGTAACTATTCAACGCACAAATCCTTTCCTGCTATATCTGATCATATGGATCAGATTCAATATTTCAGTTTCAGCCAATATTTCTCTTGCTTTATTCCTCCACAAGAAAAGCAAGGTCAAATTCAACACCCGGTTCACTCAAAACAATTTTTTTCTCACCAACATCCTCTCACTCTATGTGATCCAGTGAATCACAGTAATGATGTTTGTGAGATAAATTTAGATAGCAAAAGTCATGCTGATTACTGTAGGGAGTGCGCCGTTTGTTTGCTCGTTTAAGGTAAGCCAAAAACTGTGGCTTTAGTTGTTATGTTTGCGAATTTGCTCTGCTAGCTGTTATATATATGTGTGTGTGTGTATGTGTTGTGCGTGGGTGTGGATGTGGGTGTGGGTGTGGGTGTGGGTGTACACACCTCTAACTGTCGGGATTTCCCCGCTCTAGCAGTTTTTCAACAACAATTGAACCATTAGTTTCTGATTTGAAACCTTCCCCGTATCGGGCTATAATTTATTCTTTCGGTTCAACAATACTGCATTTCATCATGAGTTGCTCAAATTCGGTAGTATATTGTTCTATGGATAAGTCTTTTGCTTCAATTTATGAAGTGAAAGTAATTGTGTACGCCTTAAGAGCGTTTTGGCGAACTGAATAGCAAATCTCCTAATTGGTATGTTGTTTACAATTTGTCTAGCTCTTATAAGGTATATAGGAGTGCAGTATATCTCTTCGGAACCGGGATGGAAAATCTCCCATTAAATATCAATATTTGTTCTTTATTATTATTCAAATGTCGATAATCAATTTATTGCTTCATTACTCAATGTTAGTGCTCACAAACAATATGCTTCCACTAATGTACCTTCTAACTATCAGGGTTTTCGTGTTCCAATTGTTTTTTCAACAATAAATTAACCATCAAATGCGGCGGTGGAAGCAATTGTGTACACGGACATCTTAAGAGCATTCTGGAGAGATGAGTTGCAAAATCTTCTAAATCAGCATGTAGTTTGCAATTTGTCCAGCTCTTTTGAGGCATGTAGAAGTGCAATATATCTCTATGGAGCTGACAACCACTAGTACCAACATTTGTTTTTTATTATTACTCAAAATCAGATGGTTACGGACACAAATCGCATTTACAGTCAGTCAAGGTACACTGAAGGTTCAATATTACTTATGTTAAATACCAACACTTGCTCTTTATTATTACTCTAAATTCGATGGTCGCAGACGCAAAGCGTATTTATGGCCAATCAAGGTGCACTCAGAGCTTAGTATTACTCATATTAAATGTGTGATCTCTAATGTAAGTTTATTGCTTCATTACCCAAAATTGTATAAATTTATTGACTAAAGACTACATGCATTTGATGGAGTAATGTGTATAATTTGATTAGCGGAGCAACATATTGATTTGTATTAAGTTCCTCATAGATGAAATATATAAATGGTTAATTAACTGCTCATAAGACAATAAGACAAAGGTGAGTCACTCACCTTTGCCGAGAAAGAAAAGGAATGAAGTATACAGGGCAAAAATGGGAATTTAAGAAAGTACAATTCTGTTGTTGAGATAACCGATCGAATCAGTCCATCTTAGCAGCAGGGCCTTTATGAACTTTAGCACAGTATTCAAATAAGCTTCCATCGAAGCAGCGTCGTACAGCTTCCTTTGATAAGTAGCCTTCATCATCCTTTGCAAGAATATATAGAGCTCCCCATTCCAATTTACTCGCAATCCTGTTAAGATTAAGTTGAAATTGTCACATTGCTGTTGTGTCATTATATGTTTATGTAATGTGACTCTGTTTGGGAGATTACAGATTGACAGAGAGACAGACCATCCGAAAATATCAAATGCATTGCGGGATGATTGAGTCATGTGCCAAATCTCTGCTCTTGTAAGTTTATCGGGCACTGTTCGTGCATATTTGCTGAATATGTTCTCAAAATTCACTGGGACATACCTGGAATTTCCAGAATTAGTTTGATGCATTGCTCACTAAAATTGGAAAAATAAAAATGATAGTGTCGCTCACTCTTTGATTTGGTAAAATGGTTATGAGAACTCCCTTTTAGAACTTACAGGCTCTTTTCTTGAATAAATCATGGGGACCTTAGGTGTATGTGTGACCATTTCTAAACATGGAAAAATGGTACTGAAATTTTTTTAAAAGGAGTCCGTGTGATCATTTTAAAAATAAGTCCCGTGACCATTTTACAGAAAACACATGGTATTGATGTCCTTTTTCTGAAAAGGAAAAAAAATTATTCATTTGTAAATGATATCTCTTACCTTCCTTCAGTATCATAGGTCCCTGTATCACTGCCATGTTTTGCCTTATGTATGTTTTGGATGGAGATTGGAAAGAAAGGTGAAGGTAACCAAGTCTACAAGAAAATTAAGATTTTCTACCGACTGAATTAGCTGACAAGCAAAAACCGTTAGAATAATGTAACCCTAACGCATAATATAAATTGGGAAACTTACAGGTGAAGTAGCATAACTCATAGCCATATGAACGAGAAAGGCAAAAACAAAAGAAACAATTGGGTTGAAGCCAATTAATCTGAATCCTCTAAATGTTTCCCAGGGGTAGATGATGCCATCACCATCTTGATCAAAGAAGGCAGCATGTTGCTGAAGCACAGACATGTTGTTGTGCTCGTGACCCCATGTCCCCTTCACATTTTCTGTATCAGGTGCAACCACTGCTCGTGGCACATCTGAAGAAGAAGAAGAAGAAAAAGGAGAAGAATCAATAAGAAAAAGCAATTCAGAGTTTAATTAATATGAAAGAATTATTGACTATTGCATGATTCATAATGCACTTAAATTGAATACGGGAGAATTTATTTACAGGGTTTGGGAAGCTTGGTATCGAGATCATCACGGACTTTTCTTGCAGCAGTAATGGGTGCTTTCTCAGCTACTGTGATTATTGCTGGTTTTGATCCCATTTCCAATTAATTATAATCTGTGAACCAATACGAAAACTGAAATCAGTTTTTTAATAGTTTTTAATTGGCAATTCCTCAAAATGATGCAAAGTGGGAATAAGTCACATGGATATTTTTTCTGAATAACCAACTCCAAATGACTCGCTGCTACGAATATGGAGGGATCCATGCGTGGTTAGTGCTTGCTTGTTATGGCGTCAATTCGTTTTATGTTTTCAATTTATGGATCCTAATCAATAAAATATTAATTAAAAGAGTTGGATTATTGACACCTATCTAAAGTACTTTTGAAATCTCATCATTAAGTAGATCCCATTAAATAATGGAAGTTATTCAAACCCATCAATCAACTCTTTAATTAATTAAAACATTTATTATAGAAATAATTTTAATAAAATTACTTAATTAACCTTATATTTTCTCTCTCAATTCTTCAACTTAAACCAATTCCTTCAAATTTTTTTGTCGGAGTTCAAATATAAATGAATGTTGTTGTTTGCCTTTTGCAAATAATCAAAATCGACTTAGCTATGACCCATGAATTTAAAGGAACAAAACCCACCATCCAAAATAAGTATCAACATTTTAATCAGCCATAAAATTAATAATTTTTTTTTTTTTTTATCTTTCTGGCTTTGAATTCATGGGAAATTTGTTTGAGCCATTTTCATATATTCATTATCAAAACTAGTCCTATACCATAATTTTTCACTATAATAGCCACATACACTCGATTTAGATCAAATGACATTTAAAATGAACTGATCAAATCTATTTGGTAACACTCTATTCTGCAAAACTCCCACCAACAACTAAACACACAAGACTCTATAAATCTCCTCCCATTTCACTTTTGATCTTTACATGCATCCAAAAAAATTGTTGCCCAGCAATGAAGACAACATCAATCTAGAAATTGAAAAAAAAAAGGTTAATGTCATCTGGGTGACGTATTTTTCGACAAATATCAAAAAGGTAATAGATTTTTCAAAAATAGGCAATGGGATGACAAATCGTTAACTTTTCCGTTAACTTTAACGAAATTGGTTGCCTTATGATGAAATTACATTACTGCCCCTGTGACCTTCTTTTGATATTACAATAATGTCCTTGGTTGCTTATTTATTTACATCCCATATAAAAAAACAAAAAAATGAGAACAAAATTCAACTCATACAAAAATAATAATATTAGAATCAATTTAACAATATATACATTTTAAAATAATTTTCATATTTTAAAAAATATTTTTGTACTTTACAATCTTATATTATATTAAAATAAATTTTATAATAAATAGAAACATAATATAAAATAAATATATACAAAATTTAAATTATTTTCAAAATTATATAAAATAATTTTAATATTATTAATACATGAGAAATTATTTTAATATTTTTCAAAATATGGAAATTATTTTAAATTGTATATATTGTTAAATTTATTTTAATATTGTTATTTTGGTATGAGTTGAATTTTATTCTCATTTTTTCCTTTTTCATATGGGATGTAAATAAATAAGAAACCAAGGACATTATCGTAATATTAAAAGAAGGTCATAGGGGCGGAAACATAATTTCATCAGAAGGCAACCAATGTCATTAAAGTTAACGAAAAAGTCAACGGTTTGTTATCTCACTGCCTATTTTTGAAAAATCTATAACCTTTTTTTATATTTATCAAAAAATGTATCACCCAAGCGACATACACCCAAAAAAAGATTAACAAGTAATTAAGAATAGTGTTATTAAAATTTAAAGGGAAAAGGACATTTACACCCCCAAAGTTTGGAGAAATGGTCACCAACACCCCCAAGTTTTTAAAGAGGGACACCAAGACCCCCTTTTGACCATTATACCCTTTACCTCTATTATTCTAAAAAATTAAATTTAAAATTTTTAGTAAATACAAATACCATAAAAATAATGTAATCTCTACAGTAGACTAACAATATTAAAATATTTAATATTTTAATAAATTGTAATATGTAAATTATTATATTTATTTTAATAATATATTTTTATTCATTGTACAGATTTTAAATATATATTTGCATTAAATACGTTCTACAATTAAAAACATTCTCACATACTAATATTATTAAAATTATTATTTTACATAATATTCAAAATAATTTAAATTTTTAATACATTTATTTTAATATTATGATTCTATTTATCACAAAATTTACTTTAATATAATAAAATATATCTAATAGATTATAAAATATTAAAATATTTTTTAAATATTGAAATTATTTTAAAATGTATATATTATTACATTTATTTTAATATTATATTTCTATTTATTGTAAAATATTAGAGTTAATTCTTTTGGAATAAAAGAGATAAATGGTATAATTGTCAAAAGAGGGTCTTGGTGTCCCTTTTTTAAAACTTGGGGGTGTTGGTGACCATTTCCCCAAATTTTGGGGGTGTAGATGTCCTTTTTCCAAATTTAAATTGTAAGATCAAGTGAGTGTTATGTATGGATTTTATAGAAATGAATGTCTTTGTTAATTTTTATTACAATTTGGGAGGATATTTACTTGTATGAGTCCATAAATTAGGTAAAATCTAATGAATTTGTGTTCAAGATATGGTAAAGGAAATTCAGATAGCGAGAGATGGTTGCCATCTCATAGATAATGGCTTTCATTGCCCAAGATGTGAAAAAACTCTCATGGGTGAAGGGTCACCTGCAAGACTTAAGAGCTCTGTCTTAGAACCTTGTGAGGTTAGGAGTAAACATCCTGAGGTCGGTGTATTTCATTGGGCGTGGAGAAGCATTGGGAACCATAATTTCTTTCTTTAGAGGTAAGAGTTGTTTAACTCTTGTAAACTATTGTCTCCATCACTTGGGCAATGTCAGCCATTACCTATACTTTACGAGGGCAATGGTCTCCATCACCCGCAAGAGTAAGGCAAGAGTTGTTCAACTACACAGACAATTGTCTTTATTATCTAGCTAATGGCATCCATTGCCCAAATGTAGGGCACCTCATGCAATTGTATTTTTAGTCTTGATTATTTGTAGTAAATTGGATTTTTAAAGAAATGCAACTGTTGTTTCAGTAATATAATTATATTGATTTTATTTTGCTTCAGTTTAATGGAATCAACAATAGTGCTTAAGAATTATTCGACAGATCATGGGAAATTTATGCTAAACTTATGCTGATGGACGTATGTAGTACAAGAATGGGAAAGTCATAAATGATGTAACTTTCAAGCAAATTATTACTAGGGTATATCAAGTGCTAAAGTTAAGTTCAAAGTAATATTCCATGACAATGAAAACTATTTAGGACACAAATTATCTTATACAACCTACTATTTCTTAACTTAGAGATAGACTAGATGAAGAAATTATAAATATTATGTACGTGTGAACTTTAATCCGATAACCTACGGTAAGACTTTTATTTTTATAACAACATCGCATAAAGATAAAATCCAAGCTCTTTTTATGCAGTCTCGACAAATTTTAGTTCTTTGATGCTGGCAACTTGATTGTGAGCCTTTGAAAGCACATTTGGTTATGGATCCATGACAAACTATGCTGAAACTTTTTCCCCAATATTGAAGAATAAAGGTTTATAACTATAAAAAGCTACTCTCCATTTCATGATTATGTTGACAGATATTACAATCATTCATTAGACGAAATAAAAGCTACGCATTAGTGTTAGGAAGATAATGAACCACATGCTGTCACTCTAGGTCCAATAGCGAAAGTCAAGCCATAGTACTAACTTCAGTGACCAGCTAAAATTGGAGGTTTTTGTTACACCATCAGACTGGGTAGCTTTTGATATGCTTATAATTAGCACTGTAATTTAAATGGTGTTTATGTGTTGTAGTTATTCAGCATGAAAAAACTATTATCCTCGAAGCTTAGCAGTTAGCAATTTTGCCGTTAGGGACAAGTTTGACCTCAAATTGGATAGGTCACAAACATACTTTGGGAGTCTATTATGCTAAGAAGATATGTAAACGGTGACTTCAAGGAATGATGGAGAATGATAAGGAGAATGTGTAATGGTAAGTGAAAGATGACATGGTGCGCACTTGTCAAAATGATATTTTACATAATAGTCATCATCAAGCAAACAGTCAGTTACCAGTAAAATTATTAAGTAAAAGTTTCTTGATACTAACTTGATGTGCTTATAATTTATCTATTATTTTAATATTTTTATAACTTAATTTTATGTTAAATTATATTTTATTATATTAATTTTTATCTTAATTTTTATATTTTGTCATTGTAGGAATATTGAGAATATTCATGAGAAAGGAAGCTTAAAGAGGAAACAAATTAGAGTATAATAGAAATAATGTGGAAGCAAAAAGGGAAAGAAATAAAAGATAAATCAAAGAAGATTAAATTAACCATTTAGCATGCATGCACGTGGGGAACCATTGAAGAATTAATTTGCAAAGAAAATAATGCAAGCGCGTGATGGGCTTTGGCTTTGCAATATTCATTGGCCAATTAATTGTAAGAGTTATGTGCATGTTTAAAAGAGGCGGCTGGGCTTTTGTTTTCAATTCTTTCCATAAAAGGATTTAAAAAGCCACAACATTATAGAAGGGGAAAAAACCAATTGACAGGAGAGAGCCAGGGAATTAAGAAGAAAAGACCAACAGCACAATTGGAGAATCCAAGGGAGAAAAAGGGAATTGACAGAAGAGAGAGCACAAGCCGAAGAAATAAGAAAGGAAGCAGCAGCCGCACCAATTAGAAGAAAAACCAAGAGCAGCCGCAAGAGCCTTGTTTAATTCTTGAGTTTTTCTTTCACTTTTCTTTAATTGTCTTTCTTGAATGTTTCTAATTAAATTCACGGATTCTTTTTATAATCTCATGAACTAATTTATTTTACTAGGGTTACAATGTAGCCTAACTATGAAGATTTAATTCTATAAATCTATGTTATTTTTAATTTATTATTCCATGGTTGAGTGTTCATTATTATGTTTAATGCTTTTAAATATCTGGCCAATATTTGAATGATTTGAGGATACATAATGAGACCGAGAGGAGATTTATGTATTTTTGCTCTGTGTAATGGATGCCATGAATTGAAAGAAAGACAGAGATGTGCCAACGTGATTCGTGCAGTTTTTCTAAGACTTTCCATAGAGCTTAATGAATTTTGGCATATTTAAATTCACATAGAAATATAGTGAGTTAATATGTTAAGGTATTTTTGATATTACTCGAGAAAGGATATTGAATAAATTAAGAAAATTCACTGTCATCGTGGGTAATAAACTTTAATAGCATAGATGGAGGATTAAATTGAATTAGTTATGGTAAAATCGGATGTCCTAGTATCTTAATCTCTTAGTTATTTCTATTACTGCCTGCATCTTTATTTAATTTTTAGTTATTTTATTTTATTTAATTTTAATCTAAATTCGCTTATTCGATTGTTCAAATAAATTAGGGTTAGAATAATTTCAATATCTAATAGGATATACAATCTCTGTGGGACGATATTCTACTCATCATTATATTACTTGTGCCGACTAGTATACTTGCTAATTTATGCAACACAAGTAAATACACACTCTAAAGGATATTATTTCAGCTATGAAGAATGATCATCGTACTAGCAAGCATATCAAAGTAAGGAAAAAGGCCTTGAAGTCAATCTAAGGAGACATAGGAAAGTCATATAATTAACTTCTTAATATTTTTATGTCTTATAAGAGCTAAACAATAGTATACTAATTCGGCTTTCAATGGATAATGATAATAATTTATTGTATTATTTTCATGGTCTTAGATCTTGCATAAAAGGTTTTATTCTATCAATTAGGCTAGTGATTGCAATGGATGATCTCATCTAAAAGGTAAATACTAACGAATCTTGTTAGTTGAAAGGAGATATGAGAGAGTCATATAATTAACTTTTTAATATTTTTATGTCTTGTAAGAGCTAAGCAACCGTATACTAATTCGACTTTAAACAACAGTATACTAATTTGACTTTAAACAACAGTATACTAATTCGGTTTTCAGTGGATAACAATAATAATTTCTTGTATTATTTTTATGGCCTTAGATCTTGCATCAACCAGACGAGTGATTGCAATGGACAGTCTCATCTAAAAGGTAAATTCTGAGGAATCTTGTTAGTTGAAACAAGCTTGGATACGAATAACCATTTGTACCCTATAGTTGTTAGGATTATGGATTTAAAAAACGATGCCTTTTGGGAATGATGATGGGGTTGCATAAAGTTATTGGAGACATGCTAGAGTTGATATTTATATCCGATCGTTGCACATCTTTCCATAGAGCAGTTTATAGGGTACTTTCTAATGCTCTATACATCATTTGTTTTTATCATTTGGAAACTAAATAAAGTCACATTTCAAGAATCTTGGAAAGCTTTAGAAGTACTCTTTTAGGTCAACATTTTTATAAGTAGTGAAAATGCAATTGTTCTATAAGTAGTAAAAATGTATGATCTCACAGAGTTTGTGAAGTATGCATAGGGAGTAGCAAAGTATTTATAGCATGTAGGTTTTAATTGTTTAGCTCGATCTCATTTTAAAGGTCGAAGATATAACATCATAAACATTAACATTGTAGAGAGCATGAATGTCTTAATGAAAGAACCGAGAAAATTTCCTATTACTAACTATTATTAAGTAAAGAAATTAAAACCAAAAATAATAATTTGTTTATATACCGTGTCGAAGTTTGTCCACATCTTAGACAATGTGTTGTCCCAACCATATTCACAGCCATTAATATCTTGATTTATTTCTAACGTATCACATTTCCATTCATTCCACAGTCCTTCCTAATAAACCTAATTATAATATAATGGTAAAATGAAAATCCTAGACAATCTCATCATGTAGTTGTTAACTTGTAGTAAGGTTATTTACGAAAAATCAAATATTTGTATGTGTGCGATGCTGAGGTAAAGTATTCAAATATGTTTGTTATCGCTTACTAAACAAGTGCAAGTAAGCATGGAAATGCTGTTGAATCAGTGGTAAAATAATAGAAAATAATATATTTAATAAATTCAACGATCAAAATAGGAAAATGATAAAGGACATTTACCTTATCTTGCAGCCATTTGTGTGGACCGCTCTTATTGTCACTTAAAATTATCTAAAAAATATCTTTTCCAAATGTAATGGGCTAACTCATTGTGATTTCTCCACTGTATCACTGTTAATATTAAATTATCAAGCCCTTTTAATGGATCTATGTCAACAAATACCAAATCATTTAAATTAACAAATTCATTTGTGAGAAGACTTTCAACATTATGAGCTATTTAGTAGATGCGACTTCTTCAGTTGATGCCTAAATAAACTTATGCCTAATTATACAAACACATTTATCATGGAGGTCTCTTGCCCATCTATATGTTGAAGTTTTTCCTTTGTCATTCACATCATTTTCAAATGGTTTAAAATAAGGATTATTTAATTCTCCAAAATTGGGAGGCACCTATCAAATAAGGATGAACTATATAAGTGTTTTAAACATAGAGTTAAAATAAGAAGTTTATTTTGATGTGTGTATAACTTGTACATTGAGTCTGACCACTGATATGAAAATTCACCATATGATTATAGAAATGGAATTAATGTGTGATGCAATAAATCCCATTGCTGCATTTTTCATCCCATGTTCACCTCATCGAACACGTTCTAATCTTTAGCCATTGACATCTTGATTTCAACCATTTTTGTTTTGATTTCAACGACATCAAACTAAAGCTTATTCCATTTATGGAAGACATAATCATATTTATTCTTCGACCTCAACAATAAACAAAAAGAAAAAATTACTCTAGTAGCAACTTTCTTAGTTATTTTATATAATAGATCAAATATAAAGTACCAAAAACAAAAAAAAATTCTAACCTCGATACTGTCTAGATCCTTTGATTGTAGAAACTATCGGGTGGATTGTATGGCCTAAGATCTTAAATTGGTGATCGATAAAGGTTATCCGATGACAATGTCATGTTATTTTGTTTTTGTTTTTTCACAAGTTGCTTAAACTATAGAAAGTAACTAATAGATTTTTAGTTCATCAAAATGCATTCAAAGTAACCAATTTATAATGTAAAAGTTTTCCACGTCATTGACCCAAGTCAAAATCACAGTGCAGTATCTCTCTGTATATTGATAGTATGGTTCTTTGTCCTCTTTACTAGTCATTTTCAAAACTTGATTGTACTATACCTATGTGAGCAATTGAAAAGCTTAAGTTTGTATAATTACAGACAAATGAATACATAAAATTACATAGTTTGACTGCATTTAGAATAGGTGCTCTAAATTTTTTGAATGGTCCTAAATATTGTATGGTTTTAGAGATCGTCGACTTAAGGATGTAAGGACAATCCATTTCTGTTAAGGTGGCATACTTTAATACGATTTCTCTAATGGCTTTAAAAATATAGGCCTGCATGAAAAGAAAATATAATATAAAACATTATATTTATTTATGCGTAGTTACTTTATATTTTTATTTTACACACTTGCACATTATAACAAAAGTTATAGAAATTATAAGCCTGCTCACTCGCTTTTTTGTTAAATTTTTTCACTTTCCCATTTAATGAACTATTCATTTGATCATAAATAATATTTCACGAATGTGCTCACTAAGAAAATTTGTTAAAACATTCCAAATTTGCGATGACATACAATGTATATTAATTTATTGGCCTTTCATTGTGTTTCACTCATAAAATCGAATTTGCAAAAAAGAACAAGGCAATTCCCAATGCTTCGTTGTCATTGGTTTTAGTGAAATCAAAAACTTCAAACATTTTGTATAACTCTTTAAAGAGAAAGTCATCGTTGCCATTGAAATTAAACATCACAAATTCACCAACTACCGCTTATTTTTTCTAACTCTTCTAGATCTTCGAATGCTCCATATTTCACTATATTTAAGTCCTGTTTTAACGCACTATTCACGAATCAACAAAATGTATCAACTTATCGCCAACACAAATCTAATTTTGTCATTCATCAACTCTTTACATGACTTGTCTAAGCAAAAAATTTGCACGAGCATTCCACTAAATCCAATTTCCTCAATAACTAAAAAAGGCCCAAATATTGATTTCTTGAACAAATTTTGTTGTTTATCAGTCAACTTTCTTCGTATAAGGCTAATCATTCTCTTTATTTTGATCACATTTGTGAGAGTACATGGGAATTAAAATGCAATTAGTATCTTTAATGTCCAAGGTGGCAATTCATTGCAAGACATTTTTGAAAGTTAAATGTTGGGTTCATCTCATTTAGGGGCCCAAAAACTCAAAGTCTAAAAAAGCTTGCTTGATGTGCAATTACGATTAAGTTTTGGACTTGGATGAAATTTGTCATGAAATTTGGCTTTAAAAAGCAAGTAGCAGCCCTAGTTTCACAATCGCAAAAAAGACGAGTGAAGAAAAGACGAGAGAGAACAATGGCATTAGATTAGATTTGGGGGCTAAGATTTCGATCTTTGATTTGATGATCGAAAGGTGAAATTAACTTCGTTTTCTCCTAAATTTTGAGAGTAAGTTCCTGGCATCACCCTTTACAATCTTACTAGTCTTGATTTTTATTTCATTCTCTCGTTCGCTGTTATTTGAGATACCCACTTGTTAGAGATACAGATATTAGATTGTTACTGTAGGCTAAGAACATTGAGATTCTTAATGTTGTTAGCCTCTAGTGCCATCTAAAGAAGAATTTATGTTATAATCCTATTAAAATAGTGGAAGATTTTATTGGGCTTCAATCCCGTGGTTTTCTCACTTTGAGTTTTCCACATAAAAATCCGTGTCTCTTATGATTGATTTATTGTTTTGGATTTTGATAGTTTATTTTTTTGCCTATTTATTTTTGGTACACATCCTATTTTAATCACACAAAGAGGGAAAGAGTTTTGTTTCCATTTAATTTGCAGCTGTTTGTGGAGTCTCTTTCCGTTTTGTTTTTATTTAATTTGTAGCTGTTTGTGGAGTCCCTTTCCTAATAGAGTGGTATCAAAGCTAGGTTTTGTGTTTTTTTTAATTACTTTTGTGGTTGAGATGAAGAAATCCTCGACATGCATGATTAAATTAAAGTCATGGAATTATGGTATTTAGAAGTTTAGAATTTAAGATTTGTTGAACATAAAAGACTTACATGAACCCATTGAAGGTGAAGAAGCTAGACCTGCCGATTTAGATGATAGGAAATGGGTTCAATTAAACCAGAAGGTAGTAGGTACTATTAAATCATGGATTGATCAGAGTGTGTACCACCATGTCGTGAAGGAATCCAAAGTTGATGCTTTTCGGAGAAATTTAGAGACGATTTATAAGATTTATAAGCAGCCAACAACATATAATAAAGTCAATATGATGAAAAGGCTTGTTAACTTAAAATACAATGAGGGGCGCAGTATAACTGAATACACTAGTGAGTTTCAGGGTTTGGTTGATCAGTTGACTACTATGAAAATTATTTTAAATGATGAGTTGCAAGTATTGTTGTTGCTTAGCTCTTTGCTTGATAGTTGAGAGATATTAGTGGTATCTGTGAATAATTCAGTGCCGAATAAGAAATTAACCTTGAATATGGTTACAGATAGGTTGCAGAATTAACCTTGCATGATGTAAAGTAGATCAATAGGAGGTGCACTTTATTTTGTGATTTTTATTGATGACTGTTTTAGAAAAGTGTAGATTTTTGCTTTGAAATCTAAAGATTAGGTGCTTGATATATTTAAGTTCTTCCATATTTATATTGAGAAAATGACAAGAAGAAAATTAAAATATGTCAGGGCAGATAATGGTGGTGAGTACAGAGAGCTTTTTGACCAGCATATCAAATCATAAGGAATTAGACTTGAGAAAAATATATCAAAAATCCCACAACAGAATGGTGCTGCAGAAAGGATAAATAGAACGATTGAAGAGAGAGTTAGGTGTATGCTTTCTGATGCCAAGCTTTCTAAATCTTTTTGGGCAGAGGCTATGCGTACTGCAATTGACTTGATTAACCTTTCTTCTTTAGTTCCATTAGATGGCGATGCACCTAAGAGAGTTTGAATTGGGAAAGTGTTTCTTATAAACATTTAAGAGTGTTTGGTTGCAGAGCATATGTGCACATTCCTAAGGATGAGAGATTGAAATTTGATGATAAAGGCAAGGAATGCATTTTCTTTGGCTATAAACATGAAGAATTTGAGTACAGATTATAGGATCCAATGCCAAGGAAATTTATTAGAAGTGGAAAAGTTGTGCTCCTTGAAGATCAGATAGTTGGTGATACAAAGAAGAGTAATGAGTCTTAGTCATCTCTAGAGATTTCTATTATTCAAACTTCAATTTTTTCACTTGTAGTTCATGATGATCATGGGAGAGCTGAAGAAGATAATAATAATAGTCCAGCAGAATTAATTGACCAGGCACCTCTAGAACCACCAACACTACCAGTTAAACTAAAATTGAAAAGATCCAATAGAGAACAGTGACTTTCTACTAGATATACTTCTCATGAATATGTGATATTTACAGATAGAGGGGAGCCAAAATGTTTTGAAGAAGCCATGTCACACTAGCATAAAAATGAGCGAGTTAAAGCCATGCAAGATGATATGAAATCCTTGAATAAGAACTATACTTATGACTTAGTGAAGTTGCCTAAAGGAAAGAAAACACTGAAGATCAAATAAGTTTACAGGTTGAAGACTAAAAATAACTCACAACAGCGGTACAAGGTTGGATTGGTTGTGAAGGGTTTCGGTCAGAACAAAGATATTGATTTTGAAGAAATATTTTCTCTTATGGTGAATATGTCTTTTATCCGAGTTGTTTTGGGATTAGTAGCTAACTTGATCTTAGAGATTGAACAGTTTGATGTAAAGACAATTTTCTTACACGGTGACTTAGAGGAGAAAATGTATATACAGCAATCTAAAGGTTTCAGTGTCAAAGGTAAAGAAGAACTTTTATGCAAGTTGAAAAAAAGTTTGTATGGGCTGAAACAAGTACCAAGGTAATGGTACAAGAAGTTTGATTCTTCATGGAGAATTATGGTTTCAACAAGATTATATATGACCATTGTGTTTTGGTGAAGAAGTTGGTGATGATGATTTCATCATTCTTTTTACAATGAAGGGCTTAGGACCGACAAAACATATTCTTGGAATGAAGATTTCTTGTGATAGAAAATATAGGAAGTTATGGTTATCTCAAGAAGCATATGTTGAAAGGGTTCTTGAAAGATTTAACGTGAGCAAGGCAAAATCTGTTTGTTCTCCACTTGCGGGCCATTTCAAGCTTAGTTCTGAGCATTGTCTTACTAGTGAGAAAGAAAATCAAGAGATAAGAGGAGTTCCTTATGCTTCAGTAGTTGGTAGTTTGATGTATGCTATAGTTTGTTTATGCAGTTAGTGTATTCAGTCAGTTTCTCTCTAATCTGGGCAAAGAACACTGGACAACAGTGAAGTGAATTATCAGATATCTCAGAGGCAGTTCCAAGGCTTGTTTATGTTTTGGTGGTGACAAATCTGTGTTACAAGTGTATGCAGATGTAGATATGGTAGGAGATGTTGACTCAAAAAAATTCCTATCAGGATATTTGCTTACCTTTGTAGGGGAAGCAGTTTTATGGCAGTCTAGACTTCAGGAATGTGTTGCTCTGCCTATTACAAAAACATGGTATATTGCGATCACTGAAGGTTGTAAAGAAACCTTGTAGATGAAGAATTTCCTACAAGAGTTGAGTGTGAACCAAGACAACTTTGGGTTATACTACGACAGTCAGAGTTCCATTCACTTGGCAAAGAATTCGACATACCATTCGAAATCCAAGCATATTGATGTGAGGCATCATTGGATACGAGACGTGCTTGAGAAGAAATAGTTACAACTTGATATGATAACAAAGCCATTGACCAAGGAGAAGTTGAAAAGCTGTATGTAGAAAGTGGGCTTGGCAGTGCCGCTCAAATGATCTTGGAGGAGGAGATTTGTTGGATCCATCTTATTTGAAGACCCAAAAGCCTAAAGTCTAAAAAAACTTGCTTGATGTGCAATTAATATTAAGTTTTGGACTTGGATGAAATTTGGTTTTAAAAAGCAAGCAGCAACCCTAGTTTCACAATCGCAAAAAAGACAAGTGAAGAAAAGACGAGAGAGAGAACAGTGGCGTGAGATTAGATTTAGGGGATAGGATTTCAATTTTCGATTGGATGATCGGAAGACAAAATTAACTCTTTTTTCTCCTAAATTTTGAGGGTAAGCTCCTAGCATCACCCTCGACAATCATACTAGTTTGATTTTTATTTTATCATTTCATTGACTGTTATTTGAGATACCCAATTTGTTAGAGAGACAAATATTAGGCTATAACTGTAAGCCTAGAACATTGAGATTCTTAATGTTATTAGCCTCTAGTGTCATCTAAAGAAGAATTTGTGTTGTAATCTCATTAAAATAGTTGAAGATTTTATTGGACTTCGATCCTTTGGTTTTTCCCACTTTGGGTTTTTCACATAAAAATCTGTATCTCTTATGGTTAATTTATTGTTTTGAATTTTAGTAGTTTATTTTTCTACCTATTTATTTGTGGTGCATATCCTGTTTTAATCACACAAAGAGGGAAAAAGTTTTGATTTTACTTAATTTGAAGCTGCATGTGGTAGTCTTTTTCCCAACATTAAATACCACGAATATTACAATAATATTTAAACAAATAAAAAATATACATTTAGGACAGGGCAATGGATTCTATTGCCCATGTCAATGCAAGCGATGATAACCATCATTTGTATTTTGCCCAAACCAATGTGCTAAAATATGAAAAGAAAATATATGATTCCGCAAAGACATAACAATTCTATAAGTGTAAAACTCATTTTAATAAGTGCTTTTGGTACTAAAGAGTGCATAATAAGGGGAGTAACTTAGCAAATTTATTGAGATAATTAAAAAAATTTCTTAGAGGTATTTTAACAAACACCTAATGTGCAATATTTTACTAATATTAATCTTAAAAAAATTTTGAATTGTTCATGCCAATACATATCCTAACATTACTCGTCTATCAACAATAATGCACCAATCAATTAAAACTTAGGGTAATTTTAAAAAACCGCCCATGAGGTTTATAGAGGGACAAGATTGGTTTATTTAAAAAAAAATCCCTACAGCCAGTTAGTTTTTTCATTGACCGATGGTTGATTGTGAAAAGATAATATTGTCCCTAATGACAATTTGTGGACTGACACAACTATAGAAAAATGCTAAGATTCTGGCGCAAATATCACAACTCCATTTTTTGACATTTTTACCCTTACAAATTCCTAAAATTTTAATGGAGCCTCTAACCCACCACATATACACAAACATATATAAACGATAGGATTTAAAATAAGAAAGTACTAGACAAAAGAATCATCAAAAAACAATCTGCAAGTTCAAGCGACAGTTGATGGTTAACAAATGCAACCACCCTAGCTTGCTGCAAGCTCACTTTTGCTTTGTGTTATCATTCAAAAATGTTTTAATACTTGTCCAAAACGAAAGTTTTGATACATAGACTGATTCTAGATTGTAAAGGATCACATGTCTTCATTGCTTAAATTTAAAAGCCAAATACATTGGCATTTGAACACATGGTCAAGAGTTATATAGTTCACTCATCTACTTGAGTTGACCAACAAAACTCAAAAATGTGAACTTTGACCAATGTTGATCATCAAATGCTAACATGTTTGCAACTAAATCAAGATAGTGAGCCCAATGTACTCCTCAACAAACTTATCACCTGTTCATCGAGATCAAGTCATATAGTACTATGAATGGACATGGGAATCTCTAAGTAGTGACCTCCTAATAGCATACAAATCCAGATACATTGTATACAACTAATTTGAATTTGTGCAATGTACAAAACAAGTAAGTGTGGGATAAACCCATTCAAATGGACAAAGAAAGAATAATATTGATGGACAAGGGTTAAAGAAAAGCAATGTCATCCCAAAGCATTTCAATTGGAGAGGATGAAGAAATTAACATGAAACGAGCTCACTAATCTCTATATTTTTTTTAATTTACAAAAATCCAAAATCTTAAATAATCATTTTGAAACTACATTGCATTATTGAGCATCCAACAAAGAAAACAAAATTTCAACACATCTCATTAAAAAATAAAAGGTTTAACATTCTATTACTACACAAAATGAATTTTGAATGGACCTACGTAGCAACTTTTACTACGAATTTCATTCATTACCCATTCAAATGGATCATGACCATTTTCCAGCAAACTTCCATATAAAGCTCTATTACAATCAAAGGCTTCAACATTATAAGCCCACGACATCATGCAGCAAATGAGATGTTTGTTTTATTACATTATACATAGGAACTAATGGGCTGCTACATGCACACACAAAAATTAAATAAATAGCAACTTTTACTACAATTCCCCATCATTACCCTTTCAAAGTGCATCATGACCATCTTTTAGCAAATTCCATTCATAACGCTCCATACAATCATAGGCTCAAGCATTATAAGTCTATGGCACCATCAGCAAATAAGAAGCATGGATCAACCAAAAAATGCTTTGTTTTATTGCCATTACAGATCCTAAACCATTAAAATTGAACTGAACAAATCAAAACCCATTTTTTCCTCAACAACAAGCTAGATTTTTCTTATTGCAGGTCTAATTTCACCTAAACCATGTATCCAAATCACTATTTTTTGAGCTACCTAGAAATGAGAAAAAAGTAAGAGTGAGTTTTCAAAAAGCTGACCTCTGATTCACTTCGACATACATGTTCATGCTTGTGGCTTTCCGGTAAAACTCATTGCGATACATCATGGATGACGAGGACGGTCATTGCAGAAAGAACATGTAAAATAGCTTCGTAGAATTGAAGATTGGGAATAAAACATAGTAAGCATATTCAACTGAATTGAAAGCTTAAATGGCTTAAACAAGAGAGGAGTTGTGCATTATTATAAAAATTAAAACTAGATTTTATGCAATTTTGAAATGAAAATTCTTTTTGCAAGTTTGGGTATTTATTTGTGTAAAAACACAGTAATTGAAATGACAAGCTACTGTGCTTAAAGCAACAAGACTTGTAAAATTTTTGGCAACATTGCGAAATGTCAACAATGCCCCCAACTACCCAAACGGCACAAATGGAGCAAAAAAGTGGGGTTCTTTTTAACAAATAAACCAATCTTGTCCATTTATTTGCAACAACCTCAAACCTCAGGGGAGGTTTTTAAAAATTACCCTGGAAGCTTATTGTGATAGTGTGAGGAAACTGTACTTTTAAGTTTGAACTAGTCTTCGTACTATTGTCAATGGGGCTATGTCACTGACGATGAGGACTGTGATGCTGTGATTGTAATGATATAGGCTGTGACGGGCAATGTAGGAAATGCCGGCAATGATAAGATTTGGGCAATGATCTTGGGCAATGCACTAGTTGTTTGGGATTTGTTTAGTTTGTTTGGTTTGTTTTAAGGGTAATTTGATTCAAAATGAGTGTATATGGCTATTATGGTAAGAAATTTTATTATATGGCTAGTTTTGATGATTCTATGAAAGTGGCTAGATAGGTAAATTTTCGTAAATTTTCATTCCATTCCTACCATATTCCCATTTCGTTTCCTTTTTCATTTTGATTTCACAGAAGAAGATTCTTATTAGAAGAAAGATCCCGTGTTTATACAAACCTCTTTGAATAGAACAATTTATTGTAAGAATTGCCTAGAGTTATAAATTTTAATACCAATTTAAAAATACAATCAACAAATGTCACACTTCGAATGACACGAAGAAGATGCAATCAAAATAAAGAAGAAAAATAGCCCATGGACAAATGAAAGAAAAAGTGAGAGTTTAATTTGAAAGAAGTGATGGTAGAGAGAAAACATACGATACAGTGAGATAGAGAAGAAAATGGATTAATGAATAATTTTGAGATTTTAAAATTGTAAAAAATATTTATTTTTTAAAATGGATGTAAAAATGAATTTAGTGAGTATCGAACTTAATTTTGTTGGTGATTTATCTAGGAACTCATACCACAAACTCGACTTTCGTGATGTCAAGAGCCAATTTGTAAAAAGTGCCGTTAGCATAATTTTAGAGAGTATCGAACTTCAAAAGATATTTTGTTGGAGATGTTAGAATGAGATAATAATGATGCAAAGCATTTGCAAGCGAGATAGGGAAAAGAAACGTCTATAATCCATATGTGTGAGTGTAGGTGTGAGTAAATAGAGTTTTAGGAGAGAGAAAATAGAGTTTTTAATTTTTTTTTTAATTAAGAAACAAAAGGGCCGGGTTTATATTTTGTCCTTCATTGTAATTGCAAGAGGAGAGCTTTATTGCCCAGAAAAGCTCGTTGAAATTCATGGAGGAAAGCAGCATATCACATCAGTTGAACCAGGTCTCCAAGCATTGAACGGGCAGGATATAGGAGAAAGTTCCAAGTTTGAAAATCTTACGTCTGGAGAGAACGTTTCCAGAATGGATGTGCACACTGGATTTAGCCTCTGTCCTGGGAATTCTCAAGCGAATAAAGGAACTCACATCAGTCCTCAAGTTGAAGACCTTCATTCATCAGAAAAACCTTCTGGTTCTGCAGAAGCTGCCTCTGCCGACACAGAAACAGAGCAATCGAATCTTGATGTTGGAAAAAGAATGAACATTATGATGATGTGAAAACAGAATGGGCGCAAGCTAAATTTTTTTAGCATTTCCATAACTTTAACAAAAGGGGTTTGGGCTCAAGCAGTAAAAACAGATTCATACACGCGCCTAATAAGAGGTTCATAAAGCGCATATATAAAGCTATAACTGTAAAGTCTGATAAATATTTATACTTGCAGCTAATGATAATAATGCACACATATACTATATGAGTAGAATTCAATTCATTTATCTCAATGATAAGGGGAAGAGATAATTGCGTAATTGTTTTTATTATTATTACAAAAAAAAAAGTAAAATAAAATATAGAAAGTGAAAAATATTATACTAATTGGATTCTTACACCGTATTATATTAAGACATAGTAATTAAAAATTACTGCGGTGGTGGGTGAAAATCATGCTTCAAACGGGTAATAATAGCCGGAGGTCCATGTCCAAAGAAAACATCTTTCCGATTAGCACAAACGACTTCACAAGCATAATTACATGTGTCCCAATCTCTTTTAAATTCACTCTGACAATATGGGATGCATGCCGCCTTGCATTTGTCCATGTATTCTTTTGTTTGAGCACATGCCATGCCCATCATTGATGCAATAATCAATAGGGTTACAATCGTAATTTTAGCCATGATAATACTCTTTCTATTTTCTTTGGAAAATATAGAAATTGATTTGGTTGCTCCTGATGAGTTAAGGGAGGTGAGTATATATATCTCGAAAAGAGTTTAAAAAAAAGAGAAATTTTTAGTTTTCTAATAGTGGCGTGGAGGAAAATGTGGAAAACAGAAGAGGTTGGTAAAACAATTTTTTTTTTTTTTTTTGGGTTGGGAACAAGTTTGTTGTTGAAATTAGAAAAAATTGATTTTGAAATAATATTACTATATACATTATACACTAACGATCAACGTTTGTCCTTTAAAACGATGGATAAAGTGCAGCTAAATTATGGTCGCAATGGAGTGGGATGGGCCGCAACATATCATTATTCTTTGTCATGTCTTCAATAAATAAAATAAGGTAAATATCTCACCCCCTACGTACTCTTTTTTATTAAGAGAGATTGTTATTTTTTTTTTTACTAAAATTAATATATACTATTTATCCTCTTATTATAGCCTTTCCTAACATTAAATATTTAAGGCAAAAGAAGAATAAATAGGTTATTTCAAAATATAAAATATATATCTATTAAAAGAAAAATATTCAAAAGATAAAAAACGTATAAGAAAAGTATATTATTATCAATTTTTTATTCACACTAAAACATATTTTTCTCATTTCTAATTCTTGTATTTTTTATTTTAATTTTTAACAATATGGTTTATTTAATTTATAATAATTATGGATAAAAATATATTTTAAAATAACAATAATGTTTCAAAATTATTGACTATTATAAAATAGTAAAAAAGGTAAAAGGTATATATTGATTGCAGTATGAAAGAAACTGACAATCTCTATTCTTTAAATAGTCCTTTATCTAAATAAATTTAGCAATTTCTTTCTCCTATTAGGGTTATCATAATTCATTCTATCAAAATATCTTTAATGAATAATTCAAGGTAGAATAAACAAATATCGTCTTATTTTAAATGGGGCAGCCTCTAGAGACAATTTTAAATAAATTTTAAACATAAGTTTTGAGCCATTGGATCACACTAATTTCAATGGCTTAGATTGAGGCTGACATAAATTTCTTTTTAAAAATAAAATAGTGAATCCCATTCTACACTCTCCATTTTATGAGTTCCGCTACCGTGCACCTGGCGCATGATACTCCCATTTTGTCCATATATGAGTTGTCTGTTGGATCACACACAAGCTTACTTCAATGACATGAATATATTTTTCTGGTTTTTAACATTCATTTCCCTGTTGTTTTTTAAAAAGCAAAAGAGTTAAAAATTTGACACATAATTTTAAATTATTTTAAATTTTTATATATTAATCTATTGACCCAATTTGACTCTTAGAATTAATGATAGTATAAGGACAATAACTTTTAAAACTTTTTAGAACATAAAATATTTTTTATAAAACAACATAATATCAATTTAATCTATACTAAATAATTTAAATATATAATAAAGTATATTAATTTATCAATAATATTAATCTATTTTTTGGAAACAACATAAAATCTATTTTATCAATTATAAATAATTTATATATGATAAAAATTAATTTATTAATAATAATATGACCAAATAACAATGTAAAAATTTTCATAATAATCAACTATAGTTTAGTATTTAAATATAAATAATAGGAATATACTGTTAGTGTAAATAATAGAAATATATTGGACTTACCGGTTAAAATTTTAAAGCTTCTAATTTTTTCACTTTTTAACAAATAAGAGGGACCGCAAAGTAATTTACCAAAAATTTAGGGTACCATGCACTCGGGCACTGTAGCTTCGTTCCCTTTATGGTATAACCAATATTACGAGAGAGACACAGAATCCGGGTCGGGTTCGTGGGTTTGGGTCGAACTAGTTTCTTTTGCGACAAGAATGTCCTGGAGATGACCGACATCGCACGAGCTTCCGATCAGTACCAACTTTAGCCAGGGGAGTGGCCGGAAACGGAAACGGAAACGGAATCCGGGTTGGGTTCACGGGTATTGTGATAAAGAGAGGGGGTATTTTAATACATGTGTAATATAGAATAAAAATTTGTAAATAATAAATAGTATAAGGATGCTAACTAAAATGTTTGTATAGATTCAATAGAAATTAATTTACTATTTATAAGGAAAATATAAATAAAAATGAGTAAAGGGGCCTCAATGAAAATTGCTAAAGCAGTGGTACGGTACTATTGTAGTACCGTAGTCGGATCCCTCTAAAAAAGTGAGAAACAGTAAAAAGTATGGTTCTTTTTCATCATTCGCAACTTTCATCTTATCAAAGTAAACTGGTGGGATTCCATCATGGATAGGGAAAAAAAAAAAGAAATAGAAAAAATAATATCTTACTCTTGTGCACAATAAAAACCTCACACATCTATCAATCCCATAAAATTTTTACACTCCTTGAAAATCATCATTCTAAAATCAAGTCAAATGTCGTTCAGAGAAGGAAAAAGAACCATTGTGCGGCAGGTATTACTGCCATTGTTAATTAATGATATATTGTTCGAGGCAAAAAGTAACCTACTAAAAAAATAATAAATTAAAAAGAAAAAAAATTTCGGGCATTCCATGTCATCCATAATATTGTAACCAGCATCTCAAAATCCTCTTTACGGCTTCTTAGCTTCAAACCAATCAAAAAACTTAGAATGTCTTGATCAACACTACCCTTCAGATCATCCTCAAATTTAGTAAGTTTCCAGACTTTCTTTGCCATCTTGCAGCCCACTAGTGCATGAAAAACAGTTTCCAACTTATTTTTGCAGACCTGGCACAACGGCTCCTGAATCACCTTCCTTTTCTAAAGATTTTCAGTCGAAGGAAGAAGATTTTTTGCTACCCTCCACGCAAAAATTCTGATCTTTTCAGGCAAGTTAAATAGCCATATAGTGTTCCATTGGTTCTGTGTAGCTGCTGAACTGGTCGGGTTGGCTGGAAATTTCAGACTCAATGCAATCTGATAGCCACTCTTAACAGAGTATTGGCCTTTCCTATCATAATGCCAAATTACTTTATCTTTCATTGGTCTCCTCGGCAGGGGAATTCTAACAATTGTTTCTCTATCTATTTTGGCAAAGTGTTTGTGAATCAGCTATTCGTTCCAACAATGCTCTTTATTTATCAACTCAGCAACTAAAGCATCAGCTGGTTAGCTCAGTTTGGAAATTGGTTTGAAAGTAAGGGGCCTGGGCAGCCAATTCTCCTCATGTATCAGGATGCTTTGGCCATTACCTACCCTCCATCTTGATCCTTTAGAAATAATTTGCCGGCCCCATAAAATGCTTCTCCAAATAAAGGAGGGGTTAGAGCCAAGATTTGCATTCATGAAGTCTTTGTGCTGGAAGTATCTAGCCTGCAAAATCTTTGCCACGAGGGAGTCTGGAAACTGCAAGATCCTTCAGCCTTGCTTGGCTACTAATGCTTAGTTGAAACATGAAAAGTTCCTAAACCCCATTCCATCTCTGCACTTAGCCTGACTTAGCTTATTTCATCTCGACCAGTGGACGGTCTTCTTTTCTTTTCTTGATCCCCACCACAAGTTTGCTATTATTTTCTGAATGTCATCACAAATGCCCATGGGAATTTTGAAGACGCTCATTGTATATGCGGGAATAGCTTGAGCAGCCGCCTTGATCAGAACCTCTTTGCCTCCTGCTGAGAAGAATTTGTGCTGCCAACTAAAGACTTTGTTGTAGATCTTTAGTTTGATATCGTTAAAGAAGCTACTTCTCTTTCTCCCGATCATAGATGGTAGGCCTAAGTATTTTTCGTGTCTTGAAATAATGTTGAGCTGAAAGATTTCTTTGATTATTGATGCTTGCCCATCCTGAATATTACCGCTGAAAAACATTGAGGATTTCTCAAAGTTGAACAGCTGACCTGAGGCTGCAGAGTAGCAGTCGAAGATCCTCTTCAAAATTTGGCAATCAGTAACTGAGGCTCTTGCGAATACAAGGCTATCGTCCGCAAATAATAGATCATAAATTTTAAGCTCATTCCCAAAGGACAACCCATAAATAAGCCTCTGATGCTCTGCTTGTTGGAGAAGAGAAGAGAAGGCTTCGGCACTAATGATGAATAAATACGGAGATAAGGGATACCCTTGTTTAAGACCTCTCTGAGGACGGATCACCCTGCGTACAACACCATTTATAACCACTGAGAATGACACTTAGCTTATACACCTCATGTTAGGCTGACCCCGTCCGGCGAAAACCCAAGGGACTTCATCGCTTGTTCAAGAAAATCCCATTCCAGTCTATCATATGCTTTGCTCACATCAAGCTTTAGTGCCACCAAGCCATTTTTTCTTCCTTTACAATGTCTTATCTTATGAAGACACTCGTATCATACAATAATATTATCGGTGATCAGCCGATTGGGAGTGAACGCACTTTGCATTGGTGAGATAATTTTGTGTAGTACAGATTTAAGCCTATTAGCTATTGCCTTAGCAACAATCCTATAAATAATATTGCATAGACTAATAGGCATAAAATCGAAAACTTTCCTAGGATTCCCCTTTTTTGGAATTAGGACGATATAGGTATGATTGAGAGGAGCTACATCACCTTGCTTGTTAAGAATGTGGAGGCATGTTGAGAGGACTCCTTGCTTGACAGTTTGCTAGTGCTTTTGATAGAACACTGCTGGCAAGCCATCTGGACCTGGTGCCATTGTTGGGCACATTTGTGTCAGTGCTTCTACTACTTCTTTGGATGTGAAGGGCGTCTCCAAGAGATCATTCATCTCACTAGATACTCTCCGAGACATCCCTGACAACGCAGCTACTATTTGAGCTTGATTAGGCTTGGAGGTAGTAAAAAGTTTGTGAAGTATTTGGAGAACTCATACTCCACCTCTTCGGCGTTTTCAATCCAATTTCCAGCATCATTTTCAATCCCCCAGATTCGGTTCTTTTTCTTTCTCGATGATGCCTTGTGATGAAAAAATTTCTTATTCTTGTCCCTTCCCTTAAGCCAATCCGCCTTTAAGCCAATCCGCCCTTGGGCGTTGTTTCCAATATATTTCATCGTCGGCTAATATGTTTTGGATTTGTCTTTCCACCTCTTTAATGTTATCCTCATTGACATACTGTACTCTACTGAGCCTGAGCTTGAGCTTTCGGAGGTGTTTCATTAGCTTCTCTAACTTCTTTTGTCTACCTCGAAATTCATCTTTGCTCCACAAAATCAGCCTGGCCATAGATTTCTTGGATACTTTTTGAAACAACGGAATAGGATTCTCGATATTCCAACTTCCATGCATACTCCACTCTTCCTCAATAATCTCCTTGCAAGCATCGTAAGAGCTCCACATATCTTCGTAATGGATTCGGGTTGCTCGCATTTGTTTAAAGTTCATTCCATTGCCCCTAGCTTGAACCTCCATCACCACAGGGCAATGATCAGAGGTCCATGAGTCAATATTGGTAGCTGCAGAATCTGAAAAAAAAATTGGCCTTCCATGCACTGTTACAAACAAATCTATCTAGCCTTTCCTCTACGAAAGCGGGGCCAAACCTTCCATTACTCCACGTAAAATGATACCCCTTGTATCCAACATCTAGAAGATCACAATCTCGTAGAGCTTCTCTAAAATCTGTAATTAAGCTTAACTGCCTCTCGTTTCCCCCACTCTTTTCATAAGGATGAAAAATTTCATTAAAGTCAACGAAACATAACCAGGGGCTGAAGATAAACCTGATAAACGCCTTAACAATGTCCAGGTATGCTTTCTCTGGCTCATGTTTGGATGACCATAAACTCCCGTACACCGAATTAGCTTCCCATTTTCCATTAATATCTCGGCATCGATATGATGCTTATTGAAAGATTTAACTTGCACCGTGGTTTTGGAGTTCTAAAGCAAAGCTAGGCCACCTCATTTTCTGTTACTACTCATAGCAAAACTGTTCTCAAAATTTAGTTTTCTACTGACCTCATTCATATGCATAGACATCAGCTTCGTTTCACACAAAAAAACAAGATAAAGACCATACATTTGGAGAATTTTCTTGAGAGCTAGATATATTCGGGGATTTCCCAAACCCCGAATATTCCAACTAAGTATTTTCATGGCTTCCGGCGGGGCTGGCTACCAGCCTCCGCCGATATCTCCTCTAAGTTTGAAGCTGTGAGCTTCATTTCCTCTATTGCCAACGGCTCTTGGTGCAACTCGGTTTGTTCTGTTATTGAACAAAGTTTTTTCATTTCCGCATTGCTTGGGCCATTTACTTTAGTTTTCTTTAGCTTCGAACTTGGCCATGCTACCTCGTTATTTGGCCTTTTATGAGTCCTTAGGCCTACTCTTGCTCCCTCTCATTTTTTGCAGCACGTGCATGTCTCTTCCATTTTTTTTTGTTTGACTGAGTTTGGGACACACCTGCCCCATCATACATTTTCGTTTCCTTTGTTTCCTTTTGGGATGCATTTGAGCCCACTATCTCCTTGTGTCCCTCGGCCCAGTCTGGTGTCATTTTTTCCCTCTAAGTTGAATTTGCATTCTCCGCGTTAATTCTCATATCTCTAAGTACTGTTACATTGCCAGTACTTCCTTTCTGCATTTTGCCATCGGCCTGCTTCATTACCATCATTTCTGTCACTCCCTTCATTAAATGTTGCTCACCTAACCCCTCCACCTCACTTGTCTTATCAACCTCCTTAGTTGGACCCGTTTTCTCTTTTCTAAATCCCAATCCATTTTTATCAGCCGGGTGTTGAGTTTTAGAAAGTGTATATTTATAAAGGAGAAAATCATCATTTTACACTTTAAGTCTCAATAACATCTGTAATTTTATTTATTTAAGTCTCTTGTTATTTAATTATGTGTGTTTTGTTTTAATTAAGTATTTTATGTATTTTAGGGGTATCATGGTCATTTCACAATGAATGAGAGACCGGATAGCAAAACGGACGTCACTTTTGAACTCAGGACAGTCGAAAACCTTAAGAAGAGCATAAAAGGAAAAATGACACTGTTCACACGTATGACACTATTCACGTGTGCAGATCGCATCGCATTCATGAAGTCTTGCATGTTTACTATCTGTTCGAGACGCGTTCTTCGTTCAAACCGTGTTACTGTTCAAACCGTGTTACTGTTCAAACCATGTTACTGTTCAAACCGCGTGGTCAAACCGTGTTACTGTTCACTAATGACGTGGCGCAATCTTATGCGTCCAAACTATTTTTAATCCGATGGCCATGATTCACTCAATGTATCTATAAAAAGGGAGCCTCCCCCCTAATTTGAAACCCCTGAATCCATTTTTGAGCTTAGTTTTCTGTAATTCTTTCTCCATCTTGTATTTTCTACGTATTTTAATAAATTCCCATTTTACCCTTAGTTCAATTATGAGTAGTTAATTTTCTTTCAAGCTTGGGTTGAAGGTGAAGTCTCAACATGTGTCATGGGCTTTATTTGGTAAATTTATTTCTCTTCCCCTCTAATTTCTGTGGAGGTTTTGACTTTTCGTCGACAAATAATAATAATCTTGTCTAGTTACCGCCTTGGTTTTACGGGCACCCTAGTATAAGGTTATTATTATTTGGCACGATAAGCCCTTAGCACCATATTGATTAGAGCGTGGTTCATGAGGTGTGGATTCCCCCCTCATGATTTAATTGGTAATAATAAGGATTATTTAGCCCATGATGCATGTTGATACGGATCCAGATACCCAAGTGTTTTATCTCAATAGTTTCCAGTTTAATTATTTCTGCCAATCCAATTTAAATTCCAGCATCATCTAAATCACTTCCACACAAATCCAACCACCCATTTACATAATTGATTCTACATATAATTAAAATCCACCTCCTCGTGGGATCGACACTCAACACCATTAATCTATTCTACAATAGATTCGTGCGCTTGCAAGTTCAACAAAATTTGCACAACAAGTTTTTGGCGCCGTTACCGAGGAGGTAAGTATTTTGATTTGTAGAATTAATTTTTTGTAAATAATTTTATTATTATTATTATTATTATTATTATTATTATTTTAGTTGTTTCCTTGTAATTTTTTTTTAAAAAAAGAAGTGAATTTATATTTTAGGTAAGAATTTCTTTTTCTCTTCTTTAAATTTCTGCAATTTAATTTTCAAGTTATTTTTCTTTGTAATTTTTCATTTATCTCATTAATTTATTTTTATTTTATTTCATGTATTTATTTTAGTGTATTTTGTTTTTATAGAAAGGTTGTAACAGCGCAATAAGGTTAGTATTGTAATTTCTCCTTCTTCTTTATTTTTATTTATTTTGTTCTCATTTTTATTTTCTTTGCATGCTTGGTCGTAGGTCATTATTACCTAATCTTGAACCTATAGACCTTGAATTAGAAAGAACACTTCGCACACACAAACATATTACACGTAAAGATAAAATTGAAATGGATTTGCAACAACCAGAACTATAGGAGAGGCAATTTAAGGACTACTTTAGTCCCTTACCTAATTTGAGCACATCATGCATAAGATACCCAAATGTAGCTGCTAGGAGTTTTGAGTTAAAACCTAGCGTGCTACATTGTCTCCCAACATTCTATGGCTTAGAAAATGAGGACCCATATAATCATCTGAATGATTTTCATACAATTTGTCAAACTTTTAAATATGAGAATTTTTCAGAAGATGATGTTAAACTTAGACTATTCCCATTTTCTTTAAAGGATAGAGCTCGTTCATGGTTCAATACATTGCCTGCTAATAGTATTACAACATGGGAACAAATGGCAATAAAATTTTTGAATAAATATTTCCCAGTGCATAAAACCAATGCTATTCGCAGGGAAATCTCAGAGTTCACCCAGAGAGAAGACGAGCAGTTTTTCGAAGCATGGGAGCGATTTAATGGGCTACTTTTGAAGTGTCCACATCATGGGTACGAGAAATGACACCAATGCCAATACTTCTTGGAGGGATTATTGCCAAATGTGCAAGAATGGCTAATGACAACAAGTGGAGGAGAGCTAATGTCAAAAAGTGCATCAGAAATTTGGGATTTCTTCAAGTGACAAGCGGATAATTCCCAACAGCGGAGTCGATCTCTCAGGAATACTAGAAGAATTAAAGGAGTAATTGAGGTTCACATTGGCTAGTCCAGTTCGAGAATCAAAGAAGTCAAAGAGATGGTTGAAGGTCTTTCTCGACAAATAGCATCATTATCGACTGCTAATTCAACAGAGCCACATAACTATGAATCATACTCAGATCAAGCCAATGCCATCGGTGTCATGAGGAAGCCATCAAATTACAACCCATACTCCAACACATATAACCCTGGATGGAGAGACCACCCCAATTTTTCATGGTCTTAAGGATTCCAACAGAATGGACCAGCAGCTCCAACTCCATCGATGCAACCAATCCCTCAAGTTCCTCAAGCTTCTCAGCCACCATTTAGACTATACAATCAGAACAAGAATTACTCTCAACCCAGACCATGGGAGGATTCATTCCAAAATTTCAAGAATGTTACTCAATCTACAGTCGAGCAACAGAACCGCACCATTGATGGACTACTGAATGAGATGAGAGCAGGCTTCAACTCACAAGCCATATCAGTTTCAAGCCTCGAGAAGATGGTGGGACAACTTGCTTCTTCAGTTCAGACTTTGACAATGACTGTTGAGAAAGGTAAATTTCCAAGTCAACCAGTGCCTAACCCTAAAGGAGTACATGGAGCAAGTACCAGTTTACCACAACAACATGGAGAGGTCAAAGCCGTTATGACCTTGCGAAAAAGAAAAGAAGTCGACAACAAAGTGGAGATGCCAGCGACCAAAGAAAATCAAATTGTACCCGTGAATGTTGAAGACTCACCACCGAAGAAAAAAGAAGAAACAAACCCACGAGAATACGTTCCTAAAGCTCCATTTCCTCAGAGGTTAGCTAAAGAAAAGAAGGGAAAATCCACAGGTGAGATTTTTGAGATTTTCAAACAGGTAAGTGTTAACATCCCTTTGCTTGATGCTCTAAAACAAGTTCCATCTTATGCCAAGTTTCTTAAAGACCTTTGTACTAAAAAGAGAAACATTCATGTTCAGAAAAAGGTATTTTTAACAGAAAACGTTAGTTCTATACTCCAACACAAAATTCCTCTAAAATGTAAAGACCCAGGCTCCCCCACTATCTCATGTAGTATAGGAAACCACACAATTGAGAATGTTTTGTTAGATTTAGGAGCTAGTGTAAATCTGTTGCCTTATTCAGTATTTGTCAGTATTTGTGAAACTTGGATTAGGAGAATTACACCCAACTCCAGTGGTGTTACAGCTTGCAGATCGATCCACGAAAATAGCTCGTCGTATTGTAGAGGACGTGCTTATACAGGTAGACAAATTTTATTTTCCTGTTGATTTCATTGTAATTGACACTCAACCAATACAGGATTCAATGAATCACATCCCTATTATCCTAGGACGACCATTCTTGGCAACTGCCGATGCTCACATTCAATGCAGGACTGGAAACATGCAGTTGTCTTTTGGCAATATGACCATGGAGCTCAACAGCTTCAACATTACCAAACAACCTCACAATGCAGATGATGGAATTGTTGATGTGGACTTAATTAAAGCATTAGTTGATGATAATTTTGTTTCAAACCTTAGTGATGACCCTTTACAAGCATGTTTAACTCACTTTGGTTTGAATTTTGAAGTTGACAGATCAGTCGATGAGGTCAATGCCCTACTTGACTCAGCACCATCCATGGACACTAATAAATGGAAGTCAAGAGTTGAACAACTAGCAACCCTATATCATCCAAAAACCATTGGCCAGATTGAGTTATGCAATTGAGAAATAAAAAATATATTAGAAAAGACTGTGAGAACAAACAGAAAAGACTAGATTGAAAAGATAGTATATGAGAAAGCTTATTACTTACTGGTGGAACTCAAGAATCGTGCATGCTAGGCTATTAAGAAATTCAACTTTGACATGCAACAAATTGGTTTAAAAATGTAGATTACAGTTGGCAAAAGTTATAGAGATTCACAATGATGCATATGCAAATGTTAAGAATTACAAGCAGCTGATGAAAGTCTTTTATGACAAGCATATTATGAGAAAATCTTTTCCATTAGGTCAGAATGTACTTTTATTCAATTCTTATATGCATTTATTCCCAAGTAAATCATGCTCTCGATGACCTGGTTTGTATATTTTTCACACAACTTTTCCACATGAGGTTTTTGAAATTACGAATCTAAAGAATGATGTCACTTTTAAAGCCAATGATCAAAGATTAAAGTCATATTTAGAGTACCAACCACATGAAGAAGAGATCAAAATAAATTTGAGCAACCTATCAAATCTTAATTGAGTCTTTTCTTTGGGTGATTTAACTTTTTGTCATTTCATTTTACTGATTGGAATTATTTGATTGTTTTTCACTTAAGCACGTTTGTTTAATAATTGTATTTTCTTTTATTACTTGTAATATATATCATGAGTACCCCAATAAGACAGATCATTTTCAACTGCCTTAATGAACTCTTACGTGTGAAGCGCTACCCAAGTGGCTTGCTCTAAATTTATCTTGTTTGGGATCTACGACTGCCAACATTAGCATCCCATTTTAAAGAGCTAGTAAGACAACTCAGGAACATACATGGTGATATTTATGATATGTAACTAGGACTTAAGGTAAACTCAATAAAGTGACGATGGTGAATTAACATCCGCTTTGTATATTGTGTGTTTTTATTTTGTTGTTTGCTTTCATAAGTGTTCTTTTTGCTAGATTAATTATTTTATTTAGTGTCCTGTCATTTGTTACCTCGGTTAAATGGTAGATAATAGTCTCCATGACTATTAAAGTGGGTTCAGTTGGTTTCCCACAATAACTGAAATTCTCAAGACAAGGTTTGGATAAGAACACAATTCTTGTAAAGCTTTATAAATGATTTCCTTCATTCCCTCAGGATGCACTCTTTACAATTTATAAAGCTCGGTCCGATTGCTTGCAAGTGCTTATAAGAAATAATATCCCTATTGACATCTGTTGGTTAGTTAAAGTCAGAGTACGATTGGCAAGGGAGTTACCTTTTAAATTTGTTGCTACATCCTTAGTTTTGAAAAAGGAAACTACTGCAGAAAACGAAGAGCTATATCGTTCTAAGTTTGTTGTCATAAATGTGTTGGAACAAATTGCAACAGACATCTTTATAAATCTTTGGGAATGTTGTCCGACAATAGGGAAGACAAGATTTAATTCATTAGGGATGACTTAAATAAAGAGTCATTGGATACATCCTTTCAAATCTTGAAATACATCTCAATGGATACGTACAGTGTGCAGTTTCTTAGTTTTTGCTATTATTCCAAATAAAGCATGCATGATACAGTCTTAGAAATTTGACTATAAACTACATTGTTTGCCAATTTATAAGAAAATCGGATGGGAAGCGTTTCCTTGACTTATAGAAGACGTTCGAACTGTTTTTGGATGTAAAATTAGAGAAGGATGTGAACCATGATCACAACTACCAGTATATATCTTTTTATTTTATGTTTTTTTATTATTTGCATTATTGCTTTTAATATTGTGATTTTATCTATACTTATTATTTATTTCTTTGTCGTTTACTTTTGACTTTTGAGCCATGAACTTCATTCGTCATTTGATAGAAACATTACCCCATTTATAGTTGTATATAATTATTTTTATCACTAAGACCTTTAAATAAGATCTTCTTTTTCAAATGGCTCACAAATAGTTTTTGAGAATTGTCCCAACAACAGCAACTGTGAATAGAAAATTTAAGAATATTTGTGTGCTTTCTAGCGTACATTATAAAAAATTACAAAGAGTTTGTTTAAGCAGCTATAGATCTTAGTCAAGTACTAGTCGAGAGAAAATTATACTTCGTATATGGAGAAGGTGACCGAGGGTTATCAGGACTTATCTCGGAAGCTACTTATAGTAGAAGAAGCCAAGTGCTCGGTATCATCTCGAAAATGTTAAACCATGCATGCACTTTCATTTTTTTATCAGGAGATCTTGTAACTCTAGAGTCACTGATTACATTCGCATCTTGGGCCCATTTGAACATTTATCAAAACCTCATTGGTTCTTTTAATGTTAATAACTTCTATGATGGCTTGATAACATTTCTTAAACATAAAATTAAGAATCATTTCATTCCATCCATAATGAAACAGCTCCTTATTTGTGCTCCTACTACTAATGAGCTACTTGATCTTTTACAAGTTTACTTTCCAGAATTAGATCGAGAACCTTTGCATTGGATTGGTCAACTAATGATGGTATCAGTAGTAGTAACATGAAATGCTAACTAGATTTAACCCTTTATTTGTAAATATTTTCTTGTGTTTTTACATTCAAGTGATGTCTTTTAAACTCTATTTCTTTTCTTTTAAACTCTAAATTTCACATTGAGGACAACGTCTTATTCTAGTTGAGAGGAAAGAATAATTGACAGTTGTCGAATAACTAATAGTTGTGTTGTTGTGCCTTTACTAACCTTTTCTAAATTTGCAAGCTGAAGATGTTCAAATATGAAATTTAGTTAATCTAGAAACGCATCTTCCTACTCTTGGAGTCTACTTAAAAATAAAAAAAAATTAAGGAATTTTGTGTGATCTTTTGACATTAGATTACATGATAACTTTGAAATGTTAGTAGTTGTATTATCTTTGGTTTTGAATTATGTTACCTTATGTTTGCCACTTTGTATGTTGATGTTGGTGACTAGTGTGAAATGAGAAATTTGATGGATGAAATTGATTGAACTATTTGAAGGAATAGACATGTGATAGTAAGTTCTAAGTGAGATTTTTTGGTCTGGCATGTCATTCTTTAAAGTGACTTGATTAATGTAGCTATGATAATTAATCATTTTAAATAAGTTTACTAGACTAACTTGTGTAAATGGTTGATGAAGGAGTGATTTTTTGAAGCTGGAGATAATGCTTATACTTTTATTTGACAATTATTATTAATCTTATTAAAGAAGTAAACATAATTGCCAAATAAAAAAGATTTTGATTTGGGTTTGAATTTTGTTAGATATTATCGCTTAATTGCTAAGGACTTGCAATAAGCTAGTTGGGGGGTGCATATAGTGTTGGAGAATGAATATTTATAAAGGGTGAAATCATCATTTTGCATACTAAGTCTCACTAACATTTCTACTTTATGTATTTAAATCCTTTAAAATTTGATTGCGTGTTTTTTTGTTATAAATTAATTATTTTATATATTTAAAAGGTATTTTGGTCATTAATAATTAACAAGAAATCGCACAAGAAAAAAGATAACTTTTTTTTTAGTTGAGAATAACTAAAAACCTTACAAAAGACATAAAGGGAAAAATCATAATTCTAGAATTTTGGTGAGCCCAACTGGTGTGGCATTGACCAATGATATAGTAGAATCCTGTTGCATTGATTGATGATGTGGCAACATCATATTGGATTGAAAGATGAGTTTACGATACATGCAATGTATTGAATCAACGTTAGTTGAGTTTTGGATAGACCGATGATGTGGGAGCATATTATTGGACCAAAAAAGCACACATACATTGCATGTTATTCACCGAATCTTAGCCTTGGTGATGTGTTCCATCCAATCAAAGCCTACCACATGGCGTAGTCATTAGTGTCTAAGTTGTTTTCATCTGATTGCCATGATTTATCCATTGTATCTATAAATAAAGGACTCCCTATTTAATTTAATAGCTTTGGTCCAAATTTGATCTCTACTTTATGTAGTTCTCTTTCCATCTTGTATTTTCTAGGTATTTTAGTATAAAATTACCATTTTACCCCAAGTTTAAAATAAGTGGCTAATTTAGTTTCAAGCTTGAACTGAAAGTGAAGCCTCAACATGATCCATGAGCTTAATTTGGTAAGTTTATTAACTCTTTCTCTCTCTTATTTTTGTGGATTTTTTTGACTCATAGTTGACAAATAATAATAATCTTGTCTCGATTTTGCATGGTATACCGGCTCCCTGGCACAAGATCATTATTGTTTGGCACAATAAGCCCTTAATACTATATTTATTAGCGAGAAACTCCCCTATAATATTAGGGGTTCATCTTAACTCAATGTCGATGGAGAATGCATCGAAGTTATTTAGAGGACGGTCTTGCCACATTGCCGATAAAAGGATTATTAAATAAATAGCACATTGCATACTTGACACCACATTTAGAAAAAGATTATTTCCCTCTGGCATGATGAGTGCTTGGTATTTTATTTACCAGAATGAGAATTATAAGAAATGGAAATTTCCTCTCATAAATTAATTGTAACTAAAAAATATATATTAAGCCTGTGGTGAAGTATGTATGAATCCAAAGACTCAAGTGTTTTATTTGAATTGTTTCATCTTTAATTTATTCTGGCCATCTTTTTAATTTAAGTCTCAGTACTACTAAAAAATCACATCCAAACAATTTACATATAAACTTGGAAATTAACCTTACACATAATTAAATCTATCACCTCATGGGATTAATACTTATCACTATTAATCTATGCTACAATAGATTTAAGTGCTTGCAAGTACAATAAAATTTGCACAACAACATACTACTATTACTTTAATATAACACAATGAAAAACATGGTTGCCTTCAAATCTTCTTTTTTTGTGAAAAAGATAACCTTTACCTAAGCAACATGTTCATAAAATACAAATTAAGATAACATTTATCAACATATAACTACATGTCACTGAAATTTGATATGAAACAAGAAAAAATAGATAACACTACAAACAAGAAAAACAATGAAAAAATAAAAGTTGGTTTGTAAGGTGATGAAATATAATTATAACCATCAAAAGCAAAACCAGACAACCCTATTTCAATATTTTTTTTTCTCTCTCTCTCATAGCTATAATAGTAAAAAATGACAAATCTTTCCTATTTTTCTCACTTTGCGCAAGTAAAAGTTTACTTGTCAAATGGAGAAAAAAATCCAGGATACTACTTTTGCTTTGCCTTTTCCTTTTATGGGTTTACAAGTTTTCACATATATGCAGAAATGAGGAAGCATGGGTTGCAACTGCCTTGCACCCTACCTCCTCATGTAGGCCTTGTTCTTGGGGTGCTTATATACTCCAAAACGCGTCTTGCTAATTAAGATGTAGATCACCCCTTATAAACCTATCATCTCTCTCGTGCTTTGCCAATGTGGGATTTGCCTAGGGTGTTACATACACTCCTATTAGGGACTTAGTGTCTTCGCTGAGGTTTGTCCCACCATTGCTCAAGAGAACACACAGAGTCACTCTGATACTATCTATTAGGACCCTACCCAGACCTGGCAAGATATTGTCCGCTTTGGGTCTAAACAAGGCTTGTACGATTTTGTTTCTAGGGCGCCCATACACCCTAAAACACGTCTTGCTAATTAAGGTATCGATCACCCCTTATAAATCTAACATCTCTTATGTGCTTTGCCGATATGGGATTTGCCTAGGGTGTTACATACACTCCTCTGAGGGACTCAACGTTCTCACTGAGATTTGTCTCATTATCGTTTAAGAGGACACGCGGAGCTGCTCTGATACCATAATGTCATGACCCAAACTATACCTGGCAAGATATTGTCCGCTTTGGGCCTCAACAAAGCCCACACGGCTTTGTTTCTGGGGCGTCCATACAACCCAAAATGCGTCTTGCCAATTAAGGTGTGGATTACCCCTTATAAACCCAGCCTCACAAAAACAAACAAAGAGCAACCTCGTCAGCACCTTACATAATCTCAACTTTCATTGTCCATCTCCAACTCTATTAGCTTCAACCTTTACAAATCACAAATAAAAAAAGCTTCACTCTCTCTATCTTTATCATCAAATGCAACTTTGTAACCAAACCAATTATCTCATGAAGTCATTTAATCAGTCACTTGCTCACAAACTCTCCAAAATATAGAATTTTACTTAACACTTAGGGCCTAAAAAAAATTAGATGGAAAAAGAAGAACAAAAGCTGGAATTAAAGGTTTAGGTTGCAATCCTCTAGTTCGCGTGATGATGTCAGGGAGTGGACGGTTCGCATCACATCACACAGTCTTTATTCATGGTCATGGTGGCCAGATCAATTTCGATCAATGGGTCTGTGATTTGGGTGTTTGTTGAGTGTTAGAAAGTGTATATTTATAAAGGAGAAATTCATTATTTTACACTTTAAATCTCACTAACATCTCTAATTTTATTTATTTAAGTCCTTTGTTATTTAATTATATATATTTTGTTTTAATTAAGTATTTTGTGTATTTTAGGGGTATCATGGTCATTTCACAATGAACGAGATTTCAGATAGCAAAACGGACGTCACTTTTGAACTCAGGACAGTCGAAAACCTTAAGAGGAGCATAAAAGGAAAAATGGCACTGTTTACACGTACGACACTATTCACATGTACGGTACTGTTTATGGATACTGTTCACGACACTGTTCAGACCGCGTTATTGTTCAAACCGTATGCAAACCGTGTTACTGTTCAAACCGCGTGGTCAAACCCGTGGTCAAACCGTGTTATTCTTGTTCCGATGACGTGGCGCAATCCTGTGCATCCAAACTATTTTTAATCCGATGGCCATGATTCACTCAATGTATCTATAAAAAAGGGGTCTCCCTCCTAATTTGACACCCCTGAATCCATTTTTGAGCTTAGTTTTCTGTAATTCTTTCTCCATCTTGTATTTTCTACGTATTTTAATAAATTCTCATTTTACCCCTAGTTCAATAATGAGTAGCTAATTTTCTTTCAAGCTTGGGTTGAAGGTGAAGTCTCAACATGTGTCATGGGCTTTATTTGGTAAATTTATTTTCTCTTCCCCTCTAATTTTTGTGGAGGTTTTGACTTTTCGTCGATAAATAATAATAATTTTGTCTAGTTACCGCCCTGGTTTTACTGGCACCCTAGTATAAGATTATTATTATTTGGCACGATAAGCCCTTAGCACCATATTGATTAGAACGTGGTTCATGAGGTGTGGATTCCCCCATCATGATTTAATTGGTATTAATAAGGATTATTTAGCCCATGATGCATGTTGAGGTCAAAGCTGTCATGACCTTGCGAAAAGGAAAAGAAGTCGACAATAAAGTGGAGATGCCAGCGACCAAAGAAAATCAAATTGTACCTATGAATGTTGAAGACTCACCACCGGAGGAGAAAGAAGAAACCAACCCACAAGAATACGTTCCTAAAGCTCCATTTCCTCAGAGGTTAGCTAAAGGAAAGAAGGAAAAATCCACAGGTGAGATTCTTGAAGTCTTCAAACAGGTAAGTGTTAACATCCCTTTACTTGATGCAATAAAGCAAGTTCCATCTTATGCCAAGTTTCTTAAAGACCTTTGCACTAAAAAGAGAAACATTCATGTTAAAAAAAAAGCATTTTTAACAGAAAATGTTAGTTCTATACTCCAACACAAAATTTCTCTGAAATGTAAAAACCCAGGCTCCCCCACTATTTCATGTAGTAGAGAGAACCACACAATTGAGAATGCTTTATTGGATTTAGGAGCTAGTGTTAATCTCTTGCATTACTCAGTATTTGTGAAACTTGGATTGGGAGAATTACACCCAACTCCAGTGGTGTTACAGCTTGCAGATCGGTCCACAAAAATATCTCGTGGTATTGTGGAGGACGTGCTTTTCCAGGTAGACAAGTTTTATTTTCCTGTTGATTTCATTGTAATTGACACTCAACCAATACAGGATTCAAGGAAGCATGTCCCCATTATCCTAGGCCGACCTTTCTTGGCAACTGCGGATGCTCACATTCAATGCAGAACTGGAAATATGCAGTTGTCCTTTGGCAATATGACCATGGAGCTCAACATCTTCAACATTGCCAAACAACCTCACAATGCAGATGATGGAATTGTTGACGTGGATTTAATTGAAGCATTAGTTGATGATACTTTTCTTTCAAACCTTAGTGATGACCCTTTACAAACATGTTTAACTCACTTTGGTTTGGATTTTGATGTTGACAGATCAATTGATGAGATCAATGCCTTACTTGACTCAGCACCAGCCATAGACACTAATAAATGGAAGTCAAGAGTTGAACAACTAGCACCATCAGAGAAGAAAATCATCCCATCATCAGAGTCACCACTGAAACTCGAGCTCAAACCATTACCCAACACTTTGGAATATGCGTTCTTGGGAGAAAAAAGCACTCTACCGGTAATTATCTCATCATCCCTAAATGACGAACAAAAAGGTAAGTTGTTGGATGTGTTAAAAGAGCACAAAGGAGCATTAGGATGGACCATAGCTAACATAAAAGGTATAAACCCAGTAGACTGCATGCATTACATTCACCTTGATGAAAATGCTAAATCTACTAGGGAAATGCAACGTCGGTTAAATCCTAACATGAAAGAAGTCGTTAGAACGGAAGTCCTTAAGCTATTAGATGCAGGTATCATCTACCCCATTTGTGATAGTTCATGGGTCAATCCTGTGCAAGTGGTCCCCAAAAAGTCAGGAGTCACAGTAGTTACCAATGCTGATAATGAATTGATACCCACTAGAGTGACTACAGGATGGCGTGTATGCATTGATTATAGAAAGTTAAATTCTGTCACACGTAAAGACCATTTTCCTTTACCATTTATTGATCAAATGCTTGATAGATTAGCAGGCCATGAGTTTTATTGCTTTCTAGATGGCTATTCAGGATATAATCAGATTCCCATAGCACCAAAAGATCAAGAGAAAACCACTTTCACTTGCCCTTTTGGCACTTTTGCATATAAGAGGATGCCATTTGGATTATGTAATGCACCTGCTACATTTCAACGATGCATGTTAAGCATTTTTTCTGATATGGTTGAACGATTCCTTGAAGTCTTTATGGATGACTTTACTGTCTTTGGTGACTCATTTGATCAATGTTTACATCATCTAACACAAGTTTTGCAGAGATGTATAGAGAAGAATTTGGTCTTAAATTGGGAGAAGTGCTATTTTATGGTAAATCAAGGTACTGTTCTTAGTCACATAATTTCGAGCAAAGGTATTGAGGTTAACAAAGCCAAGGTGAATCTCATTTCCAATCTTCCTCCACCTAAAACAGTCAGAGAAGTAAAATCTTTCCTTGGGCATGCTGGTTTTTATAGACGTTTTATTAAGGATTTTAGCAAAGTTTCTAGACCCTTATGCAATCTACTTGCTAAGGATGTACATTTTATCATTGATGATTCATGTCTTGTAGCATTTGAAAAGCTAAAGCATTTGTTGACAACATCACCCATCATTCAGCCACTAAACTGGAGCTTACCATTTGAGCTTATGTGTGATGCATCTGATTATGCAGTAGGAGCAGTATTAGGACAAAGAGTAGATCGAATTCCCCATGTTATTTACTATGCTAGTATGACATTAAATGATGCACAGTTGAACTATTCAACTACTAAAAAAGAAATGCTAGCAGTAGTGTTTGCATTAGAAAAATTTCGATCTTATCTCATTGGTTGTAAAATTATTGTGTTCACAGATCATGCTGCTCTGAAATATCTTCTCACAAAGAAAGATGCAAAAGCTAGACTAATTCGTTGGGTGTTGCTTTTGCAGGAATTTGACTTGGAATTCAAAGATAAGAAAGGGACAGAAAATGTTGTGGCTGACCATCTCTCTCGTCTCCACTTCGACACAATCACAGAACCCTTAACATTAAATGAGTCCAGATGAACAATTAATGAGTGTGGAAGTATTACCTTGGTATGCTGATATAGTTAATTATCTTGTTACATGTAAACTTCCAGAGCATTGGACCAAGCAAGACAGGGCCAAATTTTTTGCGGAAATAAATAATTTTTTCTGGGATGACCCCTATCTGTTCAAGTATTATGCAGATCAAATTATTCGACGATGTGTCCCAGAGAATGAAGTTCATAACATCCTTTCGTTCTACCATGAACAAGCTTGTGGAGGCCATTTAAGAGCTAAGAAAACCGGGACTAAAGTTCTACAATGTGGTTTCTATTGGCCAACTATATTTCGAGATGCTTACACCTTTTGTTCTTCATGTGATAGGTGTCAACGAATGGGGAGCATTACACGAAGGAACATGATGCCACTAAATCTAATTTTAGTGGTTGAGATTTTTGATGTATGGGGTATTGACTTCATAGGACCCTTTCCCCCATCTTTTGGCCATCAATACATATTGGTTGCTGTTGACTATGTTTCGAAATGGGTAGAGGCAATTCCATGCAGAACCAATGATCATAAAGTGGTGATAGGGTTTTCGAAGAGCAACATTGTTTCACGCTTTGGATTCCCTCGAGCAATAATCAGTGATGGTGGTACCCACTTTTGCAACAAATCATTCAAAGCACTTTTGACAAAGTACTCCATCACTCATAAAGTGGCGACTCCGTATCATCCGCAAACCAGTGGCCAAGTTGAGATCTCCAATCGAGAAATAAAGTACATATTAGAAAAGACGGTGAGCCAGACAGAAAAGATTGGTCATTGGACTCGATGATGCACTATGGGCATATAGAACGGCTTTCAAGACCCCGATTGGGATGTCACCCTACAGGCTAGTGTATGGAAAAGCTTGCCACCTACCTGTGGAACTCGAGCATCGTGCGTACTGGGCCATCAAGAAATTCAATTTTGACATTCAGCAAGCTGGCTCAGAAAGACGATTACAGCTGGCAGAACTTGAAGAAATTCGTAATGATGCATACAAAAATGCCAAGGTTTACAAGCAGCGAATGAAAGTCTTTCATGATAAGCAGATTATGAGAAAATCTTTCACTACAGGTCAGAAAGTACTTTTATTCAATTCTCGTTTGCACCTATTCCCAGGTAAGTTGCGTTCTCGATGGTCTGGCCCCTTTATTGTTCATACTGTTTTTCCACATGGGGCAATTGAAATTAAGGACCTAAAGAACGGTGTCACGTTTAAAGTTAATGGTCAAAGATTAAAGTCATATCTAGAATACCAACCACATGGAGAGGACACCGAAATAAATTTAAGTGACCCACCAGATTTGAATTAAGATTTTTCTTTTCGGTGATTTGATTTATTTATTTATTTTCTTCTGCTAATTGAAATCATTTGTGCATAAGTGTGTTTGTTTAAGCATTAAGTTTTCTTTTATCACTTTTAATCATGAGACAGTTCCTCTTGAACATCCTTAGAAGACTTCAACGTGTCCAATCTCATCTTAGAGGTTAGATACGATTTTGTAAAACACATCGTATTTGGAAGCTACTGTTAACACAAATATTTCTTTAATATTGTTTTGATGATAACAAACTTGATGAAGATTTGGTAATTCTTTAAAAGTCCAAAATTTCTATACTCTTTCAAAACATAATTCTCATACCATAAAGGTTTTTATATTCTATAAAAAATGATTTAATAAGCAATAGCATCAAATTGAAAAACCTTGAGTATTTTGAAAATAGTAAAAAACGAGAGTATTTTGAAAAAGGTCAATAACGGCTCGTCGACATTCCTCAATAACGGTTCGCCGATATCGAACAGAACTGAGAAATCAGTTTCTGTAAGATAACGGCTCGCCGACATTTTTGATAATGGCTCGCCGACTTTAAACAGAACTGAATCTTAGTCTCTGGAAACCGACATGTTGATAACGGCTCGCTGACCTGGAATGGAATTGTGAAATTAGCTTCTGGAAAATAACGGCTCGCCGACATCAAACAGAATGAAAATCCGACATGAAGATAACGGTTCGCCGACCTGGAATGGAATTGTGAAATTAGCTTATGGAAAATAACGGCTCGCCGACATTCTTGATAACAGCTCGCCGACTTCAAACAGAAAAGAAGTTTTAGCTTCTGGACAATAACGGCGATCCGACATCTCTATAACGGCGATCCGACATTTTGAAAATCCAGCCCAACGGTCATATTGACCAGTCAAACGGCGATCCGACATCCTACTAACGGTGATCTGACAGTGAGCAAAAAGTGAATAACGGCTAGTTTTCAGCTCCAACTATAAATAAGCTCATTCAAATTCAAACAACTCTTGATCACAACACTACCATTGAGCTTATATTCGTGAACAACCTTCATAGAGCTTTAAAAACATATTCTTGCTTTATCTATCTCATACGTTGGGCTTTGATTTGTAATCTTAAATATTATGTGAGAGAAAAACAATTTGTAATCTTTTGTTTTTGAGTGATTGTAAGTGTTGGGATACACTTGGGTTAAGAGATTGGGGATTATCTCTTATTGTAAAGGTTTATTGACACCTAGGAAGTCAATTGTAAGCATTTGAAGCCTTGGTGGCTTGCTTAGTGGAATCCTCTAGCCCGGAAAGCTTGAAGGCGTGGACGTAGGCGAGGTTGGCCGAACCACGTAAAAATCTCGTGTTTGAATCTCTTTTCCCTTATCTTTTTACATAGTGTGATAAATTTATTTGTTATTGCTTTGAATTCATTTTAGTTTAACATTGAGTTATTGTTTCATATTTCAATAATTTTTTTTTGGAAATCCAATTCACCCCCCCTCTTGGGTTGCATAACTAGAATTTCATTTGGTATCAGAGCTTGGTTCTCTTGTTAGGACTTAACCGTCTAGAGTAAAAGATCCATGGCAATCCAAAATGATTCAACCTTTAGGGAAGGACAATCCACAACTAGACCACTGTTCTTTGACGGGAATGACTACCCATATTGGAAAACTAGGATGAGAATTTATTTACAAGCACTAGACTATGAAATTTGGGAAGTTGTATGTGATGGTCCATTCATGCCTTTGACTAAAAACGAAGTAGGGGAATATATCCCAAAACCTTCACGGGAATGGAATGATTTGGAGAAGAGAAAAGCTTCTCTAAATTCCAAAGTTATAAATGCCTTATTTTGTGCACTTGATAAGAAAGAGTTTCATAGAGTGTCCAGTTGTGAAAGTGCAAATGAAATTTGGCACAAACTTGAGGTCGTGTATGAAGGCACGAATCAAGTGAAAGAGTAAAAAATAAGTAGGTACACTCGACAATATGAATTATTCCAAATGGAACAAAATGAGAGTGTATATTCTATGTATACTAGATTCACGGACATAGTGAACACTTTAGGAGCCCTAGGAAAAATCTTTTCTAATAGCGAGAAAGTTAAGAAAATCATGAGGTCGCTTCCTAAAGAATGGAAACCAAAAAGGACTGCCATTGAGGAAGCCAAAGATTTAAATGTTTTACCTATTGATGATTTAATTGGCTCTCTCATTTCATATGAAGAGGATTTGGCAGCAGAAAAAAGGCATGAGGAAAAGAAGAAAAGCATCGCTCTCAAAGCTTCAAAACATGAGAGTGATGAGGAAAGCGAGATGGATGATGAGGAACTGGCAATGTTGGCTAGAAGATTCAGAAAATTTTACAAGAAGAATAATGAGCAGAGAAAGTTCAGAGGTTACAAGAATAAAAAGGAGAAGAAAGAACCAATCACTTGCTATGAATGCAAGAAGCCCGGACACATACGACCGGAATGTCCTCTCCTCAACAAACTCAAAAAGAAAGTTATGGTGGCCACATGGGATGATAGCGATGAGGAAACAAGTGATGAGGAAGAGCAACAAGAAATGACAAACTTAGCTCTCATGGCCGTTGGAGAAGAATCATGTGATGAACTTGATGAGGTAAGCAGTCTTCCTACATATAATGAATTACATGATGCCTTTAAAGAATTGCATGATGAATTGATGAAGATGGGTAAAAAGAATGTTTACCTTAAAAAGAAAATGGTAGAGCTTAAAAATGAAAATGAATCATTTAGTGAAAAGATCAGTTGCCTAGAATTGGAAAATAAAACATTGCATGATAAAGTTACATTATTTGAGAATTTTAGCACATCACATGAGCATTTAGAATCACATGTGAATGACTTGAAAAATGAAAATGAAATGCTTAGAAAGAAGAGCAATGATCTAAATGAGATTGTGCTGAAATTTACAAATGGGCAAAAGATGTTGGATAACATGCTTAACTCTAAAAAATGTGTATTTGATAAAGGAGGACTTGGGTATAAGCCTAATTTAAAGCAAAAATATTATAAGAATTATTTTGTTAAAGCTATCTCCACAAGTGATCATAAAATTGTTTGTCATTATTGTAATCAAAATGGTCACATGAAATATAGATGTCCTGTGAAAAGAAATGCATATTATGGTGTCAAATGCATTTGGGTTCCAAAAGGAACCGTTACTAACTCTCAAGGATCCAAAAAGGTTTGGGTACCTAAAACTAAGGACTTTTTCTGCAGGGCTTGAAGAAGAAGAATAAGTGGTACTTGGACAGCGGTTGTTCAAGACATATGACAGGGAATTATTCTTGGTTTTCAAGTTTTACCAAGATCGAAAATGGTGGAGAAGTATCATTTGGAGATAATTCAAAAGGAAAAATTCTCGGAATTGGTAATGTTGGTAAAATTTCCTCAACTCTAATTGAAAATGTGTGCTTAGTTGAAAATTTGAAACACAATTTGATTAGCATTAGTCAATTGTGTGACAAGGGTTATAAAGTTGCTTTTGATAAATCAAGATGTGTTATTGAGAATGCATGTGATGGGAAAATTCTGTTTGTTGGAAATAGATATGGTAATATTTATACAATTGACATAGAATGTGCATCCAATCATGATAAATGTTTTTCCGCATTGCATCATGATGGTTGGCTGTGGCATAGAAGATTAGGTCATGCTAGTATGGATTTGATTTCAAAAATTGCGAAAAATGATTTGGTTAAAGGTCTTCCAAAAATCAATTTTCAAAAAGATAAAATTTGTGAAGCTTGTCAATTTGGAAAACAAATCAAAACTTCTTTCAAAAGCAAGAAAAATATCTCTACTTCAAAACCTCTTCAATTACTTCACATAGATTTATTTGGTCCTTCTAGATATGCTAGTTTAAGTGGCAAATATTATGCTTTTGTAATTGTGGATGATTACTCTAGATTCACATGGGTATTGTTCTTAACTAATAAGGATGATGCTTTTGATGCATTTAGAATTTTCTGTAAAAAGGTTCAAAATGAAAAAGGTTATTCAATTACTTGTATTAGAAGTGACCATGGTGGAGAATTTGAAAATCATGCATTTGAGAAGTTTTGTAATGAGTTTGGCATTGAGCATCAATTTTCATCACCTAGGACTCCTCAACAAAATGGAGTTGTAGAAAGAAAGAATAGGTCTATTCAAGAAATGGCTAGGACCATGCTAAATGAAAATTCTTTGCCAAAATATTTTTGGGCCGAAGCGGTTAACATCGCATGTTATGTTTTGAATCGTGTGTTGATTAGACCTAATCTTAATAAAACTCCATATGAGCTTTGGAAAGATAGAAAACCCAACATTGGCTATTTCAAAGTTTTCGGATGCAAATGTTTTGTTTTGAACACAAAAGATAATCTAGGTAAATTTGATTCAAAATCTGATGTTGGTATTTTTCTTGGCTATTCAAACTCAAGCAAAGCTTATAGAGTTTACAATAAAAGAACTTTGGTTGTAGAAGAATCTATGCATGTCACTTTTGATGAGTCTAATCCCTCCTCTGCGGAGAAAGGAGTTGTTGATGATAATGCAGAAGAAGAACATCAAGAAGAATCATCAAATAACAACCAAAAGGATGCACCTCATGGAATTCAAGAAGAGCATCATAAAGAAACAAATGCAGAGCAAAATGGAGGTAATTCTTAAACACTCCCCAAGGAGTGGAGGTATGTCTCTTCTCACCCTACAGATGTAATTTTAAGAGATCCCTCACGAGGTGTTACGACTAGATCATCACTTAGGAACACTTGTGAACATGCTGCATTTATTTCTCAAATTGAACCAAAATCCCTTGCGGATGCTGAAAATGATGAGTCGTGGATTATGGCAATGCAAGAGGAGTTGAATCAATTTGAGAGAAACAATGTATGGGAATTAGTCCCTAATCCGGAACATCAATCCGTTATAGGTACTAAATGGGTATTTAGAAACAAAATGGATGAATCCGGTGTGGTTGTAAGAAATAAAGCTAAATTAGTGGCTCAAGGTTACAACCAAGAAGAAGGAATTGATTTTGATGAAACATTTGCACCTGTAGCTAGATTAGAATCTATTAGGATGTTGTTAACATTTGCATGTTATAAAGATTTCGTTTTATTTCAAATGGATGTCAAAAGTGCTTTCTTAAATGGCTATATTATGGAGGAAGTGTATGTCAAACAACCTCCTGGTTTTGAAAATGAAAAATTTCCAAATCATGTTTACAAATTATCGAAAGCATTGTATGGTTTAAAACAAGCACCTAGAGCATGGTATGATAGGCTTAAAAATTTCTTGTTGAACAACGGTTTTTCGATGGGAAAAGCAGATACAACTCTTTTTATTAAGAATAAGAATCAAGATATACTTGTTGTTCAAATTTATGTTGATGATATTATTTTTGGTTCTACTAATGAATCTTTGTGCAAAGAGTTTTCATCTTGTATGAGTCAGGAATTTGAGATGAGTATGATGGGAGAACTGAAATATTTCCTTGGACTTCAAATCAAGCAAAACAATGAGGGAATTTTCATAAACCAAGCGAAATATGTCAAAGATTTGCTAAAAAGATTTGGCATTGATGACTCAAACACCAAGAGCACTCCAATGAGCACAACGATTAAGCTTGACAAAGATGAAAAAGGTAAAGAAGTTGATATTAAAAAATATCGAGGTATGATCGGCTCTTTACTTTACTTAACCGCAAGTAGACTCGATATCATGTTTAGTGTATGTTTGTGTGCAAGATTTCAATCATGTCCCAAGGAATCTCATTTGCTTCTTTGTTAAAAGAATTTTTCGTTATTTGAGTGGAACCATAGATCTTGGTCTTTGGTATCCTAGAGGAACACATATAGATTTAACTTGTTATTCAGATGCCGATTTTGCTGGTTACAAAGTTGATAGGAAAAGTACTAGTGAAACTTGCTATTTTCTTGGTCATTCACTTGTTTCATGGTTTAGCAAGAAACAAAATTCGGTTGCACTCTCAACCACTGAGGCGGAATATATTGCCGCAGGAAGTTGTTGTGCACAAGCCCTTTGGATAAAACAAACTCTTAGAGACTATAACATTAATCTTGAACAAATTCCTATCAAGTGTGATAATACTAGCGCCATAAATCTTTCAAAGAATCCTATTCAGCACTCTAGAACCAAGCATATAGAAATAAGACATCATTTCTTGAGAGATCATGTTCAAAAGGGAGACATTGCATTAAAGTTTATTTCTACAGAAAAACAACTTGCCGATATATTTACTAAACCTCTTGGTGAAGAACAATTTTCAAAAATTCGGCATGAACTTGGGATGATGAAATTTTCACATTAACATTTCTATTCATGACATTAAATCTACAAAATTGTCTGATTGATTGATATTTTGATGTTTTAATAGCTATGAAATGCTTAAGCATGATAAACAAGTGATGAGTTTGCTTTATTGATTCATGAATGTTTCTATGAATTGAATTCATGTAAAACATTTTTGAATGTATGTAAGTTTATGAATCATGCATTAAAATGGCCTATAAAACATTTTTAGATCAATTAAATGATCTTGAAATGTATTATTTGTCGGCCAAATACTAAACTAGATGTGCGAAATCATAAGTTGTAGAAAACGGATTGCCGTTATTTCAATAAACGGCTAACCGTTTTCGGGCAGAAATCTTGGCAAGCATTCTGGACGCTGTCGGTTCGCCGATATCTCAGATAACGGCTTACCGTTTTCGAAAGAAAATTTGATACACATTCTGGACACTATCGGCTCGCCGATATGTCTATAACGGCTCGCCGATATCACGCGATAAGTGAACATGACTCGTCTTCTTCCTCACTTCTTATGTTCACTGTTTTTCTCTCTCTCTCAACCCGCGACTGCTCACGATTTTCTTTCTCAAATCAGCCATTCCTTCAGTCATTTTGAGTCGATTTGAAGGTCTGGAAAACTTTCTCATCATCTTTAGCATCCTTTTAACCGATCAAAATTCGTTTTTAAAGCTAGAAATTGAAAAATCCCAAAATCAAAACCCTAGAACTCGCGACAGCATCCTTGTCCAAATTGGCTCAAATTTCTTTCAAATTTCGTTCACTATCTCTCTTTAAACCCTCCATCTCTCTTTCTATTCGTTTATTTTCTTCCAAAAACAACAATGGCTTCACGACCAAGGCGTGCCCGAACCAAAAATGCTGCCCCACATGACCCCAGTCCTCCTCGGCTCCCTTCTCAGGACTTCGAAAGTCTCCATTTTCGCAATGCTGACTCCGCTCAGCGTTTTCACGATAAGTTCATGGGAAAACTGGTAACTCCCTCCTTTTATCTTGATATTGAAGAATTTTCCGATATTACTATTTGCGGGAGTAGTATTACGCACATGCTTAGGCATTGGAATGAGGCCTTTAGTATAGAAGAACGTGTTTATGAAAATCTTGTGCGTGTCTTTTATTCCAATATGGAACTATCCCCCTCTAGGCAATATCGTGTTATTACATATGTAGGAGGAGTTCGTATTGAGTTTAATGAGGAAGAATTGTGTCGTATTCTTGGGATTCGTTACGGAGGCATCGATATTTATACCACTAGGAAGGAGCTTGATTTTAGTGAATTCCGTCATAAGGATGGAGTACGGAACATTTGTAGACGTTGAGATCTATCCAATGACATATGTTCTCTGTCCTTTAGGTCTCAGCTTCTTCCATTTCAGGTTCGAGTTATCCACATCATCCTCTAACATATGGTCACACCTAGACAGGGTCATACCGATGAGGTGACTAGGTTAGATGTCGGTATACTAGACTCCCTCATCCGTACACGAAATGTGAGCTTATCCTACATTATCCTTCGTCATATGTTGTCCACTCCTAAAGTGACCAACCGGTCTCTTCCATATGGCAGCATTATTATTAGGATTTTGAGACATTTTGATGTTCCTATCACTGAACCCGTGTATGTCGAGACCCAAAAAGTAGGTCGAGATATTATGTCTGCGATAGGTTTCTTTAAGAAACGTGGGCAGTGGGTAAAAACAACCTCCTCTAAGAATGAAGACACCTTACTTGCCCCAGAGGATAATCGCATGCTCAACGATATCTATTCCGCGGATGAGCTACCCGACTTTCGCCTTGGAGCTAGACCACGTGTCCCTCGCCGAGCAGCAGCAGCAGCACCACCAGCAGCAGCAGCAACATCAGCAGCAGCAGCATCTTTTCAGGATGATGTGCCAACCGAGCCGACTGTGCCTCCTGCCGCATCCTCTACTCATGAGGACCGTCTTCAACAGCTCTTCAACAGAGTTGACACTCTCTCCCAGCAGCAGCAGCAGCTCCACTCTGACTTCACAACTTTTCGGCAGTAGGTGCTTGATCAGCAGATGGAGTTGATTGCTGGGCAGCGCCGTATTCTTGGTCATCTCGGCTATGATCCCGGGAGTTCCTCTTCACAGCCCCCACTCTAGTTTCTGCACATATGCATTTCGCACAAACATTGTTCATCTCATGCACTTTGTCTATTGCCATTTGCTTTTTGATGGAGATTTGAACCTTGTTTATGATTGTGATTGAGTTTGTTGGATATTTGAATTTTGTGTATGATTGTGTTTATTTTTGATGATATGACTATTTTTTGAGTATGTTGATGAAGATTGTGTTGGATTGTAAGGTTGTTGCTAAATTGGAGTTCATATGGAAGTGTTTTAACTGTTTTATTTTTGAGGATATGTTCAGTTTTTGAGGGGAAGTTCTGCCAAAAATTTCGCAAAATATGGGTAACTTCAATTTTTATCTACATCGCACTCATTTCTTTTTGATGCTGAAGGGGGAGAATATTTTAAAAAGTATTAATAAAATATTTGATTTGAGTTTAAGTATGGTTAAAAAGTGTGGATAAAAATAGGGGGAGCTAAACTCTTTTTCAAAGGGGGGCACATATTTAGGGGGAGGAATATTGAACAAATATTTTTTTCTTAAAGTTTGTCATCATCAAAAAGGGGGAGATTGTTAACACAAATATTTCTTTAATATTGTTTTGATGATAACAAACTTGATGAAGATTTGGTAATTCTTTAAAAGTCCAAAATTTCTATACTCTTTCAAAACATAATTCTCATACCATAAAGGTTTTTATATTCTATAAAAAATGATTTAATAAGCAATAGCATCAAATTGAAAAACCTTGAGTATTTTGAAAATAGTAAAAAACGGGAGTATTTTGAAAAAGGTCAATAACGGCTCGCCGACATTCCTCAATAACGGTTCGCGATTTTTGAGAAATTAGTTTACGTAAGAAGATAACGGCTCGCCGACATTTTTGATAACGGCTCGCCGACTTTAAACAGAACTGAATCTTAGTCTCTGGAAACCGACATGTTGATAACGGCTCGCCGACCTGGAATGGAATTGTGAAATTAGCTTCTGGAAAATAACGGCTCGCCGACATCAAACAGAATGGAAATCCGACATGAAGATAACGGTTCGCCGACCTGGAATGGAATTGTGAAATTAGCTTCTGGAAAATAATGGCTCGCCGACATTCTTGATAACAGCTCGCCGACTTCAAACAGAAAAGAAGTTTTAGCTTATGGACAATAACGGCGATCCGACATCTCTATAATGGCGATCCGACATTTTGAAAATCCAGCCCAACGGTCATATTGACCAGTCAAACGGCGATCCGACATCCTACTAACGGCGATCTGACAGTGAGCAAAAAGTGAATAACGGCTAGTTTTCAGCTCCAACTATAAATAAGGTCATTCAAATTCAAACAACTCTTGATCACAACACTACCATTGAGCTTATATTCGTGAACAACCTTCATAGAACTTTAAAAACACATTCTTGCTTCATCTATCTCATACATTGGGCTTTGATTTGTAATCTTAAATATTGTGTGAGAGAAAAACAATTTGTAATCTTTTGTTTTTGAGTGATTGTAAGTGTTGGGATACACTTGGGTTAAGAGATTGGGGATTATCTCTTATTGTAAAGGTTTATTGACACCTAGGAAGTCAATTGTAAGCATTTGAAGCCTTGGTGGCTTGCTTAGTGGAATCCTCTAGCCCGGAAAGCTTGGAGGCGTGGACATGGGCGAGGTTGGCCGAACCACGTAAAAATCTCGTGTTTGAATCTCTTTTCCCTTATCTTTTTATATAGTGTGATAAATTTATTTGTTATTGCTTTGAATTCATTTTAGTTTAACATTGAGTTATTGTTTCATATTTCAATAATTTTTTTTTGGAAATCTAATTCACCCCCCCTCTTGGGTTGCATAACTAGAATTTCAGCTACAACCACTGGAGTTAATATCCCACGTTGAGGATTTAGAAAGCCAACTCAGAGACATTGAGAGAAGTTTCTACAACATCCAGTTGGAGCTTGAGGTAAATTCTATAAGAGGACGATTGTGATTTTCTTTGTGTGTTTTTATTTGTTACTCCGTTTGTGTGTTTTAGTTTGTCACCCCGGTCAAGTGGCGGATAACGGTACTCCGTGACAATCAAGTCGGTTACTTCAGTTTCCCATAATTACTGATCTTCTGAGGCGAAGGTATGGATAGAAACGAGATCTTAGCAAAGCTTCATAGTCGATTCCCTTCACTTCCTCAGAATGCCCTCCTCACAATCTATAAAGCTCGATCCGAACGCATGCGATTGCTCATGAGGAATAACATACCTGCTGATATTCGCTGGTTAATCGAGGCTAAAGTACGCTTGGCAGGTGAGTTGCCTCCTAAATTTATTGCATACATGCCTGGTTGTGGTAAAGGAAATTACGCACGAAAGCGAAGAGCTCGAAAAATTTCGGTTGCTTGTCATAAGTGTGCCAGAATGATATGCGATAAAAAACGATGTTCTTTAGGAATGGTGTCTGATAACAGAGAAGATAAGATTCAATTCATTAGGAATGGCTTGAATAAGGAGTTATTGGATGATATCCTTTTGTCTCTTGAAACGCATCCCAGTGGATATGTGCAAGGAGCGATTCTCCAGTTATGGCCATCATTTCAGAAAGAGCATGCACAATACAGTCTCGGGAATCTGACTATAAACGACCATGTTTGCCAGTTTATAAGAAAACTGGATGGGAAGCCTATCCTCGACCCATAGAGGGCGTTGAAGCCGTTTCTGGACGTAAAACCAGAGGAAGATGTGAGCCACAGTCGCAACTACTTGTAAATATCCTTTTACTTTACTGTTGTTTTATTTCACTGTTGTTTTACCATTTGCATTATTGTCTTTAATAATTTTATATTTGTCATCACTTGCTTTTCCTTTTTACTGTTTCCATTTTGACTCTCAAGCCATGTGCATTACACGATTAATTGACATAGACATGACACCTCATTCACAGCTATGACCCACTGCCGCCAAGATCCTTAAATATGATTCTTTTCATTTGCACTCACAAATTATTTTTGAGAATTATCCTAATGGCAGCTACTCCCAATAAACAATTCAAGAACATTTGTGTGCTTTCTGGATTTAACTATGGCAAATATAAAGAGTTCTTTGAGGCAGCCATTGATCTTGGTCGAAACATAGCAGAGAGAAAATTACACTTGGTGTACGGCGGAGGTGACCGAGGGTTATCAAAATTGGTCTCAGAAGCTGCTTTTGTCAGAGGAAGTCAAGTGTTAGGCATTATACCACAAACCCTAAAACCTTTAGGCTGCTTGTCTAACTCACCGACTGGAGAAGAGTTAGTTGTCTCAGGTATGCAAGAAAGAATAACCGAAATGCTTAATCATGCTGATGCTTTTATTTTCTTACCAGGAGATCTTGCAACTCTAGAGGCACTTATCACTTTAGCATCTTGGGCCCATCTGCACATTCATCAAAAACCAATCGGTTTGTTAAATGTCAATAATTTTTATGATGGCTTTATCGCATTTCTTAACCATGCAATAAAAAACTACTTCATTCCCTCTACGGTGAAAAAGCTTTTTATTTGTGCTCACACTGCTAATGAGCTACTTGATCTGTTACAAGCTTATCAACCAGAGCCAGATCCCAAGACCTTGGTGTTGGAATGTACAAATAACGATGGTAACAATATCAGCAGTAAGAAGTACAAATTAGATTTAAATCTCCGCCTGTAAATATTTTATTTTGTGTTACACCACCCAGGTGATGTCTTCTAAACTCTACTTCTTTCCTTTAAAACATTAAGGACAATGTTTCGTTCTGGTTGGGGGGAGGGGATAGTTGACAATTGTGGAATGTTGGTTAAGTTTTTACTAATTTTTTTTTGTAGAAACTAACTGTTGCTAACTTTTTGTGTTGAAGATGGCTGAATACGGAGTGTAGTTACTCTAGAAACGCATCTTCTTAATTAAAAAAAAAGAAAAAAAAGAAAAAAAAAAGAAAAAAAATAATAATGAAAAAAAAAATTTCTTATTTTTCGTGTGATCTTTCTAACTTTTTCTTTTTGACTTCTCCTTTATAAATATGCATTTTCAAATTTTTGAGTCAAAGATGGCTGAATATAGAGTGTAATGCCTCTAGAAACGCATCTTCTTCTTTAAAAAAAAATCATTTTTCTATCATTTTAAGTGTAACATTTTCAATTAGTTTTTCTGCATCATTTTCACATTTCTGCATGCATATTTTCCTTTCATGTTTAGAATAGGTTGGGGGGTAGAATGTTGTTAAAAAAAAAATAGTGTGATGTTGTTTTTATTTTTGGATGACATGATGATTTTCGAATTTTAGTATTTGTATTATCTTTGGTCTTGAGTGATGTTACACTATGTTTGCTACTCTACATGTTGATGTCGGAGATAAATATGAGTTACTTGAAAGAATTGACATGTCATAATGAATACCAAGTGAGCTTTTGAGCCTATTATTTTTCTTGCAGAGTAACCCTTTTTGCCCATTCTTCATACAGCTTAGCAGTATTATTATTTTATACATGATCTTTAGATTTCCTTGGAGTCAACCCTTTAAAAAAAAAAGTTAAAAAAAAAATGCGTTGCTACATCTAAAGGTCCATTTAACTAGTAGATATGCAGGAGTATCTAGAGCCCTAAAAGATTATGGAAAGACCGTCTTTGACCCGTTTAAGCCTTTCTAGCCATCCCTTATGTGAAATATCCATAGTTAGCCCTTTTAAGCCTTTTATTAAAAAAAAAAAACACTTTTCTTTGTCAACTTATCGTCTTGACCGACTCCAATTTGGAGTATTACCCGATATCTTACAAGTTCCATCACTTATTAATGTTTGAGAAAAATATAAATAATTGTTTTGTTTAGTAAAGTTGTGCAATACCGAAAAAAAAAGAAAAAAAAAGAGAAAGCAAAGAAAAAAAAAGAAAAAAGAAAAAAAAATTCTCTAAAAAAAAAGAAAAAAAAAGAGAGAGAGATATAATACAATAATAAATAAGTGAAATGCATTTTTTTAGTTTCCAAAAGATATTATTTTTCTCAAACATATATTTTTTTTTCTCTATTTTCCTTTCTTTGTTAGTCATGTCCCTAGCCTACGTTATATCCTAATAAAAGTCCTTCTTGATTTTAGGGAACTATAGTCTGAAGTAGAAGATAGTTATATGGGCTATAAAGATGTAGTAATGTGGGCTATAGTCCGAAAATCATCCATCATTAGAATCACCACCGAAACTCGAGCTCAAACCATTACTCAACACTTTGGAATATGCGTTCTTGGGAGAAGAAAGTACTTTACCGGTAATCATCTCATCATCCCTAAATGACGAACAAAAAGGTAAGTTGTTGGATGTTTTAAAAGAGCACAAAGGAGCATTAAGATGGACCATAGCAGACATAAAAGGTATAAACCCAGCAGAGTGTATGCAGGTATCATTTACCCTATTTCTGATAGTTCATGGGTCAGTCCTGTGCAAGTTGTCCCTAAAAAGTCAGGAGTCACAGTAGTTACCAATGCTGATAATGAATTGATACCCACTAGAGTGACTACAGGATGGCGTGTATGCATTGATTATAGAAAGTTAAATTCTGTCACACATAAAGACCATTTTCCTTTACCATTTATTGATCAAATGCTTGATAGATTAGCAGGTCATAAATTTTATTGCTTTTTAGATGGCTACTCAGGATACAATCAGATTCCCATAGCACCAAAAGATCAAGAGAAAATCACTTTTACTTGCCTTTTTGGCACTTTTGCATATAGGGAAATGCCATTTGGATTATGTAATGCACCTGCTACATTTCAACGTTGTATGTTAAGCATTTTTTCTGATATGGTTGAACGGTTTCTTGAGGTCTTTATGGATGATTTTTCTATTTTTGGAGATTCATTTGATCAATGTTTATATCATTTGACGAAAGTTTTGTAGAGATGTATCGAGAAAAATTTGGTCTTAAATTGGGAGAAGTGTCATTTTATGGTAAAATAAGGTATAATTCTCGGTCACATCATTTCATACAAAGGTATTGAGGTTGACAAAGCCAAGGTGGATCTCATTTCTAATCTTCCTCCACCTAAAACAGTCAGAGAAGTAAGATCTTTCCTTGGGCATGCTGGTTTTTATAGACGTTTCATTAAGGATTTTAGCAAAGTTTCTAGACCCTTGCTAAGGATGCACATTTTATCTTTGATGATTCATGTCTTGTAGCATTTGAAAAGCTAAAGCAATTGTTGACGTCATCACCCATAATTCAGCCACCAAATTGGAGTTTACCATTCGAACTCATGTGTGATGCATCTGATTATGCAGTTGGAGCAGTATTAGGAAAAAGAGTTGATCGAATTCCCCATGTTATTTACTATGCTAGTATAACATTAAATGATGCACAGTTGAACTATTCAACTACTGAAAAAGAAATGCTAGCAGTAGTGTTTGCATTAGAGAAGTTTCGATCTTATCTTATTGGTTGTAAAATAATTGTATTCACAGATCATGCTGCTCTTAAATTTCTCCTCACAAAGAAACATGCAAAAGCTAGACTAATTCGTCGGGTGTTACTTTTATAGGAGTTTGACTTGGAATTCAAAGATAAGAAAGGTTCTGAAAATGTTGTGGCTGACCATCTCTCTCGTCTCCACTTTGACATCAACACAGAAACCTTAACATTTGTTGTGCAAATTTTGTTGAACTCGCAAGCGCACGAATCTATTGTAGAATAGATCAATGGTGTTGAGTGTCGATCCCACGAGGAGGTGGATTTTAATTGTGTGTAGAATTAATTTTGTAAATGGGTGGTTGAATTTGTAGGGAACTTGATTTAAAGGATGCTAGAATTTAAATTGGATTGGCAGAAATAATTAAACTGGAAACTATTGAGATAAAACACTTGGGTATCTGGATCCGTATCAACATGCATCATGGGCTAAATAATCCTTATTAATACCAATTAAATCATGAGGGGGGAATCCACACCTTATGAACCACGCTCTAATCAATATGGTGCTAAGGGCTTATCTTGCCAAATAATAATAATCTTATACTAGGATCTTAGGTAAAACTGAGCGGTAACTAGACAAGATTATTATTATTTGTCGATTTAAAAGTCAAAACCTCCACAGAAATTAGAGGGGAAGAGAAAATAAATTTACCAAATAAAGCCCATGACACATGTTGAGACTTCACCTTCAACCCAAGCTTGAAAGAAAATTAGCCACTCATAATTGAACTAAGGGTAAAATGAGAATTTATTAAAATACGTAGAAAAGACAAGATGGGGAAAGAATTACAGAAAACTAAGCTCAAAAATGGATTCAGGGGTATCAAATTAGGGGGGAGAGGCCCTTTTTTTATAGATACATTGAGTGAATCATGGCCATCGGATTAAAAATAGTTTGGGCGCACGTAATCAAGTGCGCCACGTCATCGATGAAACGAATAACACGGTTTGACCACGCGGTTTGAACGAGAATACGGTTTGACCACGCGGTTTGAACAAGAACACGGTTTGCACCTTTGTTTGAACGAAGAACGATGTCGAAACAGTGTCGTGAAGCGATGCCCATGAACGAACAAGTACTGCATGTGAATAGTGCCGTACGTGTGAACAATGCTTTTTTTCCCTTTTATGCTCTTCTTAAGGTTTTCGACTGTCCTGAGTTCAAAAGTGACGTCCGTTTTGCTATCCGAAATCTCGTTCATTGTGAAATGACCATGATACCCCTAAAATACACAAAATACTTAATTAAAACAAAACATATATAATTAAATAATAAGGGACTTAAATAAATAAAATTAGAGATGTTAGTGAGATTCGAAGTGTAAAATGACGATTTTATCCTTTATAAATATACACTTTCTAACACTCAACACACCCCCCAACCAGCTTATTGCTAGTCCCTAGCAAATAAAGCGAAAATAAAATTCAAACCCAAATTTTTTTTTTTTAAACAAACTTGTTTATTCAATCAGACTAATGATAGCAATCAAATAAAAGTATAAGCATTATCTCCAGTCTAAAGAAACATCACACTCACATCAACCATTCACATGAATCAACCAAGTAGATACAGCTACTTTCAAAAATGACATGTCAAACCCCAAAATCTCACCGGTAATAGTGACACTCTCACAAGAAAATTAACCCAATATAAATTGTCACTTCTATGAATGATAAATTGAGAGAAAATAATAAACAAGCATAATCACACACTCTCACCAAGATGAAGGAAATATACCCATAGCTTAGAAATAACACGATCTCAAGTCAAACAAAGTATTAGTCAACCCAATGTAATTTTTTTTTTAATTTTTTTTTAATTTTTTATTTTTTTTTATGCATTACTACATCTTTATAGCCCATATAACTAGCTTCTACTTCAGACTATAGTTCCCTAAAATCAAGAAGGACTTTTATTAGGATGTAACGTAGGCTAGGGACATGGCTAACAAAGAAAGGAAAATAGAGGAAACAAAATATATGTTTGAGAAAAATAATATCTTTTGGAAACTAAAAAGTGCATTTCACTTCTTTATTATTGTATTATATCTCTCTTTTTTTCTTTTTTTTCTTTTTTTTTTGGTTCTTTTCTCTTTTTTTTTTTAACTTTGTTTTTTTTTCTTTTTGGTATTGCACAACTTTACTAAACAAAATAATTATTTATATTTTTCTCAAACATGAATAGGTGATGGAACTTTGTAAGATATCGGGTAATACTCCAAATTGGAGTGGGTCAAGACGATAAGTTGACAAAGAAAAGTATTTTTTTTTTATAAAAGGCTCAAAAGGGCTAACTATGGATATTTCACATAAGGGATGGCTAGAAAGGCTCAAACGGGTCAAAGATGGCCTTTCCATCATCTTTTAGGACTCTAAATACTCCTTCATATCTACTAGTTAAATGGACCTTCAGATGTAGCAACGCATTTTTTTTTTTGAACTTTTTTTTTTAAAGAGTTGACTCCAAGGAAATCTAAAGATCATGTATAAAATAATAATACTGCTAAGTTGTATGAAGAATGGGCAAAAATGGTTACTCTCCAAGAAAAATAATAGGCTCAAAAGCTCACTTGGTATTCATTATGACATGTCAATTCTTTCAAACAACTCATATTTATCTCTGACATCAACATGTAGAGGAGCAAACATAGTGTGACATCACTCAAGACCAAAGATAATACAAATACTAAAATTCGAAAGTCATCATGTCATCCAAAAATAAAAACAAAATCACACTATTTTTTTTTTTAAACAACATTCTACCCCCCAACCTATTCTAAACATGAAAGGAAAATATGCATGCAGAAATGTGAAAATGATGCAGAAAAACTAATTGAAAATGTTACACTTAAAATGATAGAAAAATGATTTTTTTTTTAACTAAGAAGATGCGTTTCTAGAGGCACTACTCTCTATATTCAGCCATCTTTGACTCAAAAATTTGAAAATGCATATTTATAAAGGAGAAGTCAAAAAGAAAAAGTTAGAAAGATCACACGAAAAATAAGAATTTTTTTAATTATTTTTTCCTTTTTTTTTAACTAAGAAGATGCGTTTCTAGAGTAACTACACTCCATATTCAGCCATCTTCAACACAAAAAGTTAGCAACAGTTAGTTTCTACAACAAAAAATTAGTAAAAACTTAACCAACATTCCAAAATTGTCAACTATCCCCTCCCCCCAACCAGAACGAAACATTGTCCTCAATGTTTTAAAGGAAAGAAGTAGAGTTTAGAAGACATCACCTGGGTAGTGCAACACAGAATAAAATATTTACAGGCGGAGATTTAAATCTAATTTGTACTTCTTACTGCTGCGATTGTTACCATCGTTATTTGTACACTCCAACACCAAGGTCTTGGAATCTGGCTCTGGTCGATAAGCTTGTAACAGACCAAGTAGCTCATTAGCAGTGTGAGCACAAATAAAAAGCTTTTTTACTGTGGAAGGAATGAAGTAGTTCTTTATTGCATGGTTAAGAAATGCGATAAAGCCATCATAAAAATTATTGACATTTAACAAACCGATGGGTTTCTGATGAATGTGCAGATGGGTCCAAGATGCTAAAGTGATAAGTGCCTCTAGAGTTGCAAGATCTCCTGGTAAGAAAATAAAAGCATCAGCATGATTAAGCTTTTCAGTTATTCTTTCTTGCATACCTGAGACAACTAACTCTTCTCCAGTCGGTGAGTTAGACAAGCAGCCCAAAGGTTTTAGGGCTTGTGGTATGATGCCTAACACTTGACTTCCTCTGACAAAAGCAGTTTCTGAGACCAATTTTGATAACCCTCGGTCACCTCCGCCGTATACTAAGTGTAATTTTCTCTCTACTATGCATCGACCAAGATCAATGGTTGCCTCAAAGAACTCTTTATATTTGCCATACTTAAATCCGGAAAGCACACAAATGTTCTTGAATTGTTTATTGGGAGTAGCTGCCATTAGGATACTTCTCAAAAATAATTTGTGAGTGCAAACGAAAAGAATCATATTTAAGGATCTTGGCGGCATTGGGTCACAGCTGTGAATGAGGTGTCATGTCCATGTCAAATTAATCATGTAATGCACATGGCTCAAGAGTAAAAAAGGAAACAGTAAAAAGGAAAAACAAACAATGATAAAATAAAATTATTAAAGACAATAATGCAGATGGTAAAACAATAGTGAAATAAAACAACAGTAAAGTAAAAGGATATTTACAGGTAGTTGCGGATCGTGGCTCACACCTTCCTTTGGTTTTACGTCCAGAAACGGCTTCAACGCCCTCTATGGGTTGAGGACAGACTTCCCATCCATTTTTCTTATAAACTGGCAAACAGGGTCATTTATAGTCGATTCGAGATCAGTATCGTGCATGCTCTTTCTGAAATGATGGCCATAACTGGAGAATCGCTCCTTGCACATATCCACTGGGATGCGTTTCAAGAGACAAAAGGATATCATCCAATGACTCTTTATTCAAGCCATCCCTAATGAATTGAATCTTATCTTCTCTGTTATCAGACACCATTCCTAAAGAACATCGTTTTTTATCGCATATCATCCTGGCACACTTATGACAAGCAACCGAAATCTTTCGAGCTCTTCGCTTTCTTGCGTAATTTCCTTTTCCACAACCAGGCATGTATGCAATAAATTTAGGAGGCAACTCACCTGCTAAGCGTACTTTAGCCTCGATTAACCAGCGAATATCAGCAGGTATGTTATTCCTCATGCGCAATCGCATGCGTTCGGATCGAGCTTTATAGATTGTAAGGAGGGCATTCTGAGGGAGTGAAGGGAATCGATTGTGAAGCTTTGCTAAGATCTCATTTCTGTCCATACTTTCGCCTCAGAAGATCAGTAATTATGGGAAACTGAAGTAACCGACTTGATAGTCACGGAGTACCGTTATCCGCCACTTAACCGGGGTGACAAACTAAAACACACAAAGAAAATCACAATCGTCCTCTTATGGAATTTACCTCAAGCTCCAACTGGATGTTGTAGACACTTCTCCCAATGTCTCTGAGTTGGCTTTCTAAATCCTCAACGTGGGATATTAACTCCGGTGGTTGTAGCTTCCAAATACGATGTGTTTTACAAAATCGTATCTGGCCTCTAAGATGAGATTGGACACGTTGAAGTCTTCTAAGGATGTTCAAGAGGAACTGTCTCATGATTAAAAGTAATAAAAGAAAACTTAATGGTTAAACAAACACACTTATGCATAAATAATTTCAATTAGCAAAAGAATAATAAAAATAAAGAAAAAAAATCAAATAACCGAAAAGACAGAAAAATCTTAATTCAAATGTGGTGGGTCACTCAAATTTATTTCGGTGTCCTCTCCATGTGGTTGGTATTCTAGATATGGCTTTAATCTTTGACCATTAACTTTAAACGTGACACTATTCTTTTGGTCCTTAATTTCAATTGCCCCATGTGGAAAAACAGTATGAACAATGAAGGGGCCAGACCATCGAGAGTGTAGCTTACCTGGGAATAGGTGCAAACGAGAATTGAATAAAAGTACTTTCTGACCTGGAGTGAAAGATTTTCTCATAATCTGCTTATCATGAAAGACTTTCATTCGTTGCTTGTAAACCTTGGCATTTTCGTATGCATCATTACGAATTTCTTCAAGTTCTGCCAGCTGTAATCGTCTTTCTGAGCCAGCTTGCTGCATGTCAAAATTGAATTTCTTGATGGCCCAGTACGCACGATGCTCGAGTTCCACAGGTAGGTGGCAAGCTTTTCCATACACTAGCCTGTAGGGTGACATCCCAATTGGGGTCTTGAACGCCGTTCTATATGCCCATAATGCATCATCAAGTCTTAATGACCAATCTTTCCTGTCTGGCCTCACGGTCTTTTCTAAGATGTGCTTTATTTCTCGATTGGAGATCTCAACTTGGCCACTGGTTTGCGGATGATACGGAGTCGCCACTTTATGAGTGATGGAGTACTTTGTCAAAAGTGCTTTGAATGATTTGTTGTAAAAGTGGGTACCACCATCACTGATTATCGTTCGAGGGAATCCAAAGCGTGAAACAATATTGCTCTTCAAAAACCCTATCACCACTTTATGATCATTGATTCTGCATGGAATTGCCTCTACCCATTTCGAAACATAGTCAACAGCAACCCATATGTATTGATGGCCAAAAGAGGGGGAAAGGGTCCTATGAAGTCGATACCCCATACATCAAAAATCTCAACCACTAAAATTGGATTTAATGGCATCATGTTCCTTCGTGTAATGCTCCCCATTCTTTGACACCTATCACATGAAGAACAAAAGGTGTAAGCATTTCGAAATATAGTTGGCCAATAGAAACCACATTGTAGAACTTTAGTCCCCGTTTTTTTAGCACTGAAATGGCCTCCACAAGCTTGTTCATGGCAGAACGAAAGGATGTTATGAAATTCATTCTCTGGGACACATCATCGAATAATTTGATCTGCACAATACTTGAACAGATAGGGGTCATCCCAGAAAAAATTCTTTATTTCCGCAAAGAATTTGGCCCTGTCTTGCTTGGTCCAATGCTCTGGAAGTTTACCTGTAACAAGATAATTAACTATATCAGCATACCAAGGTAATACTTCCACACTCATTAATTGTTCATCTGGAAATGACTCATTCAATGTTAAGGGTTCTGTGTTGATGTCAAAGTGGAGACGAGAGAGATGGTCAGTCACAACATTTTCTGTCCCTTTCTTATCTTTGAATCCCAAGTCAAATTCCTGTAAAAGCAACACCCAATGAATTAGTCTAGCTTTTGCATCTTTCTTTGTGAGGAGAAATTTAAGAGCAGCATGATCTGTGAATACAATTATTTTACAACCAATAAGATAAGACCGAAATTTTTCTAATGCAAACACTACTGCTAGCATTTCTTTTTCAGTAGTTGAATAGTTCAACTGTGCATCGTTTAATGTCATACTAGCATAGTAAATAACATGAGGAATTCGATCTACTCTTTGTCCTAATACTGCTCCTGCTGCATAATCAGATGCATCACACATGAGTTCGAATGGTAAGCTCCAGTTTGGTGGCCGAATGATGGGTGATGACGTCAACAATTGCTTTAACTTTTCAAATGCTACAAGACATGAATCATCAAAGATAAAATGTGCATCCTTAGCAAGTAAATTGCATAAGGGTCTAGAAACTTTGCTAAAATCCTTAATGAAACGTCTATAAAAACCAAAGATGCCCAAGGAAAGATCTTACTTCTCTGACTGTTTTAGGTGGAGGAAGATTAGAAATGAGATCCACCTTGGCTTTGTCAACCTCAATACCTTTGCATGAAATGATGTGACCGAGAACTATACCTTGTTTTACCATAAAATGGCATTTCTCCCAATTTAAGACCAAATTCTTCTCTATACATCTCTGCAAAACTTGTGTTAGATGATGTAAACATTGATCAAATGAGTCACCAAAGACAGAAAAATCATCCATAAAGACCTCAAGAAATCGTTCAACCATATCAGAAAAAATGCTTAACATGCATCGTTGAAATGTAGCAGGTGCATTACATAATCCAAATGGCATCCTCCTATATGCAAAAGTGCCAAAAGGGCAAGTGAAAGTGGTTTTCTCTTGATCTTTTGGTGCTATGGGGATCTGATTGTATCCTGAATAGCCATCTAGAAAGCAATAAAATTCATGGCCTGCTAATCTATCAAGCATTTAATCAATAAATGGTAAAGGAAAATGGTCTTTACGTGTGACAGAATTTAACTTTCTATAATCAATGCATACACGCCATCCTGTAGTCACTCTAGTGGGTATCAATTCATTATCAGCATTGGTAACTACGGTGACTCCTGACTTTTTAGGGACAACTTGCACAGGACTGACCCATGAACTATCAGAAATTGGGTAAATGATACCTGCATCTAATAGTTTAAGCACTTCCGTTCTAACAACTTCTTTCATATTAGGATTTAACCGACGTTGCATTTCCCTAGTAGATTTAGCATTTTCATCAAGGTGAATGTAATGCATGCGATCTCTTTGGGTTTATACCTTTTATGTCTGCTATGGTCCATCCTAATGCTCCTTTGTGCTCTTTTAAAACATCCAACAACTTACCTTTTTGCTCGTCATTTAGGGATGATGAGATGATTACCGGTAGAGTGCTTTCTTCTCCCAAGAACGCATATTCCAAAGTGTTGGGTAATGGTTTGAGCTCGAGTTTCGGTGGTGACTCTGATGATGGGACGATTTTCTTCTCTGATGGTGCTAGTTGTTCAACTCTTGACTTCCATTTATTAGTGTCTATGGCTGGTGCTGAGTCAAGTAGGGCGTTCACCTCATCGACTGATCTGTCAACATCAAAATCCAAACCAAAGTGAATTAAACATGTTTGTAAAGGGTCATCACTAAGGTTTGAAATAAAAGTATCATCAATTAATGCTTCAATTAAATCCACATCAACAATTCCATCATCTGCATTGTGAGGTTGTTTGGCAATGTTGAAGATGTTGAGCTCCATGGTCATATTGCCAAACGACAACTGCATATTTCCAGTTCTACATTGAATGTGAGCATCGGCAGTTGCCAAGAATGGTCGGCCTAGGATAATGGGGATGTGCTTCCTTGAATCCTGTATTGGTTGAGTGTCAATTACAATGAAATCAACAGGAAAATAAAACTTGTCTGCCTGTATAAGCACGTCCTCCACAATACCACGAGGGATTTTCGTGGACCGATCTGCAAGCTGTAACACCACTGGAGTTGGGTGTAATTCTCCCAATCCAAGTTTCACAAATACTGAGTAAGGCAAAAGATTAACACTAGCTCCTAAATCCAACAAAGCATTCTCAATTGTGTGGTTCCCTATACTACATGAGATAGTGGGGGAGCCTGGGTCTTTACATTTTAAAGGAATTTGTGTTGGAGTATAGAACTAACATTTTCAGTTAAAAAGTCATTCTTCTGAACATGAATGTTTCTCTTTTTAGTACAAAGGTCTTTAAGAAACTTGGCATAAGATGGAACTTGTTTTATTGCATCAAGTAAAGGGATGTTAACACTTACCTGTTTGAAGACTTCAAGAATCTCACCTGTGGATTTTCCCTTCTTTCCTTTAGCTAACCTCTGAGGAAATGGAGCTTTAGGAACGTACTCCCGTGTGTTGGTTTCTTCTTTCTCCTCCGGTGGTAAGTTTTCAACATTCACGGGTACAATTTGAGTTGATTTTGTCACTGGCATCTCCACTTTGTTGTCGACTTCTTTTCCTTTTCGCAATGTCATAACGGCTTTGATCTCTCCATGCTGTTGCGGTGAACTAGTACTTGCTTCATGCACTCCTTTAGGATTAGGCACTGGTTGACTTGGAAATTTGCCTTTCTCAACAGTCATTGCCAAAGTCTGAACTGAAGAAGCAAGTTGTCCCACCATCTTCTCGAGGCTTGAAACTGATTGGGCTTGTGATTTGAAGCCTGCTCTCATCTCATTCCGTAGTCCATCAATGGTGCGGTTCTGTTGCTCAATCGTAGAGTGAGTAACATTCTTGAGATTCTGGAGAGCATCCTCCCATTGTCTGGGTTGAGAGTAATTCTGGTTCTGATTGTATGGTCTAAATGGTGGCTGAGAGGCTTGAGGAACTTGAGGAATTGGTTGCATTGGTGGGAGTGATTTCTTGGTCCATTCTGTTGGAATCCTTGAGACCATGAAAAATTGGAGTGGTCTCTCCATCCAGGGTTATATGTGTTGGAGTATGGGTTGTAATTTGATGGCTTCCTCATGACACCGATGGCATTGGCTTGATCTGAATACGACTCATGGTCATGTGGCTCTGTTGATTTAACAGTCGTCAAAGATGCTATTTGTCGAGAAAGGCCTTCAACCATCTCTTTGACTTCTTTGATTCCCGAACCGGACTCGCTAATGTGAACCTCATTTACTCCTTTAATTCTTCTAGTATTCCTGAGAGATCGACTCCGCTGTTAGGAATTATCTGCTTGTCGCTGGAAGAAATCCCAAATTTCTGATGCACTTTTTGACATTAGCTCTCCTCCACTTGTTGCCATTAGCCATTCTTGCACATTTGGCAATAATCCTTCCAAAAAGTATTGGCATTGGTGCCATTTCTCGTACCCATGATGTGGACACTTCAAAAGTAGCCCATTGAATCGCTCTCATGCTTCGAAAAATTGCTCGTCTTCTCTCTGGGTGAACTCTGAGATTTCCCTGCGAATAGCATTGGTTTTATGAACTGGCAAATATTTATTTAAAAATTTCGTTACCATTTGTTCCCATGTTGTAATGCTATTAGCAGGCAATGTATTGAACCATGAACGAGCTCTTTCCTTTAAAGAAAATGGGAATAGTCTAAGTTTAACATCATCTTCTGAAAAATTCTCATATTTAAAAGTTTGACAAATTGTATGAAAATCATTCAGATGATTATATGGGTCCTCATTTTCTAAGCCATAGAATGTTGGGAGACAATTTAGCACGCTAGGTTTTAATTCAAAACTCCTAGCGGCTACATTTGGGTATCGTATGCAAAATGTGCTCAAATTAGCTAAGGGACTGAAGTAGTCCTTAAATGGCCTCTCCTGTGGTTCTGGTTGTTGGTGTTGCAAATCCATTTCAATTTTATTTTTAAATGCTATGTGTTTGTGTGTGCGAAGTGTTCTTTCTAATTCAAGGTCTATAGGTTCAAGATTAGGTGATAATGACCTACGACCATGCATGCAAATAAAGAAAATAAATTGAGAACAAAACAAATAAAAATAAAGAAGAAGGAGAAATTACGATACTAACCTTATTCTTATTTATTTACAACCTTTCTATTAAAAAAAACACACTAAAACAAATACGTGAAATAAATTAAATAGAATAAAATAAAAATAAATTAACAAGATAAGTGAAAAATTATAAAGAAGAATAACTTGAAAATTAAAATGCAGAAATTTAAAGAAGAGAAAAACAATTCTTACCTAAAATATAAATTCGCTTTTTTTTAACTAATTAAAAAAAATACAAGGAAACAACTAAAATAATAATAATAATAATAATAATAATAATAATAATAAAATTATTTACAAAAAATTAATTCTACAAATCAAAATACTTACCTCCCCGGCAACAGCGCCAAAAACTTGTTGTGCAAATTTTGTTGAACTCGCAAGCGCACGAATCTATTGTAGAATAGATCAATGGTGTTGAGTGTCGATCCCACGAGCAGGTGGATTTTAATTGTGTGTAGAATTAATTTTGTAAATGGGTGGTTGAATTTGTAGGGAACTTGATTTAAAGGATGCTAGAATTTAAATTGGATTGGCAGAAATAATTAAACTGAAAACTATTGAGATAAAACACTTGGGTATCTGGATCCGTATCAACATGCATCATGGGCTAAATAATCCTTATTAATACCAATTAAATCATGAGGGGGGAATTCACACCTCATGAACCACGCTCTAATCAATATGGTGCTAAGGGCTTATCGTGCCAAATAATAATAATCTTATACTAGGATGCCGGTAAAACCAGGGCGGTAACTAGACAAGATTATTATTATTTGTCGACGAAAAGTCAAAACCTCCACAGAAATTAGAGGGGAAGAGAAAATAAATTTACCAAATAAAGCCCATGACACATGTTGAGACTTCACCTTCAACCCAAGCTTGAAAGAAAATTAGACACTCATAATTGAACTAAGGGTAAAATGGGAATTTATTAAAATACGTAGAAAATACAAGATGGAGAAGGAATTACAGAAAACTAAGCTCAAAAATGGATTCAGGGGTATCAAATTAGGGGGGAGAGGCCCCCTTTTTATAGATACATTGAGTGAATCATGGCCATCGGATTAAAAATAGTTTGGACGCACAGGATTGCGCCACGTCATCAGTGAACAGTAACACGGTTTGACCACGCGGTTTGAACAGTAACACGGTTTGACCACGCGGTCTGAACAGTGTCGTGAACAGTGCCCATGAACAGTACCGTGCATGTGAATAGTGTTGTACGTGTGAACAGTGCCTTTTTTCCCTTTTATGCTCTTCTTAAGGTTTTCGACTGTCCTGAGTTCAAAAGTGACGTCCGTTTTGCTATCCGAAATCTCGTTCATTGTGAAATGACCATGATACCCCTAAAATACACAAAATACTTAATTAAAACAAAACATATATAATTAAATAACAAGGGACTTAAATAAATAAAATTAGAGATGTTAGTGAGACTCGAAGTGTAAAATGACGATTTTCTCCTTTATAAATATACACTTTCTAACACTCAACAACATTGAATGAGTCATTTCCAGATGAACAATTAATGAGTGTGGAAGTATTACCTTGGTATGCTGATATAGTTAATTATCTTGTTACAAGCAAACTTCCAGAGCATTGGACCAAGCAAGACAGGGCCAAATTCTTTGCGGAAATAAAGAATTTTTTCTGGGATGACTCATATGTTTTTAAGTATTGTGCAGATCAAATTATTCGACGATGTGTCCCAGAGAATGAATTTCATAACATCCTTTCGTTCGGCCATGAACAAGCTTGCAAAGGCCATTTCAGCGCTAAGAAAACAGCCACAAAAGTTCTACAATGTGGTTTCTATTGGCCGACTATAGTTCGAGATACTTACAGCTTTTGCTCTTCATGTGATAGGTGTCAACGAATGGGGAGCATTACACGAAGGAACATGATGCCACTAAATCCAATTTTAGTGGTTGAGATTTTTGATGTGTGGGGCATCGACTTCATGGGACCTTTTCCCGCTTCTTTTGGCCATCAATACATATTGGTTGCTGTTGACTATGTTTCGAAATGGGTAGAGGCAATTCCATGCAGAACCAATGATCATAAAGTGGTGATAGGGTTTTTGAAGAGCAACATTGTTTCATGCTTTGGATTCCCTCGAGCAAAAATTAGTGATGGTGATATCCACTTTTACAACAAATCATTCAAAGCACTTTTGACAAAGTACTCTATCACTCGTAAAGTGGCGACCCCGTATCATCCGCAAACCAATGGCCAAGTTGAGATCTTTAATCGAGAAATAAAGCACATCTTAGAAAAGACGGTGAGGCCAGACAGAAAAGATTGGTCATTAAGACTCGATGATGCATTATGGGCAAATAGAACAGCTTTAAAGACCCCAATTGGGATATCACCCTGCAGGCTAGTGTATGGAAAAGCTTGCCACCTACCTGTAGAACTCGAGCATCGTGCGTACTGGGCCATCAAGAAATTCAATTTTGACATGCAACAAGCTAGCTCAAAAAGACGATTACAGCTGGTAGAACTTCAAGAAATTTGCAACGATGCATATGAAAATGCCAAGGTTTACAAGCAGCGAATGAAAATCTTTCATGACAAGAAAATTTTGAGAAAATCTTTTACTCCAGGTCAGAAAGTACTTTTATTCAATTCTCGTTTGCACCTATTCCCAGGTAAGTTACGCTCTCGATGGTCTAGCCCCTTCATTGTTCATACTGTTTTTCCACATGGGGCAATTGAAATTAAGGACCCAAAGAATGGTGTCACGTTTAAAGTTAATGGTCAAAGATTAAAGCCATATCTAGAATACCAACCACATGAAGAGGACACCGAAATAAATTTGAGTGACCCACCACATTTGAATTAAGATTTTTCTGTCTTTTCGGTGATTTGTTTTATTTATTTATTTTTTTTCTTCTTTATTATTCTTCTGCTAATTGAAATTGTTTGTGCATAAGTGTGTTTGTTTCACCATTAAGTTTTCTTTTATCACTTTAATCATGAGACAGATCCTCTTGAACATCCTTAGACGACTTCAACGTGTCCAATCTCATCTCAGAGGCCAGATACGATTTTGTAAAACACATCGTATTTGGAAGCTACAACCACCAGAGTTAATTTCCCACGTTGAGGATTTAGAAAGCCAACTCAGAGACATTGAGAGAAGTGTCTACAACATCCAATTGGAGCTTGAGGTAAATTTTATAAGAGGACGATTGTGATTTTCTTTTTGTGTTTTTGTTTGTTACTCCGTTTGTGTGTTTTAGTTTGTCACCCTGGTCAAGTGGCAGATAACAGTACTCTGTGACAATCAAGTCAGTTACTTCAGTTTCCCATAATTATTGATCTTCTGAGGCGAAGGTATGGACAGAAATGAGATCTTGGCAAAGCTTCACAATCGATTCCCTTCACTTCCTCAGAATGTCCTCCTTACAATCTATAAAGCTCGGTCCGAACGCATGCGATTGCTCATGAGAAATAACATACCTATTGATATTCGCTGGTTAATCGAGGCCAAAGTACGCTTGGCAGGTGAGTTGCCTCCTAAATTTATTGCATACATGCCTGGTTGTGGTAAAGGAAATTACGCAAGAAAGCGAATATCTCGGAGAATTTCTGTTGCTTGTCATAAGTGTGCCAGAATGATATGCGATAAAAAACGATGTTCTTTAGGAATGGTGTCTGATAACAGAGAAGATAAGATTCAATTCATTAGGGATGGCTTGAATAAGGAGTCATTGGATGATATCCTTTTGTCTCTTGAAACGCATACCAGTGGATATGTGCAAGGAGCGATTCTCCAGTTATGGCCATCATTCCAGAAAGAGCATGCACGATACAGTCTCGGGAATCTGACTATAAACGACCCTGTTTGCCAGTTTATAAGAAAACTCGATGGGAAGCCTATCCTCGACCCATAGAGGGCGTTGAAGCCGTTTCTAGACGTAAAACCAGAGGAAGATGTGAGCCACAGTCGCAACTACTTGTAAATATCCTTTTACTTTACTGTTGTTTTATTTCACTTTTGTTTTACCATTTGCATTATTGTCTTTAATAATTTTATATTCGTCATTACTTGCTTTTCTTTTTACTATTTCTTTTTTTACTCTCGAGCCATGTGCATTACACGATTAATTGATATAGACATGATACCTCATTCACAGCTGTGACTCACTGCTGCCAAGATCCTTAAATATGATTCTTTTCATTTGCACTCACAAATTATTTTTTGAGAAGTATCCCAATGGCAGCTGCTCCCAATAAATAATTCAAGAATATTTGTGTGCTTTCTGGATTTAACTATGGCAAATACAAAGAGTTCGTTGAGGCAGCCATTGATCTTGGTCGAAGTATAGCAGCAAGGAAATTACACTTGGTATATGGTGGAGGTGACCGAGGGTTATCAAAAATGGTCTCAGAAACTGCTTATGTCAGAGGGAGCCAAGTGTTAGGCATCATCCCAACAACCTTAAAACCTTTGGGTTGTTTGTCTGACTCACCGACTGGAGAAGAGTTAGTTGTCTCAGGTATGCAAGAAAGAATAACTGAAATGCTTAATCATGTTGATGTTTTTATTTTCTTACCAGGAGATCTTGCAACTCTAGAGGCACTTATCACTTTAGCATCATGGGCCCATCTGCACATTCATCAGAAACCCATAGGTTTGTTAAATGTCAATAACTTTTATGATGGCTTTATCGCATTTCTTAACCATGCAATAAAAAACTACTTCATTTCTTCCTCAGCGAAAAAGCTTTTTATTTGTGCACACACTACTAATGAGCTACTTGATCTGTTACAAGCTTATCGACCAGATCCAGATCCTAGGACCTTGGTGTTGGAGTGTACAAATAACGATGGTAACAGTAGCCACAGTAAGAAGTACAAATTAGATTTAATTCTCCGTCTGTAAATATTTTATTCTGTGTTGCACCACCCAGGTGATGTCTTCTAAACTCTACTTCTTTCCTTTAAAATATTGAGGACAATGTTTCGTTCTGGTTGTGGGGAGGGGATAGTTGACAATTGTGGAATCTTGGTTAAGTTTTTACTAATTTTGTTTGTTGTAGAAACTAACTGTTGCTAACTTTTTGTGTTGAAGATGGCTGAATATGGAGTGTAGTTACTTTAGAAACGCATCTTCTTAGTTTAAAAAAAAAAGAAAGAAATAATAATATAAAAAATTATCTTATTTTTCGTGTGATCTTTCTAACTTTTTCTTTTTGACTTCTCCTTTATAAATATGCATTTTCAAATGTTTGAGTCAAAGATGGCTGAATATAGAGTGTAGTGCCTCTAGAAACACATCTTCTTAATTTAATAATAATAATAATAATATAAAAAATTATCTTATTTTTCGTGTGATCTTTCTAACTTTTTCTTTTTGACTTCTCCTTTATAAATATGCATTTTCAAATGTTTGAGTCAAAGATGGCTGAATATAGAGTGTAGTGCCTCTAGAAACGCATCTTCTTAGTTAAAAGAAAAAAAATCATTTTCTTTTTCTATCATTTTAAGTGTAACTTTTCCAATTAGTTTTTCTGCATCATTTTCACATTTTTGCATGCATATTTTCCTTTCATGTTTAGAATAGGTTGGGGGGTAGAATGTTGTTTAAAAAAAAAAGTATGATTTTGTTTTTATTTTTGGATGACATGATGACTTTCGAATTTTAGTATTTGTATTATCTTTGGTCTTGAGTGATGTTACACTATGTTTGCTACTCTACATATTGATGTCGGAGATTAATATGAGTTGCTTGAAAGATTTGACATGTCATAATGAATACCAAGTGAGCTTTTGAGCCTATTATTTTTCTTGGAGAGTAGCCCTGTTTGCCCATTTTTCATACAACTTAGCAGTTTATTATTTTATATACGATCTCTATATTCTTTTGAATCAACCCTCTAAAAAAAATTGCTTTAAAAAAAAAGAAAAAAAAGTGTGTTGCTACATCTGAATATCCATTTAACTAGTAGATATGAAGGATTATCTAGAGCCCTAAAAGATGATGGAAAGGCCATCTTTGACCCGTTTCAGTCTTTCTAGCCATCCCTTATGTGAAATATCCATAGTTAGCCCTTTTGAGCCTTTTATTACAAAAAAAAAACTTTTCTTTGTCAACTTATCATCTTGACCCACTCCAATTTGGAGTATTACCCGATATTTTACAAGTTTCATCACCTATTCATGTTTGAGAAAAATATAAATAATTGTTTTGTTTAATAAAGTTGTACAATACAAAAAAAAGAAAAAAAAGAAAAAGAAAAAAAAAGAAAAAATCTCTAAAAAAAGAAAGAAAAAAGAAAGAGAGATATAATACAATCATAAATAAGTGAAAAGCACTTTTTAGTTTCCAAAAAATATTATTTTTCTCAAACATATATTTTGTTTTCTCTATTTTCCTTTCTTTGTTAACCATGTCCCTAGCCTACCTTACATCCTAATAAAAGTCCTTGATTTTAGGGAACTATAGTCTGAAGTAGAAGCTAGTTATATGGGCTAAAAGGATGTAGTGGTGCATAAAAAAAAAAGTAAATAAATTGGGTTGACTAGCATTTTGTTTGACTTGAGATCGTGTTATTTTTAAGTTGTGGGCATAGTCTTTTCATCTTGGTGAGAGTGTGTGATATTATTTCTTTATTATCTTCACTCCATTTATCATTCATTGAAGTGACAATTTTTATTGGGTTAAATTTCCTTGTGAGAGTGTCACTATTACCGGTGAGATTTTGGGGTTTGACATGTCATTTTTTAAAGTAGCTGTGACAAAATCTACTTGGTTGATTCATGTGGATGGTTGATGTGGGTGTGATGTTTCTTTAGACTGGAGATAATGCTTATACTTTTATTTGATGGCTATTATTAGTCTGATTGAATAAACAAGTTTGTAAAAAAAAAAAAATTGGATTTGAATTTTGTTTTCGCTTTATTTGCTAGAGACTAGCAATAAGCTAGTTGGGGGGTGTGTTGAGTATTAGAAAATGTATATTTATAAAGGAGAAAATTGTTATTTTACACTTCAAGTCTCAATAACATCTGTAATTTTATTTATTTAAGTCTCTTGTTATTTAATTATGTGTGTTTTGTTTTAATTAAGTATTTTATGTATTTTAGGGGCATCATGGTCATTTCACAATGAATGAGAGATCGGATAGCAAAACGGACGTCACTTTTGAACTCAGGACAATCGAAAACCTTAAGAAGAGCATAAAAGGAAAAATGGCACTGTTCACACGTGTGGCACTATTCACATGTACGGTACTGTTCATGGGTACTGTTCACGACACTGTTCAGACCGCGTTACTGTTCAAACCATGTTACTGTTCAAACCGCGTGGTCAAACCGTGTTACTGTTCACTAATGACGTGGCGCAATCTTGTGCGTCCAAACTATTTTTAATCCGATGGCCATGATTCACTCAATGTATCTATAAAAAGGGAGCCTCCCCCCTAATTTGAAACCCCTGAATCCATTTTTGAGCTTAGTTTTCTGTAATTCTTTCTCCATCTTGTATTTTCTACGTATTTTAATAAATTCCCATTTTACCCTTAGTTCAATTATGAGTATCTAATTTTCTTTCAAGCTTGGGTTGAAGGTGAAGTCTCAACATATGTCATGGGCTTTATTTGGTAAATTTATTTTCTCTTCCCCTCTAATTTCTGTGGAGGTTTTGACTTTTCGTCGACAAATAATAATAATCTTGTCTAGTTACCACCTTGGTTTTACGGGCACCCTAGTATAAGGTTATTATTATTTGGCACGATAAGCCCTTAGCACCATATTGATTAGAGCGTGGTTCATGAGGTGTGGATTCCCCCCTCATGATTTAATTGGTAATAATAAGGATTATTTATCCCATGATGCATGTTGATACGGATTCAGATACCCAAGTGCTTTATCTCAATAGTTTCCAGTTTAATTATTTCTGCCAATCCAATTTAAATTCCAGCATCATCTAAATCACTTCCACACAAATCCAACCACCCATTTACATAATTGATTCTACATATAATTAAAATCCACCTCCTCGTGGGATCGACACTCAACACCATTAATCTATTCTACAATAGATTCGTGCGCTTGCGAGTTCAACAAAATTTGCACAACACCGGGTTCGCTTGCTCTTGCTGATGTTGTTGTGATCTGCCGTGAAATTCTGAGCTTGCCGATTTGTCAGCTCTTTCTCCTTCGTTTTTCCATTTCTCTTTGCTACGGTATCTCTTTGAGCGTCCCCCGATCATGATTGCTTTCATTCACATCCCAAATGAGAGTTCTTCTTTTGGTTGGCCCTGGTACTGAGAACATTCCTTGTATTGGTGCCCAATGATGCCACAGCAAAAGCAAAAATCGGGCAAGCATTCGTACACCACTGGCATTGGAATATCTATCTCGCCTTCTTGTTTCAGAAATAGGATTTTCTTCAAAGGTTATGTTATGTTGATGGAGATCCTGACTCTTGCAAATTCCCTAAAGCATTCCCCATTCTCGTCCGTTTCAACATCTTCTACTTTTCCTATCATTCCCCCGAGCTCTTGAAGAAAGTCCCTCTCCATACACGCCATTGGAACATTACGAATTTGCACCCAGAAAGGGACGTGAGTAAAAGATTGCTTGGAAACCTCCCCAATACCTTTTGGCTCGGTGAGGACAATCAACGCCCTATTAAAATGCCACGGACCCCCAGTTATCACTCTCCTTTTGTCGGCTTCTTCTGCAAACTTGAACATAAATATATTATTTCCCAGGCTTTCGATCTTAACCTCTTTAAAGGTTTGCCAAACCTGCTGTAAAGCAATTTTGAGACCTTATCTGTTGACACCCCTTGAGAGGAGCACTTTACCCATCAAACAGCCAGCTAACACTTGCCCTCTTTTTTCCTTTGTGTTTACTTCCAACGACATTGTGTTTTTATCTTCCTCTCTAATCGTGATTGCTTTGCATTTACGGATTAACTCTTCAGTGTCCGTGGAGTTAATGCAGAGACCCTGTGCAATAATACCCCTCACCAACTTTGCTCTACTCTTTACTACGCTTCAACTAAAAACCTCACTTAACTAATCTACCAAGGAAAATAAAAACACTTACTTTCGGAGTGACCATGTGGGTCATACAGACCTCTCAAAGTACTTCCATTCATAAGTTTCTATCAGAGAGAGAGAACTCTCGTGAAGGAAGAATTAGAATAATTCAAAAGTAAATCATGAAATTAAATAACATTTAATTTGACATTTAAATATAAATATGAACTATTTTTGAATATTTAATAACAAAATTATTATTAATATTGACAATTAATTAAGATTAAATGCAGAAAATTAGTTATTGGGTAATCATAATTATAATAAACAAATATAAATTAGATTACATTACATTAAATTAAAAATTATTTAAACATTTTATTTAATTTTTATTCAATATTTTAAATATATTTTATTTTATCAAAAAGTTAGCAAATTATATAAGAGCAACCAATTACTAGTATTGTTAATTATCATGATTAATTTTAATATAGTTATTATTAAATTAAATATTCATTAGATATTCAAGTAATAATTAATTAAATAGACAATTATTTTTAAGTTAACACTAACTAAACCCATGTTTTAATTGGGATTACTAATCTCATTATCTTAGGACTAAATTCAAGTTTAGTCCCATGATCTAATCCAAAGTGGAGCTTGCCAAATATAAGATAAATAATTAGTCACAAAATTAATCCAATCCTATATTTAATCCTACCTCCCAAACATAACCTTACAGTTTTAGTTGAGTTCGTAGAAGTTAAAGCTTTGCAAGCTAGGATTTTTGACAGTAGAATACGAGGAGAGAGAAAAATAATTAATCGTGGCTAATTAATTAGAGTGATGATACAACCATAAACTCTTATATAAATTTATTTTGTACAAACTGATTTGGCATTAACTCATTGGTTGAACAAAAGTGCAAAATAATAAAAAAAAATCATTTGTATCAAGAGATATTTAATTCAACCAATTAAATCATGACACTTCAATTTACACAAAAAAAAAATTGTATAAGAGTTTGTAACTGTATTATCACTCAATTAATTTTGCATTAAAAGAAATTTATGTTTGGCTCAATGTAAGTCATTGGATGCCATTGAAATAAATATGATCCAATAACTAAAAATTTGTATTTAAAATTATGTCTCTAGAACTTGTCTTGTTTTAAATACGCGTACGTCCTCTATGTTTTATATTATATGCAACCATTTTTAATTATTTTTATTACAAGTTAATAGTTGGGAAAGTTCACCGTTGTTAAAACATACAATTGTTTCACAAAAAGTAATAACAATCGAGATATGAAAAAAAAAAGTCCAAATTCAAATTGTATATGCCTTTCTGCAGTGACGGTGGAAAATAGAAATTGTAGTTGTAGGTTTCAACAAAATAGCTCATATTGAAATTTTTTAAATTTGAAATTGATATTTTACATTAATTGAAATACTCTACAAATTTAAAAGAAAAGTAGTGGGTAACTCTCAACTCTCGAGACCGGCCTATCATTAAATAGGTATAAAGTTTTATGAATTTATTAAAATAAATGTGGATGTTCATAATATATATCTATTAATCTCCCCGCTATCTCCTATTAGTAACTTTTGACTTATCTATAATTCCTACTATCTTACAAGGAATTATGATTCATAATATTTCCATTAATTTCATGGAGTGATTATATAATTATAAAAGGAGAGCACATCTATTTGTTTTGTACACACTTGAAATGAATAAAATCACTCTATAATATATTGTTCTCTTATTTTATTTTTTATCTTGTGTTGCTTCTTGATTTTGTGTTGTTGGCTAATAATTTTTCTAACATAAAGAGTAAATTCCAAAATTTGAAATTTAGTTGTATTCGGTAAATGGTGGATGTTGAGAATACATTAATGAGTTCGAAGATCAACCGACATCTAAATTTGAATTGGGGAAAAAGGACTTGTAGTGCACTTCTAAAAATAAAAAAAATAATAATATTTCACCACCAACAAAACACCATTATGAAAGAAATAAAAATATTATAATTTAAATTATACGTTTATTACCTAGGGTTGGCAATTGGTCAAGCCCGAGCCCGATGCGACCATGCGAACAAAGGACCCAAGCCTGAAAAATGACCTGACAATTTAGCGTTCGGTTTATCCGAGCCCAACCAATTTTTTTAATATTTAAATAATTAAATTCGGCTCCCTAATATATTAAAATTTAAAAACTTCAAATCTTATTTTAAATAACAAAAATATAAACATTACTCTAATCAACATCCCAACTATAAATTATATAAATAACCAAACATAAAAAACAATGTCCAATAATTAAAATAAAAACACAAAATTCGATTCCACAATCTAACCAAGGAGTTCATTAGCTTAACAAATAAATAAAAACACAAAATTCAGTTCCACAATTTCAAGTTTTCAACAAGGGGTTTATCAATTTAACAAACGACATGACAATTCACAACCCAATATTTAAGAAAAAAAAACTACTCTATACTTATGGGCCACATTCTTCTTCATCCAAAAATTCCTCTCTAGAAAAAATTTCATTTTCAAGAATTTTTCCTACAAAAAAAAAAGAAAAAAGTGTGAGAATAATTTAAGTATATAAAATTGTTAGTAAACCAATTTGAATAGTGTTGGACTGTTGGTGTACTGTGATGGTGGCTGGCGCAGCAGTTAGAGATGGCAAAAAAGCCTGATCCGCCCCAAAAGTTTAGGGCTTTGGCCCGAACTTAAGGGTAAAAATTCGGGCTCAAGCTTAAAAATAAAAGCCCAATTAAATTCGGACCCGACCTTGATTTGTTAAGAAATTAAAAAATATATATACATGCATGCATGCTGCACAGTAAACACACACGAACACACAAAACACACATGCTCAGTGACTCACAATCACACACATTTCCCATTCTAATTTCTAAAACCCTAACACCAACCACCATGCTCACGCTAGCCACCATGCTCGCGCCAACCACCAGCCACGAGCCATGCTCACGCCACCAGCCGTGACCAATTTGAGCACAGTCACAACTCATGCTACCAGCGACTATAGTCGTGCCACCGCGACTCACGCCGGGCTACGAGCCCACGGCAGTCGCTGCTAGCTTGCTGCAACTTCCATCACCAGCATTGCTCGCTGCAGCTAGGGTTGGCAATTGGTCAAGCGCGAGCCCGACCCGACCATGCAAACAAAGGGCCCAAGCTTGAAAATTGACCTGACAATTTAGCGTTTGGTTTACCTGAGCCTGGCCACTTTTTTTAATTTTTAAATAATTAAATTAAGCTCCCTAATATATTAAAATTTAAAAACTTCAAAACTTATTTAAAATAACAAAAATATAGACATTACTCTAATCAACATCCCAAATTTTTCGTGCTACATGATGAGCTTACAAAATAGGACTTCGCATGAATACACCATCAACACCTTAATCTACCTAAAATGAGACAAACAAACCCTAATAGGCATTTTGTCGAGCACCTCATGTGCCATTTATTACCTACAAATTTCATTAAATCGTTTTTAATATTTATGCAACAATCAATCCTAATTCTCATCTATAATCATTTATACACTCATCTATCATCAATCAATCTTAGGCAAATGAAAAACAAAAAGAGTTTACAATATAAGCCTAGCCAAAATTACTGGTAACTAGGGTGAAATATTGCAGCCAAAATGGCGGAAGTAGAGCCACGTGGTGCCGGAAATCAACTTGCCGTCAAACGCTTGTCCACCCACTGTCACTTGTCGCCGAAAAACTCAAGACCTAGGTTGAATTTGGAGAGAAAAGGAGGTAAATGTATGGTAAGCTACTTTCATCCATAAACCAAATAGTTGGTCCTTTTTAGTAAAAGCACCCGTAACTTTGTTGCCGCCAAAAATTGGGACCGAACAATTAATTTGGATATTTTAGTCATTTACCAAATCAACTAACGGTCAACCCATATGTATACTAACGGAATGGGAGATAAGTGAGATTACAATCAATTTCACCATCTAACTAAAATATATCAAACCTCAGCGAAAGTTTCTAAAAATAACCCTATATAAAAATTATCCTACTAAGAGAACAGATAACACAAGTTTTGAAATTCTTAGACTCGGACTTTGCAAAGGGCCTTGGTCCTTAGAAAAATCCAAGCCTTCAAACTGAGAGTCAGGCCATTTTTGGGTCAGGGTCGGGTTTAATCAGAGTTTGGTCATTTTTTTATTTTTTATTATTATTATTATTTTAAGAATAGAACTCCTATCCTTATTCTATTCTAACAAATTGTATCATTGTTCCATTTATATATTAAATTTAATTGTAAGGATACGACCACCACATATGAAAATAAAAATCATGCTTGATAATTAATATTGTAATTTATGTCGCCAAAAACTAATCCTCTGTAATTGTAATGCAACAGACAGACATTTACAATACTAGCAACAATTATGAGATTGTATGCATGAATTCATATATTTACCCCAGAGATTACATACTTCCACAGTACATTCTCATCTTAATGTTGGATTTAAGCCAAATATTTAGTGAAATTGAATCATAGGTAGAAACCGAAAAAAAAAGTACTGAATTAAAGTTGGAATCGAGAGCGGCGAGCTGAGATTTGTTGGATAAAATATCATCAGGGGAAAGCTTCTTGGGGACACGCAATCTCTGTAAATTAAAGGTGCAGTGGCTGGGAATAGTGTCAGCGTTGTGCGGCTCTCTCTTTCCCTCGAGCGCAGTTGCTGATTGTTTTGGTGGCTTGATGTCTGGTGGCGTCGTGGTGGTGGGTATCCGCGCTGGTTGTGCCATGGTGGTGGGTGGCTGGACGCCTGGACGCAAATTACCGAAGTTAAGTTACTGCCTCTCTTTTTTCTCTTCTACTCTTTATTACGTTAGCTTTTAGTCTTTATGTTAATGTTAGATTGTTAGGGTTTGTAAGTTGTCAACCATGCGTGACGTATGTGTGTTTTTAAGTGTTTTCCTTTAAGTAAATGTAATTAGATTGATATTAAAAACAAATCTAATGGAAGTGATAAAGCTTGAAAATTTTTCATCAAGATTGCTTTGAACAGCATAAATTAAGCAATAAGCAGCAAGTTAGACAAAAGTTGACCAATTTGGCGGTCAATCAATCAAAATTGAATCAAATTAAATTAGGACAGCAAAATCTGTAATTAATTAGAATTTAGAGTTCAAAAAGAGATTTAATCAAAATTGAATCAAATAATAGGCTCTTGCACGGTGCAATAGCCGCAACGTGCATCCACCCCTACTTTTCTTTCTTTTCTTTTCTTTTTTTAATAATTTTAGAGATTCCAACATTTGAATCACAACGTTTATGTGTCCCTTATATATTAAATGATTGATTTTATAGTTCGTAAAATTATTTAATTATCATCTAATGAATGAATGCCACATCAATTGAGATTTAAGTTAGGACTTAAATATTGAGATACCTATCATTTTTTTTTTAATTAGTTATTCGTCATAAACTTTTCATTAGCAATAATTGATAACAATGTTATTATTATATGTAATAGATTTTCCCAATAAAAAATATAACAATATATTAATGATACCAAAAAAAAAAAGAAAAATTATTATTAATAACAAAAAAACTAATGAATGTACGATGTAACTAATATACTATAAAAACAGAGATCGTTGAATTAGGGAATTTGTAAAATATATAATAAAACTTATAAAATTAGACCACTTGATTTTACAACAAAACAAACATCAAGAAACAACATATTAGATTTCCAGAATTTTTGAAGATGTGAAATTATTTTACACGAATTTATATTAAAAGATCAGCAAACCTGTTCAGAAACTTTTAAGTTTGTGTTCTGCACTTCAAAAATTCATAACTTAATGTTAATTCAATGAATATTAGTCAAATAAACTTTAAATCATAGAGGACTCATGCATTATAAAATAAAATTTTTATTGGTCATTTTAAAACCTTTTAAGAGCCTACAGTAATTTTTACCATTAGTAATTGCAATTCTAGAAAGCAGTCTTCAAAATTACGGCAACCCAACATAATGATTTTTAATAATTTTTTTACTCAACCAACAACTATAAAATTAAACAAACAGTAAGTCAACATAATGAGGATTAAAAAAAATCATTATAATTTTCGGAGATCATTTGGCTAGTTAGAAAAATCGACGAAATCAGACATGCTGCTGAAAATTAGAATTTTCCAACACCACTGTTCCAACTTCAAAAATCACAACAAATTAATTACTTGGAATCTCTTTACTCAAAATACATCATTGAAAACCTTAGGATGTCTACTTTAATTTTATGGAAATATTAATGCAGAAATTAAATAAAAAATAAAGAAAAAAAAAGTAATTGAACCACACTGCTCATGCCTCATAATGTCTGGCTAGTCATTCATGATAAAGAGAACAATGCATGTGTTCATCATCAGACACATAAGATCATATTAGAGAGCCTGCGTTAAAGAAGGATAAATACCTTAAAACCTCTTTCAAATGTGCATAAAACAAAACCTTAGAAATTCTTTGTTTTTATACATTTATTTGGTTAAAAAGTTTTAAATCATAGGGAGATAGAAAGAGTTTAATTTTTATAAAAACACGTGACTTTATAAAAATACATTATACAATAAAGATAGATAATCCCTTATAATTTATTTTTAAAAAATAAAAATATTATACTTTATCTCATCTTACGCTAATTAAAATAAATTCACACAAATAAAAGATAAACATAATTAAATTCAAACAAATAAGGAACGGGTGTTATAGTGTTAGCTTTTAGTCTTTATGCTAATGTTAGATTGTTAGGGTTTGTAAGTTGTGAACCATGTGTGACAGCTCGGGTCAGTCCTTTTTTTCATTCCTACCTATTAGCAACCATTTCATTACTCTTATAAAACATCTTTGTGCTAAAATTATATTAAAGATATTTAGGATGCGTTTGATATTGTTTTTCAAATATTGTTTTTGTATTTTTTTTATAACAAAGAAATTAATAGTTTTTAGTGAATGTAAAAAAAGTATTTAGTAACTTATTTTATAAGGAGTAATTAAAAATAAAAATTATAAAAATATGTTTGATAGTTTATCTAAAAAATTATAAAATAAAAGACATGTGAGATCCTTCTTCTTCTTGTTTTTTTTTCCCAAGATATGGCCAAAAGCAAGGCACATGCATGCTCGTGTCGTACCGTGCCCACTATGTGTTTCGTATCATGTTGTACTGTGCCTAATTTTTTTTTGTCTAGGTCTAGCCTGGCACACGTGCCGTGGCATGCCGTGTGCCGTGCCGTGCCGTGCCGTGTCATGCCTAAGAAAAAAAGCCTAATAAATTTTTTTTTACTTTTTTTAAGAGCTCATGCCAAGCTGTTGGCGTACTTTTTTTAGGTCCACATCTTTATTCAAATTTAATAGAAAAAAAATTTAAAACTCAAGTACATATTAAATAATAATAAAGTAATAATAGTAAGAGAATGTAAAATTATTTACTAAGTTTGACCTATAGTATTAGAATTTTTTTTTATACTTAACAACAGCAACAATATATTTTTCTTAAGGGTTAATTTAATTGTTAACTTGGACTTACATAGAGTTATAAATCATAGTTCATAATAATATTAATGCATTTTATAAAATCATAATATTTATAATTTTATTCATTAAAATCATGATATCAATTATTTATTTAATAAATTATAAATATAAATCAATTATAGTTTTTTTAAACTAAGAATTAAATGAATTTAAAAAATTCAATTTCAAGTTATTTGTAAAATCATAAAATTTTAAATTTACTTTCATTAAAAAATCATGATATTTATAATTTTATTTATTAAAATCATAATATAAATTATTTATTTAATAAATTATAAAAACAAATATATTTTTTTAAACTAAGAATTAAATGAATTTAAAAAATTTGATTTCAAGTTATTTGTAAAATCATAAATTTTAAATTTACTTTCATTAAAAAATAAAAGTACTTATTGCTAGCTTTTTCATCATGTCGTGTTTAACCCATCTCTAATTATGCCGTACTTTTAGAGCTCATATGCCTAAAATTCTAAGCTCAGCCCCGCTCACATGCGTGCTATGCCGTGTCGTGTGCTCCATCAAAACGTGCTCGTGTCCTGTTATACTATACGGACACATGTCGTGCCCGTGCTTTGCCACATGCCGTCTGACCCATTGGACATCTCTATTCTTCCTCAATTACTGTGAAATTTAAAATAAAAAGGGAAGGCATGTGGACCCATAGTAACTTTGATTAAATAAACAAAAAAAGTTTGTTGGGCCTTTGTTCAGTATAAATTGTAATAAAATCGGAAACAAAAATTTATTATTCTATTTTTCTTAAAAAAAAACAAAAACATAAATAACAGCTATTTCTATCAAATAAAAATGATTGCAAAAAATAATATTGATTTAGTATAAAATCTTAATTTTATTAAAGTTTTAAAAATTGTTAAATCATGTTGTTTAATACTATAATGCAATATGGTTTGATAGTTTTCGCGATCATTACACTATTAAATCACATAGTTTAAATAACTCTCCCGAACTTTAATAAATTCAGGATTATAAATTGGAACATTTCTAGTACAAAAAGTATCCCACCAAACATATTTTTCATTGTATTATTTTCTCAAATTAAAAAATAATTAGCCAAAAACAATACCAAATAGTCTCTTATAAATTCATTTAAACTTATGATTGTTTCTCTCTTCATTAAATATTTACGCCCACACCTACATAATTTACCCTTTTTTTTTAATTCAGCCAACACTTTGCATTCGTTATCTATCCCCGTTCTACTATTATATTAATATAATAATATTATTATACTTACTTAATTGAGATATTTAGTTTGTATGTCAACTAATGTGATAAATGGTATGTTACTATGTGATTAGTTCAAGTAATAGATAATTATTAAGCTGTATTATTTTTAATTTAAATAGTGAATTTCTGTAATTTCCAACTAAGCAAGATAGACATTAGTTTGTATCTCTTGATATTATCAAGTAAGATTATAGGCCCTTTTACCCTTAGAAGCTCTGCTTGATATCCTGGTGAAGATAGAGTACAAAGATCTATATCTTCAAGTTTGTTGCAATTTTGGATCTACTTGGATCTCACATTCATTCATGTCTTGCAAACTTTTAGATCTAGCTTGCTTTGTCCACCTTTTTAAGATATATTCGTTGGGGATTGATTCTTTTACATCCAAGGAATCTCTAAAGACTTTTAAAACATGACTATATAATATTCTCACCCTCTCAAACATTCTACAACTACGAGATAATGAATTATTAATGTCTCTTCTCACTCATTACTTTTTTATCTGATCATACTTTTTGACTTCATAAAAAGTAACTCATTCATCAACCACTGAACGGACTATAAATAAATCAACAACATCTTCAAACTGATATTGGAAATCTTTAAATATCTTTTTTGTGTAAACTTCTCTTGCTTGAATTAACATTTTGATAGATATTTTTGTATTAACCAAGCGAAAAAATGAGTCATATTCTGCTTCTAACTCCTTATATCGCTTGTCTTTCAACACTCTTTCAAAGCGCATAAAAAATTGTGACACATTATGGTCTGAATTCAAATAATCTTTCAAGCTAGCATTAAAGCTGTCGCTAAGTTGAGTACTTTTCATCCCAGCAGACCACACATGTCTAGTATATGTAAAAGTCCATTTCTCTTTTAACTTGAATATGCTACTTAGCCAATCACTATTATGCATATCATATTAATCAAGCATATTATTCCAAGCAGTTAAGAAATCATGTTCTTCTTTTATTTTATCCATCAAATTAAATAAGACACTTTTCACCCCTCTAGAACCGTTAAACATAGACCTTACATGCTTTAATGCATTTTGCATCATATGCCATATACAAAGTTTATGGTATGTGTTGGGCACCACCTATAAAATAGCCTTTGCCATTTCTGTGTCTTGATCAGTAATAATAGTTTTTGGAGCTTTTCCTCACATAGCCTGCAAAGACATTTCAAACAACCATATAAACGAATTTATAGTCTTATCAACCTTAAAGCTACCCCAAATACAATGGTCTCCTTATGATGATTCAATCCAACAAAAACTGCAAATGGTCTACTTGCATTATTAGTTTTGTTGGTTGTATCAAAACTTACAACATCTCCAAAATGACCATAATCAATTATCATTTTAACATCAGTCTATAACATATTTGTAATCATTTCCTCATTGTCCAATTGTATGGAAGAAAAAAATGATGGGTTTTCCAATGTTTGATCAACAAAATATTTAAGACATTTCCTACTTCTCCATATGCTAAGCTTTTTTGTCTTTTTGATCTTAAATAGTTTTTATGATTTATTTTTGTGTATCCAAGAGACTCCCTTCCACCCCCTTGCTTACCCATCAACTCAAATGCAGATTTCAATGGAATCCCCAATTGTTCTATCAAGTCTACTTCCACAACTTGAGAAAGAGTAATTTTACGCTGAGATGGTAACAAATGTGCACACTCTTGCGTTCCAAGAAGATGATTGTGACTCTCAACAAAATGATTGACAAAAAAAATTATTTTTTTCCTATCAACTTGATTCTCGATTGAGCATAACAACCAGTTCTTGTTTGTGCTTTAGCCTTTATTGTCAAATGATCTCGCTTATCTTTCGAGCAAAAACCCTCTTTACCACAAACAAATATCCTTGATGTCATTTCACTAATAGTCTTACTTCTAGTACATGATTCTCTTCTAAAAGAAAATCCTAGTTTTCAACCATACATATTATAAAAGTCTTAAGCTACTTGTTCAAAATCAAACTCCATAACAAGTCTTGGTTTCTAGTCTAGATCACCTAGCATTCTGAGGCACTATCATTTGTACCCATCCTAAAGCACAAATTAAAAAAAAAGTATATATATTTGTTTGTGATATGAGAAAATAAAGAAATACAAATATTAAATTATAGTTAATTTTTAGCATTAAGTACTAGTACAAAGTAAAAGAAATTAATAAATAATCAAACATCGTCATAGAACATACTAGATTAGAGCAAAAGTAGAAACCATGCATGCATAGCTACTCGGCCATTGGCCAAGTGGTCAGGGGTGCTGCCCTCCAAGTTGGAGGGTAGCAGTTCAAACCCCCACAGGTGCAACGTGGGGGTATTTCCTTCTTTGGTGAAGGTAGTCTCTCATTTACCCAAGTGTAAGTGAGTAGACATCCCTCAAGTATTAGTGAGGGTTAACTCTGGGAATAGCTCCATAAGTACTTATGTAAGTTGGTCCCAATAATCGTTTGATATGTAAATATTAGTTATAGTCTTATGTAATATGAGTTGTAGTATGAGTAATAGTCTCATGTAATAAAAAAAAAAAAGAAACCATGCATGCATATATATATATATATATATATATATATATATATATATATATATATACACAATTAGCTTTGGACTAGATTAAGGCAGCAACAACGCTAGAATAAATAATATTAAAACAATCGCTAACATTGTCCAATCTCTTTCTTTTATTATGTTGAAGTCTTGTGCCCTGTGGCTGCTAGATTATTTTAGAACAAAAGCAAACCAGCGACAATGTCTCAAGAAAAGAAAAGAAAAATAATGATTAACAAAAAAGAAAAAAAGAGTTAACAACGTGTGTTTGTTAGTTTTTTAGTAAGTTTTTGTGATTATTAAGGAAATTCAAGAATAGATCTAATCTTATCCATATAATTATTTAATTACCACGTGTCTAAATCTCCTATAAAGATTAGGAAAAATTAGGTTAGGAGAGGATCTAAATCCACTTAATAAAGTGTTTCAATAACATATTAGAGCGCTGTCAATAACTCTTCTAGTCTTTAACCACTCACTCAAGCCACTAAAGGTTAATATGATAATATCTTTTTTTTCTTTATAAATATTTTTATGAAAAGGTATGGTAATGAACAAATCCTAAATTAATATTTTTGTTTCTTACCTCTCACAAAACTTAAATTTGAGTGGTAAGCCAACTAAAATTAGTTGAAAACCACTCGATGAAATGCTCTTGGGAGCTAATACAATAATATTCTTGTTGTTACTAAGGATATGTTAAAATAAAGTATGAAAAATCATCCCAATCAATAACAAGTAGAACTTCCCTAAACTAATAGCCTTGAGACGATGAAAAATCTTCTAGTTTAGTGAATATATAAAATATCAATAAATTAGTAATTTATTAATTTATAAAGATAATATCACATTTAAAAAATGATTTTTTTTATGGAGTATAGAGATAGAATAATTAGAGAATTTAGTGATTCTGTCAAGTTATATGATACGATTATGATTTAGTTTTAATTGAGTGAATCAGTTACGTGATAATCTTCTTGCTGGATTACATGACTAGATCACAATTATATGATAACTCTTTATAGTATAATTTTAAATAACTTACCAATTAAAGTAATTTTTTAATTTTTAACAAAAACTCTCATTGACAATTAAACAATTAATTTTTTTTTGTTAGTAAAAACTCTACTAACAAAAACTCTATTTAAATAAGCTTTGAAAAGTTATGCCAATGAAGCCTAAGTCAATCTTTTGCTTATTTCTTTTAACACAGTGCATAATAATATGATAGTAGCTTTTCATCTGAAAATGATAAAGAAAACAACAATGAACAATGAAATGCATAAAGCATCATGTTAGTATAACAAAGAAAATCATAGACATATCATATGTATTTAGTTTTTTTTTTAATTTAAACCACTTAAATTAGTTAATTATTAATTTATATATTAATTAGATCCTATAAAAAATAATTTTTTAAAAAAATTTTATTATCTAATAAAATTTTCAATTATTAATTTACCATGTTGCTTCCATATTTAGATCGATAAAAACTATTATTTAATCAAAATTATCAATATATCAAATGTTAAATATTTAATTAAGTTCTACTGTATTTAATTCGACAACTTACCATCTAAGAGTTTAAAGACTCGATTTTAAGAAAAAAGATATTTAATTTGGGGTAAAGATTGGTGAAGTGTAAGGGAAAGGTAAAATGGTTAAAGAAACCACAACATTCATTCGACAATTTTTTTTTTTCCAATTGAGATGCATTAATTTTAACACGTTTCTTTAATTTAGCACGTTTCTCCTATCGACCACGGAAATGTGTCGTGACTTCCAAAAAATGTGATTAGATTGGTATTAAAAACAAATCTAATGGAAGAAGAGATAAAGCTTGGATTTTGTCATCAAGATTGCTTTGAACAGCATAAATTAAGCAAACAAGTTAGACAAAAGTTGACCAATTTAACGGTCAATCAATCAAAATCGATTCAAATTAAATTAGGACAACAAAATCAGTAATTAATTAGAATTTAGCGTTAAAAAAAAGGTTGAAAAAAAAAAAGCACACTAACTTTCATCACTATAAAAAGTATAGGAAAGTTCTCAGAAATTAGGTGGACTCAAAGTTGAATTTTAGGCTCTCGCTACGGTGCGATCGCTGCAACGTGCATGCACCCCTACTTTTTCGTTAGCAATAATTGATGAGAATATTATCGTTATATATGTATAACAATATATTACTAATAACCAAAGAAAAATTATTATTAATAAAAAAGAAACATAATGAATGTACGATGTGACGAATGCACCACAGTCAAACCCTGAATTGAAACCACTTTGAAGGTGCATGAACACTTTTGGCAATTCCAGCTTCTTCCCACTAAAACTTGCCTCTCTCGAAAAGAATTTGACTAGATCCAGACAAAACGCAAGTGGAACTTCCAACAAAATAACATAAAAAGTACCACAAGAAAGAACTAACTGTACTGGGCCCCACTTGCTTATTATAGCAGCCATTCTTCATCACCCACACCGGCCACACAAACTAATCAAACCCATTCCTCGAATCACCACCGCTTAGAAAACTCATCATCCAAACTCAACTCAAATCCAACGGCTGTGAACACGTTATCACAAAACATAACATGCACGTTAAGGTTGCTTAATAATTAATGGAGAGTTGCGGCAAATGAAGCCAAAATCGAATACGTATTCTTCTTTGTGACCTCGTTGTTAAAATCAAGAAGACAGGAAAATGGAAAAGCCATAATCCAGAAAGAATTTTTCATCATCTTTTTGATTGCTTGCGTGCCCGCGGTTGGGTGGCTTCTAAAATTCTATCCAATGATTTGCTTCTCACAATTCAATCTCTCGATTCTAACGTCAGTTACAGTAAGATTCCTTGATACCCTTTTGAATACTTGCCCTTAATTTTTGTGAAATGATTATAAAGTCAGAAACTTCATATCTTTTGCAATATCCGGTTTTTTTTTTCCCGCTTATTTGTTGAATTCTAGTGTGCTTTCGGTGTTGTTTCAGCTAATTATAAACTGTTCTTTTTTTTTTATGGTTTTGTTTCCTAGTTTGTTTGAGTACTTTGTTGATGTACCTGTTGTGATTATTGTCAAATTTGTATATATCCTTCTTTATAGATTATATGAGCTTGATGTTTACGCAAATTCTGTATCCTTTTGAGTGTGAAGATTTTCTACTGAAGAATTGAGCTTATAATTTGAAACTTTTATTGGTCACTGGCTTGTGGTTTGTTGGTTTTGATATAAACATCATAATTTGTTGTGTTGGAACACTGGATTGTGGATTGTGATTGATTTAATAGAACTATGTCTAATTTATTCGTATTATTTTTACTAAACTGATTTTTGCTGCTTAAAATGTGTCCATCTAAACTTTATTAAAGTAACTTCTTTGAGCATAGTTATTTTCACCATTTTGATCTTGCTATATTTGTTCGTGGCCTCTTCATTCTCGCTTTTTCTTTTCTCACAGGTGCTATAGTCGCGTTCACAGTGACCTTTTAAATTCAGTTACATGTTCTTAAGAATATCCAGTTGACAGTTGTATTCGCATCAAAGTGTAAGTTCCTAGGAAACTTGAGTTGCTGCTGATGGTTGCGACTTTTAATTTATGACGATAATGATATTGAGCATGTTCCCTAATTCATTTATCCAGGGATCAGGTACAAAGCAGCCGAGTTGTTTGGGAGAGTTTCTGTAGCTATTTCCTCATCATTTCCAGTTCGTCCGACATCTCTTGAAGAAAACTATTCAAAATTGTCCAATTCGCTTCAGGATTCAGCAGAAAGGGAGCCGATGTCCAATCCCCAACAGATATCTGCATCGTCATCCAGATTCCCGGACAATATGCATTTTTCTTCTGTCTCACCACATGAAAGGTACTCCCAAAATTCTCCTTTCATTTCTCAATCATTAAGAGATGAAGCAAGATTGCGGTCGACCCATTTCTCTCCATCAGAAGTACAGCCTACACCTTTGATTAATCACCCTGAGGAAGATAAGGATAATTCCTGGTGTATAGATCCACTTCAGGATTTTCTTGATTTTTCCGAAAATGGCCCTGGACAGACTGGTCTGCTGGAAAGTAACACTGGTGATATTGCATCTGATGATCGTGCTAAGAGAATTGAGTGGTGGGCAGATCAGCTCATCTCTGTTGAAGATGGTCCAGAACCAAACTGGTCTGAGGTTCTTGCTGATGTTAATGTCACAGATGCCAGACAAAAGGTTTGTATCTCAATTTAACATAAGGTTTTTGTTTTATGCAAAGCATGGCAACTGCTTGTGAACTTGCATTTTTTGAATGTGAAACAAAGGAACAGTCATATCAGTTGTCTCCTGGTATATGATGCTTAAAGTGCAGCATACATGTTCAACGTATACAATTCTCATCATTAGAATTTGTAGGACTACTTTTAGCTATTGCATTGTATTGTTCAAAGATCTACTAGATGCCAAAGGTTGATGGTCAATGGCATGAGCATAATATCCATGATCTTAATGGAACCTGTTTAATTGACAATAATTATTATTAATAGTGATATGTTATTGCTCTTTTCCATTTAACATGATACTTGGCTACTACATATCATGTGCTTGATTTAATGTTAAGTGGAGTATGTATTGCATTTTGTCCCCAATAAATTAGATTAAGGAAATTGTTTTATTCATCTACCGGCCAGTTTCTGGCTTCTTTCAGTTTTTTATCATTGTAGACAATGTAGCAGGTGCTGAAACCATCTACGGATATCCCAACACAACACCCTCGAGTTGACCCCCAAGTTCAACAACATCAGCCTGTATCAAATGAAGAATTTCATGCTGTTACTAATCCATTGTCCACGGCACCAGCAAACAAATCCAGAATGCGTTGGACACCAGAACTTCATGAGGCATTTGTGGAGGCTGTCAATCAGCTGGGTGGCAGTGAACGTGCGTAGCCCTTTGAGTGACAATAACCTTTTCTTCTTTGAAATTATTTAGCTTCCTCTCATGTTGACCCATAACATTAATTTACAGGAGCTACTCCAAAAGGTGTCTTAAAGCTCATGAATGTTGAAAATCTGACCATTTATCATGTTAAAAGCCACCTCCAGGTCTGTTTTTGTCTTATATTTTGTTCATTTAATGAACTCAATCAGGGTTGTTTAGTTAAACTTGTCACTTGAATTTCAGAAATATAGAACAGCTAGACACAGACCAGAGTCTTCAGAAGGTATGAGTTATTGCCTCTACTTTTCTTTTCCTTGACCGTACCTTTATTTGATTTTCCGTTAATGATGATGTTTGGTAAAATGATAGTGGGTGAAAATCATGGCTCTTTTTGCAGGAACATCAGAGAAAAAATCGAATCCTACTGAAGATATGAAATCTCTGGACGTGAAAACGTAAGCAAATTCTCTACCTGGAATTTCAGTATGAAGTCAAACTAATTTCCCATGCAATGGATTTTTATTATTAGAACATTTTGTTTGTATGTTTCTTTTGAAATTAGCATCCTTTATTAGGAGTTCATGTGGTATTTAGACACTGTTATTATATAGTTCAGCAATCATTCTTAATGAGCTTGTAGCTAGATTTTGCATTGTAACAGCTTGCACATTGAACAGCTGATGTGGAATTCATGTGGCTTGGATTTTTAAAATGAATTTTTCCAATTCAACCTGTCTGCCTATGAGACAAGATTCTTTTTCCCGTGCATCTAGGTTTTCGATATGCCTAACGGGGTAAAAAACTCTTACAGTCAAGTAGAGATGAGAAAGTTGTTAATTAGGAGACCGCGAATCCTGAACTGCTTTATCTTTGTCAATGCTTTCTTCTGAGCTTAAACTTAGTCATTTCCTTCTACTATCTATCTTTATCTGTTATTATTGTCTTTGATTAGCATGGTGGTTTTGGAACTGGTGGAACCTGTTTTTTATATCTTTTTTGAAAAGTTGAAACATTCCTTTGATGTATGTAACTCTCATTCCATTTTTATCCTTGGCTTGACTTTTTGGTTCTGCTCGATGCCGGGTCCTGTTTCTTGAGGACATCTGTTGTATCTTTGCAGCTTCCTAAATGCTTGACCTGAGTGGCCCTAGTCAATGCCAGTCAAAAGTTATCCTAAATAAAAATATTATTTGTTACTTTAGAAGAAACCATGTCGATCATTACTGTTTGCATAAAATCACACTTCAACCTCCAATTTTCATGATCTATCAATTTTAAAAAACATGTGCATTATCAGAGGTACCAGCATAAGACTTTTAGTGCTAGAATTATCTTTCTAGTTTCTACGTGGAATGCAGCACTTCTTGCTTTCTGTACTCAATCTCTTTTTGATAAGAGTGGTTACTCTAAAATCTTATATTACTCTCAATCTAATCATGCACAGTTAGGCTCATTTTTTAAATTCAAACCATTTATCTCTGATTTTGATGTCAGGACTATGAGCATCACTGAAGCATTGCGATTGCAGATGGAAGTTCAAAAGCGACTTCATGAACAACTTGAGGTATAATATTGTATTAGTGTCAATTACTCTGACCTTCAGATGTACACTGAAGTATTAGGAGCATAATTCAAAATATATAAAGACATGAATGCTTTCTCATATACTTAAATTTCAGCAATCAAATTGAGGAGGTCAAATATAATGAAGAGATCAAATGTAATTTAGTCAAGCTCTAGAAGAATGATTCTTGGGGAACTCGTAATTTTAAAATGTTCTGAGAGTTTGTGTTGAGTGGTTTAGAGAATGAACCTGGCTGCCTTTCAACATTGTAATAAAGAGTTCATTAAGTCGAGGAAGATCATTATTGCCAAATGAAAACTTGACCCGAAATTGGTGAGGATAAAGCTATAAGATAGCAGTTGACATTGATGAAGTTCCTGCAAGGGTGAATAGATGATGCAAGAATTTATTTCAAGGGAGGCGAGTAGATGATTTATAGTGCTGCCTGAAGTTTTGAAAGAAATTTTAACTTCTTTCTAGCCCTTTTTCCTTGTCAAAATTCGGCTTAAAAAGATTCTCTGAACCACACAATATTGCATTTCTTTACATGTTCACCTAAAGTTTCTTATATTGGGTCTTTTGCAATGCTACTTTCCACAGATTCAGAGAAATTTGCAGTTGCGTATAGAAGAACAGGGAAGATATCTTCAGATGATGTTTGAGCAACAAAAACAGATGGAGAACGAAAAGTCCAAGGCCTCTTCATCCAACCTCGAAAATCCCTCTGCGCCTTTGTTAGAGTCAAAGCAACATTCTTCTCCAAATGAAACATCAATAGCCGCAGAACTGGATCTTGCCAAAAAAGGAGCAGACACCAGTCATGTCATCTCCGCACCAGAAGATAGTTCTGCAAGTTTAAACCAGAAGCCGAAGGCACCAGAAACGAAAACTGGTGAAGAAGTTGACCCAGACGATGATGAATCTGGTCACAAACCGATGAAACGAGCAAGATCTGAAGCAACAGCTTTTTCACCCAAATCTGCATTGGATAACACTCTATAGTATTGGCGTTGCTGCTCAAGAAGATGATGTGATAAGCTGGATAGGGGTTATGTGTCTCGTTTAGGAAATATTATTCTGACATATCCAGGAATTTTTGACAGTTAGGCTGTATGATATGGAGATTAAGTACCCGTCAGGATGACATAACTTGTCCTTTCCATTTAGCGGAGAACCTAAAGCTCCGGTTTTGAGTTTATTCATCATTGTTCTATCTATGGTTAGGCTAATCTGGCTTGGGGTTTGCTTAGAAAAACTGGCAGTGGGAGAAGATGGATGTAGTTGATGCATATAATTCTGCATTGTTCATTGCAAGATGATTTACTTCTTAATGGAATAATGGTTAAAGTGTTGCGTGTGTACTTTCCCGTTTGTGAAAAACCTTTTGCAAATTGCAAGGTGATGAAATGGCTGTATACAGATTTACAACTCTAATTATTAAAGCAAAATGCAAGTATCAAAATATGTGGTTATATTGAGGAATTTTGATTCCGTATATCCATGAAGGCATGTATTTATGAAGATAGTGCGTTCCAATCAAACAAAAGTTTGCAAATAATTGACAAATTTTACCCGGAAAAAATTCATAAAAACGGACAACCAAGGACCTAACGATTTTTGTTTTTTGTGTGTGTAGGTGGTTAAGTGTACTGAAGTGAAAAATTAAAAATTTTGTCAAAGGAATCAAGAAAATGAAATATAATTTTTTTCACTGTTATCAGCATAATTAAAAAAAAAAATAAAAGAAGACTATACACGTGGAGGATATCAAGATAAATGATAAGGAATGAGGATCCTCTCCTGATGTGAGCACTCCTGATTTTTTATAGATTTTGTGACACCTGTGTTTTAGTATTAGTAAATGATTAAGATTTAACTATTTTTCTTTTTAATTTATTAACTACCAATCATGCTAATAGAATTTGCTTAGATAAAGATCAGATCAGGAGAGGATCCTGATCCAATGATAAGATGTCAAAGTTGAGGTCACTAAGTTCGAATTTTAATTGTAATTCAAAATTATTTCTCCTCCCATAAATATGGGTAGAGACTAGAGATAGCTATCACCCTAAATATTAATAGCATTAAATTTCAGAACAAGTCTTTGTAGATTAATGAGTTGTACTGTATATATAAAAATATTTCAATTTGAGATTTTTTTTTTTGTTGAAGTTAGAGAAAGTTATTAAATCATATGATTTATTATATGTATGTATATATTTTACAATTAGGCATTTCTGATTCCATTTTCGTGATTTACTTATATGACTCTTTTTAATTGTTTATTATTTACATTTATTATAATGTGAATTTTATCAAGAAAATATATCAATTTCTCCTTTTCTTTAAGTAAATGCACTTGTTGGCTTATTGTACAACATCTGGTATACGAACAATGGGGCAACTTTAATATTAGTTTGACGAAGATGTTGACTTTTTTAATTTTAATTTTTTACAAATTAACTAATTATATTTTACCTTAAAAAAAGAGAAAACTAATTATGATTTAGTTCTATTGTTTCCTCATTAAAAAAGAAAAAAAAAAGTCTATTGTTTAGCGTTATGATCGGTGTCTCCAAAGAGACTACTTTCGCCCTTTAGAAAATTTAAGTCATTATACTTTATTTCAAATTATTAAATGTTTATTAAAGTTAATGAGTTAAATGGTTGAAATAACTAAGAGCAGTGATATTTGACCCTCTCAATTTCTCTTATCAGTTCTTATTATTTAATCAACCTCATTTATTTTACAATTCCAAAACCTTACCCACCTTCCATCACCATTATCATCATCACGAGCCACCATTTATTATCATTCGTTCCAATTCTAACAACTTCATTGCTAGCCCATTTTTATTATTTGTCATCCATTCTAATTAGTTTATAAATTTCCTGATTCTTATACTGAAACAAGTAAAGAAGTAACCCAAGATAAAGAATAAAATGAGAGAATATATTATAGAGTGATTTTGTTCATTCCAATTGTGTGTGTACAAAACAAAAAGATGAGGTCTCTTTTTATAGTTACATAATCACTCCATGAAATTAATGAAAAATTATGGATCATAATTCCTTGTGAGATAGTGGGAGTTATAGGGAAGTTAAAGGTTGCTAATGAGAGATAGTGGGGAGACTAAGAGATATGTCTCAATTAAACCTTGACATAATTGTTATTGTGTAATAACAATCAAATTAATTATGAGAAGATGAAAAACTAAATTCAAAAGAAAAAATCTCTATTTATTAGTTAATAGAGAATATATAAAGATGAGAAATGGTGATGCTACATCACCTCCCCAAGTGAAAAATTATGGATCATAATTTCTTGTGAGATAATGGGAGTTATAGGGAAGTTAAAGGTTGCTAATGGGAGATAGTGGAGAGACTAAAAGATATGGCTCAATTAAACTTTGACATAATTGTTATTGTGTAATAACAACCAAATTAATTATGAGAAGATGAAAAACTAAATTCAAAAGAAAAAATCTCTATTTATTAGATAATAGAGAATATACAAAGATGAAAAATGGTGATGCCACATCACCTCTCAAAGTCCCAACTTTATATATATACAAGTAGATAGTAGCAAATGTAAAGACAAGTGAGCTGTAATCTGTTAAAACAAAGTAATCCAATGTTAGTGAAAATAAGAACAACATATTATGTTTAAAACTAAGTTTTCATAATAATGAAATCGAGTAAACTTATTCGATAAGGATAAACAAATAGAACACATTGACAAATTGGCGTCAAATTAAATTAATCCAGAGAAATTGAGATATATACTAAAATTTGATTACGTACACATTAGTTTTCAAATAATTAATCCACACATTGTTTTATTCCTCGAACATCTTTAAACACAGGAGGCAACACTTTCACTCTTATATATTACTGTCATAGCAACGTGAACTTGGTGATCAGCTTTTTAATTGATTTGCAATAGCTCACAATTAATTAAGCTTGATCATCAGTAGCTAGTATTAATCATAAAAATATTTGTTTACTTTACAATCTAAAGTTACGCTCCATACTCTATATATGTGAATTATATATTTGCATTATCACCATTAACATTATAAAATAAACTATGCAATAAGACACTCTTGGAGTATTTTATTTACATCACAAAATATATTAAAATTATATTAGGCAGTGAATATATCTAACACTTTCTAAACACTAATATATAATAGCTTCTACAAAATTATGAAACATCTGTAATAAAATACCAAAAATAAAATTATATATAGCCCAATTAGAATCAATAATCAAACATCAAACTTGCCATACTCTAAAGAAATCAAAGCATGATCGTCTATGTGTTTTCCATATTCAACTAAATGTTTGATGAGAATATGTGATTGTTAACACCAACAATGGTTTCTTTAAATGACTCAACTCAACTTAGCAAAACCACAACCAATTACATTTACCAACTCAACTCCTCACTTCCCCAATTTCCAACATTCTCCTCATATTTACAAATGGTAGGTGGTCCTATAAATCCCCTTCAAGAATGAATAATTTTTTTCAGTTCTTAGTAGGTGAAGTTTCTTCCACGTTTACAGAAATTTTTCGACAAAGATCTCCCCATAGTTCTCTAAGTACACGACCTAGATTTATGCATTCATCTAGTATGTACCCAGAGAACATAAGGAGCAGCTATTGGAATTTCCTTTTACGTGAAATAAAACTTCACCTACTTGGAACTAAAAAAAATTATGCATTCCCAAACTGTCCAAGTCGGGACAATTCAATTATTAACAAACATATGATCCTCTTGTCATCCTAAGATGACACTGATAAAGCATATGTCTACTAATAATTCTTAAACGGGTCTAATCTTTCAAAGCATGCATTGAAAAAAACATAAATCAATATACATATAGTTGAGTTTATTAATATTACCTGAGTTTAGCGGAGAAAATATGAAGAAGAAAAAGTAGTTTAGGCAAAAATCAGAGGGTTTTGATTTTCATTATTGATCAATTGAAACAGTAGAGTAGTGGACCTTCTCAGCTAGTTCCATAGATGTTAATAAATCTAAAACTTGTTAGCACTTAACATTTGCTAAAGAAACCGTTTTAAGTTTCAATTCTTTAAATTAATGTTAATTAAATTTGACATTAAAGATTAATTATTCACTAAGGCTTATCATATTTAAAAAACAAATATAAAAGGTTGCATAATTAAATATGAAATTATGGCATTAAAATTAAGCCCTAGTAGTGGCATTGGTGAGGGAAGATGAAGGAACCTTCCTTCCTATATTAATTAGTTAATGTATTTTAAGCCACTAAAGTTTAATTGTTGGCTTAATAAAATAAATGAAATTTTCAAGATTGATAGCCTAAGTCTAAACGTTTTTTAATTAATTGAAAATGATATAATGATTAATTAATTGTTGATAATAAAACCAATTTAATACGGCGTCTCCCCATTTCTTTCTTTATTTCTTTTAAACCTCAATCATTGTCAAAACCGTTAATGGGTTGCAATTAAACACTTCATAATTAAACACTTAATAAATCTTAAATTTGTTGTTAGCAATTAACATTTGCTAAAGGAACCGTCTTACATTTCTATTCTTTAAATTAATGTTAATTAGATTTAAGACTAAAAATTAATTATTCACTAAGGCTTATCTATATATAAAAAAAGTAGATACAAAAGGTTGTATAATTAAATATGAAATTATGGCATTAAAATTAGGCCTTTTGTAGTGGCATTGTTGAGGGAAGATGAAAAAACCTTTATTCTTATATTAATTAAATTATATGCTATGACGTGAAGAAATAAACAGTCCATTTTTGTATTTTATATTTTGTGAAGATTTGAAACAATGTGCTTTCTTTTCGGAGTGATAATAATTGGATCCATTGCTTTTTCTTTTTTATGTTTTATAAACATATATTGTCTATTTGCATCAAATAGACACCCAATCTGTTTTACAATCACTAATAAAACACCTTTCAATCATTAAACTATAAATATGTGTCATTCAAAATCCAATTTTGTTGAATCTAGATTAAGTGTTAATCTTTTTTATATTTATTTTTTGATAAGTGTATATTTATAATAATATATGATTAAAATTTAGTTTTATCTATATTGTTATTTAAAAACTATTAATCAAACGACAAACCTTTATAAAATTCAACACAAAAATTAGATCAGCATTGAATCTTTATTCAATCTCGGTTAGGAACTTATTTGATATAAATTGATAAATAATATCCTTATTTGATAAAATAAGAAATATAGGGATATCAATATCATTATTATCTAGGTTTCTTTTTGGCTCCTTTTCAATACTATTTTTAGATTTTATACGTTATCATCTTTTCCTTCACTTTTTTATTCTTGAATACAGCAACTGTAAAAAACTAACGGTTCAAAGGAGTTTTCTTTGTGTTTGAATTTTCAAAGTTCCCACTTATTTTATTTATTATTGGAGGAAAAAAATGTTTTCTTAGGCAACTAAAATGTAAATTAAGTTAAAAATTCCTCCCAAATTTGTTTTAGGTAACTTTGGAATTTGAGGCTAGTAACATGTTGGATGTTAATATATCAGAAACAGAGCAAAACGTAAAGTTTTCAGGTACCCAATTCATTAGTTTCATCATTTAAGTCCTCGCGCGGGGACTTGAGTCACTTAATTTGACCAAGTTGATGGCTGGTTAAAACGGTTACAAAGAGCAAGAGAGGACAACAAATGAACGAAAAAACGATTTTCAGTTTTGTATTGCAAACTTTAATTTTATAAAGCCGATCAACAACAGACTTTGAGAGATTGATTTGTAACGGAAGATATAGAATTTAGGGATAATAAAAAAAAATAAACATAAAAATAAAAAGTAATAAAAATAAAAATAACTTGAAATTTTTAAAAATAATAAAGTAATTTAAAAATAATCAATTTGGAATAATTCAAAATGTACCCAAGAGATTATTCACAATATCAATCAATGAATTAGAAACATTATGTGTTAAGTGGTATAAGCATACATATAACTATTATTTTTGACTTATTGATCTCAATCTTGAGCTTTCAAATTAGATCTTTGGGGTTTCATTTTTAGATTTCGGTGACTGAAAGTCTGAAACTTAAAAGTAAAAACAAATTGTTGATTACGAAAATTAAATTTATATTTTATCACAAGTGAAGTGTAGAGATTAATCCAATTATTTGCGCCTAGCATTTCTTCGTGTTGTTGTCACTCTTGTTGATGATGATAAGACTTTTTTGGCATTGTCACTACCAATTTATTATTTACATTCATCTGTAGAACGGAGCAAGATGCCAAGAAAGAAATATAACACAAGAAAAATAAGTTCTCCCAATCATTCAAAACAAATACATAGATAGACAGAAAAATAAGACATATCATACCACACTTAAATATTACCACTCTGAAAAAAAAAACGTCAAAAGACAAACACATATGCAGAAAGACGGCCAACAACAACACTAAACATGTTTTGTGTATTGAATACTCCCACCATTACTAACTTCATCATCATCAATAATTTGGTTTTTTCTCTTTCTATTCTTAACAACATTAGTAACATGAAAATCTCCCACCGACTCTTCCAAATTATTTGATAAGATACCATGAGGATCTGTGATTTTTCAATCAAGAAAATTATAATTATGAGTAAATTGAACATGCTAATTTTAATCATAAAGGAAAACAACGGGAAATAAGAGTAAATAAAATTACCATTTCTTGGGAATGTCCTTCCTTTCTTGCATATATTTCCACATTTTCATGATCTGTGTTGTTTTTTTCCTAAAAAAAAAATTTAATAGTTTCTTAACATTACATATATTGCCTACAAATTGAACTTAGCATAGGTAGATAATACCTTTTTGTCCTTCTTCAATTCTTGTTATAGTTCCAATTTCTCATCAGGGGTGAAAAGCTTTGACACAGTAAAATTCTCAAGTCCCTCTTTCAAATTGTAATCATTCAATTTCAATTTGTAAACGAAATCTTTTCCACAAAGGCTTTGAATTTCTGCAGGGACATCCCTACTGTATAAAGGTAGTCTATTAAACAATTTGTAGGCTGATGTATCAAGTAACTTCTCAGCTACATGATTGAATAAGACAAAAGTTGTCTCTGCAGTTTTATCCATGACTTTTATATGTATTTTGTACCTACATTAGAATAATGAATTAGAGTGAAAAACTAACAACATAATAAGCAATTTAAAAAAATTAATATTTTTTTCTTACATCACAAGAGGATAGTCACATTCCTTTTTGCAAGTGCCACACATATAAATACCATTTGTAGGTATGACCTTTTTTATGCATGTTTTGCACGAAACATAGTACCATCCAAATGAGTTGTCTATTTCTCTAATCTTGCCCCGCACAGTAACAATATATTCCTACAATTAAACAATAAGCATTTTCAAAAATAATAAGGACATTCCAACATTTAGAAACAAATAACACAAATGGATAAGAGGGAAAAAAGAAAAAAAGAAAAAAAGAAAAACCACCTTCACTTCAGAACTCCAATCAGCCTTCAACAATTCTTTAATGCTCATCCTATTGAGGAACATCTCTTCCTCAAAAGTAATCTTATTCACATTCGAACTTTCAATAATATGCACAACGTTGGAGATGGTAGAAAATCTTTCAATTAATGATGCTACATAATCTATTTGAAGATTTATGTAGATTTTGCTTGCACTTGTGGTAGAGAAACTAACCTCACCTGTTTAGAGTAAATGTAAACTAAAACGAAACTTGAACAAAATCCAAATTTGTGTATAATATTAAGATAGCGACATTGCATTTGAAAATGTTAATTAGTGGGATCTAAATAAAAAAAAATAACCTTGGAAAGTTTTAATGGTTGTAGAAGTTACTATCACAATACAAGGACCTTCGTCTTTCTTGTACAAGCTTGGATCAAACATCTCCCCTAACTTTCCCCATAAAGTAATCTTTGTTGTTACCGAGCTATCCATAAAAATTAACAAAAGTTAATAATGTAAAGAGAAACAATAACTAAAAAAAACATAAATAACTAAAAAATATATAGACATAGTTTTCTTAATTATATTGAACTTACTAATCTGTTAGAACTTTTATATCTCTTTTCTTCCAACCAGCTCCAATGATCTGAATATCACCCACACCACATAAACTTCCGACAACATCTGTAATATTATTAAAAAATAACATAAACATGTTAAACATAAGGTTTAATAATTTCTAATATACACTTAAAGATTAACAAAAATTAATAATTAAAAAATACTTGAGAGGATTGTGTTATCATTCATACGTAAATCAATCAAATTCGGAGATACAAATTGGAATCCATTGACCGGAATCTTAACAGTTCCTTCTTCTAACCTCTTAAGAGAAGTTATAACCAAGAAAATAATCTTATACTGATTTGAAAGTGGTCTAAACTCGCCTGTAGTTGAAACAACTTTCAAATTCTTGATACTGTACAAACAACCCTCACTCAAAATGTGCTTAAACCTTGTCACTAAATTTTTCCTAATTGTTGCATGCATTAGATTTTCCTACAAAAAAAAAAAAAAACACATGCTACATTAAGTGTAAAACAATTGAGAAAAAAATTAGAGAAAATAATGAGAGAATGAATTTTTTATACAACCTTTTCATCAATAAAAATCATGTCCACACTAATTAATTCTCCATTCTTCTTAGTATTAGTAGACTCCCACATCCTACAAAGCCTAACCCTTATCATCCAACTATCTTTATCATTATTCAACTCATGAAGAAAAGAGTACTCCATGAAGCATACAATACCAAAAATTAAAATAAATCAAACAATAGAAATACAAGAATTTTTGTAAAAAGGATGTTGGTTAAATTAAAAAAAAAACAAACATAAAGATGAGCTCTCCTTTTATAGTTACATAATCACTCCATGAAATTAATGAAAAATTATAGATCATAATTTCTTGTGAGATAATGGGAGTTATAGGGAAGTTAAAGGTTGCTAATAGGAGATAGTGGGGAGACTAATAGATATATGTTATGAATATCCACATTTATTTTAATAAATTTATAACACTCCCCATATTCATTACAAAGAATATGTCTCATTAAAACCTTTACATAATTGTTATTGTGTAATAACAATTACATAATCACTCCATGAAGTTAATAAAAAATTATGGATCATAATTCCTTGTGAGATAGTGAGAGTTATAGGAAAGTTAAAAGTTGCTAATGGGAGATAGTTGGGAGACTAAGAGATATATGTTATGAACATCCACATTTATTTTAATAAATTTATAACACTCCCCCATGAATGTTCATTACAAAAAATGTCTCATTAAAACCATTATATAATTGTTATTGTATCATAACAATCAAATTAATTATGAGAAGATGAAAAACTAAATTTGAAAGAAAATTTCTCTATTTATTAGATAATAGAAAATATATAAAGATGAGAAATGGTGATGCCACATCACCTCTCAAAGTCCCAACTTTATATATATATATAGATATATAGATAGATATAGATTTTTCTTTGCCTCTTTTCATTTTATAATATTTTGATTTCGACACTATTATATCAAGTCGCTAAATTCAATTCTAATGAAAAAAGGTTTTAGTCAACCAATGACTAAGGGCTAATGGTGTAGTGGCTTGAAGGGGTAATAGTGGGGGGTGAATGTGGCTAGGATTTCTAGAATTGCGATTTTTTAATTATGTTTATATTATTTAATTAGTGTAATTGTATAAATAAGTGAGATTAATTGAAAAATAGGGGTTAATAAGAGAAATTGGAGGGTTAAACATCACCATCCTATAATTAAATAATCAAATTGTTTAATTGATGTCTATTTATGGATCGAGTTTGAACTTTTATCGGGCCTATCAAATCCCAGTTTGCAGTTCCCATTTGCTTTCACATTGCCATGCTCAAATCTTAAAAGAGGTAAAGGAACTAAAAATTAAATTTGGTCTTCATGCAACCATTATATATGTATATATGTTTGTATTTATATATGTTTGTATTAGCTATATTATTAAACGGTTGAATTATTCGTACTCTAATAATTATTCTATTCATTCTAATTAAAAAAATGTATTACAAAAATATCTATCCAGTGAATGATTGTTAAGGATAATTTATTATAAATTAATATTTTATAATTACTTTAAACACTCATATAACACACTTATTATTTAATTTAAAATTTTCATACCTTAAACCGTATAAAATTTTTATTTCCAACATCTTTGATTAATATTTAGATGAAAAATGAGAAAATTAATTTTAAAAAATTAATTACAAAATATTTGTGATACTTTTTTGTTTCAAAAAATAAAAGGAAACAAAGTGCTTTTTTTTTTGGGGGGTTGGGGGGGCGGCTTTGGCCCTTTGTCGTCTTCTTCATCTCTTTGTCGCCTTCTCCTTCTTTTCTTTCTTCTTTTTTTCTTTTCCCAGTATTTATAGAATATTTTAATTATTACTTCCTCATTGCAAGTTATTTTGAGTGTAAAATTTAATTTTAAACATAAATAAAAAGAATTAATAATTAAAATTATTTTATAACTTAATTTTATTTTTGTAAGCATATATTAAATTTGTTAAAATTAGTGTGCTCAATAATTTTATTAGTATTTTAAGGAAATAAAGTTAAGTAACTTAAGTAATTTAAGTAACATTATTTTAGAATTTTAAACAATAGACAAAATAAATTTTAGTTTTTTATAATTAAGGTATGAGCACAGAATAATGGAGTGTTTAAAATAATATTTAGAGTGTAAATAATTTCACTAATTATTGAATTATATTATTTAATAATTTTTTTCAACTTTAATAAAGTTTAAAATTTTAAATCAAAGCGATATTCTCTTTTTTTATAATCTTTTTTGAGTGAAAGGACCATCACATTATTAACGTAAAGATGTATAGTAAAATTATAAATTTTAATACATTAAAAATTATATTTTTATATTTATTAATAAATTAAAATCTATATTTTCATATACTTTTACTTTATTTTTAATAAAGATATTTAGAGAATTATTATATATAAAAACAGATTCATTAAACACCGACATAAACTTATTATTACAGATTAACAAAGCGAACAACCTCGACAGAATGCAACTATGCTAACATCAATAAACACAACCTGAAAAAGAAAATTACATTAAAATAAAATAAAACGAAAATAGAAGAAGAAGGAGAAGATTTCGAAGATGTTGTTTCAGGTGGGAGGACAAGGCACACGGCCGACGTTCTTCGAGATGGCGGCTGCTCAGCAGCTGCCCGCCAGTCTTCGAGCCGCTGTCACTTACTCTGTTGGCGTAAGCTGTACATATTCACCGTACAAATTATTTCTATTATATATATATATATTTGGTAGCTCTGTAACTTTCCTTGATTGCAACTGATAAAATAATGCTGACCCAGTTGAGCTTTAGTCAATTTTTTCTTTCATTTCCCTTTGAAATTAATACCCTTTTAAATTCTGATTGTTCAATGATAGTTTTTAGAGTCTTTCTTTTGTAAAAAAGAAAAAAAAAAAAAGTTGGGGTCTTAGAGTTTATAGCAGAAATTTGATGACTGCACTTGTCATTTGAAGTGAAACTTCAACAAGTTTTGCTTCCAAGGCATTAAATTTACTCACCTTGGATCGAATGTGTAATATAATGTGTGAGATTGCAGGTTTTGGCATTAAGAAGGCCGTTTCTCCATAAAGTTTTAGACTATGAAGACGAGTTCTTTGCTTTGCTTATGTTGGTTCTCGAAACCCATAGTTTGCGAAATACAGGTTTGTTCTTGTTTTTGTCTTTATGATGTGAAATTGATGAAATCTATAGGCCGGTCCCAAAGCCCATGATGGTCATTCCTTGTGCATGTGGTTGCAAAATTGATAGAAAATCCAAGTATACACTAATATTCTACCAATTAGGCTATTGATATCCGCTCTATACATATCAGCCCTGTCCGTGCTGATAAGTAACTCATATCATTTTTGCATGATCTCTTGTAGTCTGAGCATGCTGTTGGTTCTGTTACAGTTGCCTTGAGTTTGTTAATTGGTTGACTTGCTTCCTCAGATGCCTCTTTTTCTGAATCGTTATATGGTTTGCGAAGGAGATCTGTGAGAATAAGAGCAAAAAAGGATGATACTCGATTGACGTCCGGTGATGGGATTCATCATTCTGGGTTAGAAAAGCGCCAAAGGGTTCTTTCAGTTGTATTTATGGTATTCTATTCTGCTCCTTATCTGGCTATGGCTTTGTCATTTTGAGTTTCGCTTGATTCCTACATTGGTTTGTATATATCACCTCGTGTATCCTTTGTACTTGAGCCATGTATTACCAAGTGTATCCATATCTTTAGTTCATTTTCATTTTAATCAACAACTTCCCCTAAAGGCCTGGCTTGATGAAGGAGTTTGATTTATAGACTTGATTTTCTGTTTAGGTTGTGTTGCCATATTTTAAGTCGAAATTGCATTCAGTCTACAACAAAGAAAGGGAAGCCAGGCTACAAGCAAGTTTATGGGGACCTACTGATGAAAGATTTGATGATGCGGACTATTTTGGTGGAGAGGGGAACTCTCTTGTTTCTAGAGGAGGTACAGATGCAGAAACATCAGTTAGAACACGTTTAACGAAGAAAATTCAGAAAATAATATTTGCTTGCTATCCATGGCTACATGCTAGCTGTGAAGGTACTTGCAATTTTAAGTTCTTGTTATGTGTCTTTATTGGTGACCGTGCTGATCATTAGAAAATTTAAGCAAGTTTTTGGGAGGTATATAATCTAGTAAAGTTGGAATTAAATGTGATATGACAGTTATTAGTTGAATTGCTGGAGATTGGACATTCGTTTTGTTGAACGATATCAATCTTGAAGCTATAATTAAACTTTTCCCCCCTCCCATTTATGATCTTATTTCTTGAGGTCCTAAATATATATGCTTAAAACTTAAAAGAATGAAAAGTTAGTTCCTACACATGGGGATGAACCTTTTAGATTACTAAACTTTTGTACACCACAAAATATGGGGAGTTCTAGTGGCACTTGATTAGATTGTACAGTTACTAAACGTTATTCACGGTTAATTTAATGTCATTTACAATTTAAGTTGCTAGCGCCTAATTAAAGATGTGGTGTACAAGCTTTGGCACTACCATTACTAAGTGCAAACACGGCATAGTATGTAGGTCTTCTCGTTGTCTTCCCCATATTTTGTGTTTATATCAATTAATATATCTTTTCTAATAGAGGGTTTTTTCAATGCAGGATTATCATTCACTTATCAGCTCTTATATCTGCTGGATGCTACTGGCTTCTATTCTGTAGGATTGCATGCCCTTGGAATCCATGTTTGTCGAGCTACAGGGCAAGAGCTGGTAAAATATTTAGCTAGAATTCTTATATTAAGTCATCAATATTTGCATCGGTCAGGAAAATTGTGAACCATTAGATAACTCTTTGAATCTCCTTTCGAAGACATGTATGTATTCATTATTCACATGGTTATGAGCTTATAGATTCCCAAGAAATTTTGTTTAAAATCATAATATGTTTGTCTGTTTGATGTACATCTCAGTACTTACTGCTTGACCTTTTGATGTAGATGGATAATTCTTCTAGAATATCCAAGATACGAAGTCGTGAACGTGAGAGACTTCTTGGCCCTCTATGGTTGAAGGTATAATTTCAGTATCTTTATTTGGTTGGTAACTTTAATTAACTGATGTACCAGACAGAATTAGTTTGCAGATATTGAAAAGTCTATTAGTGTAACCCGAAATTACTATTTAGATTATAACATACTGATGTGGTATCAATCTACTCTTACAGAAATTACAAGGAGCATTACTTAGCTGTGCATACACGATGCTTGACTATGCACAGACTGGCTTGATTGCAGCAGTATTCTTTTTTAAAGTGAGTGTGATTTACCCGCATATGAATATGATGTATGTCCTTTATAAAGGGGTAGTTATCTTTGAAGAGCTTTGTTTCTGGAAATCAGATAGTATATAGATCATGCAACAACTGGACAGTTTCCGAATATGCTATTTTTGTTTTTATCGTTACAATTTTATTATTATTATTATTATTTTGTGCCTTTTTTTTACAAATAAATAACTTTTAACATTATAAATAATGTAAATTACTCAGATGATGGAATGGTGGTACCAATCTGCTGAGGAGAGAATGTCAGCCCCAACCGTGTATCCACCGCCCCCACCGCCTCCACCCCCAAAGGTGGAAAAATACTCAATTTTTCTGACTTTCTATTTCTCTCTCTCTCTCTCACACACACACACACACACAAGTGCGCGCGCACACACACACACAAATGCATGTGTGTGCGCTGCATAATTTAACATAAGATTATGTATGAGCATAACTTGAGGCAGAGAATGCAGGACTTGTCTCTATGGATATCAAAGGACCACTTCTTCTTGAAAATGCTTCTAGCTTCTTGTTTTGCTAAGAAATTGTGACTTTTGTTATCTTAAAACTTTCAATTCTTCTATCTTTAATAATTCCAAATCAGACAAAATTAAATGTGGTGCTATGTTTAATGAATTATCGGTTTGATTTATATCTTAAACAGGTTGCCAAAGAGGGTATTCCACTGCCACCTGATAGAACAATCTGCCCATTATGCTCACAGAAGCGTGCAAATCCATCTGTAGTTACGGTCTCAGGGTTTGTATTCTGCTATGCCTGCATATTCAAGTATGTTTCACAGGTGAGATCTCTAGACTCTTATTCTTGATTAAAATCACTAGAATAGTTCAAGAACGAAAGCAGATCTCATTGTGTTTGGGTCTAGATTTATTAACTTCAATTTTTTCGAAGCTCATATTTTTTGAAGATTTTTAAATTGATCTCAATGGAGTCCCTTTCTCAGCTGAAAATATACTGGCCTCAATTTACAGTTTCAAAAGGCATAAGCTACTCAATGATTCTATAGCACTGGATGGCCTTTACATTTTACATTTTACCATCCATCCAACGTGTTCGGTGCAATCAATATATGAAACTTTGATTTTTCTTTTACCTTTTGCAATTTTCTATTATCCCACTTACTTGTATATCTTCTTAAGTATCGACTTTTCTTTTGTGGGATTATATCGACACAGTATAAGCGCTGCCCAGTCACATTGATGCCAGCAACTGTTGAGCAGATAAGGAGACTCTTTCACGATATGTAGAAGCATTGTAGATGAATTCAGTAATCAAACAATGTAGACAAATTCAGTAATCAAGCTAAGTGAACAAGCAAAGAAGCATTGTAGGCGAATTCAGTAATCAAGCCAAATGAATAAGCAGACGCCAAGACACGAGAGTTTGCTTATTAGGTGCTATAAGCTATGGCAATTGAATATTTCATCCTTATCATTTTGAAGCCACAATTGGAACCACACTTAGTTGGTCTGCCTGCTGTGCCAAGCCAATGATTGTATATATGAAACTAAATCTGCAATGTATTGATGATAAAACCATTTTATTCTTAAATCAAAATCACTTGATGATATTACAATTTCTTACAAATCAATGGTGCGTTGTTTTATGCCCATCGAGCATGATTTTTTTTTTTTTTGGCGGGGGGGGGGGGGGGGGGGTTGCTGAAGAAAATAAAGGTGACCAAGCTCACAACTTAAGTTTGAGACTCTGTCTAAAACTCTATCCAAGAATCCAGCCTTGATTGCAATGGGGTAGAATGCCACTTCACTTTCTTATCCTGAGCAACAACAATCTATCAATACTCACATGGTACATACACATAAGCAAACAGATTATTACAAAATAAATGGATCTAATCTTACCTCACAATTTTTGCTTCTCGTTTTGGGCATTCCTTGGCCAGAAGAGCCTGAATCTGAATTTATAATCTTCCCTGTATGACTCCAGTAGCTCCCAATTGTACCTACTTTAGGTTCATCAGGACTGCGGCATCTCCTTGACTGTCTTGCAGATGTAGGCACAGATGATTCTTTCACCTCTTCAACTGTCAAATCCCCAAAAATTGGCTTATCCTCACGATTTTGACTTGAATTTCCATCAGGTATTATACTAGTATTGGACATTGGTGTTGCTTCGGATTCAGCTAACCAGCTTGAAAGGCTCATATCAACTGCAACATCTCCATCTACAACCTCACTCTTCTTATTAGAATTCAGTTTCGAACTCTGAGTTGTTAGCTTAAAACTAGGCTCTGGGCAAAAATTGATGTTCTCTTTGTCGTGACAGTTGAATGGAGTTGTTGCAGCTCTTGCTTTGATCACTTTCCATTGAGTAAAATTTTCAACTGGATTCAGCACAGAATGAACACACTGACTCCCATCTCTAGCCTCATCAAGTTTTTGATTAGCACTGCATTTAGGCATAGGACTATTAACCTCCTTTTCCCCCAATTCAACTTCGCAAACTTGTTTTCTAGACTCTATTGACAGTGAAAACAATGAATCTGATGACTCTTCTTGAACTAATAACATTTGTCGATTACTACCCAAATCATCAGAATCACCATTACCATCGTTTATCTCACTTCCTTCCGGTTGCAAATCTTCATCACAGTCATCTTCACTAGCAGCACAATTTTGGTATCTATAATTTGGAACTTTCGGTGTCTCTTCTATGTTTTCACTTCCTTTTTTCTCAATTTTTTTCACCAAGTCATCATCACCGCTCTCTTTCTTCTCATTCTGTTGCTCCAGGATATCGATCTCTTTATCATTCTCATTGCTTCTGACCAAATCAACACTCTCCTCGTTCTCATTGTTTTCCACCAAATTATCAATAGCAACTTGCTCAATAGCCAACTCTTCTTCAAGAGTCTTGACATTTAAATCAGAAGTGACTTTCTTCATAGTACTGCAACAACTCAATGCCTCCTCCACCTTCTCTCTGCATAAAAATACATGCAAAAGAATATACATAATCTGGGAAAATAAATATACATTACAAAAATCGGAAAAAGGACAGCGACCCTTGGCTTGACGAAACAGTCACTGAGACTCCTTTTTGAGCAATTATGTTCTAGTGAAATACAATTGAGTCACTATAGTCAAAGCTCATAATTGACTCAAAAGAGCATCTATGTAACCATTTCTGAATATGATAGGATCTCTCTCGCCATTTTGCCGCCAAATCACGGGCTACCGCTGTTCTTTTCCCTCTAAAAGAACTTGGACATTGGGGTTGTTGTGGGGGAGGAGGCCAGTCAGAAATGTAAGCTTACTTTGATTCTGCAATGGGTTTTTCAGGAGCTTCTTGTTTTGTCGATTTAACCAATTGAAGAGCTTCACTTATTTTATCTCTCTGCAGACAATTTCATTTCATCAATCATTTGCTTCCAAAAACAAGCAAAATAAATAAATAAAAAATGAAAAAAAATAAAAGCAAAATACCAATAAGAAATAAAGTCTTTAAGTTTGGATTTGGAAATAGACTTACTGGCGAATCAGGCTGAGTTGCAATTGCATTCACCAAATGCCGGCGCTTTCGATGCTTACAAGCACAAGTGCCGCAAAAACATGCAAAAAAGCACCCCATTATATTGTTATGAGCCCAATTAATAACAGTAATGATAATAATTTTGACTTCAATGTAAAAGCACTTTTTTTTTCCCCTTCTCTCAAGCGAAAAGAACAGAGGCGCTCCTTTTTTTCTTTTTTTTTTTGTTTTGACTCGTTTAGAAAATATGAGACTAGAGAGTTAGAGAGAGAGAGAGATGTGGAAGAATAAAAATTGGAGAGTGGCTGACAGAACGGTCAAGAAATTTGAAGCACCATTATTATCTGCAGAGGATTGATAAAAAAAAGTGACCGTTAGAATCTGTTTATTTAAACTTTTGTTGTGGGCTTCATTAACGCAGGGATGGTGGACAAAGGCGCCCGACCCGAGTTCGGGTATTTCAGACCGGGTCGGTAGCCCGACTCGAAAATCCAAAAAATGTATTATTTATTTATTTATTTTAATTAAAATACACCTTTTTTTTTTAATGTATATTTAACTCGCCCATAATATATTTTTAGAGTTTCAAAATTTGGTGCCCAATTTTTGAAGCCTAATCCAACAAAAAGTAAAATTTTATGAATTATAAATTTGTAAAACATAATGAAAATTTTTTTAAAAAATGTCGAATGTAAAATTCAAAATTTTTGGCTTGGTCTGAAAAAATCTGAGCCGAGTTGGGCCGAGCCTAACCTGACCAAAGTCATACTCGGGGTGCGGCTTAAATTTTATCGGGCAGGCTCAATCTGAACCTGACAATTTACCATCACCAATTTAAGACAAGTGCATTTCATTTGGCTTTGTTTAATGCTTCGACATGGATCATGATCCCTGCTGTATACAAGTCTCTTTTGTTTTCTATTCATTTGTCTTTATTTACACATTAGATTTACAGTATACAAAACAAATAAATACAATTGATTATACTTCTTGAGATCCACACATTAGCTTAATATTAAAGAAAGTTCAATCTAAATATTTGAACTAAAGAATTTTTTTTTAAAAATATGCTCCGAAGAGACATTCGAATTCAAACCTTTGATTTTAAGAACGAAGAAAGAAAATATCCACCACTTAATCGATAAATAATTTGAATTGAAATCTTTATTTTGAAAAAATCAAAGTAGCAAAATCCATTCATTTATTCTAGTTGATTTGAATTTTGAAAAATATTTGTGATGCTAACAAAGAGGATTTTTCTTTTTTAAATAATAATAATAATAATAATAATAATAATAATAATTTTTTATTAACATTTTTAATTTTTTTAATCTTATTTTTTTCTTTAACACTTCCATAGTTTTCTTCAAATTTTGATCTTCTCATGACGCAAAACAACCTACATGCACGTCACATTCAATTTTTATCTTGATTGTCTAATTTATATAATAACTCATAAGAAAGTAATAATAAAAATCTAATGTCATTAGTCGAGAAATAAAGGTTATGTTCGGTTGCTAGAAAATAAGGCAGGAGAGGAGGGATTTTTCATTTCCTCTATAATTTCCTTTATTCCATTGGTAAAAGTGAATTGAGAATTAAATTTCGTTCTACACCCAATTTCTATTATTTGGGGAATTTGATTTCTTTATTGAAGAGCAAAGAAATGCATATTCCACACCATGAAAAGGTCACGTATCCCTATTTTACCCTCATTTTATTTTGATTTTCCAACTTTATCCCTAAACAAATATAAATGGAAAAAGCCCTACTTCCCTCATAACATCACAGCCTCTCACTCAAAATCGACAGAACTTTCGGTAGCTGTCATCGGTGACAACTTTTGAGCATACAAAAACATTCCAAATTTCAGCAGCCTCTCACATCATTTTTGGTAAATTATATTGTGGCCCACATATTATTTTATTTTATTTACAGTTGGGTCCAAAAGTTTTGATATTTAAAACAGTAAACATAATTCTGAAAATTCTTCATTTTAGTCCAAAATCCGTATAATTTCTTTCTTACAGCTTCAATCTCTCATTCTCAGCTTCAATCTCACACTTTCAACTTCGATCTCTCAGTCTCAGCTTCGATCTCTCGGCTTAGAACAGTAGAAATGACTTGTGATTTTGTCAGCTTCAATTCTTAGGCTTCAGTCTTAGGTTTTCAATTTTATTTTTTAAATTTAAGAATTTCTTTTAATGAACAATGAAGCTCAAGGAGAGAATTTGAATGTTGAGAATTTGAGAGATGATGTTGATGACAGTGTGTCTTTCTTACTTGCTTCATAAAAATATCTAAAAATTTCAAACAACTCGTCAAGAAGAAGGAGAAGAAATGAAAATTCTAGAAAGCTTGGAGAATTTAAAGAGCTAACAACTCTTATCATTATACAATTAAAAAACTCTTCTAATGTCATTAGTCTAGCAATGGGACAAGAAATCAATGATAAACAATTAGGATTGAGTGAAGAGTTGAAGAAGATTAGTGGTCTTACAATAGTAGAACGAATTAGAACCACCACTTAAATTGCTCATGATAGTGCAACGCTCAATGTTTTTTACAGTTTTCGTCATGATGATGGAGAAACATGGGTTAAACTTTTCCTTAATGATGAAATTTAGCTCATGCTTAGATGTTATAGTTTATTCTATTTTAACTCATTTGAGCATTTGGAATTTGATTAAGTATTTTTTGTTATGATTTTTTTTTTCATATTTTAGAACATCTTTGAAATTTGAAGATGTTACAGTCATATTTTGAAATTTGATTAAGTATTTTTTTATTATTTTATTTAAGCATTTGAAATTTAATATTTTTATAGCAATATTATGAGCTATTTTTGAAATAATATGAATGTTTCTTTATTTAAAAAAATACTTTTGATAAAAGCGCCAATAATAATTGTTAAAAGCACTTTTGACAATGACCAGCAAAAACACTTTTAATAAAAATACTATAAATTTAATCACAACATTGAGAATGAAATATTAACCTTGAGGTTAATTTTTAACTAGTTAAACATATTTATAGTTTTTTTAATTAATTTAATAATAAATATTAAAAATCTAATATAAAGATAAATTTGTCCAGATAAAAAATTATAAAATTCCTTTTCCTCAACTAATTCTATCCTAAACTGAACAAAGGAAATTAAACTCAACCTTTTCTTGTCCTTTCCTTTCTCCTTCTCTCTTTTCCTCCACTCTCCTCTCTGATCTTTTTCTACAACCGAACATGGTCAAAGAGTATATGAGTTGGTTGGGTGTACGCTTGTGTTTCTATGATATTTTCGTTAACAGCCTGAATGTTATTTATTTTTACTTAAAATGAGTCCATCGAAAAAAACACATGCTCAAAATTTCTTCATTTTATAGCATTAATTTAGGGGTTTACTGACCGAACAAATTTACCATCTAAAACTTTCTTGTTAAATTATAAGATAATCATTTAACTAACGCACAAGCCCCACCCCTAAAGAAAAAAAAAGTTTTATTATTTAATTCATCTCACAATCTGAAAGACCCATAATAATGTAATCCTCTTAGTTGAACCTAAAATTTATTTTTGTACTTTAACAAGTCAACAACCAACAACTGTTAAATTTAACACTATTCGATTATTTTTGGGGCATGTTGACATCAGTCACCCTAGGTGGGGGATAATTCAAAATATACAATTTAAAGAAAACAGGATACACGTTTCTTAATTCACTCACCTTGCAATTATTATATATTATTTTTTATTTTATTGAATTACGATTATAATATATTTATATTTACAATTAAAATTTTATTTAAATTCTAAAATTCTTAACTTAATTTTGTTTAGTGCATTTCGAATATATGAATACATAATGTTTAGAAGAAAATCTAATTATACACAATACACATATGAGAATTCGAAACCATTAGCCTTAAGAATAGGTAAGGATGTGACTACCATACAATCAAACAGTATTTTTCAACTTTGTGATTAGTTTTTTTTCTTTAATATTATAATACAATTTGACTGATATTTTAATAAAAAGTCTACCGAGACTTGTTTGATATAGTTTATCTAAAATTCAATTCGAAAATCTAATGTAAAGAAGGATGAAGAGGTTTACACTTAAATTAGAAGAAAATTTGGCTCTTATAATAAAACATCAGCACATGAACTCTTGATCTTAAGGATGAGACGATGAGACGTCAAACTCTAAATTAAAGAATGATTATACATCTTGTGGTTAGTTTGATCAAATTAGAGTATATGATTTTATTTTACTTTTAGTTTTTTAATTCAATAAGTGTCTTTTTTAATGGGTAGAACCTTCGTTATCATTCTTGAGTTTTCTCACTAAAAATGATCATGTTTCCTTCGCCGGGGAGGGAAAAAAAAATCTTACTCTTCAGTTATAAACATTTACACGTACACACACACACACAATGAGGACATAAATGAAATATGTCATTGTTCCCTCCCAGCCTCCCCCCAACGGGCCAACGCTAAAATCAATTTCTCGCGATCAAAAACAGAAATTGATTGAATACTTGAGTTTATGGGTCCACAAATCCGAACCGGCGGCCAACCACCTCGGTAAATAACAACGCCTATTTCATCAACCATTTTTTGTCCTTGCGGTCCCTGGTCCCCACATATCCTTCCCATTTTGGATCATCAAAATTGGCGACGGTCCTGATCAAAGCATCATAGTGTCGTCTACTGTACATGACCATACCTTTAGTCTGAAATGTATTAATCACACGTGTAAGACATCAAACCAAAGTTTTATTTTAATATTTAAGTAATCAAAGGCTTCTTGTACACATCAAAACCTTACAGAAACAAAATCATATGAAAATTTTTAATTAATATTAATGTTAATAATTACTGAATGAAACTTTGATTATTATTGTTTTTATTTTTTAAGTATAAGAAGCTCGGTAATATGTACTAAATATAAATAGGTGCGTTAGAAACTCAATATAAAAAAATCCATCGAAAATATATTTTCAGGACGCATAGATAGTCGGACTCTTGACCTTGAAAGACAAGATGCAAAGATGCAAGTCACTTTTTACCTAAATAATTTTACAATTCCTACGGTACAAATCATAATCATTCGTCCATAATTTCTTTTCTCATGTACAATAAAGAGCTCTTCAAGTCTAAGAGATTGCATTATAAATCAATAACATTATTATATACTATGAATTTGAATTTACTGCTAAGCTGAACTTTTGTAATATGAACTTTTTTAATATTTTAATTGGTAGTTATTAAATAAAAAATTATATGTGCACTGCTATAAATGTAGGTATGGTAGAAAATTAAAAACAGATCCGAATAACTTAGTTCAATAATATATCCAAATTTTGTAGCTTTTTTTATGTAGACTTTTCTCTTATCTCATTTTTATTTTTTTTTATGTGAAAGTAAAGCTTTCGTTAAGATAGAGTAGAGAATAACGTCAAAATTTCAGTTGGGAAATTTCCAGCCATACAACAAGAGTGTCATAATCTAATGCTTTCTTTGCTAAAGCATGAGCAGTAGTATTGTAACCTCTCAGAACATGTTGGATGCACCCCATTTAAGCTCTTTGAGCTAGCTTGAATTGTGGCTATTGTCCAAAAGATTTATGTTTTGCTTCCTTTCCTGTTGCAAGAGAGGTCAACTACTTCTTTTGAATCTGACTCTATGATCATTGGCATGAAATTAGCATTTTGAGCTACCTGGATGTCAAAATTTACCGCTTCAACTTCCATGCAATCCACATTCCCTTTATAAAGAACCTTCTCAACTATTGCTGCTACAACCATACCCCTGGAGTCTCTGATAAGCACTTCTAGGCCTGCTGTCTGATTTAAAATTCTAATGGGAGCATCCATATTCACTTATACCACTCATTTGGAGAAGGTAACCATGCTTGTTGGTTACTGCTCTAATGCTTGGAGATTGTTTGATTGGCTGGAATCTTTATTCTTCTATATGATTCTACAACAACTACAGTCCTTCCCATTGATAATTAGGAATCTTCTTCATTCCCTTTGAAGATAAAAAGATTCTTTCAAAACCATATCGACTAACACACAACAATTATCAGATCTATTCTTTTCTTGCTTGGATTTTTTGCCAGCTCTTGAAGAGCACTTAACAAATCCTGCTAGGCCAGCAATTAGATATTCTGATGAAATTCAATCAATTTCCAAACCTTTTGAGCGTGCTTGCATCTCATCAAGGCATGAAAAATGTCTTCACTCTCCTTCCTACATTTGCAACAAATTGGCTCCTTAATGACCTTTCTCTTTCAAAGATAGTAGGCTGCAAGTAGTAAGCTTTAAGCTGTTCTCCACATAAACACTTTGATCTTCTCTGGGACTCCTTAGACCAAATAACCTTCCAATGAGTTTTGGATTTTTCTAAGCTATTGGTTATGTCTGAAAATTTCAGTTTTAAAGCTATTTGATACCTACCCTTGATTGAGTAGTTACCATGTTTGTCAAAATGCCAAATTAATTGATTTGACTATGAAGACCTTGGGAGTGGAATTCTTAGGATCCTTGCTGCATCTTCTTTTATAAAATTATAAGCAATCACATCTTCCTTCCACTTTTGGTTGCTAATCAAATTAACTACAACAGAGTTTGAAGGCAGTGTCTGAGGGGAAAAAGGCTTTAAAGTATCAGGCCTTGAAATCCAATTGCTTTTATATATATACACCTGCTCTCCACTACCAATTCTCCATCTTGCTTCTCCATACAAATGATGGATTTAAGCCTAACTTTGCTTCCATAAAGCTGGAATTCTTGAAGTACCTGGCTTTCAACACCCGTGCCATCAAAGCCTCTAGATTTTGTATGATTCTCTATTCCTGCTTCGCAATTAAGGACTGATTAAGGCTAAAAAAATCTCTGAATCCCAATCCTCTTCTTGTTTTGGCATGGCACAGTCTCTTTTATCTTGCCCAATGAATACCTCTGTGCTCCTCTAAAAGACCTCACTAGAATTTAACTATGGCTTTCTGAATGTCTTCACAAATGCTTCGAGGCATTTTGAAAACATTCATTGCATATACAGGCACTGCTTGAGTTACAACTTTAATGAGCACTTCTTTTCCCCTACAAGAAAAGAATTTACTTTGCCAGTTGGTTAACTTGCTAAGGACTCTTAGCTTGATGTCATAAAGAAATTGATCCTTTTTCTTCCACCATGGATGGCAAGCCAAGATACTTCTCATGTCTCGAGGCAATATTCAAATTAAAGATGCTTTTTATTTCATCTATCTGACTTTGTAATCTGCACTGGAAGCCCTCGAGAAAACCAAGTTGTCATTTGCAAACAGGAGATAAGAAATGGACAAAGCTCTACTGAACTTCAATCTATGAATTAGATTGTGCTTTTCTGCCTCATGAGTAAGTTTGAAAAAACCTCTGCACAAATGATGAAGAGATGTGGTGATAGTGGACATCCTTGTCTTAAGCCTCTTTGTGGATAAATTAAGCCTTTAGCCACATCATTGATCAAAACTGAAAAGCTTGTTGTGGATATACATTTCTTAATCAGATCCACCAAATTTGAACAGAAGCCTAGCTAATGCGTTCCATTTTTCAAAAAGTTCCACTCAATTCCATCATAAACTTTGCTAATATCTAATTTAAGTACTACTAGCCCATTTCTTTTTCCCCTACTTTGTCTAATTTTATTGAGATGTGTATATCCTATAACTAAATTATTAGTGATTAGCCTATTCGGGATAAAAGCGCATTGGGTTGGGGAGATAATATCATTTAAGATTTGTTTTAGTCTATTTGTCAATGTTTTTGTCATAATCCTATAGATAATATTACAAAGGCTAATCGGTCCAAAATCAATCACCATTTTAGGATTATGCATCTTTGGAATTAAGGCAATATAAGTATGATTTAGGGGTGCTATACTACCTCCCTTATTGAGGATATATAGGCATATAATGCTCACTCCTTCTTTGACTGAGCTCTAGTGCTTCTAAAAAAAGCTGGTGGAAGACCATCCGGTCTTAATGCTTTGATGAGACACATCTGAACAAGAGCCTATAGAACATCTTTGTTAATGAACTTCTTATCTAGGAAGCTATTTATCTCTCCTGTTACTTGTTTTGGTAAGTTTGCTAAGGCTGCCTTCTTATGGATTGGGGATGGATTGGTTGAAGTAAAGATGTTTGTGAAATACTCACAAAACAATCTTTCCGTATCTTCTATTTCTTTCTTTCAGGTTCCATATTCATCCTCAAGGCCGGCCCAATAGTATGTTCTTTCTCTTTCTCGCCACCCCTTTCTCTCAACAACTCAGCCTTTAATCTTTACTTCTAATAGATTTCTTCATTTAACAGAACGTTATCAATCTGCCTTTCTATTCTTTTTATTTCGACTCCATTATCATAATGGTTGTATTATTTTCTGATTGTCTTCAACTTCTCCTTAAGCTATTTCAGGTTGTTTCGACTACCCTTAAATTCATTATTGTTCCATAGCATGAGCTCAACTAATAGACTCTTTTGATTTCTTCTTAAATAGATCAATAGGATTTCCTCTACTTCAGTAGTTGGTGTCATTTCATTCCCCTTTACTATCCTCTACATTTCTCATGTGAGCTTCACATGTCTTCATAATGACCTTTGTGAAAATTTCTTCTTTTATACCTTAATCTACTTCCTTGTTCTAGCACTTCCATCAAAATTAGGTTTTGATCAGAGCTCCAGTTGACTAAGTTCATTGTTGCTTTCTCATGGAAGTAGTTGCCCCAGTTCCCATTACACATAAATTAGGTTTTAATGAGCACTTCTTTTCCACTTGAAATCACACACATAGATGCATGTGCAACCAGCAAGCTCTGCTCTTTTTATATGCTCACGATTCCAGCTGTGATGTGTAACTAACACAACAACCAACTGGTCCCTCGCATACCAGCTCACCAAGCCACTTCAGCAACTAGGGGTGGGCAAAATCGGGTTCAGATCGGGTTCAGGTCAACCCGATCGGGTTTCGAGTTGTTCGGGTTAGATAAAAATTAACTCGAATTCAACCCGAATTATTGACCCGACCCGATCCGACCCGAATTAATTCGGGTCGGATCGGGTCGGGTCAATAATTCGGGTTGAATGCGGGTCAAATCTGGTTCAAATTGGTTGATTTTATTACTAACATTTAAAGTCAAATTAAAATTTTTTGATTTTATTACTAACATTTAAAAATACATAATTACAAATTTACAACAATTAAACAATAATTAATTACAAAATAAATAATCAATTAAGCAACAACTAAGAAGCATATATAACTATATAATGTAGTAATATACCATGAAAGATTGAAATTGAAACTTGAAAGTTAAAGATTCAAATCGATTCGGGCTAGAGTGGGAGGAACTCGGGTCAGGTTGGTCCGATTGGAACTTGGAAGCTTCGGCCTTGGGCTTGGAGGCTTGGAGCAGCAGATCGGCCGACAGTGGAACACGGCAGGCAGCAGCAGATCGAGGCAGCAGGTCACGGCAGTAAGAAGGGGCAGATCGTGGCAGCAGGATGTGGGCGGCAGATCGCGGCAGCAGGATGTGGGCGGCAGATCGCGGCAGTGGGCAGTGGGCATTGGGCACTGGGCAGCAGATCGCGGCGCGGCTGACTGGCTGTGTGTGCGTGGGTGGCTGACTGGCTGTGTGTGCGTGTAGACTAGAGAGTGGAGTGGCTGCGGTGTGGCTATGTGTGTAACTATGTCTGTGTGTCCTCCGTGAGTGTGTTTTGGTGTTCTGATTTTGTGTGTGAGAGTTGAGACTTGAGAGCTGAGACTGTGAGTTGTGATTTTGTGTGTGAGTGGTTGTGGTCAGTGACTGTGTGTGATGTGCAGTGTGTGGCGCGTGTGTGTGTTTAGGACTTTAGGTTTAGTTTGGTTTTTTTTTTTTTCTGACCTGATCGGGTATTTAGATCGGGTCGGGTTTGATCCGACCCGATCACAACCCGATCGGGTTTGTAATTTTAATTCGATTGGGTTTCAACCCCGACCTGATCCAAACCGAAATGCCCACCCTTGTCAGCAACCTTAACAGAATATAACTAACCTTCACATAAGTATATAAATATATTTATTTCTGCCTTTTTAATAATAACAACAACAATAACAACAATGAAACTATTTGATCTGGAATATTTGAAAATGATATAACTTCATACGCTAATGTTAATTCTAGATGCCAATTATAGGATCGACATAAAATATATTATATTTTATTGATTCGAAGACATAACTCAATCTAAGGACACTTTAAACAAAAACCGTTTTAGGGCTCATTTGAGATTGTTTTTGGGAAGTTCAAAAGTGATTTGAAAAAGTTACAAATTAATTTTGATGTTTGATATACAATTTTAGATTATTAATTTTGGAAAAATTACTCTTATCATATAGCAGATTTTAAAAAGCAAGGGAGGAGTAGCTTTTTAAAATTTAATTTTAAGAATTAATTTTATACTTAAAAAGTTTCATACATATCCTCACATATATTATAAGAAACTAAAATTATCCTGATTAATAATAAAATCATTAATTTAAAAAAATATTAATTATTACCAATTATATTCAAGTAAAAAATAAAAAATTAAATTATAATAAAAAAGTTATTTTAGTTATCAATTATTATAAATACACAATAAAAAATTTTATATACATGTTTATAAGTGTATAAATAAATTTTATTCAATATTATATCTAATTTAAATATTTATATTCTTACAATAGTTTAATAATAAAATTTATCAAATATAAACAACTACTTTTAAAACTCATAATATTTTTAAAAATAAATTTTATTAAATATTTAACTAATTTTTATATGATATAATTAATAATAATTATTTTAAAAATTATAACAGTATCAAACTCATCCTTGCGTCCGGTCACCTCCACTGAGCGTACAAGCAAATAATCGCATCAATCCACTGCCTCTACGGATTTCAACATAGACCAAAAGTACAATCATTCGCTGCACAAAATCCACTTTACTCACCCCCAAATTGTCGAGCCACGTGGCAAAGTTGACACGTGTAAAGCGCAGACAGAGAGTCTGTATGAAGGTGTACGCCCTACACATCACAATAATGATGACAAAATAATCATAACTCAACAACTTTCTCCACAATTTGATGTTTCTTTGTTTATTCTATTTATCTTTTTTAGTCCTCCAATAAAATTTCCCCCAAGATAACGACATAAAATCCTTTTAAAAACCCTTGCTTAGCGATCACTAATCACATCAACTTTTTATTTTTTTAATAATTAATCAACATTTGTGTACTAAAAAAAGATTAATAATGACAATAATTAACAACACTTGTGATCATTGAACATGAAGCCAACTAAGCTCGAGATTTTTAATTTTTTTTTTCTTTTTCGTTTGTTCAAATCTTGCAGCTTGAGGAAATGCCAGCCTTATAGCCTACCTGCGGGGCCCACTTGTTGTGGGGACTACTGAAATGTAGGTCCACTTGACGGAAGAATATATTCTACGTCCATCACTATACGTATGATGATCTCAAGTTCATCATGGATGATCTGGCTGATGATTAGTGGGAATTTGAACGCGCATTTAAAAAAATAAATTAAAAAAATTTAAGAAAAAATTATTTAAATTTTAAATCAGCTCATATTAAAGAGGTTAAAATAATCTTCATTAAATCTATGAAAATAACTCCATACAATCATAAAATTTTTAATAAATTTTAAATTAAAGAATTATTAAAATCTATACTTTAATTAAAAAATAAAAGTTCAAAGTAATGCATATGAGTAATTTTATTATATTATCCAATCTAGTCATCTTTAAAATTATTTGAATAACTTACACACAATAATAAATCAATAAAATTTTAATTTTTACATCTTATTACTATTTAATTTATACTTTGATAAATTTTTTTTTGGATCTGCCATTCTACTCAGAAAAAAAAGAAAAAGCATTAGTATCACTAATTTTTCATAAAAGTATGAACTAAAAAGTCAAAATAATTTTAGAATAGTTAGACATTTTTATTCGTTTTGTAAATATCAAACATATAAATTATTTATATAAACTGTTGTAGTATAAGATAATTATTTTCTGTAAGTGAGAGTTGGTTAAATTTAAATTGATATTTTACCCCCTATCTATTTTAAAATTTTAAAATTCAGTTACCATCACTTAAAGTTACTTAAAAATCACTTTGTAATAGCCATGAAATAATTAGTTGAATAAAGATTAAAAAAAAAGTTTAATATAAGTTCCAAGTGGAAACCGCACCAAGTGAAGCTGAGATGATGACACAAATATCAAGCAACTGAGTTGACTGTGTGATCAGAGAGAGTGATATGTCTGTTTGTTTCTCGAGAAACTGAGCATGGGTTAGCCTTCCCACGCTCTTCTTCATCTCTCTCTTCTCTCTCTCTCTATCTCTGACACCTCCTCTCACTATTCTTTCCTTTCCTTCCTTTCCTTTCTGAGTTTGTTTAATTGTTTACTTGGTTTGATTCTTCATTTCATTATTTCTGTTTATCATATTTTCACCAAACTGACATATTAAAGAACATAACCAACAGCTCCAATTTGGATGTTTCCGGCTAGCTGCCTTTTGTGGAATCTTATCATCCCACAGTATCATTTGGATTGCTTTTTTTGTCTTTTTGGCCAGGTGTCCTTCTACATGTAATCTCTAAACTTGTTTATGTCATTATCACCCAAGTGTAAGATTGTTTTCCCCACTGTTTTTTTCCCCACTGTTTTTACTGCATGTTTTCTGATGCTTTAGCGTTAAAATTGATTTCATTTACTCCTTTATTATCTTCTAATCTTTATCATTTTTTTTAATAATTGATTTTATCTTTCAAATGAGTTTGTGGGAATGAAAAAAGTTTGTACTTTTATCTCTTCCTTCAATTATTTTCTACTGAATTCTGATTAAATTTATGATTTTTTTTTTTTGCCAGTTGGATGGAAAAATAAAAAAAGTACTGAACCACCACAAGTAAAATAAAAAAGAAAAAAAGATGGTCAAGGAATTGAGGGTGACAGTTCTGTAATCTTGTTCCTTTTTTTTTTTTTTTTGTATTAGATACAGATAAGTCTGGTCCATTCACAAGCATTTGTTGAGCATGGAGGCTTAAAAAGGTCGGAAAAAATTGGATGTATTTTCATGTGACTATTGTTGTAAGTTGGTTGGCATACATTTAAGAGCAATTTGAGGTTCTTTCTTTACTCTTTGGATTTCGGAAAATAAAGAGGAAATTAATGGAGGCAATGAATCAGAAATCTCTTGAGAGAGTTGTTTCACAGAGAGCTCTGCAAATGGGCAGTTCATTCCCATGCCAAATTTGTGTTGTGGGATTTCTTTGTGGAGTTTGTCTCACCTCTTTGTTTCTTGCTGCTCTTACTTCTTTTGGTACCTTTGAATTTAATGGAATTTCATTTTCAATGGGGGCTTTTTCTTCCTCACCATGGAATTCAAGTTCAGATGCAATCAGTAAGTAATTAAGCTTCCTTCTAATTTTGTTCGACATATTATGTACAATTTCGGTTCATGATCATCAGCTTGTATTTTATTTTGATTAGTTCCAAAAATTTTCCTTGAACTTTGAAGTTGAATTATTAGTTTTAAGTGTTTCGTGAATGATCTCTTGGTCCGGTCAACATTAGGCAGAGTTCGTGTACGGGGAGAGCAATGATGGGAATGATTAAAGAGTGTGTTTAAAGCAACTAAAGTTAAAGAGTTTCTTGTTAATTGTACTTAATTTTCTACTTCTTTAGTTTGGTTTGACCAAATTCACTAAATCGTGCTTTATTGTATATAATCGAATCCACTTGCTTTTCTTTTCTTGATTTACTTGGAGTTGAAGCCAATTCATTGACGTCTTGCATTAGTGAACGATAAGAGATTTCTGTTTATTTTAATACACGGATCATTGAAAATTTATGTTTATGCTATTGAATGTGTCATTATTCCTTATAATTGCTTTCCAAGATACACCCGGGATTTCTAGTGATAACGGATCTATCATTTGATGAACATTGAGAAATTCTGCACTTAGTGATATATATATATATATATTTTTTTTTTTTTTTGGGGGATAAGCACTTAGTGATAATACTGGTAATTCTTTAAGTGGATGCTTGAAAGAATTTTCTTTTACTGAACTGTAGATGTGGTTAAAAGTACAGACTGCAAACTTAAACTGAAAGAAACAGAGAGGTGGTTTAATTCACTGCAAAGTAAAATGGAAACTGATAACAAGAGAGTTTCTTTGTTGCATTCGGTTTGGGGCGCTTCACTAATGGAATCTGTACATGAAGAAAGGGAGTTTTTGCTGAAATTTGGACTAAACCAATCCAGTGTGCCCAGCGCCCCTCATTTGGAGAATTGCAAATTAAGTGCATATATAAATATGCGTCTTGATACCCGTCCTGAGAACGAGAGCTTTCCTCCTTGGACAAATAGGAAGGGGCTACTGGACATGTATCCAGCTTCTACGGCTAAAGAACAACTTGGGTCTCCTCGGCATCGCACTATATCAGAAGGTGCCTATCCTCCCTGGGTAAGCTTATAATTTTAATAGTCCAATAACAATGCATTATATAATAAAATTTTTGGATACTTTTATCCGCATGTTTTACGTTTACATTTGTGTCAGCCGTTACCATATTGAATTTATGATTAGTAGTTTATAAATATTTGTGCTTCTTGCAGATTACCGGATCGGATGAAGAAAATTATCCCTTAACTAGGAAAGTGCAACGGGACATATGGGTCCACCAGCATCCACCAAACTGCTGGGATCCTAATGTAAGATTTCTTGTAGCTGACTGGGAGAGATTACCCGGCTTTGGTATTGGTGCGCAGATTGCTGGAATGTGTGGCCTTCTTGCTATTGCAATCAATGAAAAAAGAGTCCTTGTCACAAATTATTATAATCGGGCTGACCATGATGGCTGTAAAGGTAAAATTTGGGACAATCATGAATTTTCCATTTCTAATTCAAGCATTACAACATTAGGCTATTCACTACGTTGTCAAATTATTATTGAATGGACTTATTTTTCTAGGTTCTTCAAGATCTAGTTGGTCCTGTTACTTCCTTCCAGAGACTTCCCAAGAATGTCGAGATCGTGCATTTGAGCTTATGGGCGATAAAGAAGCATGGGAAAAAGGAATTATAACAGCAAAGGATAATTATAGTTCAAAGCAAATTTGGGCTGGACGAACTCCTAGGCAAGTCATTTCATGTTTAACCATTTTACTTCTAAATACTGTGAACTTGCAAATGCAACCATCATCTCTTAATTCATTGATGTCAATATCTTTCCTATGAAGGGTATGGGGTGATCCTTGGAGTTATTTGCAGCCAACAACAGAAATAAATGGGACATTGATTCCTTACCATCGCAAAATGGATCGAAGATGGTGGAGAGCACAGGTTTCATTTAAACTTCATATTTATAGGAGGATTGTTTTCAACATTTATGTTGTCTCAGATAATAATCTCAAGTTCCTTCCTTTTAATAAACAATAGAATTAGCAACTTTGTTTTCCGGTAAGAGAAGAAGAAATGAATATTGGAACCTTTTAGTGTGAATTCTCTCAATTGAGTGTCTTCATTTAAGCACATGGAATAGATTCACTCCAATATTCGCAACTGTTCATTTTTTCGTTAGGCTGTACGCTACTTGATGAGATTCCCAACTGAATACACATGTGGCTTATTGAACGTTGCACGTCATGCTGCATTTGGAAAGGAAGCTGCAAAAATGGTTCTCACGGGTCTTCCCAGAGAATGGCCAAATGTTGTAAGTCTTAAAACTCATGTCTTTTAATTTGCTTGGAAAGCGAAGAAGGAAAGTCTGTTTTAGAGTTGGATGCACTCCTAACCTATATTCTAAATAAGTTTGTATGAATTTGAGATATTCCTTTTAAGAGCAATCCCACCAAGCATGATGAGTGAAATGAGAGGGACAGCCTGGTTACAGTGACACAAAAATTCATCTGCTATTGAATCTACGTTCAATTGATGATGAGCCCCATATTAGCATTGTAGACTACCCACTAACCTCATAAATACTGTTGAATGAAATCAGAGCTCGGGGATTTCTATGAAATGATCAAATTGAAGGTCATATTCTGGCATGCTAACCAAGAATAATCTTCTACAAAATTTAATCTGGATGAACTCTCTGATTGCCAGGAAGTTGCAAACAATTCAAGATCCGATATTGAAGATTTTGTTTGGTCAAGTCACAGACCATGGACTCCGAGGCCAATGCTAAGCATGCATGTAAGAATGGGGGACAAGGCATGTGAAATGAAGGTGGTTGAATTTGAAAAATATATGCTTCTCGCAGACCGCATTAGGAAACACTTTCCACATCTCAACAGCATTTGGCTGTCCACTGAAATGCAGGTTAGTTTTCACCACATTTCACCTGCCCTTTCTCCCATAATGAGCATTTGCATGTGTTGAAGCAAAACTTTTCTCTTATAAGATCTAGTCTTACTTGCCTTCAGGAAGTGGTTGACAAATCAAAACTTTACCCTCATTGGAACTTTTACTACACGAACGTGACACGCCAAGTGGGAAACATGACAATGGCCGTATATGAAGCAAGTCTTGGTAGGGAAACCAGTACAAACTATCCACTCGTAAATTTCTTGATGGCAACAGATTCTGACTTCTTTATCGGTGCTTTGGGTTCCACATGGTGCTTCCTTATCGATGGCATGAGGAATACTGGAGGAAAAGTAATGTCTGGATACTTGAGCGTCAACAAGGATCGATTCTGGTAGAACGAAAAGCAAGGTATATAGCTTATGTAGATTACAAGTATATATATGTCGATGCTTCTCAGCATTCATATTATTTTTTTCCAATTTTTGTTTTTGTATATAGGCCTAATGTACATGTAGTTGAATGTATAATCTTTTGAGTTCACTTCCATCAAGAGGTGCTATGCATCTTGGAAAACTTTTGGTATCTAAATGCATTTGCCAGATTAACAAGAATTTATACAGAGACGAAAAATTAAACTTGCAAGATACCAATTGATTGGAGCAGCGAAAAAGAATCTGCTCTTAAGCTTCCTGTTAGCCACCCAAAACATAAATCATTGCTATCAATTTGGTAAAGAAAACATTGAAGTTGAGCACAATCATATTATGAGAGCTCTTAAATAACATTCGTACAATACCGTCAATTGAATAACCCAGTCACTAAGTTAAATGATGGGATAAAAAGAATCAGTACCTAACGAAGCAAAGAAAGAACATTGTATTTGTCTGCAACAAGGAAAAAGGAATAACAAATCACAAAAATGTAAATTTGATGATCACTGACTTAGATACAACGATTCCGAGTAATTTCAAGTAAAATAAAAAAACGAAAACAATCAATTAACGCAATGAGAAGATTATGTTCCTCTCGAGTTTCACATTACATTGAAATACAACAGATGAAGATAATGCTTTTAATCCACAAGTGATCACCTAAGACATTGCCTGTAAATCTCCCCCACATAATCCTAAGACAAAAATAAACGTCAGATGGGCATAAGAAAGGAGGCTTACCTCCTCTTCCTCCAGCTGAGTATCTTGAAATGAAAAAAGTATCAAGAGATAATTTTCTATGCAGTTATTATTCCAAATCTTCACTCGACTGATGTGCCTCATTGGCCATCACTACCTTTGGAAAAGTAACCAGAGAGTTTATATGTGACTACTCTTCCATCTCTTCACTCACGAGATGCCCCCCCTCTGGTTTGGCTGCTGCCTGTTTTTTATGTTTCTTGTTCTTGGCTTTCTTGGCTTTCATGCGACGTTTCTTCTCATTGGCATCAACCCAGGTATAGTCTGCTGGTATGAGGAAAGGATCAATCTCATCTTTATATCTGTGACTATCACTATCACTTGATTGCCCACCACGACTTCCTCTCATCCATGAAATCCAAGATGATGACCCTTCTGTTTCCTTGGACTTGGAATCCTGGAAATGTGCTGGGCTGGAAAGTGGGGTTGAAAACTCCTCTGCTGGCTGCAACTCCTCAAATTTTGTAAAGGTGACAAGAACTCGAATAGTTGGGACAATAGGAATAGCAACCTGGACCAGAGAAAAATGAACTATTATCACAATGTTGAAAAGTTATAACACACAAGAGAGTGTAGGCAATACTTTCTTTTGGAGCAATGGTTGTCAATTGGGAACTAAATTTACAAGTACCACTAAGCATCTAAACAATGTCAGGTTGATGGAAAAATTTCCAGTGGGGAAATACATAGTACATGAAGACAAAAATAACTCCATAAATTATGGCATATGTATAAATATACATGCAGCAACTTTAGCACACAGTTCCAAGATCATACATAAATCAGCATAGCTTACAATGAAAATAGCAATTGAAAATAACCAGTAAAGGAAGCCCCTACTATGATTACTTATACAATCAGTAACTCTAGTACCATGCATAATATGTTTGACGGCTTCTCAAGAATGAATGATTGTTGATTTGTTTTCGACTGCAATTTGCCCTATAAGAAAATCACTTGTCCTCTTTTTTTTAAAAATGGAATATTGTTATAATACTCAGTGAATTATGAAATAGGAATCAGAAATTATGTTTCCTAGAAAATTTAACCCCAAAAAGGGGGAAGGAAAAAAAAGTGTCTGCTGATTCTTTCCTGGCCAACTTCTCCTCCCAGAAAAAATAAAACAAAACCGAAATTCGTTGATATTAAAATAAAACTTGTACGTGATGAAACCAAAATCTGGTTATCTACCGTAAAAGCAGCAGAGAGTAAAAGATATAAAACTAGAAAAATTGCAAATTCAACCATTTGAATGGAAACATACACGATAAAGAATCTAATATTACCTTGACAGGAAAAGTGCCAGAAGGTAGTTTAGTAGTCAAAAGTTCCCTGAGTCTCCTAATAGCCTTGACCTTGTTGGCTAATATGTCCAGCAAAGGCAGAAGCTCATCTGTCTTTAGAGGGAAGTCAGGTGTCAACCATAGGACAGGTCTCAAACCCTTTTTGTACTCGCTCTCAGACTTAGACTCGCTAACAGGCCCTTTCTTCTTTTTCTTCTTGCTACTTTTATCCTTTCCCTTCTTAACATCAATCACATCCTCCCTAGGATATTCAGATGAGGATCTCTGGTTGCTACCTTCTGGAGCCAACTTTGAGAATTTCTTCAAAATTTTTGAATCTTCAGCATCTTCAACGTTATTCTTCGTGCCTTTCTTGTTCCAACCAAACCAACTCTTCTTCTCCTTAACAGCACTATTAGCCTCACCATTTTCACAGGAAACTCCTGAACCATTTTCTTGACAGGTAAGGACCCCATTTTCGTCGTCATCACAAAGACCATCTGAGTTTCCCATACGAAGAGCAGAATCTAATTGCAATCTTTCCTCAGCCGTCAATACATCATCATACTCATCATTGTCACCACCATTTGCCAACTTGTCTTCATCTTCCACAGCAAAAAGTTCCTCATCAGTCATAGCACCAGGAACCCGCCTAGACTTCACACTGACCATCACATGGAGCATATCGTAAACTCTGGCTTTCCAGTTTCCAACCATCTCAGTCCTCTCTTGTCGCCTCCAATTCAAATGGGGAACAAGCTCAGCCTGAGTGACATCAATGCCGGGCCGATACATGTTAGTTTGAGACATCAAAGCCACTTCATGGGCAACTTCAGCTTCTGTTGGTGCAGCACCAGCCCCTTCCAACGCATTTGTAACTTCTTTCTCCTTATGAGAAAGAACAATCAAAGAACCAGGTGACAAGGACACATTGCCATCTTCTGATGTATAGCCCTCTCCCAAAAAGAGAAATGTCTGGTCCGACCGTTGAATGCGAAAGCCATCAAACCCAGCAAGGGTCATATCTGCACGGAGATTCGACCCACGTTTCCATATGCGGTAAGTATCAGATGGGGCAATACGCCCAATAAATGGAATGACTGAGCTCTCAAAATGAAAAGTTATCTCCATGTAGAAGTCACGTATACGAGCTGCTGAGGCAACAATTCGTGGAAGTCTGCGACACCATTTTGCCCAGGCAAGGGGTTGGTAATGTCTTGCAATGATCATAGCAATTGACTCCTCCCTTGTGCAAACAGCTTCTTGCAAAGCACTCCAACCATTCTCATTCTGGAGGCTCCAATCTGCTCCTGCTGCCATCAAAATCTCTGCAGAAATTGGGTCTCTCAGCCTAACAGCAAGGTGCAAAGGCGTCTCTCGGCCAGGAACATCACGGCGATCAATGGCAGCTGAGACAGCATCTGCTTGGAGCTCAGCAGCAAGAGACTCCTCTTCAGTATTAACCTCCCCAGCCTTGGAAAGCTGAGGGAGAGTTGCAATAATGCGCCTCAGTGCAGCATAGTCACGACGTGCAACTGCCAAATGAGCCGGACTATGGGCATATTTGGCAAAATCTTCCATCAATTATTTTTATTTCCTTTAGTTTCTCTTACTCTTTCTAGTTATGCTTCTAAGCTATAATTTGTTCCATATTTGGTACAAAAGCTAAAGCTAACAAGCCAAAATCTGACTATATCTACTTGTATCTTTATCTTCGAAGTCTCTATGAAGGCTGCCAAGATTAGGGTTTTAAACCATAAAATATTCAGAATTCCCACCCACTCAAAACAAAAATCAACAACCTTCGAAATTCAGATTCAAACTAGTCCAACAAAAGAGCCAAGAATGCTTTATCTCATTCAGAATTCCCAAAATGTCCTCCATTTTTCTCAGCTCCCAACACTGTATCAAGCTTCAACTTCCTCCCCTTGAGCTCCATAGACTGCAGTTCAGCTTCTATAGAGCCCAAATCTGCACAAACAAAAATAAGATAATTTTTCTTTAAAAAAAAAAGTCTAAATCAATAACAGAATTACCTATAAAAAAAACCTAACTTAGATTCAAAATTCTATTTACAGTTGTCAAAGAAAATAAATAAAGCAAACTATTACCATTCAAAATTTAAAATATGTCAATAATTTTACCCCAAAAAAAAAAAATCTTTACTTCATTACTTAAATGAACCTAACAAAAGAACTCAACTTTAAATAAATTTTCACATTTTTCTTAAAAAAGATTGCCCTCTCCATTTTCTCGGGAACCAGACCGACAAATCACTGTGGAGAACAAGAAAAGAAAAATACCTGAATTTCGAGGCGATCGATTTGGTTTCTTCTTCTTCTTCTTCTTGCTCAAAAGCTCTCCAACTTATTTTGAGATTCCGCTTCACAAAATTCGAGTTAAAAAAACAAGAAAGCAAAAGAAGAGGTATAAGAGAAAAATGTAATCGGACGGCTGGTATAGATTTGGGAGATGCGATCCGACGGTCACTATCTTCTATTAAACTTTACTACTTGCACTGACAGCTGACTCGACTCAGTTCCTGAATCGTTCTTTTAACTCAGATCTCTCTCTTTCACTCTCTCTGCGTCTGTACATTTTCACGTTGCGTCTCTACACTTTTCTTTTTCTTTTTTCCTTTTTTTCCCCCCCAAAAAAATAAAAAACTTCTGTATCATGCCATTTTTAGAGCGAGATTATGATTTTGCCCCTGGAGGAGGATTGCATTACATTTTTGCCATCGTGTTGGCTAGTTTTTGGAAACGCTCTCTCTTATTTTCGTACGTTTCGGCAGGTTGGGATATCTTTTACTTCTACGTCATTTGCCACTAGTGATGCCCGAAATTACTTGTTGTGCCATTTATAATGGGAATGTGAATGTGTGCATGAGGACAATTTTTTGCTTTTTTGATTTGATTCATTATTCATTTGGGTTTGAATTGTAGGATGTAAATGCCTTTTTTTAAAAAAAAAAAATTCTAGAACCAATAAAAATTATAAAGCAAAAAATTATTTTATTTGGTTTGGAGGTGAATTATGAAGCAGGTTAATTTTTTCCCCCCAAGTGATTGAATCTAATTCTCCAGATATTATCTGTCTAGTGTCAAGGATAGCTCAACAGTTTTTGGTGTTAAAGTAAATTATATTATCATCTTTTAATACAGAGAGCTGCTACCGTACGTTTAAGTACAGCCCTCTCACAAGTGGTGGGTCCTAATAGAGCCCACAGATCACTTGTGTGAGAGGGTTGTACCTTACGTTAAACGTAAGGTAGTAAAATTCTTTAACACAATTAAAATTTGTTCAATTACTAATAACTTCACTCATTTATTTTATTTTTATTACTTGTGCCAAATTGATTAAGAATTCCTTTTTTACTAACTTTTTTCTATTCATTGTATGTACATGCACATAATTATTCAAGAAAACTCTAAATTAACTTTTCTAAAAACTAACATTTCCTTTCCCTATCAAACAGAGCAAACAGGCACACTGTTGTACATAAAAACAAGCTACAAGCATATGTACATGCACAATGAATGAAAATTATTGATTGAAATAATTTCATGGTAACTAATCTTTACTCTACCATGATGAGGTAAACATTTTGATGAAATCGTACAAGTAATAATATTTTTTTTAACCATAAAGTAATAGTAATTGTACCGAACAAACGAATTATAGATTGAAATTAGGCCAACAAACATTTCTTTAAGATTACAACTACAAGTTTGCAATAGTATTTAATTTATGAATAATGAGTGGTTTTGCTATTTTTAAAGATCTTTGTATTCAATAATTGAAACTAAATTCTTGATTTTTTTTTTAATGATATCTTTGCCTTTGAAAAATGTCAACGACTTATTAATTAATAAAGTCCTAAGATATAATAATAATAACAGTTTAATTAATATGACCATTCAATTAAACAAAGGCCTTGTGGTTCTTGGTAGCTATCTTCAATTGAACTCAAAGAGAATTTTGTGATTGTTATTTGTTCCACCACACCACCGACAGTTTTTGCCAACAAGTATTGGTTGCAAGCAAAGTTTAATTAATGAGAGTGGTATAAAATATCTTGTACATCAAGTATGCATACAATCATACTAATAAAATCATGACACAAAATTTTGATATTTTTTGATTAATTATATATTATTAATAATAGAGTTACAAACTCTTGTTTAATTTATTTTGTACAATTTAATGTGGAGTTAATTGAATTTATCGAATTAAATATCTCTTAACTCAGATGATTTATTTTATTATTTTGTATCTTCATCTACAAAATGAATTTATATCATATCAGTTTATACAAAATAAATTTATTCAATTAACTTGTAATTCTATTTACACTCATTACACATATATACATGTATTAAAGATCTTTTCTCCGACAAGTATTTAAGTGATATTTCCAAAGCATTACCCCTAAGATTTGGGGTATATCACTTAATAACATGTTAATTTCATTTTATAGTCACTTACCTCCCCACTGTCAAGTGTCAACAAAATATTGGCGGAAATTTAATGGAATTAAGGTTATTTTTGTAACTTCTGCTTCAAGCTCAAACAATTTGTATTGAGCTTTGCTCCGTCGTCGCACACTATGGTTACCAAAAATTTGGACGCATGATTCCTAGCTTTATTAGACCGTAATTAAAAAAAAAAATACAATAAAGTGGATAAATATTCTTGTTGAAGAAATTGATTTGTGTTTGAAAATAATTCGTTTGATGAGTCTCAAAATTGCAAAAATTTTACATTCTAAGTAAACTATCTAGAGTCATAATTGTAAAATCATGATAGTTTAATTTGTGTGTACATTCGAATGTGATAATGAAAATACAATGTAATAGCTTTAAGAAATTTAAAAGAACTTTTATATTTCATTCGTCATTTTTATTTGTTTAAATGATATCTTATTTTCCCATTTGTGATATTTTTGTCTATTATTATTACTAGGGTTATAATGGCCTTTTATGTTAGGTTTGATTGAATAAGGGTGACTGAACAATAGGGGAGGTAAGTGACAATTATAAAGATAGCAAACAAGTGACATTATACCCCAAACCATGGGGAAGATATGTAAATGATGATTGTCCTTTCATGTGAATTTTAGAAGAGAGCCTCTTGAGAGCCACCTACACCTCACGTGAAAGTCTAATTTGGGTTGCACTATTTTAATATTAAAATAATGTTTTATGCTTTTTTTTTTATTTGAATTAGGATGATTAGTTAAACAATAAAAATTACTTGAAAACAATTTGGTCGAATTGTAAGAATAAATAATGTTTAAGAACATATAATGTTTTATATTATTTAATCTTTTTATGATAAGCATTTCTTATGTTTTATATTTACTTCATTTACATTTGGTGTTACCAATTTTGACAAAATTTTAGTAAAAGCTTTGGCCAACAATCACACAATATCATAATAATAAAACTTGTTACAAAGTTGGGCACGTAAGTTGATGTTGATCTATGAATAGTAAAATCTAGGAATAAATCAAACAAAGCCATCGGCTGGTTTTTATAGTCAAGAAAAGTTAGTTGGGAATGGTATTTCTTGACTTTCCTTTTATATTCACTGAAAATAATTTAAAAAAAGCACGAATATAAGTATAAATAAAAGAGGATTTGCAAAAGTTATTTATTGACTTGATTGAATTTTATACATTCATGTGAAAGATAGACTGCATAGAGTAATAAGAACCAAACGAGTTGCCCCTTTTAATAAAAATATATACAGCGTAAATCAATTTGGTGTCATATTTTATTATTTTTATTTTAAAAAAAAAAAAGCCATGGCTCTCTTTCTTGAGTACTTGTATTTTATATGGGTATTTGGGTGGACCAATATGATACAAATGGTAGGCATCTGTTGTCCCTTTTTGCTTCTTAACAACTATACTCTTGTGGGAGGGGGTACCCTTTTTTCTGCTTGACAAACACATGCTTTGCCCTTAACAATTAAATTTGTCCATGGCAATTGGCCATTCATGGTCCCCCTTATCCATGTGCCCATGTAGCTCATCACACTTACAATCTTTTGTTTTTCCTAACCAAATTTTTGGAGTGAATTTTTGAAGCCCTCCACCCCACTTAAAGCCATTAGAATTTATTAAAACTACTAAACAACAACTCAATTATATCATATAATTTGTACTATATATGTTCTTTCATTCCCCACTAACCTCAAAAACTTAAAACTTGGTTGGCTAGACTTAGGAATTGTACGTAAGTTGTTTCCCGTCCCTTTCTCAACCTCAATCTAAAAAAATTAAAGCATTAATTAAGAACTCGACAATAATATTTAAGTTTTTCAGGCTCAATTTATCTTACATTATTAGCTATTTAAAAATGAAAATCTAGACAAATTTGGTTTCATTTAGGTACAATATGTTGAATTATACTTACTTTTTATGAGCATTTTTGTAAGCGCAAATTGTGGTGTTTGTCACTTGATAGCATCATTTGGTGCTTTTATTTCTTTACCTGAGAAAATTACTAGACTAATCGAATTCTAGGTAAGATTTTTGACAGAACTAAGAAAACTCTAAAAGTTTAAAAATTGAGACGTCTAAAATTTTGACATAATTAATTAAACATGTACTTTGTATTCTACTTATGTTCTTGGCAGTTTCAATTCCTCAATCATGCTCTTATAATTTTGATGTTATCGAGTTATATTTGGAAAAAAAAAAAGATGTAAATAGTAAAAACATCAAAATTTTACACAGAAAATTCTTGATACAATGATTTCTCCCTCCCTGTCCACAAAGCAATGGTTGGTGGCCCAAATCTTTGAAAATCTAACAGTCTGAAAGAGTCACCATCAAACTATCTGGCTAATAAAACAGTGGATAATTAAGATACATGGGCAAACTGTCACCATTGTGATAATGAATGTGAGGGTCGTATGATGGCCAAGCAACAAGCTATTATTGGTTATCATTTTTCCTTCTTTTTTTGAAGGGGTAAAAGAAAACTCCTAAGCTTTTTCAAGATTTTCAACTGCTATTTTTTCTTACTCCTGGGGTAATTTTGATGACAAAGGAGAAACAGAGGGCTTAGAAAGAGAATATGTTTCTATAATAAAGGTATATGCTGGTAGTTCTTACATTAGGGCCAGAGACTTTTGATTGAATATGGATCACTCTGCCTCTAGCTTTTAACTATAATTTTATTTACCAGTACGAGGTAGCGTTAAAATGGACAGACCTTTGATTGAACATGGATCTATCTGCCTCTAGCTTATAACTATAATTTCATTTATCAATACAAGGTGGCATTAAAAAGGCTCGTGTCTATTAATGTTCCAAAATCACTTAATCACCCAAATGTTGAAACACAACACCTTTCGAGGGGAAAACAACTCAACAGATTGCTTTCCTCTGTAAATGCCTATAGCTGACTGACTTTGAGGAGTCTTCTTATCTTTCTTCATACTTTCAAATGGACAAATTGTCTTAAAACTCAGAAAGATTGTTCAACATGTAGCTAAGAAGCGTCAGGATTTCTGTGCGAATAGTTCGCAGCTAATGACATCATCCATGGTGGCAGACCTCCCCGCGCCTAAGACCGGAACAAGGTTAAAGATGGAATCTCCATCAATTTTCATCCTTGGATTCATTACAGCAAGTTCATCAAATGCACTGGAGAACATGGCTGAAAGTGTCACCATTGGCATGCTAAGGCTTGTTGGGAAGTATAGCCTCAAATTCTGAGTAAAAGTGAAAGCACAAAGTGAGAATAATAATGAAAACAAGAATTCGAAAACTAACAAGAAACAGTATATCAATATCAAGCGATTGCACTTGCCAATTGCAGTGTTCGTGGGAGGAACTTACTGTTACATCTTCCCATGAGAAATTGTTTTCCACAATAATTTTATTCAGAAGATAAATGCAAAATCGTGATAGTCTTCCCATTTGCCCATCTGCCTGAGAAGTTTGACAATCCTTGCTCTGACTGGCATCAAGAGACTCAGAACAGATCCTTGCAGCAATTTCACACGTGATAGATAGAATAACGGCACATATCTTTTCATGAACAACACACTTCTTGAAGCAAGACTCATGCCAGTCTGCATGCTGAAAGCCCCAGTGACTGGGTGCCTTCATACAAGATAGGTCTTGTACAATTTCACTGACTGTTTCTGAATCATTGGTAACATAAAGTACAGGCTTTATTTCCACTAGTGCACTGAAAATCCAGAAAGAAATGGGGGAATGATTCAGTTAAGCGTAATGTATAACACCTTAAATGGTAAAATGATATACTGCTTTGTTTGGTACATTCATAATATTACTGCTATGAATTTCAGACACTATCCAGATTCAAGAAACAGAGCATTAAATCAGGAAGATACTACTAGCCTTAATGATTCAACATATAGAAATATTACCTCTTTGGCAGATTGGAGGCAAGGACAAATAGGAAAATGGGATCAAGAACTTCAGACATGCTTCTTTCTTCTAAATGCCAGACTCTCATTTGCTTTAAAAAAGCATCAAGCTTTTCCTGTATTTTGAGTCTCTCTGATGATGCAACATAAGTCGAGCAGTAAACAACAAAGTAAATAGCGGAGGTAGATATTGAACAATTAAAGCACTTTGCCACAGCTTCACTGTTTTGTAGTGCTTGTTCCAGCTCTACAGTTGGGCCTCCGTTGCAGAGAGTCATTGTGGGAGGATCAAGGCCCAATTGCCCAGCCATTTGAAGTACTTCTTTGTGCAAGGTTGCCTGAAAATAATAGATTGAATTAAATAGGTACATGGCAATTTGAAAAGAACAGGACTATGTGATTTTATTATGTATGTGCAGAATGAAGTTAGAAACCATGTATACATAATCAAAGGTCTCCTAGGAAAAATTTTAATGAGTGTTCGAGTACAAGCATGCGTCCATCTCAGTTCTCACTCAAAATTAAGCATGGCAGCTAAAATTATCATTGGGAACTTCAAATGGTCCTCCATCAAAGAGCACAAAGTGAAACCTCTCTTGGCATCAAAGAAATTGTGCTCATGACATGTACCCCAGTCTGACCAACTGTTAACATTTTTACAAAGACGGCATTGGTGGTGGCAGCAATCGTGAGAATGCAGTTATCTTTGAAATTTTCATACTTCTAAACGAAAAGTTCAAAACAACTCTGGGACTAGTTTGCAAACATGGGTAAAATAAGAATGTTTCCAACTACATCTGGAACTTATTTCCCCATCATTTCCAAGAATAGAAAAAGAACCCAGGAAAAGCATTGCTAAAAACAGATGCTAATTGGCAGAAGGTCAAATGTAAAAGCAAAGCACTTACTATTATACCTGACTATATGGTCCAATGCAACTAGGTGCCCAGCAAGAAATACTTTGTACATGCAAAACTCTTTTGCTTTGGTCATTTGCCACGAGAACTTCAATGTATGCCTTTCCCAGACCCACTTTTAACAAAGGCAGCTCAATTGTACTGCGGGAAGGAACACCACATGGGCACTTCTCATGTGTAATAAATTTCACATATGTCTCATTAGCTACTGCAAATTCATTCATATCAGAAATGTAAAGATGTATATAGAGGACATGCCCCCAATCAAAACCATATCTGACAAGTTTTGATTCAATTTGCTTCAGTACAACACTTAGATCATCGAGCAATCCTGCCATCAGGAAAAACCCAAAACAATCAATGACAAGTAAAAAATAAGCAGGAAAAGCAACAAAGACTTGCACATGGTTTCCAGTGCATATGTATCATCCTAGTAGTGTTTACCTGCTGAAGTTTTTTGTGCTTCTTGCAACCAGCAGCATATGGAAAATGTATCATCCTTCTTTGTCCTAGAAATGTTAAGTCTGTTATCAGTAACATCAACTAAATCGGTGACCTCAGCTATGGGCAGGCACATAGCCCCACAGCTTTCAGGACACTCTCCTTGCACTTCAAAAATTATTCCTGTTTTCTGCTGAATGGAATTCTCAGTTTCTTTACTGCCACTTAATAAGGCAGATCCTGCTTTATTTTCCAAATGAAATGCCAAGGGATGTAGGACCCCAACTGGAGCTATGGAATCAGCGGAGTGCAGGAAAACTTGAAATTCATCGAGCACAATTCGGGCATTCTGAAATTATAAATTTACTAAGTCCCAGAAAAATGGCAAAGAATAATGACCATGAGTTTTCTTACCACCAATGGTGTTAATTTGATAACAGCATTAGCAGAGAAAAATACTAAAACAGATAATGCTTAGTACGTCAGAGGCATGCACCACATACAGATACAAATGCAGACAAATGAAATGAAGATGAATAACATACAAATGCAACCAAAAATTTCATCCTCACATATCAGAAGTGTTTCCACAAGAATGAAAGAGAACTAGAGGGAAAAAAAATAGAGAATAATTGAATAAAACTGATCAACCAAACAATAATCTAGATGAACTTACAACAAAGAGAGGACAATCAAGTGTCAGTGTTTCATATTCCCCTCCTTCACCACACACATTTATACCATACAACCTGCCAAAGATATGGCCAAATAGACAGAATAAATATTTAATTATGGTTGGAGTATGCAGGGAAATTCATTATATATAAGAGAAACTGAGGATTACAAAAAAGAAGAAGAAGAAGAAAGTATGGCTTACTCTTTCAACTTGTGCAAATATGGATCCAAGAATGCTATTTCTTTGCCCAAGTGTTTTCCAGGTTCCAAGCCCATGGCTGCAACCTGCAATGTGAGATGTTTCACTTAATATGCAATTGAGAGTATACATATAAGAAAAATGAGATTGTATTAGTTAAACTAAAACAGACTACAAGATGAAGAAACCGGACTTCCAATATCGGCAAAGTGAGTGCACATGTATACGCGTAAAAACATAAGTTTCTTCCATGGAACATCAGTTGGCAAAATCTTTAATTCAGGGACAATTCTCGTAGGATAAAGATTTCATAAAAACTAGGCCCTCAAACTTATTTTCTATTTTTCCTTTAGGACGCCAAAGATTGTTATGTCGTCGCCGCAGCCAGCATTTCACAAAGATTTAGGCAATATGTGAAATGCAATAAAATATTTGCAACAAACCTCTTAAACTGGCTGAAATAAATAGGAACGGTATGTAAAGATCATATAAAAATGCTATATCAAATCTAGTTAGTCATAATATCAAACACAATGACAGAAAGACCATACTACTTAAGTAAACAAGACAAAGTGGCCAAAAGAAAATTAAACTATACCTTAACTGTAATAGCGTTGATGCCATTTGTTATCTGGACAGGATAAAAATGAAAACATCTGATGAGACAGCCAATCTGAATGTTAATCAAATATCTCAAAAATGAAAACATCTGATGAGACAGGCAATCAGAATGTTAATCAACTATCTCAATCGTGTTCATGAATTAGAAATTTACCATTTCTTGAAGGAGCAATGACTGGTCTTGTTTCCACAAATATGCCAGTGAAACTAACCCTAACCTAGAACAAACACTTTCTACACGTAGCCTCTGGTAATCTGAAGCAATCGCACCAGATGATACAGCTGTGACAGAAGGTATTTGTCTTTTCACTTCATTTAACAAAATATACATATCTTCAACTTCATCTCCTGGAGTCATTCTGTAGCTAAGCTTTTGGTGCCTGTATAAATAATAAAGCACAAATCTATTGGGAAAAATTGCAAAAATTTTCTAAAAGGACGAATCTATGAATAAAACTATTGCAGCTTTTCTTTCCCTTATAAATTTAAATAGAGAAGCTCTTAGTAAAAATGAATTCAATCATAAAACTTTGAATATATTCCAAAAGTTTCCATCATTTAAACAATTAGATCTCTAAATGGGGCATTATTCCATCATTTAAGAAACTAAATCTATAAATGGGGCATTATTTCATCATTTAAGAAACTAAATCTATAAATGGGGCATTATCTTTCACATTTCCCAAGGGACACAAACGAGCATGCTTATAGATGCTACTTAACAGATTATGTATGCTAGAAAAGGAAATTAAAATTCAGAATCCATTCTTTTAGCGTAGTAGTCTAGGGCAGCTCATTCCATATTTGTTTTAGTAATTTTTAATTTCATAGGTACTAGCTATCAAATTAGTGAAAATACGACTTAATACATACGTACTCAATTAGCTAGAAATATTCTAGTATTGCTAAAATAAGAAAATGTCAAGATCATAAATTGCCTAAAGTACATATCACGACATGACCCATGAATGCGGAAATCCCCATACTAGTTAGAGAAAAAAATTCGAAATTGCATGAAACAAAGACAAAATGATTTACCGCATAAAACGGCTTGCCTTGTGGAACCATGTATCCGTCTTCTGAACAATGGCAATCCCATGCATTCTGCATAGCTCACAATTATTTGGTGCCCAACCTAGCATGAGAGAGGGGGGAAAAGAAGGCATTCAATAACCCAAATCATATAATAAACAAAACAAATCATTTTACACCAATTTAAGATGTGAACGGCTTTTTAGTCAAAGCACTTTCTACAAAACCACTCAACAGAGCTTCTCCAAAATGAACTTCCAAGCAATCAAAATGCATTTATATATATATATTGTAATAACCGAATGAAAAAAAAAAAAGAAATTTCCTTCTCAATTTACAAAAAGAACTTGCAGTGATATTTCAAGAAACCTTTGGCGGATGGTTGGAAGTATTTCTTTGCAGAAGCACTGCAATATGTACCCCTACACAAAATCGATTTTCAAAAGTTGTTGTTCCTATGAGACTAAAAGCACTCCCAATCCCAGACGCATTCAGTTCTAACCTAAAATCACTTTTAAGCAAAGCAACCGTCTAGCCTTCTCCAAAAGTAAAAACATTTTTTCTTTTAGCTTAGTATAATACACTTCGAATTCTCGATAGCACCTCTTTACAATTAAAGAGTCGATACGAATGTAATTTAAAGATAAAGACTATAACACAAAATTAGTTACTGACTACGAGAAACTACTTACAGTTTGATACATGTAGCTATCCAATTCATCAACTGAATCATCAGCCGGCATCAAATTCGCCAAAGCCACAATCTACACATTGCCAATCACGAATCACCATTACATAAAAATAATTAAAAAGTAATTGATGATAACAACAACAAACCTGGTGACCGTATTGGATACACTTCATCATGGCGTAACAGCTGTCCTTGCCGCCGCTGACTAAAGCCACCACCTTCATCTTCTCTTTCTTTGCCTGTTGCCGCTGTTACTGTCACCACCAATCGTTACTCACTGCTGGTTTAGGGTTACTACTAGCACTACTAATCGGACAGGCTTTTTGGATAATTCCATCTTCGTCCCTGAAGTTTTGTGAAATCAAAAGTAATTAGCAACTTTTTCACGTGATGTTGCGGGTGACGATTCGTGGTTTTGTGTCTTTTTATTTTTATTTTTTCCATATCAAATTAAAGTAAATATAAATTCAACTTATTTATTATTATTTTTTAAAAATAGTAAATAAATAAGTTAACATAATATTAAATATGACACAAATAAATTTATGATATAATATAAATATGACGTGAATAATTAATTTAGTATCAAGTATATATAGTAATTATTTTTTAACAATATTATTATATATTAATCAATATTTATGTCATAAGCAGGTAAATATGTTGAAGTATGGTCTAATACAAGTATGATACGTTTATTATTCGTGGTATTGTGTCAATCTATTTATTGGTAGTGTTAATTTGTGTCAATATTAATTTAATAAAACCATGTCGCATTCATGTTATGACCGATATTGTAGCTTGGAAATAGGATGAGAATGAAATATTTAGTTTAGGTTTTGAATCTTCTTGTGTTTGTAAACAGTAACATACTTTATCTCTTTTTTGTTTTTTTTTGACTTGACATACTTTATCTTAAAGATATGTATAGGATAGCTTAGATCTTTCTTTCCATTCATATTATTTTCCTTTTTTCGCAAAAGAAAAAGTGGATTATTTGCATATGCAGAAGGAATTAATGCTTGATAATGAAGAATTGCCTGATCGCAAACTAATGAGCCGATATAAAAATCGTAGTTCTATTAACCAAGGTCCTTTTTGGTATTGAGAAATTGTAAATTTTTAAGTTATAGTTACTAAAAAAAATTATAAAATAAAAATTAATAGATTGTAGTAAATATAATTTTTTTAAATAATAATTTTGATAAAAATAATTAAAATATATTTCTAATCATAAAAGTAATTGATCAAATCAACTTAACTTCTAAATTATATCATTTAATATTTATTAAATTTAATATTATAATTTTTAAGATATAATTACCCAATTTTAATACCAAACAAGGCAAAAAAATGTAGACAAAATCAAGATTTTTATGAGTATTAACTAGTAATGTACGTTCTGACATGCTATCAACATGAACTCTTTTTTTTTTTTTTTTTTAAGAATTTGATAAGTTCTCTCTCGGTTTCTTCTGGCATAACTCCTGACAAGGCACGAATTTTACAAGTCTCTCTGTTTTTGGGCTTTAATGGGCGCTATAGTCATCCAATGTCTATTTCTCTCTGTTATTTAATTTTAGAAGATATGCTTAACTGATTTGATAATTGGTTAATTAAATTCTAATTGGATTTAAATTATTATCTGAACTAATATCTAATTGTGAATTATTGATTGAATACAACAATACATATTTACGCCACTACTGATGCTGTAATTTTTTATAAGAGCATTATAGAATAGAATGACCCCAAAAAGTTAAATTTTTTTTTTCAAAAAAAGGGCGACGGAGAATTTTTTTTTTTTTTTTCCTAAGCTAGAGCTGGAGATCATTACTAAAAACTAAAAAGAAAGAGAAGTGATAGTAATTTTTCATGATAAGTACCATTCAAGTGATAAAAGAATAATTTCGATTGTCCAAATTCATTGAGATTTCCCCCCTCATGTTAGGTAATACACTGAAATTCTCTTCTTATATCCATCTTTAAAGTAATTAAGCCACTCTTCTTGCTCTTATAAGTTCTGATTTTATGGAGACACTCATAGCCTATGATGATGTTATCAGTGATTAGCCTCTCAGGAATAAAAGCGCTCTGAGAATGAGCAATGACAGAATGCAAAATTTGCTTTAGCCTATTTGCTATAGTTTTGGCTACAATCCTGTATATGACGTTACACAAACTAATAGGCCTGTATTCAGTCACTTTCCTAGGCTTCTTAATTTTGGGGATTAGAGCAATGTAAGTATTGTTTAAAGGTGCAATACTACCTCCATCGTTGAGGATGTGCTTGCAAGTTGTCAACACTCCTTCTCTCACGAATCTCCAGTGCTTCTGAAAAAACACAGCAGGAAAACCATCTGGACCTGGAGCCTTTGTTGGACACATTTGAGCTAAAGCGGCTGAGATTTCTTCTTCTGTAAATGGTTGGTCTAGCATCTCATTCATCTCTTCCGTTACTTTGACTGGAACATCCTGAAGTGCAGCTTCCATTTGGGCTTGGGATGGGTTTGTAGATGTGAAAAGATTTGCGAAGTAATCACAGAACATTCTTTCTACCTCTTCTGCTTCCTCTGTCCACTTCTCTTTTTCATCCAGGATTCCCCAAATCTTGTTCTTTCGCTTTCTTGATGATGCCTTTGAATGGAAATATTATGTGTTTCGATCCCCTTCTTTCAGCTAATCTGCTCTCGATCTCTGCTTCCAATAGATTTCTTCATCCATAAGAATGGCATCCAGCTGCTTTTCAATCCTCTTGATTCTGTCTCCATCTTCATACTGAATATGATGCTGCCTTATAGTCTTTAATTCTTCCATCAACTTCTCAGCCTGCTTCCTTCTATTCCCAAGCTCTTTCCTACTCCATAATTTCAACTATGCTAGGGATTCCTTTGATGTTTTTTTGAAAGTTTGAACAACATTTTCTCCGCACTAGGTTCTGTAATCCAGCCACTCATTCTTTACAATTTTTTTACATTTCTCATAGGAACTCCATAAAATCCTCATAATAAGTACGAGGAGTAGTTTTCTTGTGATATCTAATACGTCTCCCTCTTTCCTATATATTCATTAGGATAGGATTATAGTCCGAAGTCCAAGTAACTAGAGTCTCAGCAGCAACTTCATGAAAAATATCACCCCAAGACTTGCTGCAGAGGAAACGATCCAACATTTCTTCAATCAAATGAGGTCTATATCTTTGATTAGACCAAGTCAAAGGCTCCCTTTTCCATCCCAAGTCCTTTAGTTCACACTCTCTAATTGCATCTCTAAAATCGCACATCATTTTCACATCTCTGTCATTTCCCCCTAACTTCTCAAAAGGCATCATAATTTCATTGAAATCCTCGAAGCATAGCCAAGGCAAAGAAGAAAGAGTAGCTAACCTTTTCATCAAGGTCCAAGTGTGATGTTTTTGCCCTATCTCCGGGTGGCCATAGATTCCTGTGCACCTCCAAAACACCTATTTTCCGTATGTACCACTGTATTAATATGATGCCTACTGTATGACTTTATTTCCACCGTCACCTCTGTATCCCACAACATTGCCAAACACCTCCCAATCCATTTCGATCCACTTCAAAACAGTGCTCGTAGCCCAACTCTCTACACTTGTTCTGCATTTGCTTTGCCGTCAGCTTTGTCTCACAAAGAAACATAATCTGAGGCCTATAAAGTTGGAGAATTTTTTTAGCTTCACGGAACGTCCGCCCATTCCCCAATCCCTGAACATTCCAACTTACAATTTTTATGGACCAACCCCGCCGATATTTCTTCACTATTTTCCACTGCCATATCTATGCTACTAGCATCTTGCTTTTTTTCTATTTCCCCGCTCAACACCTGTTTTGCATTTGTTGATATAAAAGGAATCACCATTGTTGGGTCATCTATTTTCTTTTCTTTGTTTCTAGGCTTGCCCACTCAACTTCAGTAGCTAACCTTTTGGTAGCTGTAAGCCTTTTTTTCATATCCCCACTATATTCCCTACTCCTTGCTCGAATCTTCCATCTTCTTTTTTTGGGCTTGAGTTTCAATCCATTATCACCTTTTTCAGCTCCTGGTACTGCTTGGGCCATCCCATCATTGTGGCCCAATTGAGAAATTTTGTTTTGGTCTACGCCAAAATTTTGAAGCTCCCTCCAACTTTCTCCTTCATTTTGTTTTCCCGCTTCTCGCTTTTGTTCCCTATGTAGATTGACTACATTCGTTGCCTCCTTCTGATGCTTCCAGCTACTTTTTTCTAGGCTTAGCTTGTCTCCATCATTCATTAATTGCTGATCAGTGCCCATTTGTGTTTGGATGGTATTTGGCCCACTTTTTTGACCCGTTTGAGATCCCACATCTTGCCTAAGCAATCTTGTGGTAATTTGGTTTTCTTGTCCAGTTTGTGGTTCAAGGGTTCGGTTTTCAGTATCATTTTCTTTGTTTCTTCTCCTACTTTGCTTTAATTTTTCTGCCATAGTTGGAGCTTTAAGCCATGAGCCGTAAGCTAACTCATCCTTTGGTTGACTCTTGTACATTGCACATTCTCTATATTGATGTCCAATGCACCCACAACAATAACAAAAATCTGGCAGCCTTTCATACCTTATCAAGACTGGACTACTTTCTTCCTCGTTTATATCTTCTTGTCTAATCTCCAAGATCTTCATTAACGGCTTTGTGATGTCTATGGAGACTCTAACTCTGATAACTTCTCCCATACAATCCCCATTTGCATCAGTTTCAACTTCCTCGACTTCGCCGATAACTTCTCCAAGTTCTGAAATTGTCTCTCTGTCCATGCACATTATGGGCACATTTTGTAGGTGTACCCAAAAGGATACATGGGTAAAGGACTGCTTTAATATATTCCCAATTCCTTTTGGTTCTGCAAACACAATAAAAGCCCTGGCAAAATGCCATGGCCCTAGTTTTTAATGCCCTTTTTTTATCCACTTCTGCTCCAAATTTAAACATGAACACGTTATCCCCCAAGCTTTCCACCTTCACTTCTTTTTTATTCTACCATGCCTGTTGAAGTGCTATCCTCAGCCCTTCCTTGTTTACACTTTTGTTTGTCATCACTTTTCCAACTAAACATCCAGCTACAATTTTCTCCCCTTTCGATTTCATTTTATTTTTGAAAGTAACTTTGCTTTCCTCTACCCCTGATAACTTAATAGCTCTGCATCTTCGAATCAGCTCTTTTGTATCCATAGTTAAACTTCCACACCACTACCCCACCAAAGGCTTTAACAAAAAAACGCACACTACTATAAGACAAAGACAAAGGAAAAGAAAACAAAGATGGGGCTGCAACAGCAAAGAAAAGAAAAAACCTTCAAGATTAGACCCAAGTGGTGGGTATAATGGAGGGTCCGTGTAACCCTATCAAAACCTCCATTCTAAGTTTTCAGAGAAAACTTTTAGAAAGAGGTAAAACTGGGGTGCGTGTGTGTTACTTACGCACTGAAATTCTCTTCTATTCGCATGCCTGTTTTTTTGGATCCATACCCATTCACTACTAGCGTATGTCTAGCCTTATCCCTTATTTCGAAATTCGATACCATACAGCGGCAGTCTGACGCGGCCGCTGAATTTTTTTTTTTTTTTGCCTTTTTTTTTTGTATTTTCATTTTTCATCTTCATATCGTACCATTCAATATCAGAGAAGTGTATGACTAGTGACATTTCCCTTAGCCTTGTTATTGCTAGCCTAAGGGATAAGCAAACTTGGGATCGCAATGACTATTGTCAAATCTTGTAAGGGTGAATTTGAACATACAAAACAAAATGGGAGAGGTCGCCAGAACTGTCTCAGAACATACCAAAAAAAATACACCACCAATGCCATTACATACAAATAGATTGCTGTATTTCATTGAAATCTAAATTGCTATTCAAGGAAATCCAACATTTTCAAAGCATTGCTTCTTCAAGTCTGTGCTCAACTCTAAACCTTGTCAACATATCTGATAAGAGGAAATGATTGTTCAATGTTCATCCATTCCTATGATGTTATAGAGTTAGAATCAACATCTACATATAAAATTATCAACAAAATCGGAGAAACATAACTGGGCAACTTATAAATAACCGCAATCCAAACTAAAATTGCTAAACAAATAACAAGCTCCAATACCTGCCCGCATGACTTAATGGACCAGCACACAAATTATGAAAGAACCAACAACTAGATTAAGGCGACCGAAAAAATTGACAAATTGCAATCTTACAAATTGAAATGTGAAAGAAATATTAAAAAAAAGAAAAATAATGTGATACATGTTCTGCGATTTTCTTTAGTGAACTTGATTATCACCTCTCAGCAAAAAACTTGTGTGCAGGAACTTCAGTATGATGAGGCAGGCAGTGTGGTCCCATTGCAATAACTGTTTACCACATTGTGCATACAATGGCCTCAGAATTCTTTCCGCTGATAAATCAAAGAGAAAAACGCAAGGCCAAGCTCAAAATTTCCCCTGACCAGGTCACAGATGTCCGCAAAGCCCCATTGAAGGTTTGATCCTTCGAGTTGAAGGTTTCTTGATAAGGTGCCAAATAAAGAAAAAGGATATGATTCTTCAAGCTTTTTCTGGGAGCACCTGTAGAGAACACATTGTACACTTTCAGGAATAATGACAAAGATGATTTCAGGAACTGCAGGCCACGTGCATGTTGTTTTTGGGAGTGGGGGGTATTCACTACAACACCCAAAAAAAAATCAAAATTTTCAGTGATCTTTCTGTTGCCATTTCCATGACATTTGCCCTATCCAGTTACAGATGGCAGAAGATAGATGTTACTCCTAGTAAGCGGCAACAGAAACTTACCTAATTAAATTCAGAAAGGAGCCTCAAGGGACTCATCCCACACTTCCGCACTTCCATTGGAGGCATCTTCAACATCTTCTTCCATTGAGAGCCTAATGTATTCTCTATGCGCAAAGCGATCCCATTCTGTCAGTGTTGGGTTCTCTCGCTCCTGTAACATCAAGGCTGTCACCAACATTGACAAAGTAGTACAGAACTACCCACTAATTTGTCTAGCTTTAGTAGTGAATAGTAAGTAAAAGTTTAAAGTATAACGCGTACCTGACGAATGAGAAATGGGTCACGAGTTTCGAAGGCCATAAATTTATTGAGGTTGAAAAGTATATTGAAAACGCTTCCTGAAAGTTTACAACCTTTCAAGTCACGCAGCGTAATATAGCTCTGATTCTGCACAGGAAAATATCCAAACATTAAAATAAAAAAAATAGAACTCTTTAATTAACAGTGCATTTGTAGCAAATAATCAAGGAAAATCTTTCTATAGCTCCTAAGTCCTAATGGCCAACAAAATTCAGCATCCCCCATCTTCTTATTAAAAACAAAGAAAGCATTTAAACAGCAGATCACCACACAAATAAAATGACTTCTACTATGTACCATGTCAGAATGTAAAATGAATTCATCTTAAGATCTAGACACTACATTCTCGTGCTAGAACCTAGCAGGCTAGAAAAACTAATGAGCATGACAAGCCAATTTTCTTCAACATATTTGCACCCTCAACTTAACATATGGGAAAGAAATATCAAATACCAAGAAACGAAAAGAGACTAGACAGAGAAAGATAAAATCAGGAAAGTTACAAACTCAGAAAGGACAAACCTCTGGTCCAATCATGTCAATTATCTGACACAATATATCCTCAAAGAGCACAGGCTCTTGGGCCATACATTCCATTCGATGCAACTGCTCTTCATAAAAGAATTGCATTTCATTCCGGGTGATAACTCCATTTCCATCCAAATCTATACACTTGAACCTAGCAAATACATAAAATGTCACAACTTAGTATCAATTGATAGAGTGACATACCTTCACTCTAACCAACCATTGGAACATGTATTTTATTATCAGATGTAGCACTGAAAACATTCATGAGAAACAGAATTCAGAAGAGAACTTATAAACTGATTCAAGCTATTTTACTGTGCATTGAAAATCATATGACTACGGTTGAAATCACAATTTTTGGACTAATGTGTTGCAATATGACCATCCTCCAGTTTGTAGAATATGCTTAAAAACCCAGGTTTTCTTTCTATCATGATTTATTTCAACACAGTTTCTTAAATATCTATCGTTTGAATTTCTCTTCCTTATTTTCCTCCTTTTGACAGGAAATCAAGACCCTCAAGTCTCAACACAGGAAGAAACAGGCAAATCACAACGACTGCTCCTCATTTAGTGTCTATTTTACTTATGCTTCTTTAACAATTATTAGCTCTTTATAAGAAAAGCCGAATTTTCCATAAGGTCTTGCAAGCAAGCAATCTAATGAACAAAACATATAAGAGAAATTTCTGGGTAAGGATAGTCATTAACCATCACCATGCAGTAACTTCATATGATCCAATTAACCAGGAATTGATTATTACATCCTTGAATCCGTCTATTAGTGAAACATACCAATATTCAAGACTAGGCTCAGATGACTTATCCTCCTCAGACAATATGAAGTAGACAAAGTCTTCATACCCCATCTTCCCTTCAACCTTACTAGTGAACTTTCTAGGAACCTGGCATGACATGCAGAACAAGCAAAAATAACAATTCTTAACTTCAGGAAGCACTATTATTCAATAAAATATAACTTTTCACACTGCAAACAGCAGGTAATCTGGCCCCAAAAACAAAAGTCATCAACCTCACAAACCTGAGAAAATATTCTATCAACAATCCTGTACGTAAGCGCATGGTTACCATATCTAATGAGGTTCTCCTTGTCAATCAAGAAATCATGGTCCGTATCTAGCTCCCAAAACTTGCAGTATATGACATAAAAATGCTCATACGAGAAGTACCTGTCAGTATGATCATATTGGAAGGAGATGAAAACATTGGAACCGTAAGTAATATATATTCAAAGGAAATCTAAGTCAGTTTCGGTCAGTAAATCTACCTTAAAACTTTGTTGATGTCCTCTTCTTCATCCGCATGTTGCATTGCATCAATTAAGTTGCCACGTTTCAGCTCCCTGAGGGACAGATGACCATTCCCAGATCTATTTATGTAGTAAAATATTCGGTATATTACAGTTTCAGCTGCCCATTGCAATAAAATTTAGAGTTAGAAAGACTGTATATCATAAATAACAAGTTCCAAAATTAAAAAGATTAATGCCTACACTAGTTTGTAATGGATTATAGAAGCTAGCTGTTATATGCATCACTTTTCTCTAAAGAAATTGTACGCAACATTTAACACGGCAAGAAAAGTACTTGAGTGTAAGGTTAATGAATAGGCATCTGCCAAACCAGTGCATGAATTGCCATGGCAATAAACTTGAGGATTCCTTATCAAGTGGCAGTACTATTTCTAGTAAATTAAAAATATAAAACTAATCAAAGAAATCATCAAAATCGAGAAAATAATCTACAGCTGATAGGTTCAGTACGGACCATATCTTTCCTGAAACTCAGGCGTGCTCTGTAAGAATTCCAACCCTGGATGAGTGGCCAACAGTTCTCTAAGCACAAGTTTAAAATCCTCCTGTTATCAAGTTTGTGAACATTCTCAGACATGAAGTTGATACGAATATTAAACAAATTAAAAACAGACCCAAAAGGATGTTGACAGTGGTTTAATTACCAATGACAAACTCCATACTACCATATCTTAAAATAAATTACTAAGCACTTGCATTATAAATTTTTAATTCAAAGAAAATGAAAAACATTTATAGCAGAGTAACACAAAGATGAAAAGAATTAAAAAAAAAAAGGCACCTGAGTGAGGTACTTGAGATCTGGCTGCTTTAGAATCGAGAAGATTTGGGTTGCCGTATCCATTGTCAACATGCTTCCATTGACCCAATAATCAACAAAAGCATCCCTGGAGAAAATTTAGAGAAATCTTGAAGCAAAACAACAACACAAATGGCTTGAAGAGGCAATTCCACTCAACTGCAAATACAAGATATAGACTATAATGAACTTGCAGCAAAATCTACTAACTGTCTTCCATCAATAGCAATCTTTTTTAGGACAGCTAGTGCCTCAATACAACTAAAGGCAGTGTACTTTGAAGTGGAGCCAACAGTCTTAATTTAGAAGCCAAATGAGTCGCAACAATAAAATGAGTTATGAGTTGCAACGCCAGTTGATGACTACGATGCTATCAAGCAAAGGGCTAATCCCATCATCATTGAGTTGACTACTTGACTGCAATGAAAGGGTAAGACTGGAACTGCTGATGCCAAACATAAAGAGTTCATTTCTATTTCACAAGTTTGCGATAACTATATAATTACCTCCCAATCTGTTTATTCAAGTTTCTTCAACTTCAATTCCAAGTTACTCATCAAATTCACTAATTTAGAAGAATTTAATCTTATTTGTAACCAACAACAAGATTATCATTTTTGTATTTACAACCATGGAGACTGAAGAGAAGAGACACGTCAATCGCCTGTCAAATAAAGAATGAACGTAACTTCCAATAACAAAGTGAAAACCTTTAGGGTTATTGATTTCCAGTACAATAATACAACAATGAGTTAAACGATCGGCAAAACTGAGATAAATAAAACAGGAACTTCTTGCAACACATAATAGACACCAATTTCCTCAAGTACGAAAAAAATGCATACCTTGTCACAAGACCCGTGTTATCAACATCAATCTTTCTGAAAAGAGCCGTAGAGAAGAAAGATGGTAACTTGCAGATTTCCTTAGTAACTAATTTGAATTCTGACATGCCAAAAGAAAATGAAAAGATTTAAGTCCTATTCTTCTATATCATTCATACAATATTTTATAAATATCTCACCTTGTATTTGCAGTCCATCCGAGTGACCATAAAAAAACTGATTAATTCGAAATAAACATTGTTCTTTTAGCTCATTTGGAGGAGGACGTCCATTCTGAAAATAAAACTGCAAACATTACATCTATATTAGAACTTCTTACAAAATTTCCCTAAAAACAGAACTTCAGCAGAGTAGGCACAAAAAATGACTGCAATCCAGACAAAAAAGCAGAAACGTTCAACCAGATGTCTCTCTGATTTTTTTCCTCCCCCCTCCCAACGACAAAGAAACCAGATAATTTAGCCCAAAAACACGTAGTTTTTCAAACCTGAGGTATCAATTCTTTTGCTGGCTCGCTAACTACTTTCAGCGGAGAACCTAAATTTGAAGGGCCAGCCCTCTGTTTCATCACACGAGGCGAGCCGGATGTGCTCCTTGGTGAAAGTGGAGGTGCACTGCCAGCCGGAAACAAAGACGGTAATGAATTCGGGGCAGCATTTGAACTAGAAGAGTTTGCAGACACATTCAAGGGACCAGCCTTTGCGTCATTAAGCAATGATGTCACCTAGCCAGTGAAGAAGCAAAATAAACAAAATAACAGTTGTTAAGATATTATCTCATTGATGCTCATAATTCAGAGAACATGCCGCATTCCAAATATCACCTTCCGAAGATAATTAAGTTAGTAACAACAAAACAAATCTGTGGGTGCTATATTGAACATGGGCCAGCTAGCTGACTAGCTGTTCAAATTTAATAACTGAATGTCACATATTTTATCTGAATTTTAAACAAACAAAAGTAAGCCACATTAACAGATAAAGTAAGAATTGTCATTTGTAACAGAAAACAGTTCCTAGATTTCAATTGAAAACATCAACAGAGTCAAGGGTTGCAATCACATCTTCTCAATAAATCCTTTTAATATCCATTCCAGTCAACACAATGAAACTAAGGCTTGGGACAATGGCATTAAGTACTTCATTCTCCACCTTGAATGTTTTAATTTCTAGCAATTACTCACTCTCATCTCTTACAGTAATTCTAATAATAGTTACACAATAAACCAATAAAACAGCTCTTAGCCAGGAACTCTTATTCCCAAAGCATACTGAAAAAACCCCACTTCCAAAATTAAGGTGACTAGTAGACAACCATCAGATCGACTGCCATAAACAACACTAAGCAACATCCCACCATTTCTCCATCACATCAAGCAGAGATCACCACAAGTAATTTGATATTTCATCTTAAAATCAGAATCCAGATGGCCCTTTCCCAGAGGAACGCTACCAATTCTCCGATAAGTTTTAGGCTAAAATAACTTCTAACAATCCAGATCTTGCCTCAATAGAGTTCCATTTGTATCCTCATTCCATGAATTCCAAGTTGCATTTCATTATTTTCCATAAGATATGCCATCAACTTCAATATACACAATTCAAATGACATTTTTTTTTTAAATTCAGCAACTATCTCCGTGCTAATCCATCAGCCTTAATAAATTAAACCCTTTTCAATATCCTGAGTTTTCCAGTTTACACTATTAGGTTGCTTCATAAGAGATTTACATCATATCTCACTGCAAGCAAACTATTATTGAAAGCCATCATTGTCACAATCATTCCCAACAGACAGCAAATTAGCAACCAACCGAAATTGAGTGCTACCCAAAACAGTAAACCTAGTATCTGACTCAATAAACTACCCTAATTTGTTATTAAATCATCACCAAAATGAAACCAAACAAGCAACCAACTCCATCAGTTAAATCCAAATATGTTATTCAACTAGACCATAACGCCCACAAAACCCAAACAAAACTAAGCAGTAACAGTACTACCGAACAAATTCAAAATATGCCAATAAATTTTTTGCATAAAAAATAATTATATCTATCTTATCGTGAAAACAGTACCAGTTTATTAGCTTCAGGAAGCGAAAGCCACTGATCAAAGAGCTTCTGCCCAAAGTCCGGGTTCGATTTGAACGCCAAGGGAGATAACTCAGGTAATTGCAATAACTCCGCATCCAAACACGCCACATCTCCAGCAACACTTTCCATGTTCGTCATCAATTAACCCAATCGATACAAACATATAATTATACGGCGCCGTTTAATTCTTTACGAAAAATGTAAAACTTAAAAGCAACAGATTACAAATCGAAGCTCAAAAGTAAACTTCATCAATGTTTATAAATCGATTGTGATAAATAGAAAAAAGAGTACACATATATAGCAATTAGAAATGCAAAGATTTGAAAGTCGCGAAGTGAAAGAAACCCTAGATCTTTTAAGAAAATAAAGAGATCGATTTTCTATTTTTCCATTTTTTTTCTTCTTTCTTGGAAAGAGTTGGCTAGCGGTGAGGAGGTGATTGGAGAGCAGGAAAGTGAGGGAAAAAATTGAAAGCGAGATCGGTGCGATTCAAGGGGAGACTGAATCTAAGTAAGAAAAATTTTAATTATTATATGCAGAGATCTGCTTTTGCTTTTGTTTCCGATTTTTGTTTCTGTAAAATGTATCCGAGAACAGAAAATGGTTAAAACTTTAAAATGAAGAGGACACGTGTCCATGTGCGTGTAAAATTATACGATCTTTGGTCACGTGGCAAAAACGTGTGACGCGTACCCCTTTTTCTCGTTTTAGAAACTTTTTCTAGATCGTTAAAGCAAAGTCAATTACTCGAAGTCGAAAGCTTTGTGGACTTCATTAAAAACTCTTAAGCGCCAATTTTTCATGGATATTTTCATCCAGGTCCCTTCACATTATTTGTTTTTACAAATTTTTCATGGTGTGGTGATGATTGCTGTAATTGACCACACCTGTTATTGCTGAGGCTCTATGCTTTGGGCCACGATTAGCACAAAATGCATGGAAACCTCCGTTAATGATTGAATCTAATTCTTTAAAATGTGACATAGCTGGTTTTAGTTAAAAGCTTATGCCTAATTATTTTAGATTAATCTGAGATTAATTAGTTGATTGAATTGATTATTAAAATTTTAGGATTTGACATATATCATGAATTGTAAAATGTAAATTGTTGTAACTGAACAACAAATAGAGTAGCTTACTATTAACCAAGTGAAATCAATTGAGGCAAGTTGGCTTGTGCTTTAGTTAAGTGTTGGCTAGCTTCCTGCTGTTTGTTACTTGTTCGTGATTTCTTCAGTAATTTGTCAATCTAGCATGTCGTGAAATATTGGAGCATACATTAGGGGCCGCTCGTATATTACCTAATTAATTGATTTCAGATGCCCCTATGCCCACTGGTTTTCAAATATTTCTTTTTTGGCTGGCTACTTTGAGTTTGAACCGTGAGAGACAAAGAAGAAGGCGAAGAAAATAAAATTGTACTTTACCCATCTCCTTATCTTTTTTTTTTTTTGTAAATAAATGTCAATTGATTTCAAAGCTTGAAGTACTTAAATCTTAATTAATGTCCCTTACAAGAAATATTATAATCTTAAGGTACTCAACAATTCTCGTCACATTTTGGTATTAGATTGAAACATGTGATTTGTTTGAATGTGTTTGTAGTCCCTAATATATATAGCTTCTCAAGCGTGAATAATAAAATACGGATTCGTGCATATACAGTTAAAGATGAAAATATGCTAACTCTCAAACACTAATAGATAAAAAATAGTGCATTAAAATTTATGTTATTTTTTTTAGCTGCGTGTGTCCATACAATCTACATAAGTTCTGCATATACATAACTTCTTCATGATGATGATAAATATATTATGAGACCATTAATATAAGTACGCATGCTTTCCTTTTCTTAAGTATTGTTTGTATATAAATATATTACATATCTAATGTACAAGTTTTAATTCAGGATAAAAGTTTATTTATTCTCTATATTTTGATATTAATATCCGTTTAGTCATTTAAAAAAAAATCAAAACATCATTGTCATTAAGTTATTTGCACCCTTGTTGTTATTTTTTGTTTCTTTTGATTTAGTGTTATAATATTATCCCCTTACAATTTTTTTTGGGACATTCATAAAAAGAAAAAAAATTAAATTATCAATTTATCTCAAAAAATAAAATAAATACAGAGACTAAACTAGTTTTTGTCCTTTTAATTCACATAGTGTCAATTAAGGCTGCATGTTTGTTGGGAAATAAAAATTAACGAGCCAGTTAATCAATTCCATACCATTTACAAAATTGGTAGAGCAGATGGAGCAACGTAAGTGTTATTCTTGTGGACGAATTGATTCATGCTCTCTGCTGACCAAGAACTAATTTTTTTTTTACTGAAACTGCTATAGTTGTTGCTTCAGAATGTATACGCAGAGCATCGCTATATATTTCAAATTTTGTATCTAAAAAATATCTTAAATGATATGCATTTATTAAATGATTGGTGAGATAATATAATTAATAATTTATTTAGATCTTATAAAAAATTATCAACCACTTAATTAATCATATATCATTTAGGATAAAATTTTAGATAAAAAATTTAATATGCGTATGCTTATTCATGACTGTAAATGTTTAATTAAGTGAAATAGCACTATGTGCTACAAGTTTCAATATATGATTCTGCCTACATCGTCTAGTTGATTTAAGCTTTTTCGCATGTGATTTAGAATTATGCAGAACTAAATTAAGATACTACGAAGAATAATTATATACATATATAAGTCATTCTCGATGTTTGCACAAAATTTGCTGTGCAGTTTTAACAGTTTAATTAAACGTTTTACTAGACTATAACATACATACATACATAAATATACATATACATATATATATATACGGATCGGAGTTCCCTCGATTTAAATTTTAAAAAAAATTGAAAGAGGTTTGAATTAAGTTTAGCTAGACATAAAGGTGGCATTTGCTTTTTTTCTCTGAAATTTGAATAAATATGAACTAGTCTGAATTTTGAATAGAGTTGAATGTTTGAATCTAAATGACATGTTTGTTTTTTGCTTAAATAGCTAAAAATAAATATTAAGTTGTTTGCTTTTTTTAACTTAAAAAATCTAAAAACTAATATTTTTATATTTATACCCTTACAAATTATATAATGTTAAACAAATAATAAACATCTCAAATAATATAAATAAAGTAATAAATTATCATAATATAAATAATATTCAATTGAATACAACTCTTTAATATTTTATATCATATATATTAATCAATTTATTATATTTTGTGATATTTTTATATGAAAAATATTCATAAAAAACTATGAAGATAAAAATGCTAATTTGAACAAAATAAAAAGATAAAAATAATAATAGTCTACCACTATATATTATCACGAGTTTTATTATCACAAGTTATATACATGTGGGTAATAATGCTAATTATTAAATTTTATTTGGCTAAAGATGAAAATTAATCAATTAAATACGGATATTTTGGAAAATATCTTTTGATGATAGCATTCAAACTTTTTATATTAAGTAAAAAAACAAAAAAAAATTAGCTAAATAACTTAATGACTTAATTGCTGAAAATCTTTATTAAATCAAAAAAACGAATAGACTTAGAGGTTGTTTGTTAAATGTCTGAAGTCTGAAATTTTATTAATTTCAGACATTTTCTAAAATATGTTTGTTTGTTTGTTTTTTGGAACTTATGTCTGGTTTTCAGACATTTACATCTAAATAGAAAAAGTAAACTCTTATGACTTTTATCTGAATTGAAAAAGGTTTGAATAACAAGTAAATATTATATTAAAAAATATCTCTGTAAAATAATTTATTTCCTAAAATATAAAATCTAATTCTCCTTTTTTGTTTAATTTACAAGGACATAAATGTCAAATAACCAAATTTAAGATGTTTTTTATTGTAAAAATAAACAAGATGCTACTTAAATTCAGATATTTAAAAAAAAACATGTCATTCAGATTTTTGTATTCAAACAGATTTTTGTATTCAAACTTATTCAGACTTTAGAAAAATTCAGACCCATTTAGATTTCAGACCAAAAAACAAACCCTACCTTAATGACTTAACTAATTAAAATTAAGTTAATTAAGTTATTAAGTCAAAAAAACAAACAGCCCCAAAGAGAGATCGAGATCGAAATTGAGAGTGAATTGTCGAATAAAAACTACAATCAGAAAGAGTTTTAATTGGCAAAATTTATATTTGATCAGCAAACTCTTATATTTTACTAAATCATGTGGCACATAGGATTTAATCCAACATTCCACTTACTTTTCATCATGCCACAAGGATTCTTAATTATTGCGGTATCATATAACGACATAAATACTGATTAACACTTTCACTAGTAGCACTAGAACAATAATTTCACATGTTTAAAAATTCATCATGAGTGACGAGTGCCAATTATGACCCAAATATTCAGATGTCCGATTGCTTGTAGAATACAATACCTTCGCAATGGCTACATCGCAAATCTTTCGCTTATTCTTTTTACTCTCCATGTTATCACTTCATGGCATCGCAACAAGCATAGAAAATTGCCCCGTACAATATTGCGGCCTGGGCGGCGACGGCAACGGCGGCGGCGGTAGTGTACCAGTTAAATTCCCTTTTCAAATAATAAACAACTTAGAGAGCTTAAACCCTCGTTGTAGGTACCCACGTTTTGAACTCTTATGCTCTCGCAACAAAACAATTCTCATGCTGCCAGGGTCAGGACTCTTCGCTGTCCGCAACATCGACTACAACTTGCAAACTGTGGACATCAACGACCCACTGAACTGTCTCCCGAAGCGATTCCTCGACAATTTCAGCCTTGAGGACTCTCCTTTTGAACAAAAAATTTACGGCTACTTCACGTTTCTCAATTGTTCTTCATCATCATCGAATCATGTGCCCGAGCATCACAGGACAGTGACTTGTCTCAGTAGTGAAAATTACACGGTCTTGGCTGTGCCTAGCAGGTTTTACAATGAAACACAGTTGCCGATATTGCCAGTGCCAAGTTCGTGTGAAGTGATCAGAGCAGATATGATGGTCCCGGTTTCTGGGGGATATTGGAATGGTCTTGAAGATGATATTCGATTAAGTTGGAGTGATCCCCATTGTGCACCCTGTGAATATCGTGGTGAAGTTTGTGGGTTCACGAATGATGACACCAGTCTTGTTGTTGGATGCTCCAACTCGGGTAAGAGACATTCCCTCTTCAAACCCTAACCCTAACCCTACCAGTAGAGATTCTCATCTTTTGTCCTTAGGAAGCTGATTGAGTGGTTTTAATAATATAAATTTGGAACAATCCTCAACTTTTGAGCTATAGTTGAGCTATTTTTTAGTCTGAGTTAGGTTTACCAGCAGATTTTATATCACACTAACTTACTACTATAATATTAATCACTTGATTGAACGATAATATTCAATTTAACATGAGACCGAATGGATTGCACATAATAGGAGTGACTGAAAATAATTAGTAGAGGGTAATAATATTAATTTTTTAATATGATTTAGGCCCATTTTTTTTATAATTTTCAGATAATTTTCTTTGGTTGAGCATTTAAATTGAAGTCCTGGTATTAGAATTTATTTATTCTTTGCCGAATATATGCTAGAGAAAAGTCAAGAATAGTCAAGACATGCCTTATAAAAAAGAAAGTAAAATCTATTAGTACTTGTTTAACATATATACTTTACTCATCTATTTGGAATTCACATTTTGAATGTTTAATACTAATAGGTAAGGAAAGTGTTAAATATGATGCCATTATCATTGGGGTCGGATTTGGAACGCCGGGAGCACTGTTCATTGTTGCGCTTGGATGTTTCCTCTGCGGCAAGGTTTGGACTCACGATCCTCAGCGCCACCGGTGGCGGCAACCGGCCGCCGAATTATCAACCCCAACCGTGGTCGCCGGTCTCGACAAACGCACCATAGAGTCTTACCCGACAACTATAGTTGGTGTAAGCGGGCGGCAACCTAAGCCAAAAGACAATACTTGCCCAATATGCTTATCTAGATATAAGCCTAAGCAGACATTAAGGACAATCCCCAAGTGCAATCATTACTTTCATGCATATTGCATAGACAAATGGCTTAGAATGAATGCATCATGCCCCGTGTGTCGCAATTCGCCTAAGGTTTAATTCTCCCTTTGTGTGATCACTTCATCATCCACATCATCATCATCCTCATCACCTATGTCGGCATCTTCTTCTTCTTCAGTATTACATACCTAGGTTTCTTTTTTGTGTAAAGTTAACATTATATTTCTTCTTGTGAAATTGATTGCATTCAATGTTGTTCAATATTACAGGGGAAAAAAAAATGTTAAAATGAGCGAGGGACGTGTTGATTAATTTCTGGATTCAATATTCTATGATGCTGTATTAAATATTGAATATAACTCATTTCGACACATTGATTTTTGTAGGGTCAGCAATTAACATAAGCAAATTGCAGTAAAAAATTTTAGGGACAATATCCCCCGGGGCGGATTCAAGAAATTGTCTAACACGTGTAACATTATAAGCAAAAATCAATTAAAAAGAATATTCAAATCAATAAATTTGTGAATGTACAAAAAGAATTTTATCCTTGAATCTTTAAAAATTGAATAGTTGATGACATAAAGTCATGGGAAGAATTTTAAGCTGCATATTTTAAGGGGAGGTGAAAAAGAGGATTAGATGCTTGACAAGCGAGATATACTATGGGTGAGAAGATTAAAAAAAAAAAAATTGTAATTAGTCTAGATAGCATCACATTGAGACACACAAAATTAACCCATTAAAAATAGTTCATAAAAGAGTAAAAGCTCATTGAATCCCTGTATTTTTTTTAAATATCTTAAAATATCCCTGTCATTGCTTTTGTTCATTTTGAGTTATTTTTATAATATTTTCCTCTTACAATAATGCTTTTTTTGGGCTTTAATAAAAAGAAAAAAATTAATTACCAATTTAATCCCAAAAAATAAAACAGAAAAAAACAATATACAATAATTTTTGTGGAACACTCTACTGAGGACCTAATATATTAATTTTTTTATTAATCTCCAAAAAATTGATTATTTAGTTTTTTATAATATTATTTTTTTGGACATATGTGAGCCTCTAAAAAAATTAATATATTTCTTTTTGTTTTATTTTATTTTTGGGGTTAATTTGGTAATTTAACTTTTTATTAATGTGCAAAAAAAGAAACAATATTATAAGACAATGATTTTGTCAAAGCAAGCCAAATGAAACAAAAGTAAAGGCACGGGTGTTAGTAGTTTAAGGACAAGGATGTTTTAAGTTATTTTTAAAAATATAAAGAATGAAAGGATATTAATCTTAAAATAAAGGGACCAAACGAGCTTTTACCTTTCATAAAATTTTTTCTTAAATTTATAAAAATTTAAGACTTCATTTAAGAGAATTTAAGTGAAAATTACCTTCTAATGGGTTGATTTCCTACTCTAAGTCAACAATAGATTAGGAGTGTTCGCGTATCGGATTTTATGGATTAGACATCAATCCATATCTGATTCACGATTTTGCGGATTATAGTTTTTCAATCCAATCCAATCCACGGATTGGTTAAATTCAATCCATACATCTGTGGATTAGATGTGGATTTGACTCAATTCATATCCAATCCATACGTCTGTGGATCGGATGCGGATTTAACTTAATCCATATCCAATTCACCATTTGCGCATTAGTTTCCGAATTAAAAATTTTTAGTTCTCTCCAATCCATGAACTAATGAAATAAAAAAATCTAATATAAAAATAATTTTATACCGATTAAATTTAAAATTGAATAAAATTTAAACAAATTAATTGTTGAAATAAAGATAAAATAATATATTCATAGTTTTAAAATATAACACATTGAGATTAATTGTTCAAATAAAACTACAATAATAAGTTTAAAGTTTCAAAATATAACAAACCAAAATTAATTGTTCAGATAAAGTTACAATAATACATTAATATAACACCTCAATTAATTGTTCAAATAAAGCCACAATTACTTGAAATGACAAAGTTTCTGAAACCAAACACAGTTCGATCCTTCACCAGGGCTGTTGCGCTTGTCGAAAAGTGGTGATTATGGAGCCGTCAACGATGGGAATCTAGAGAAGCCGTACGGGTGGCGATCTTGAAGGTTGTGATAGTGCAATTGTTCAGCTGGAACCAATGATTGTGAAGTGGCTCGATGGACTCGGGGGAAGAAGATGGCTTGCTCTGGCCGGAATCACGCGGCCGACATCCTTCAAATTGGTGTTGAGAATGTATCGAACCAGTATTGGGTGTTGCTAATGCGTATGGGGGCAGGGAAGCTTTGGGTTTTTTGTTTACAAATTATTGGTGACTTGGCGTTATGTTACTTTGCTTTTGGGTAACTTTGCAAATTGTTGGTAACTTGGTGTTATCTTAGGTTGCTTTTGCTAGTGCATGTGACTTTGCTTTTATTTTATTTTTACAATTTTTACAAGTTATATTTGTATGTTTGATTATTTAATTATTTTTTATTTTCTATTATTATTGGATAATGGCTAACATATGTTATAGTCCTTATGTAACTATGTAATGTCACATTTATAATATTTTTAATTAAATTTATAATAATTTTTTAACTAAATAAATAATTTTTTTTTTTGCGGATTCTCTGATTTTTGTGGATTTACAAAAGTAAATTCATATCCAATCCATCAACTACGAATTTTTAAATTTTCAATCCATATCCAATCCACCAATCCACAGATCGAATTTTCGCGGATCAGACGGATTGAGCGGATCAGATTGGATTATGAACACTCTACAATAGATCCACCTTGAAATCACATATTGGCTGTGAATAAATTTGAAGTACATAAGACATGCACAGTTCAAGGAATTTGACTTTCAACAATGCTTAGAAAAGTTTATTACCTTGTGACATGCTTATAAAATTGTTAAGAATAATCTAGTTATGTTGATCTACTTTTAATGGTGCGTTTACTTATGAAATTGGGGAATTGGAATCCAAAATAAGAATGATTGATGGTGTTTACTTGTTAAGATAGAATGAGGAATGAAAATGAAATATATGAGACCCACATATTTTTGGGATTAAGGAGTAGGAACTTGATCTCCATAAGGTGAATGGGAATCAAGTTTATATTCCTTGAACTCACCATTTTATCCCACTCAAATTTCATAATTCCATATTTTATCTCAATTAAAATATTATTATATTATTGTTAATAATAATAATAATAATAATAATAATAATAATAATAATAATTACAATAAATAAATCATTATGTTTGGTGAAAATTCTAGATTTCTATCCATCTGAACTCGTTGGAAAATGGGCATGGATTCAAGCTGGTGTACTATGCTTTATTACGAGAAATTTTATAATACCTCTAATGTATTATAATCAATTGGTACATGAATGACATGTGTAATTGAATTTAACATAACCACCACTTGCATGATGATTTTTTAAAATAAATGCACACATGTCATATTATTATTTATTTATTATATGACTGACATAATATCTCAGATGTATTCTATAATTTTTCCTTTATTACATTGTTGTTATTTTGCCTATCTCAATTTGATGTGAATAATACTAGCTAGACTCATTATTATTTCGGAAATTCTATTGTCCATTCGTCCTGCCAAGAAATGATGTGCATTTGCTCATTATCATATTTATCAATTGTTTATCAACCGAAAGAATTTGATAAAAATCAGATAAAAAAATGATATGAGTTGATTAGAGAGTATTGATATTCAAACAAAAAAATTGAATGAAATGCTAATAAAAATCATTATTAACGGGACTCATTTTAGTTATCTTCTAAACTAATGCAGTAAGGCAGACCTATTTTAAAATCATTGTTGTCAGCGTCCTCTCTCTTTATCATTTTTCAATTTGTAATCTCCATTTCTTGCGATAATCTCCATTTAATGTGCCGCACGGTATTGTTGAAAATAAGAAGCAAATATGTAAAATGACACCTCACTTGGTCCAAGTTTATTTATTGCTTCGGTGAAAGACCGCAAATGCCCTTAAAACTAAACAAATGACTTTCAATTAGAGAACATACATTTTAATTATTTTAAGAATTCAGTCAATTGAAATTCGAGCTAAATATCATTTGTCATCTCAAATGAGATTCGTTATTAAATTAAAGTTCTTTATCCACAATTATATATCAAATAATAATTTAATAAACATAAAAAATGGAGCAAAATAAAAATATCACAAATTTCATTTCATTCACCTAATACTTCTCTTTTTGTCTTGTTCTCAAATAATACGAAACTAACCTTACAACTTAATATGTTTTTTGTATTTAAAAATTATGAAAGGTAAATAAGTAATCTAATTTTATTAAAAAAAATCTTAAATGAATGAGTCCTCGCATTTGATTCGTTTATATTCCGTTAAACAAATTAATCATGAACAAATAAATTAACAAATCAGTGAACTGATTAATTTGGAACTCTAATAAATGAATAAAACTATCTATTTATTAAACGTATCAAAATTTTCAAAGTAAAACCTATTAAAATTCAAATTGAATTAATGAATCTAACCTAAATTGCCATCAATTTATTGCTATATGTATTCTTTAGCCAATCATAATGACTTGCATGCACATGTGGCTAGTAATTAATGAATAGACAAAGAGCAATACTTCCAAGTGTGGGGAAGACCTTCTCTCCTAACCCAAACCCAAATTGTCACGTTAAACACAAAAGATTCCAATCGTCCCTTAATATGATGTTTCCTCGACATTTGTATATGATTAAATACATGTCATTTAACTAAAACACAAAAACACTAATGGTATGTTTATTTGTGGGTTTGGGGAATGAGAATGAATGAATGAGAATAAAACTTATGTTTACTTGGCAAAATGTAATTTGGGAATAATAATAAAATGTCTGGGTCCTACATAATTTGGGAATAAAAAATGGAAATCTCATTCCCATGGGGGGTTGGGAATGAAAATGTGAGAATGGAAATGAAACATAAATTTATTTTTCAATCCTTCTAATTTTTTCATATTTTCTAAATTACCTTTATTTAAATCACAAATAATTTTATTATTTTAAATGTCAATAATAATAATAATAATAATAATAATAATAATAATTATTATTATTATTATTATTATTATATTGGTATCAGAGCCAGGGGAAAGTAGGTGTAATATAATTGTAAAGAATCTGTGTTGTTCTTTTCAAAAATTATTTTCTGTGTGCGTGCTGAATCTTTTACTGGTAGTAAGTCCCGCTTTAGGAAAAAGATTACGTTTAGGGCAGTAAAACCATACCTGTAGGCATTCATATAGACCTTAATTGAAGAATAGGATATCATGGATTCTCTACTCTGTAGAGCATCCTCTTTTTCTAGCTCTTCTTTAGAGAAGACTAGTGTTTCAAAAAACGTGGTAAATTCAGAAGAATTCATAATTGAAGATTTTAATAAAGCAATTGATAATTGGGATTTACCAAAAGTTTCTAAAGACAAAATTTATAAAATGAAGAAACTTGATTTTTTAAAAACTGATTGTGTAATAAAGACAGAAGAAAGAGATATCACCCTTTCAAAGCTATTTGAAACAATTCATCTGTTTTCTGAATATTCCTTAAAAAAGTTAAAAGAAAAGAATTTTAATTATGTCCACATCGGTTTAATCCAAGTAGGCATAAAACCCCTTACTAAAGAAGGATTAAATACTTCAATTCTTGCTGTCCTCAGGGATGGGAGGTTCATCTCCTTTGATGATTCCTTACTCAGTAGTATTGAATCTAGTCTCTGTAAATGACCAATTTCTTTTGACTGTTATCCAAATATAACAGTTTCATTAAAAGATAAAAATATTTTGAAAAGCATGATTTTACAGATCAAAACTCATAACTATCACATGTTAGAAGGATCTGTTGCAATTGCATTAATTTTCAAAATATCATACAAAGCCATGATCTCAGCGTTCAATACGCAACATAAATTCCAATAAAAAAGAGATGAAACTCTTCTCTTGCAGACTGATCTGTCCAAAGCAAACACTGTTATTCCTAAACCTATCCAATGGAAAGATGTCAATCTTCCAGAGGAGTGGATTCTTGAAGGAGCCACTAAACCAGTGATTCCAAAACAACTTGAGCCCAATACAGAGTTACAAAATGTAACTCAGTATTCAGATGGTAGAGTCAAACTATCTTTTAAAAGGTCAACATCCCAAAGACTCTCCACATCCTCTAGATTTTCTGATAGAGACTCGAATTCCAGTATTCCAATAATGGAAAGAAAATTTTCAAAAGTCCATTTAGTCATAAACTTACCTTTCCAAAGCCAACCTAGGTTCTCCACTTCGGATGTACCTAGTTCGTCCATATATTCTGTGGATTATACAACTAGTGTTCCACATGATTTAATCATGTCTTTCTAATTTTCCTTTTAAATTTCTTTTCAAAGCCTTCAATTTAAATGTAAGCATCTAAATTTGTAATTTATTTTAAAGCAATTAAAGCTTGTAATTAATTTCATGTTTAAATTTCCGCAATTTACTTTTCTGCACTTTACTTTTCTGCAATTTAAATTTCCGTAATTTAATTTAAAGTAATTTATTTTAAAGTCTTATGCATGATCTGCAGTCTGATCTTCAATATCAGATCTGTTTTTGAAACATGTACATTCTTCTGAGGCATAGAGACCGGATCTCTCCCCTCAGTCGTATTCTCTTCTCCCTCCTTTCCTTTAGAGCACTAGATCTGGGATCCAGATACTAGTACTGTGTATGAGCCTTGGGTAAACAAGATTGCTTAAAACAGTATAAAAATTTTTAAAATCAACTTATAAAGGTATATAGGCTGGAAACCGTAACGTGCGGGCTACTGGTCCAAAGGAGATTTAAATATCTTGACTGAATTGTCAAGGATCTCGTCGTTTTGGTATAACAACGCCACGTACCTCAACTTGGTAAATTTATTTTCCAGTTCTGCTTGCTTGTTTAAAGTCTTCTTTTAATAATTCCTGAACACTCACACACTTTCCACGATCCCAGTCCTTCTGACTCAGATTCTGATTTCTCCCTTTCAGGAGACAGTGATCCATTACAAATTGATGATTTAATTGACTCCGAGTCATTTACTACAAGCAATGATGACTCTGATTCACAAACACACAAAATCAATGTTTTAACAAAAGAACAAGAAACTTTTCTTGAGCTTATTAAACATATCTCTGATCCAACACTACAAAAAGAATATCTTGATAAACTTTTAAATTATTATTATTATTATTAAATTTTATTAACTTTATTATTATAGTTATTATTAATTATTAATTTTATTTTTATAAATATTATCATTATTAACAATAAAAATAATGATAAAAATAATAATTAATTTATCATTATCAACAATATTATCCTTATTGTTGTTATTATTATTATTATTAAATTTTATTAAATTTATTATTTTAGTTATTATTAATTATTGTTATTATTATTTTTATTAATATTATCATTATTAACATTTATCATTATTATTATTATTATTAAAAAAATAATAACAATAATTAATAATAACTAAAATAATAAATTTAATAAAAATAGTAATAACAATAATTAATAACAAATAAAATAATAAAGTTAATAATAATAATATTAATAAAAATAATATTAACAATAATTAATAGTAACTAAAATAATAAAGTTAATAAAATTATTATTATTATTAATTTTATTTTATAATTAATATCATTTTTATAATGATATTTATACATGTATCTAGTCAATGAAAATTACATTATTTAATATTATGAGTATTTTGGTAAATTAATTCTCATTCCCATTCCTCTTCCTCGTTCCCATTTATTTTGCCAAGTAAACACATCAATGACATTCTAGCACATTCTCATTCCCATTTATTTTTGCCAAATAAACATTAAAATCTCATTCTCATTCCTCATTCTTATTCTAACCCATTCCTATTCTCATTCCCAGCCCATTCCCATTCCATGAAGTAAACACACCATAACAGAGAACAAATTTTCGTTAACTCTTTTTTTCCCTCTTTTTTCTCTAGAATTTTTTCCTTTATTTTCTTTATTTCTTTTTATCACTTTCTCCTATTCTAATTACCTATCTCTACGACAAACCGTCGAGCATTACTAATCTCAAACTTTAACTTTGGTAATAAAAGAGATTATATATATTGGAACGGAAAGACTTCAACAAAATCAAATGAATTGGGCAAGGCTAATTGTTATTTAAAATTCTCATGAGATGTAAATGAATGTTGTTGTTGTTGTTGCTGCTAACCTCTGATGCAGAGTAAGAAATTGAAGAAATCCTAATTAGATTAAAATTTATAATATTTAGGAATAATTTAATTACTTTTTATTCTAGTTTAATTTGGTTTCATATTTAGAGTCTTATTGTTTATGTATTGCTTATTTGGGTAATATAATTTAAGTATAAGTCTTATTAAAATAGGTTTTCTAATCAAATTAGGATAAGTCTTAGTTAGTATAAATAAGTGTCTTTTGTAGCTTTTAAACATTAAACTTCCGCTGCATCAACCTCCCTGACCTCAGCCAAGATCTGATTAATGCTTGATTCGTTCAATCCAATTTGCAATTGCTGAGTAAATTAAATTAAATTTTGACCATAGAATTATTTAAATGACAAGTGTTAAAATCTCATACAAACATTAAGAAAAGATTAGATTACAAGCAGATACAAATCCAATGGCAAGTATCAATATCACAACCATTACGACATACAATATAAAATCAAAAGCATAATACATAATGAGGTGCATGTGCATGTGCATGTGGCTAATAATAAATGGTAAAGAGCAATACTTTAATAAGAGCACCAATAACCTATGTTGTATTTTCAAGTTCACTGTGATTCCTTCAAAAATATTATAATAATTTCAGAAACTTGCTATACTTGGCAAAATTGTTAGGATTCAAAATATTTGATTAGCTCAATTTAATAGTCATTACAAATGGGCCAATAAGGAAAAAAAATGGTTAGAAGTTGTCTATGTTATTTTGCATGTTATCCCCATCTCTATTTGAGTGCTTTGTGTGTCATTTTGTATTAGAAATATTTATGATACAACTATCTGCGAATAATAATTTAAACTAAAAAAAACCTATTGAAATTAGAAAGGGATGTAATTAAAAGATTTGTAATGTCTCTAAAGAATCACAGAATTTGTAATTATAATCCCACCCAAGAACAAATGATGCTGATTTTACATGGCCTAGGTTTTAGATTCATGGATTGGATTTTAAACTTCTTGTTGTTGATAATTCACAGTTGTTGTTGAGAAAATACTTAGCGAAAATATCTTCTTTTTTTTATAATTTGTACTTTATGCTAATAAAATGACGATTGCCTATTGTTTTTGAGGTTATCCTTAAGATATATGATAAAAATTAGTTACAAAGTTCATAAAAAATTGTTCTTCAAGGCACTCTGATCTTATATGGCTAGATTTCTTGCATTCATTGCAAGTTATTGCTTCATTCTTCTTCTTTTGGTTCTTGAAATTTTTGAACTTTCTTCACTTATTTGATTTCTCGAAGAATTTTTTGATTTTTTTAAATTTTTTAAATTTTTTATAAGCCTATTGCAATAGCATTCCTCTCTTGAAATTTGAGCTTTCGGTCGCCTACAATTATACATACAATATAAGCACGCAAATTATTCTAAAACAACGCAATTTAATAAAAATAAACTAAAATAGATATTCATGCAAAATATAACTAAAATGCAATAAAAACATGTCATTTACTCTTTAAGTAATCATGATTTAAGTCTAAAAGTGCCATGATAACTCTCATTTCATAGAGTTATCAATCAACATAAAGAATAAGATAGATACTATCTCTAGAAGGTAGAGCTCTATAGTATGCATAACTGTCATATTAGCTTTTGTAGTACCTATGTATGATAAAGAACTCACCAAACCTCAAATACCATTGTCTTAGGGACTGTTTCAAACCATATTATCTCTTTTTAAGCAAACAAATCATATTTTCAGTCCCTTCTTTTAAAACCCTCTAGTTGAGTCATATGAATTTCTTCATCAAGTTTTCCATGCAATACAATTGAGTGAGTTTAGAACCCAATTACCCATTTGTCTTTGAAGTATATCTTTGTGTCTGACTTTAGTTTTTTCTTACTGCATTCTGTTTATTGTATTTTTAATTTTTTAGATCATTAATCCCATCATTTATTTTTGTTTTATTTAGTTTACTAAAATTGCACTGTTAAGATTACTGTAGCAAGTCTTATAATATCAATCCCTGTGGAAATGATCTTAATACTCATCATTATATTACTTGTTGTGTACATTTGCATATTGATATCACTCTACATGATATAGAGCACACAACACTCTATGTTTTAATTTACCTTGGTTTATGTGAGCACAAGTAGGGCAACCAAAACCCTGAGGTTACTAAGAATTGGTGGCTTTCCTAACCAAGCCACTTGTGGGATTTGAAGTGAAAAGCTAATGACGGACTTTTATTAATCAAATAAGATGCTGCGATGATTGCCTTTGCCCAAAAGTGTTTGAAGAGGTTGGCATTAAACAAAGTAGACCTGACCTTCTCAATTAGGGTTCTATGTATTCTCTCAATAAGATCATTTTGTTGAGGTGTATGTCTAACCATTCTGTACCTTGCAATGCCCCTCTTTATACAAAAATCATTAAACTAATTGTTGCAGTACTCCAAGCCATTGTCAATTCTTAACCTCTTTACCTTTCTCTCGGTTTGTTTCTCCATTAAAGTCAACCACTCCTTAAACTCCTCAAGAGCTCAACTCTTTTGTTTTAACACATAAATCCAAGCCTTTCTTGAGAAGTCATTAATGAATGTAATAAAGTATGTAGCTCTACCATAAGATGGAACCTGAGAAGACTCCAAAGATCTGAATGAAAATAATCTATTGAATCTTGGTTTCTTGTTTGCCTATATTAAACCTCTACCTTGTTGCTTTTCCAAAATACACACTTTTCACAGAAATCAAGAGAGAAGATCTAATTAGTACTATGTAAGCCCTATTTACTCAATTCTTTCAATCCCTTTTTACTCATATATGCTAATCTCACACGCCAAAACTTGGTTTTATCACTATTCACACTTGTTGTAATCCCTGATAAAGATAATGATTCAATAAGTACATATAATCTATGTCTCCTAATTCCCTTCATTACGACCACACCATTTTTAATAACCTCTAGTTCACCATTCTCTACTTTTATACTACAGCCAGATTGATCAATCATCCCAAGTGATATAAGATTTCTTCTTAGCTCTAGAACATATTTTACTTGTTTCAAGTTTTTGACTATACCATCACACATTTTAATGCTAATGGTTCCAATACCAGCAGCTTTGCAATCAAGATTATCTCCAAGTAAGACTTTACCACTATCAACATTTTCGTTTTAAAGAAATCCTTATTAGGACACATATGGAATGAGTAGCCAGAATCAAGTATCCACTCAACAGTAGGTTGTTTTTCTGCAGCAGTGAGTACATCTGCACCATCTGAGTCTTCTTCTTCTTTTGATGCATTGACAGCCTTCCTATTAGATTTCTTTTGGAGATTTCAAGCTTTTTCAAGCAATCTTTTAAGTAATGTAGCATTTTTTTTCCTTTTTCTTCTTAGCAGCTTTATACTTCTAATTGTTGTTATTTTTCTTTATTTGCCTATACAGCCTAGCAGTTTATAATTTTATACAAGATCTCTATATTTTCTTTAGAGTCAACAAAAAATGAAAAAATGAAAAAAAATTGTGCAGTTGCATCTGAAAGTCTATTGAACTAGAAGATGTGAAAAACTGTTTAGAGCCTTAAAAGATGACAAAAATGCCATCTTTGATCCATTTGAATCTTTTATAGTCATCTCCATTGTGTGTGTGTGTGTATTAAAAAAAGAACCTTTTTCGTTAGTAACTTATCATCGTCTATGTTTCTTCTTAGTTTTAAGAAAATATTGTCTGAAGTAGAAGCTGAAAATATGGACTAAATGATGTTGGGATGCATAAAATGAATACAAATAATATTATTGGTTTGATTAATGATTCTTTTGACTTGAGATCATATTATTTTTAAGTTATAGACATTATTCTTTCAACTTGGTGAGAGTGTATGATACTTTTTTTTTCTCAATTTACTATTCTTTATAATGATTGTTTTTACTAAAGTTTAATTTCTTTTGAGAGTATTACTCTTACCCATGAGATTTTGGGGTTTCACTTGTCATTCTTTAAAGTGACTTAATTAATATAGCTTTGGTAATTGGTGTTGATGTGTGAATAATATTTTTTTGAGGCTGGAGATAATCCTTATACTTTTATTTGACTATTGTTATCAATTTGATTAAAGAAGTAAACACAATTGCCCTTAAAAAAAAAAAGAATATTTCAATTTGCATTTGAATTTCACTTGATATTATTGCTTTAATTGCTAAGGACTAGCAATAAACTGTTTGGAGGGTGTGATTAATACTAGAAAATGTACATTAATAAAGGTTAAAATTATCATTTTTTTGGTTACCGTATTGAATAATGCATTCATAACTTATAAATTATCTTAATGCTCCCCTAATATTATTTTATGTTCAATTAAATTTTAGTATGTTAATTTTATCTCAAATTTATATTATAGATATGTTTCGAGAATATGGATTGTGTTAAAATAAAAAATAATAAAATAAATAAAAAAGAAAAAAAAAAAGAAAAGTAGTCAAGCCACTTCACCAAGGTAAGTCAAGTGGCAGGCGGCTGCCACTTGCTCATCCGTTGCATTATTTAAAATATTAAATAATTAATTTAATAATAGAAAAAGGAGAAGGAAGAAGCAGTTCCTACCTATAAAAAGGGGGAAAGAGAGCAAGAGGAGGCACATAGATGGGAAGAGAAATGATATAGGGGAGAATAAGGAGGCAGATGAGGAGAGTTCCAAGGAGGTGCAGAAAGGCTTAGGGCCTGTTTGGTACCGTTTCGCAGCCCTCATTTTCATTTTTGTTTTTATAATTTAAGTGTAGAACTTGTTTGGTGGGTCACGCCTTAAAAATAAATTGTAAAACATACAAAACAAAATCTGACTGACAGTTATAGAATCCAAAACAAGTTATACACGTTTCCGCCATTCTGTAGAACGAACCACAAAATAAAATAAGAAACAATATTTCAACGCGTTTTCCAAAGCATAATTAAAATATAATTTTTCCTCTCATCTTCTTCCTCACTCTCCGTCGTCGTCAAATCTCATCTCTAACTCTCTCATCTTCTTCCTTTCTCTCCCGTACCAAGTTATACTTGCTGCTGCTTTTTCCCTTTTTCTCCATATTTTTTTAATTGATTTTGTGCATTTCTTCAATTTACTCAACTCGTTTGAAAGAAACAAGTTGAAGATTTTATGAAAATGGGTGAGGAAGAAATTCATGTCTCTGGTAACAGACTAACAGTTGGGAGCCATGACTCGTGCTGTAAATATGGATGTTATCAGACTTGATTGGTTTGTTGTAGGTATTAATGGAGAAGCATTATTAGCCTTTTCTTTTTCTTTTTCTTTTTCGTAGCAGTACAATTTATTCCGTAATGTTCTCACCATGATCTCAGACTATTTGATAATTTTTTAATCCAATAATTTGATAATTGTGATTTTTTTATTAAGCGTATGTGTTTTTGGTAATACTTATATTAATGCTAATATTTGTTTTAATTATAATCTTATGTGTGTCTAGATATATAATCTAAAGTTTGTTTAATAATTAAGGGAGATTAAATAGTTAATTTTATTAATTTTTATAATTTTTAATTATAATTTTTATTTATAAATATGACTTAAATATTTTGTAAAATTTATTTTAAAAAATAATATGATTGAACATATATTTATTATTTTTATTTTTTTAATTGTGTTCAATTACAATTTTTATTTTTTAAATTCATAATTTAAAAAATAATACTAAAAATATATTTAAATTTAAAATATAATAATTATAAAATATTATTAGCTAAATAATTATTTAATGACTATAAATATAATGTAAATATTTAGTAAAAATTATTTTTGAAAAAAATATTACCAAACGCATATTTTTTGTTTTTATCATTTTCAACTGTGTCTACCAAACGCATATTATTGTTTTCAATTTTAAAATATAGGATACATAAAATAATACCAAACGCATATTTAAATTCAAAATACAGCAACTGCAAAACACCATTTTCATTTTTATTTTTATTCTCAAAAAATACAAATTCAAAAACAATACCAAACGGGCCCTTAGTTTTCAAAATTTCTTCTCTTTTCTTGGTACTTAATTTTTTTATAATTTATTTTAGAAGTTTGAATTTTAATTCATAAATAAATTCAACTTTATTTTAATTTTTAGTTATTTTAATTGTAATTATGTGCAATTTAATTTCAATAATTATTTTTATTTCAAGTATGCTTAGCTAAATAATAATAGTTAGGGAAGGTAAAACTCTTAGTAGAAAAATATGATTGAAACAAATTATATTTCTAATTATATAAATTAAATTATTTTCTATTTGATTTTATCCATATTTTATGTTTTAAAGTTTTGAATTGTTGTAAAAAAACAAGGGAATTTGGCACAATTGATTCTTAATATATTAGAAAATATGGCAAAATGATAATTTGACTTATTGTAGACAAATTAAATTTTCATACAATAAGTACTTAATGTATAATAAAATTAATAGGAAAATAATGATAATTTATATAATTAATCTTTTGGGCAATAAACAAAATAAAAAGAAAAAAACTTATTAAATTATATCTACTACTAAGAGTGAATCATAGCCCTAACTAATTTTTTTTCATAGTTTTTCTTATTTAATAGCATGAATTTAAATTATATATATTTTTGGTTTTTTGTTAAATTTAAAAAATTAAATCTTTTTTTTGTAGATCGACCCCCGATTCATCAAGTTATATTATAAAAAAAATATTTTTATACTTGAGAGTTATCAACACTTTTGAGTCATGTCACTTTCTTATAACAATCTTAACCACCAACATGCCTCACTCTTGCTAAATCAGCTTGCCACCTTACAGGGGAGTAATTGAATATAACTTAACACTTTTAATACTATTAAAATTTTCTTTTAATATTGTAAAAAATGATTTCTTTAGTATATGATTTCATCACCTAGACTTGGCTAATCTACAATTAAATAATTAAATTTAAGTGGGATCCATTTGCATCCTTAAGAAAGAAAAAAAAATCACTTTTCACACTTATATTTAAGTTAAAAATTATTAGTAAAATACCCAACTATAGACAATTTAATTTAATAGAATAATAGCATCATAAAATATCCTAAAAAACTGTAAGAGATTTGAAATTCAAAACTCGCTTGCACAGTGGAGAGAGAATTTGATCACCATTTGACTATAATCAACGTAAAGGGTAATTTTTAAAAAACATCTCCCAAGGTTTGAGGTTGCTGGAAATAGATAGACAGCAAAGATCGTTTTGCCATAGAGGGAATGCAACTATTGAGTGGTCGCCTTTGTATAATCCTGTTTTCACCAATCCTTGTCTTTGACCTACCTCCGTGGGTAGTGGGTAACCGGCTAGTCACTGTGCTTTTCTTTCATTCATTCATTCAATTTTTTTTAATTAAATGTGTTTGACTCTTTATCATTTATTTAATAATCATAAAGCAGCTTCCTTTTCTAACTGTTGCTGTATGCTTGCACGCTGATCATTTTCTAACTTTTCCTTCAGCTCTACTAAAGCTGGGAAGCATCTTTCTCTAAATTTGGAAGAAAGCAATGCATTCATATCTCCATCGCCGGGCTTAGCCTCTTCCTGGCAGATATTCCGATTTATTAATTAAGCACTAATGAACGATATTACTACCTTTTACGAATGAAATTCTCAAGTTATTTGACTGTTTTCACTAGTATAGTTATGGTTCAATAATTTAGGATCGATTAGTCTAATCTCCATATAGTAGCAAAAACATTGGCTTATGTTTGTTTATTTCTTTATTTTGTAATTTTCATCCCTTAACGTAGCTTCTCATCAAGTAATCTAGTGCAATCATCCAAAGGTAATTGAACTAAATAAATATATCTTGCGAGTTTTGTAGATACGAAAGGGATGCTCAATTGTTTTGGTTCAAGAAATTGATTTTACTGTTGTGAATTTTTTTCGTAGATTCCAAATCGCTCCACTCATGAGTATAATTATTTTAGTGGAATAGTTGTATTATGTAATTAAAAGTGAAAGCACCTCCATGTTAATAATGTTAATGGAGAGTCAATTTGCTAAAATTAGTGGAAGGCCACTTAAGTAAGGCAAATTCTCCGCTTTTATAAATGAATCCATGTTAGACTTGCAGTTGCTCTTATCAATTTAATATATTCATTCTAAATCTCCTTTTTCTTGTTTCCTTGCTCTTCTTCTTCTCATTTCATTTTTGCTCAATTTTAAGCTATAATCTACATAGTTTCTTCTTCAAAAATACGTAAATCAGGTGCTTTTAGATTTATAACATTTATGTCTTTTGATAGGGTTTAGTTTCCGCTTCACCCACGTCAAGCAAGGGAAACCCAAGTGATAAGGATATAAAATAGAAACTTAGGGCTTTATTAGAATGAACGACGCGTGACAATAGATTACTACTAGTTAGAATATGATGCCCCGCCCACAGAATAAGACCCAAAATGCAAAGCCCAAAAAAGAAAAAGAAAAAACTTTGTTTTCTGATTTTTTTTTTTCAAGTTTGTCTCTGTTTTTGTTTGGTGGTTTCATTGATTCTTTCAGGCTTGTTGTCGGTTTGAAAGTACATCATTTTTTTTTTTTGTTGTTTTGAATAAAGATAGTTAATGGGCCGAGCTGCCATCAAAGTACAGTCTATGCATACTCACACTCATGCTGTGTCGTATCTACTATATATTTTGTATCGTATCGTGAACCATGCTGTGATTAAGAAAAAAAAAAAAACCTAATAAGATTTGAAGATCACTCAATGTTTCTTAATATAATGCTGTTTTTTTATCAGCGTAAAACAAAAAAAAAAAAATCGACCATTTCTCAATTTGTGCGTGTCATCCTTGCGCAGGGGCCATGTTAATTAATTTGTTCTGTATCGTTCCAATTTTATCGAATCAAATGTCTCCAGAAACGCATGTGCCGGTAACCATCTTTGTATGGATTTTTCTCTCAATGTGGGATAAGCTCGTCAACTTCAAAACTCTACAACGAAATGGGCTGCCTCGTGTCCTTCATGGTCCAGCCCAGTAATCTGAAGGGCAGAAAGAGAAATTAATACGGATGATTGAGTATCATGTGCAAGTTTTTCGTGGCATACCCATACTTCATGCACAATCATAAAATTTAGTCCTTGTTGGTTAATGTGATTGGTCAACACAATTTTCATACCTTGCCAACTTCTAATAAATTTTATTGTTCATTAGTTTTTTTCCCCCTTTTTTTTTAATTCTGAACCTCCACTATGGCTAAATAATATGTAGATTCTTAAAATTTGAAATTTTCTTCAAAAAAATTTCTTAATATTTTTAAAATCACCATAAAATTCTCTAAAATCAATTGTGTTTAATAAAATTATTTAAAAATTTTCTAACAAAATGTCACAAACCTATTTTTTTCAAGAGTATTTTTATAAAATGATCAGGACTCTACTCTCTCTCTCTCTCTCTCTCTCTCTCTCTCTCTCTCTCTCTCTCTCTCTCTCTCTCTCTCTCTCTCTCTCTCTCTATATATATATATATATATATATATAGTGGGTTGCTTAGCTGGTGATGATATTATGTGTACATCCAGAACATCATTATGGCCGCCGTATGTGAAAATTAACCTTTTTGTCTACTTATGTGTAAATCTTTTCAACTTCTTAGCCATTTAATATTTACATATGTTTATGTATTTTCCATGTCAGCAAATTGACAGACTATCCATGCTACCTCAGAGGTCTCGCTAAGTGGTGTTTAAGTTGTTTTATTTGAAAATTGTACACTTTTTATTTTTAATAAAATAAAAAAATATAAAATATTTTGACTATTTGTGCTCCAATTTTCTTATTTTTGGAAAAAAAAATCCGATTGATTGTATTTCTTTTTAAATTTCTTTTGTCTTGAAACTAAAAAAGATATATCCAAATAGTTTTGATGGTTCACAAATAAAATAATACTCTAATTCCGAGTTTTGGTTAAAATTATATTTTAATTCATTGCATGATTTTATCATTAATATTGTGGAATTAATTGTGAAGTATCCGCACTATGCATGCAAATATTATAAATGAGAAGAAGCTAAAAGAATATTTATTAAACGATAATAAAAATAATACAAATCTTAATCCTGAAATCTAATTAAGTATTGGTCGGATTGTGGGATATTTGCCAGTGATCAAGTGCCACATAATGCACACAATTATATGTACGACGGCACACACATGATCATACATAAATTGTATTAGGGAATATTTATTGGAGATGTCGTAACTTTCATTACGGTTGGAAAATTAAGGGCTTAGACCATCATTAATTTAAAAACAAATTTTTAATAAAGTAAAAAAATATAAATTAAAAATAATTATTTAATACATAATATAAAATAGTCTAATACACAAAATATTAATAATACAACATAATAAATCACAAATACTAATATAAAAAATACATTAATCTAATATTTTGAGTTTTTTAATTTGATAAATTTTTATTTATAAATTAAAATAAATATTTATTTAGTCATAATATATGCAGACTTTATATTTTTTGGTCCATATGTAGCCCCAATTCATATGGGCTAGACTTTAAACCCGCAGTCCTGACCGGCCTAGGGTTTTTTTTTATCAACCCTAATTTTCATGGAGAGGCCGAGTAGGTCATTAACATTAACAAATCAGTCAATTCTTGTTACCTTAAGATATGATATTTTATAAGCGTCAAATGTGCTCTTATATTCTTAATTATTAGGTATAAGTTTATCTCAAGTTATATATGTTAATTTATTTGGTGTTGTACATGCGAGAATAAGATCTTCATGTGTGCATAAACTGAGTTATATATGTTAATTTATTTGGTATTTTTATTGTACATGTGAGAATAACATCTTCATGTATGCGTAAACCGAGTTCGCATGCATCGAATAATTATTAGCTTTGAATAAATACAGGAAAAGCTATGACACATTTTCAAATCTGCTTTGGTGCTATTATCCAATTGATGAAAAAATGCTGCAAGTGTTACCCCTGTGACCTGTAACTACAATGAAGTGCCCCCCAATCAAATTCCACATTAATTAAAATACTCTAAAACAGCAAACGTTAGCTTTGATTTTTCAGTTTAACTCACCCTTTTCCATTTTCTTGGAAAACAAACAGAGGCCTTGACTGCCCAGTAAATCTGCAATCAGTCAGTACTACACATACATGAAGATATTATTCTTACTTGTAGACAAACAAAAGCCTTGTTAAACGACATAGTATTATTATTCTCACTTGCTAAACAAACAAAAGCCTTCATCATCTCTACTATTATTATATAATTTGGTTCCTTGATTTGTTTAGCAGATTAATTTAGTTGATATTTTGACAACTAGCACCCCTAGCATCCTTGTTGATTCGAGCGCACCCACATATTATATCACTGTTACATAGCACTATATTACTACAGTTACAGTTGTAACAACATATGATGAATGGCCTAGATTTCAGTAGTAATAAGATAGTATCTCAAAAGTATTCTAAAATTTCTCCAATTATATAAATGTTATTTGAGCATAGAACAATGTTGTTATTCTTACGGACCATTATTTTAAGATATCGGACAAAATCACAACTTGAAAACCACTCATTCAAGATTATATTAGTTATAATAAATTAATTTTTTGGGCACTCAGCTCTGCCAAAACTTTTTTCCATTCAAATTTTTTTTATATTAGTTATAATAAATTAATTAAAATTATATAGAGAACATCCTATTTTAAAGAAATTAAACACTATTTTTTTTAAAATTTTGTCTTACCATACTGACACCAAGATTGGGCGCCAAGGCCTGATTTATATCATCCATGCAAATATTAGCTCCACAAAAACTATTACCACAAAAAATTAAATTGTACATCTATCTTAGATAACAAAATGAAATTGATCGAGTGTATCAGCTGCTATGAACCAGATCGTGTTTCATGGCTCCATTAAGTAAAAGCAAAAGTGTTTGATGAATTGCTTCGAAGAAGGGAAGAAGCACTTGAATGGTCCGATAAGTCACCATATATTAGACAGTCTGGAACAAAATTTTCGAGTGAGATTTAATTGGATTGAATCTAGGCCATTTATCATTAGAAAAGAAAGTGTCTTATAGTAAAATTTTATTTAAGACATTTCCAATAACAATAAGAAAGAAATAACACTCTTAAACAATCACATAATATTTTTACTTATAAACTTCAAATTTTTTATCAAACTCTCTTTAAATCACAAAAACAAAGAAAGAACTAATTGCCTACAAATTAAATTACTCAAAAATTATATTTTCAACTTCCCAAGTTGATAATCTACAAATCTGTACAAAATGTTCCCGAAATGGACTTCTAATGGTGCCTTAAGCTTTAACAGCAATAACTAAAACTAGTCTTTGGCATATGAACTCTTTGCTTAAATTCTTCAATCTCAACTACTACTTACTGAGGCAAAACCATGGATTGTGGATTGTGGCCGAATTGTATAAGCAAGTAGTGCTAGCGGACAGAGTGTGCAAAAATAGCAATGAACGGTAACTTCGTCAAGGCTTGTTAAAAATTTGTTTCTATTTTTTTAGGGTTTAATGATTTTATCGTACACTTAAATTTTTTGTCCAACTAAATTTTGTTAGAGATGTATTTAGTATGTTAAAATATATTAAAATCTAAACTTAAAAAATTTCTTATGTTCTGACCGGCCTCTAATCAAAATCCTGATTCTGCTCCTGTTTGAAGTGGAAACTGCCCGCAACAATTATTTTGACTTCATTCCAGAGCTATCTACACATCTTTTAATACCCTCCAAAGCTACAATGATAGCATGCCAACAACGACCCTTCACCCGAAAGTCCCTCACTCCCCCTATTGCTTTACATCAATTTATATACGGTTGTTAATGACTTAATGTTGTTGCGATCAATAGACAGTTGACCATATATTATGTGGGTCCAATTCAGTACCAATGTCACAGTCCAGGAGTCAAAAAGTTATATTAAACAATACTCAATCCAATCAAGGAAGGCAATAATATTCTTCTATATTCATATACTGACTTGCAATAATTACATCGGACGCTCGTTATAATTTGCTACGAGAACAACTATAAATAAATTGATGTAATGAAATAAGGGGCCTATGTGGTGAAGGTGAAGGGTCGGTTTTTACCATGATATAGCTTTGTTTTTGAAGGGTATAAAAGATATGTGGGTAGCTAAAAAATAACTAATAATTAAATTTATTCTAGGTGACAGGATTATTTATCATATTGTATTGTCATTTGTCCGTCCCACATCGATTTATTATCATTTTTTTTCCCTATTTCTGACTTTTAGATGTTGGGGTAAATGCCCATCCAATGTAGTTTTAGGTAGTAAGCAAAATATGGAAGAGAACATTGTTACCATCGTTGATTGAATAAGTATAATTTGATATGACTTTTGGAGTCGTGCCGTGTGACATCTATACTGATTCAATAATTAATATAATATCATCGTCAACATCAGCAATTAAAGATACCATACAGGTTTTCTTTGTGTGTGTGTGGGTGGTGAATTGGTGATAGTTTGAGAAGGTTGTTGTAACGGCTTGCCAAAGCTATGAAAAATACTTTTAACACTACCTGCATATATCTATCCTAAATAAATGCAATTAATCAGTGTATCAGCTATCATCCAAATCGGATTTCTTAGTTATATTACTGAAAATACAAATGTACAGTCTCAAAAGCAGAGTTTGATAAGTGCGTTGATTCATCAACCAGCTGAGTTGAGCAACATATATTCAAGGGGGCCGTTCATGCAAACTCTGTAATAAACTTGTAGGGAGAAAATCAGGTTTTTTAATTTTTCAATTAAAATCTTTTTGGACCGATCTCATACAACATATAAGAATTAAGTAATCTAAAAATTCGTACCTTTGATGATCTGAGAAGACGAACGATTGAGAGTTGTAGATCTGTCTCCAAACGATCTTCCAGGCTATGACTCAAATCGATCAACACTGGACGTGTGGGCGTCTGTTTCACCACTCCCAATTGCAACTGACGTCTCTTAGATGTCTTCTATATTTTTCTCGAAAATCCTGGAATTCTATTCTCTCTATTTTTGGGAGAAAAGTACCCCTTTTATAATATCTTATGAAAAATCCTAGTATGTTAGGATTAGTATTCATATTTTAATTTAAAATAGGATTCCTCTTTTAATTTAAATATTTAAATATTTAAATTAAATACTATCTCTCTATTTACGTAAAAGTGGAGAGAATGTGTAACTAACTAGAGGACCACCTTGTAAAATATCACAAACCCCCCTTTTACACTTGAATATAACATACTAGGCTTTAACAAATATTATAATTATGATTTTTACCTAATACGTCAGTTTTCTTGCTTTTGGGTCCAGTGATGGTGTTGTCAATTAAATGAGCTAACCCGGGGATCATTTGGGAACATACAATAGTGGCTACAATAATTAAATTTGTAATTAAACAAATATAATTATTTAATTCCAATTCTACTCCACTATAAGATTGGAACTGACCTCCATAATTGTATGCTCGAATAATAATTCGCCCAAGCCACATTGATTTATTTACTGCATAATCCTTTATACTACATCATTAATTAAATCGATATCTCAACTGTCCAATCGATTTAATTACATCTTGTTCCTTGATACTTACTGGTTTTCTCTAATGATCATTTTCAATATACTAAATATGTTGACACATTCTGGCCAGAGAATTCTATGATCAAGTGCCGAAAACCGATCAAGAGATGTGTCGTACAAATTCTATATTGTTAATCTATAACTCCAATACTCATAATTGCCTCCACCAAGATACCGAGTAATCTTGACCACAAGTGTGTGTCGTGCCCATTGGTAACTCAAATGGAATAACAATTACAATTATGAAATCATAACTAACTCAAGATTAAGATTACAGTAAAATCAATGCCTATGAGATTTAATAAGTCTGACAGTCATTTCAAGTTTAATTAAATCTCATATGTGATCCTGTTCAATGTAGTCGTACTACATCAATAAATTCATACATGATTAAGACAAACCATTCAATGAATTTATTACAGTCTATACCTAAATAAGGTATTTAACTTTATTTATCAACTGCGAACATAATTTATTTAATCATAAGATAACTTGTATTTATGTCTTCTGTGAATCCACATGGTGATCACATAAATACATATAATTTGATCAAATGGACTTTATTCAAAATATTAATGTAATTAAGATACTTGAATAAAATACCTCATTTATTTTATTAATCAAAAAAATTATTTATTACAATAAATATATAAATATGCTTTAAAGAGCATATTTTTTCAACAATCTCCCACTAGCTCTCAAAGCATATTTGGCATCTCGCGCATGCCCATGGACTCTAAGTGCAAGTCAAAAAGTTTCCTAGGTATGGCCTTAGTAAAAGGATCTGTCAAATTTTGCTGTGACGCAATCTGAGTAACTTCTACATCACCTCTCTGTACCATATCCTTTATGAGATGATACTTCCTCTCAATGTGTTTTTGTTTCTTATGGTTCCTTGGTTCTTTTGATTGAGCCACTGCACCACTATTATCACAGAATAATTTAAGTGGTGCATTTACAGCAGATACCACCTCAAGATCTTGAAGGAACTTGTGGAGCCATACCGCTTCTTTTGCAGCCTCAGATGCAGCCATATATTCAGCTTCTGTTGTGGAGTTTGCGATACAAGATTGTTTCACACTCCTCCAACTAATAGCTCTACTTCCTAATGTAAACACATAGGCAGAAGTAAACTTTTTAGAATCCTTATCTGACATAAAGTCAAAATTAGTATAACGCACTGGAATAAGTTCATCACCAGAATACACAAGCATATAATCCTTAGTTCTTTTCAGATACTTCATTATGTGCTTGACAGCAGTCCAGTGTTCAGGTCCAGGATTAGATTGATATCTGCTAACCATCTTAGCAAAATAGATGTCTGGTCTAGTACAAAGCATGGCATATATGAGGCTTCCCACAGCTTCCGCATAGGGAACTCGTCTCATTTTCTCTGTCTCCTCAGATGTTTTGGGTGATTGATCCTTAGAGAATGAAATTTCATGTCTGAATGGTAACAAACCAGTCTTGGAATTTTCCATACTAAATCTAGCTAATATCTTATCGATATAGACCGCTTGAGATAAAGCTATCGTTTTATTCTTCCGATCTCGTAGCAACTTGATACCAAGAATATAACTAGCTTCTCCCAGATCTTTCATATCAAATTGTTTCGCTAGCCAACTTTTTATTGTAGTTAATACTCCTACATCGTTTCCGATAAGGAGAATATCATCTATATAAAGAATTAGGAAGGCTACAGATTTTTCCTGAATTTTCTTGTACACACATGGTTCATCAATATTCTGAATGAATCCAAACGATTTTATCGCTTGATCAAATCTGATGTTTCATGACTGGGATGCTTGCTTCAATCCATAGATGGATCTCTGCAACTTGCATACCAAGTGTTCTTGGCCTTTTTGTATGAATCCATCTGGTTGCTACATAAAGATGTCTTCTTCAAGATGCTCATTAAGAAAGGCAGTCTTAACATCCATTTGCCAAATTTCGTAATCTAGCACTCAGCAATAGAGAGCAGAATTCTGATGGATTTAAGCATAGCAACCGGAGAAAATGTTTCCTCATAATCGATTATTTCCTTTTGAGTGAACACTTTGGCTACTAATCTTGTTTTAAATGTTTCTACCCTTCCATCTACTCCTCTTTTTCTCTTGTAGATCCACTTGCATCCAATGGGTTTTATCCCATTTGGTGCCTCTATAAGTTCCCAGACTTTATTGGATTACATTGATTCTAATTCTTGATTCATAACCCTTTTCTAATATTCAACATGACTATCTATTAGAGCTTCATTGTAACTAGTGGGATCTTGTACATGTTCATTTGAGATAACTGTATAGGTTTCTTCCAATAACATATATCTTGCTGGTAACCTAGTTACCCTCTACTGCGACGAGGTTTTAAAAATGATGGTTGTTCAGGGATAATCCTTTGTTGATCAGATTGTTGCTCTTCATTCTATTCTAAAACAGGTGTTGAAAGCTGAGTATCAATTTGACCACTTGATAGTTCTTCAAGTATTACCTTACTCTTAGGTCTGAAGTTCTTCATATAGTCTTCCTCGAGGGAAGTAAAATGTGTGCTCACAATTACCTTCCTATCTTAAGGACTATAAAATAAACTTCCTCTTGTTCCTTTGGGATACCCCACAAACATGCAAACCTCAGAACGTGAATCCATTTTATCTGCCTTTGGTTTCAACATATGTGCTGGTGATCCCCAAATACGGACATGTCGTAAACTTGGTTTTCGACTTGACCATAATTCTATTGGGGTTTTAGGCACTGACTTAGATGGAACTAAGTTTAAAAGGTAAACTGTAGTTTCTAGTGCTAGTCCCCAAAAGGAGATAGGTAATGACGAATAATATAACATAGATCTCACCATATCCAAAAGAATTCTATTTCTCATTTCAGCTACCCCATTTTGTTGTGGTGTTCCTGGGGCAGTCAACTGAGATATAATCCCATTTTCAACCAGATACTCTTTGAAATCTCCGGAGAGATATTCACCACCTCGATCAGATCGAAGTTTCTTTATGTTCTTATCTAATTGCTTTTTTGTCTCAGCCTTATACTCTTTGAATTTATCAAGAGCTTCAGACTTATGACGCATTAGATAAACATAACCGTATCTCGAGTAATCATCAGTGAAAGTGATGAAATACTCATAACCTCCTCGAGCTTGTACAGTGATTGGTCCACATAAATCTGTATATACCAATTCAAGTGGTACTGTTGCACGTACACCTTTGGCCGAGAACGGCCTTTTGGTCATTTTTCCTTCTAAACAGGATTCACAGAGTGGCAATGATTCATTTTCCAATGGACCCAAGAGCCCATCTTTGATCATTTTCTGTATCCTATTTTGGTTTATATAACCCAAGCGTAAATGCTAGAGGTAACATTGGTTGAAAGAAATATTTATTTTCTTAGATAAATGTGTATGCTCATCATTATTGATCACTGTGTCATGCATAGAATTGATCATAGGACTTAAATGATATAAATTATCTTCCAATGTACCAGAACAAATAAGTCTCTTATTATAATAAATAGAAACAGAGGATCTAAAATTTACAGTGTACCCTTGTTTTGACAAATAAGCTACTGAAATTAAATTCCTCTTAATGTCTGGAGTACAAAGATATTTATTCAAAACTAAAGTCTCATTATTAAAAGATAATAAAACAGATCCAGTCTTCATCGCGACACGAATGTGTCTGCCCCTAATGACTCGACACTTTCTTCACTTATTTTCCTGGTTTCCTGAAACCAATAAAGTGAATTACAAATATGATTAGTTGCTTCTGAATCCAACACCTAAGTGTCAATACGATTCTGAACTAAACAGGCCTCTATTACAAAAAGATTTCCCATACCTGATTTTACAATCTTAGGGCAATCCTTTTTCTAATGACCTTTCTGTCCACACTTGAAGCATTTGCCTTTCGGCTTGCCATCTTGCTTGGTAGACGATTTCTTTTTCCCAGCTTTCTTCTTACCCTTGCCTTTTGGCTTAGGCTTAGAAGAAGAACCTTTTTCAACAATATTTATGCTTCCTAGAGATTTCTCAGTATGATAGATCTCTTCAGCAGAATAGAGTTCGTTCATCAATTCAGTTAAGGTCATATTTCTTTTGTTCATGTTATAATTGACCTTACACTCTTTGAATGTATCTGGCAGAGATTCTAGCACTATATCAATTTTTGAGTTATCATCAATTTGTGCACCCTGAATCTTAGCCTCATTCAAATAGTCCATCATTTTGAGGACATGATCACGAACTCTTGTGCCCTTCCCCATTTTGCTATTCATAACACCCTTCAATACTGCTTGTCTCGCAGAACGAGTACTCTGCCCAAACATCTCTTGGAGACTATCCATTATTTCAGTGGCAGTTTCCAAATTCTGGTGTTTGGTCTACAGAATATTAGAAATTGAGGCTAAAATATAGCATTTAGCCATTTCATTGGTCTTTTGCCATTTCTCATAAAGCCTCCTCTCATTTCTATGAGCATTTTTCGTTGGTACTGGGGGGCATGCCTGGGTTAAGACATATTTATAATTTTTGAATGATCGGGACAATATATAGATTTCTTTTCCAATCTATATAATTCTCGCTAGTGAGTTTGTTTTGATTTAGAATAATAGTAAGTGGGCTTAAGGAAGACATTTCTGAAAAATAAAACATCCATGCATTAATACATTCAAACAAGTAATATTCACAATAAAAATCTAAAATGCAAAAAACCATAAATGCATTTTATTTTATTGTAACGATAATCTAGTACCGCTTTAGCAAGCTATCCGTTGGGGAAGTCATGCCGCCACTTACTAGACCCAATTAACCATTAGATTATTTTCTCTCATGTCGTAACATGATAAATAACTATCGTTATCTTTTTGGGCCAAAATTTGTTAACAGAGCTTCGTTGGGAAGGTTAATAACAAATTTTGTTGAGAGTATAACCATTGTTTCAATCTACGTATTTCTCATATCATGCAGCCACCGTTAGGGTGATCAACAGATTGAAAAATATTTCAATCTTATCTTTAAAGAAGTTCATCAAATAAAATGTCTAATATATATACCCTCCGTAAGGAGCATCACCGTATCATGAAGAAATAAATATTTGTTGATGGACTTTGCTAATATATGGGCTTTAAATTTATTATTGGTCCAAATTTTTAATTTTTAAAGAAATAAATAAAAATAAAAGTTTTAAGTAAAATTTTTTTTGGACAAAAAATAAACTTAATTTGTTAAACTATACCCATGCATTTTAATCCATTAAGCCCAAATTTCATTGGACCTAAAACTAGGATTTACCAGGCCCAAAACCGATTCTGGACTTAAATGCAAAATAGTAACAATTCTGTCCAAACCAGAAAATTATAGAACCATAGGGACCTGAGTGATAATTACCACTCAAAACCCTAATTTCATCTTTTTCTCTCCGCCGCCATCACCAATAAACCAGTAGCTACCGTTCGTCTTTGCTCCGGTGAGTACTAGTCACTGTCACGCCGGAAACACGCCACACGCCATCGCCGGACATCAGCCGCCTGCTGCTTCAAGTCGCGCGCACCGCGTTCCACCCCAGCCGCGAGAGCTGTTGCAGCGTGACTTCTGCTGCGCGCACTGCTACTTCGCGAGCCCGTGCTGTGCGAGCCGCGCGCGGAACGTGCTGAGCCAGCAACGCGCACGCGCGATGTTGCTGCTCTGTGTGCTGCTGGTTCCTCGGATTTGTCATTTTCTCCCTTTTTTTTTTTTAATTCTTACAAATTTTTGTTACAGATTCCTAACGCCAATGGCTTACAAAAATTCTAAAACAAAAAATTAAAACCAAAAGGGAAACTTGGTGATAATAGACCACCCCTTTTGTTACAAATTCAAAACAAAAATACAGACAAATTTCTAACCATGAATTGAGACAATCCAAGCATGCTTTATTCATATATTAACAAATAATATATATCTAAATAAATTGTGCCACTCTAATACATAATAAACAAGATAGATTTCTTACGAAATCCTTATATATTATTATGAGATGGCTCTGATACCAATTGTAGGGAGAAAATTAGGTTTTTCAATTTTTCAATTAAAATCTTTTTGGACCGATCTCATACAACATATAAAATTAAAATGTCAGAAATTAAATTGCACTTTGATGATCCGAGAAGATTTAACGATTGAGAGTTGTAGATCGTCTCCAAACAATCTTCCGCGCTATGACTCAAGATCGATCAACACCTGGACGTGTGGGCGCCTGCATTTCACCACTCCCAATTACAAACCTGGCGTCTCTTAGATGTCTTCTATATTTTTCTCAAAACCCCTAATTCTATTCTCTATTTTTGGGAGAAAAGTGAAATGCAGTGTCTGCAACCCAAGAGGGGTGAATTGGTATTTTAAAAATTATCCTAAAGAAACACACAATAATCCAATCTAACGCCTTAATAAATTCGAAAACAATAAATTCAATAAAGCGCGATAATAAATGAGTAAGGAGGAGAAAGAAACTCAAGGATTTTTACGTGGTTATTATATCGCCACGCCCACGCTCCAAGAACTCGAGCTCGAGGATTTATTTATCCAAGCCTTTCCAAGGCTTCAAATGTTCTGATTGACTTCCAAGGTGTCAATGAACCTTTACAACAAGAGATTATCACGTCTCTTCACTCAAGTGTTTCCCACACTTATACACTCACAAATTTGATGAGAAAAATAAAGATTACAACAAAAAGCTCTCTTTAAGAGTGGATATGCAAATAATAGACATGATAAGAATTTAATCTATGATGATTTTGAATTTGAAGCTCAATATATGTTGTGTGCACTTGTTGATCTTTGCACAAGATTTACCAAAAATGATTTGGATTTGAGTTTATATAGTTGGAACCCAAAAACTAAGCCGTTATGCACTTTTTCTCATTTTTGTCGGATCGCAGTTAACTAGAGATGTCGGATCGCCGTTTGTTTGGGTCAATATGATTTGTTGGGCTAGATTTTCAAATTGTCGGATCGCCGTTATCAAGATGTCGGATCGTAGTTAGTGTCCAGGAGGCTAATCTTGGTCTCGCTCGCTTTGTCGGATCGCTGTTATCTTAGATGATGTCGGATCGCTAGTTAGTGTCAGGAGAGGCTAATCTCACCGTCGCTCACTCGGATCGGATCGCCGTTATCTTAGATGTCGGATCGCCGTTATCTACAAGAATCGCTTCTTAAGAACTACTACAGTGAACTATTTTACAAAATGACAGTTTGACCCCAAAACTTTATATAACTATACTATGGCCCAAAACGTTATGAAACTTTACAAACTGGTCCAATTTCAGAATTTCTAAATAATACACTGTGAATCCCAAAACTTTCTAAAATTATAATATGACCCAAAATACTATGAAATATTTCAAATAAGTCCTTCTCCAAAATTTCAAGCAATACTTGGTGATTTCAAATATTTCAAAATTCTTTCAATTAAACCATAAACTTGAAAAACAACTAATTTCATAAAATCATTTTTCCATTAGATATAAAACCTTTATAATGTGAAAATAATGATTTATTTAAAATGTAAGAAAAATAATTTAAGCTTTCAAAAACTTAATCATTCTTAATTTTGTTTGTTATCAACAAAATCAACATTATGTTAACATAAATGTTAACAAAAAGTACCCCTTTTATAATATCTTAAGAAAAATCCTAGTATGTTAGGATTAGGATTCCTATTTTAATTTAAAATAGGATTCCTCTTTTAATTTAAATATTTAAATTAAATACTATCTCTCTATTTACGTAAAAGTGGAGAGAACGTGTAACTAACTAGGGGACCACCTTGTAAAATATCACAAGCCCCCCTTTTACACTTGAATCCGGCTTGTGATCACATTCAAAGACTATATGAATGAATGCTCGTTCCACTTCCGGGAGTCTCTCAATCTTGTATTGCAAGGTCTCCCCTATGGTGTGTGCTTCTTTCAATGGCATATCCTCTGGTAGCTCGATGTGAACCGATTTAGAGAATGATACAGATTTAATTTCTAGCTTAATTAGAACTTTTAATTAATATTAATCAAATGATAAGTATTAAGTAATGAAATATAGTATGTCCAACCTCTGCAAAATAAAGAACAAATGGTTTGTTGCCATAGTCGTGGCCCGTAATCGGACTTATTACTACAACTTAACAACCATAAATAAGTTGATGTAATGACAATGGGGACTATTTGGTGAGGTTGAAGGGTCGGATTTTATTATGATGTCACCTTGTTTTTAAAGGGTACAAAAGATATGTGGGTCGCCATGGAATGAAAATAATTGAATTTCTTGTAAGTGACAGGATTATTTGTCATATTGTGTTATCACTTGTCCGTCCCCTGATGATTTGATTTTTTATTTCTGTTGTAACTTTTAGATGATGAGTAAATGCCCATCCAATGTAGTTATAAGTAATGTACAAATATTGAAGAACATTATAGCCTTCATTAATTGAATAATGTAATATGACTTTTGGAGCCGTGTGATGTCGATACTGATTCAATGATTAATATAATTGGACCCATTCATATATAAGTTCATTTAATAGACTCAATTGTTCTAATGTTTGAGCTTATCATCTTTTTAAAATTTTATATATGGGAACTGGATTGAATCTAGGCCGTTGATTTAATTACCGCTGCAACATATACTGCTCAGCAGTAGTTAAACAATGCAACAGCAATATAATGAATGATTTAGTTTTTGTGACTTTAAGCTCAAGTAAATAAAACAACATTAACATGCAATTTATCAAAATAAGTTTAAAAATCCAAATTTATAGTTGAAAATTTGGGAATGGAGAAAACTAAAGAACTTGCCTAAGGATTACTAAAATTACAAAAAACGATGTCGTATTTTTGAAAAGCAAAAAATAGAGTTACTTGAGAAGCGAAGATTAATGAAATAGATTAAGGGAATCAATTATTATGTTTATTGGAATTTGAAGCGCAACCCAATACTTACCAAATGCAATATTTTCGAGATACAAAACAAATGAACTAATCTATGTTATTTATTATGTACATTCACAAATAATTAAATGTTATTGTTCTTATAGACATGCGTAGAACATCAAAATTAAACCACTTCACGTTATTAATATAAATTATATGAGGAATTTTACAGTATATTGAAGGTAATACAATTAATTAATGCATGTATAATATGTGTAGTTTAATTGTATATAACTCCCATTTGCAGGCGGGTTTTTTAAAATAAATAAACATATGTTATAATATCACTTGCTAATTGTATAACTGATATGGTATCTAAGAGATATCCTAAAATTTCTCCAATTATACAAATGTTATTTGAGCGTAGGATGATGTTGTAATTGTTATGGATGTTATTTTAAGATACCGCACAAAATCATAAGAGGTGTATCATCACCTGCCAAGTAAATTGTATCAAGTGGAAAAATTGGAGAAGAGTATGTAGGGAGAAATTTAGGTTTTTCAATTTTTCAATTAAAACCTTTTTGGACCGATCTCATATAACATATAAGAATTTAGTAATCTAGAAATTCGTACCTTTGATAATCTGAGAAGACGAACGATTGAGAGTTGTAGATCCGTCTCCAAACGATCTTCCAGGCTATAACTCAAGATCGATCAACACTGGACGTGTGGGCGCATGTTTCCACTCAGTTGTAGATCCGTCTCCAAACGATCTTCCAGGCTATAACTCAAGATCGATCAACACTAGACGTGTGGGCGTCTGTTTCACCACTCCCAATTGCAACTGGCGTCTCTTAGATGTCTTCTATATTTTTCTCAAAAATCCTGGAATTCTCCTCCCTCGCGAAAAGGAGAAAAGTACCCCTTTTATAATATCTTATGAAAAACCCTAGTATGTTAGGATTAGGATTCCTATTTTAAAATAGAATTCCTCTTTTAATTTAAATATTTAAATTAAATACTTTCTCTCCACTTACGTAAAAGTAGAGAGAATGTGTAACTAACTAGGGGACCACCTTGTAAAATATCACAAGCCCCCTTTTACACTTGAATATAACATACTAGGTTTTAACAAATATTATAATTATGATTTTCACCTAATACGCCCGTTTTCTTGCTTTTGGGTCCAATGATGGTGTTGTCAATTAAATGAGCTAACCCGGGGATCATTTGGGAACATACAATAGTGGCTACAATAATTAAATTTGTAATTAAACAAATATAATTATTTAATTCCAATTCTACTTCACTATAAGATTGGAACTGACCTCCATAATTGTATGCTCGAATAATAATTCGCCCAAGCCACATTGATTTATTTACTGCATAATCCTTTATACCACATCATTAATTAAATCGATATCTCAACTGTCCAATCGATTTAATTACATCTTGTTCTTTGATACTTACTGGTTTTCTCTAATGATCATTTTCAACATACTAAATATGTTGACACATTCTGGCCAGAGAATTCTATGATCAAGTGCCGAAAACCCATCAAGAGATGTGTCGTACAAATTCTATATTGTTAATCTATAACTCCAATACTCATAATTGCCTCCACCAAGATACCGGGTAATCTTGATCACAAGTGTGTGTCGTGCCCATTGGTAACTCAAATGGAATAACAATTACAATCATGAAATCATAACTAACTCAAGATTAAGATTACAGTAAAATCAATGCCTATGAGATTTAATAAGTCGGCGGTCATTTCAAGGTTAATTAAATCTCATATATGATCCTGTTCAATGTAGTCGTACTACATCAATAAATTCATACATGATTAAGACAAATCATTCAATGAATTTATTACAGTCTATACCTAAATAAAGTGCCCAACTTTATTTATCAACTGCGAACATAATTTTTTTAATCATAAGATAACTTGTATTTATGTCTTCTGTGAATCCACATGGTGATCACATAAATACATATAATATGATCAAATGGACTTTACTCAAAATATTAATGCAATTAAGATACTTGAATAAAATACCTCATTTATTTTATTAATCAGAAAAATTGTTTATTACAATTAAATAAACACATATGCTTTTAGAGTAATGAAGTAATAATTATTGTATGACTACCACATACGTAAACCATATAAAGGGAGAATTTGGACAATAATGAAGTAATTAACAATTTTCATAGACAGACCATGTAAGTGTTTCAGACAACATTGAGATTAACTTATTAATTTTTGGTAGTGAAGCTCGGATGGTTTTATAAAATGTAGATGTGCCCTTTATAACTTTGTAAAAAGTCCTTCACAGTATTATAAAAAAAAAAATTGTAACCTTATTTTTAAAAGTGTGATGTTCGTACTTTTTCATTTTCATAATTTTCAATAACCTAAAAGATGAAAACATCTTGTTAAATTATATTATAATACAATTATTTACATCAAACCAAAAATAATACTCACAAATTTTGTTGAATACTTGAGTTTGTAATTAAGTATGGTCATGTAATTAAGTTACATTGTAATTTAACTTAGTTACACATTCTAAGCTAAAATAGATATGAGATATGTGGCATTGAGAGTGATGATTCTCTAGGCTGTTAAGGCTCCGATTTTTTTGCGAGAAAATGGAAAATGGATGAGCTAAAGCTGAGAAAGAAAAGTTGACAGCCACTGCTAAAGGGTATTTTAAATGTGGAATTTGATTTGAGAGACTTTATTGCAGTTGCAGATGCGATAACAGTTACAACAATCTTTCATCAGGGAATTAAGAAATCCTTGCTTGGAAAATGGGCATGTGATGTAAATATGCCACAATTTAATCTAACCGGATTCTAGAGATACTTTGATTTGCAACATTAATTTTTTTAATTATATTCCTCTTTTTAATTGTTACGAATTTTTCAAATTTTGTCCATCTCAATTTGATGAGCATAAATACTAGACTCCTATAATCATTCATTATAGGACTGTTTAACTGTGTGTTTTTGCCGTCTACCAGATTATCGTTTGTTATTATTTCAGAATTCGATTGTTCATTCGTCCTGCATGCCTAGAAATGGTTTGGGTGTAGGTGTGGATTAGCTCATTAATTATTATATTTATTAATTGTTTATCAACAGAAAGAATTTGATAATAGACTTGTTTAGGCAAGCAAGAAATGGCGTGGCATTCAACTGAGTTGCGTGATGCAACAAACAATTTTGAAAACAGGAAAAGCTTTTATATTTTTCATATTTGCTTTGGAGCTATTATCAATTGATGAAAGATTGATACGACTGTTACCCTGTGTATGTAACAACACTAAAGTCACCCAAATCAAATTCCAAATTAAAATACTCTAAAACAGCAACCGTTAACTTTTCTTTTTCAGCTTTAGCTCATCCTTTTCCATTTTATAGGAAAACCAATTAAATCCTTAACCGCCTAACAAATCAGTACTGTCACTACTACATATCTCATATCTATTTGAAGCAAAGAAAAAAAAAAAAGAATCTCATAGCGTAAACTACAAAGAATTATAAAAAATGATCTAGTGCGAATGTCCACATTTTTTTAAGTTCATAATTTCAAAATGTCCACTTAAAAACTTAGCCCCTAAGGGTTTGTTTGGTATTGTTTCTGAATTTGTATTTTCTGAGAACAAAAATGAAAATGAAAATAATGTTTTGCAGTTACTGTATTTTGAATTTAATTAATCGTTTGATATTATTTTTTGTATCCTGTTTTTTAAAATTGAAAACAGTAATATGCGTTTGGTAGATATAATTGAAAATGATAAAAATAATGAATATGTGTTCGGTAGTACCATTTTCAAAAACAATTTTTCTAAACATTTAATTCATACTTATAGTTAGAAAATAATTGTTTAACTAATATATAGACAATCATACCATAACTAATACGTCGAGAGAGAGTAAGTGCTGTGAGTGGATCACGAGAGAAAGTCGAAGAGATAAAGCACACTGAGAGAGAGGAAGCGCTGTGAGCAGATCGGGAGAGAGAGTCAAATGTTAGATTAGTTTTTAATTAATCTAATATTTGGGACTACACATGAAACAAATAAAATATGTGTGCTATTATTTAGTTAGCGAATAATTAAGTGATCTATTTAATATTAATTAAAGGGCTAAGGGTATAATTGTTGTGGGTTAAATATATAGATATTAGAGTTTTAATTATTACTTCTATGAGGGGCAGAAGTGATAGTTAACACAAAATAATTGCTAAACGGTTTTAATTAAACATGTTTGTTAGTTTTCTTAAATATGATGGTTATGGTCCCCATTCTATCTTAGTCTTCTTTCATTCTCAAAATCCTCTCAGTGAGAATTCTTTAAAAAGGATAGAGATTAGTTTGAAAGTCCATCATCAAGAATCAAGAATCTCTACACAACAACAATGGATTCAGGCAAGGTTCCGAAATTATAGTACTCAATAATTTCAATCTAGATTCTTATGAAGGTTTAAGGATTAAACATCAAAGAGATAAGCCCGAAGAGATGAGGATAGAGGAGTTTGTTTTTTAATTTATTTTTGAGTTTAATTTTAGAATACATGGAGAACATGTTAAACATGTTCTCACTTTCATAGTTATAAAAGTGAATCCCAAATTATTTGTTTTATAATTTGTTTTTTGAAACCCAGCCACTTAACACGTACTAACTTAAATTTAGAAAAGGAAAATGAAAACAAGGCATGTAAAATGATACCAAAGGTGCATGTATGCACTCAGTAAAGTGCTTGACTCCCAAGAATTAATCTGTTAATAATGATGCAATCTTTTGACCAAAAAAAAAAAAGTAATAGTAATTTTGATGCAATTTGAATGACCGAACCTACTTGGTCTGTCCACGAGAATTATTACTTCATTATTGTCCAATATCTTCATTGATCTGGTTTAAAATATTTATTTTAAAAAATTAAAATATATATCTTCCTTACTGTCCTATGCAATTTTAATTAATTTTTAAACTAATATAAAAAAATTATCAGAAAATTTTTAAGGGGCAAGTATGCATGTATTTTTGGGTACTCAGCCCTAGGGGTGTTCGCGGATCGGATTTTGCAGATTAGAAATCAATTCATATCTGATCTACGATTTTGCGGATAACAAATTTTCAATCCAATCCACAGATTTGTGGAATTCAATCTAAATCCAATCCATACGTTTACGGATCGGATGCCAATTTGACCCAATCCACTATTTTACAGATTGGTTTGTGGACCGAAAATTTTTAATTCTGTCCAATTAACGAACTAACTAAATAAAAAAATTTAATATAAAAATAATTTTACTACCGATCAAATTTAAAATCAAATAAGATTTAAATAAATTAATTGTTTAAATAAAACTAGAAAATACATTTAAAATTTTAAAATATAACACACCAAAAAAAAAATCTCATTTGTTTAGATCAGCATATAGAAATTAACTATTTAGGAAGCTATATTTGTTTATTTAATTATTTTTTATTTTATATTATTATCGAATAAGATATAATATAATATTAATGTAATTATATTTTAACTTATTTATTTACTAGTAAGGACTAATGCCATATTTATCAGTTTTATTTTTAATTTAATAAATAATTTTTATTTTTTGTAGATTCGTGAATTTTTACGGATTTATAAAAGTAGATCCATATCCAATTCACTGATTGCGGATTATTAATTTTCAATCCAATCCAATCTACTAATTCACAAATTGGATTTTTATGAATAAGATTTCTATGGATCAGACAGATTGAGCAGATCAAATTGGATTCTGATCACCCTTACTCAGCCCTGTATATCTCCGACAAGTGTTTGTCAAAACTTTTTCCCATTAAAATATTTTATATTAGTTATAATACAATTAATTAAAATTATATAGAGAATATGGTATCTTCAAAAAACAGTTCCTTAAAAAAAAAAAACAAAAACTGTCTTGCCATATTGATACCAAGATTGGCCGCCAAGGCCTAAATTATCATCCATGAAAATATTAATTCCACAAAAACTATTACCTCAAAAAATTAAACTGTACATCTATGTTAATTAGATAACGAAACGAAATTGATTGAGTGTATCACCTACTATCAACCAGATAGTATTTCATGGCTCTATTAAGTAAAAGCATAATGTTTGATGGAAGTATCAAAGTGTTTGATGAATTGCTTCAAAGAAGGGAAAAAGTATTTGAATGGTCTGATAAGTCACCATTAGAGATTTTGGACAAAATTTACGAGTTAGAACTTATCATCTTTGCCTTATATTAATAGGATTGAATCTAGGCCATTGATGATTAGTAATTTTCAACAAGATAATAGATCAAATTCTTTTGATCAAACTTTCCAGAAAGTGAGAAATTTAGGCTAAGTTGGCTCATTCTTATCTTCTCAATTATTAGGTAAGTTTTCTATATTTATAAGCTAATTATTTCAGGATATATTCTTAGTATTGATTTCCATAGTGGATGTGAGAATTTTTGGATCATAAACTTGATCCAAGATGAATAAATTCAAGCCCAACTCATGGAAGGTTCCATGGCTAGGTACGGTTGGTGAAGTTTGAATTATTTGTGTTAGGTGTGGTAAGTTTGGTAGGTGAAGATGAATGGTTATTAATTTTTTGTAATTTCTTATTTGAATGGTTGTGATTAGTTTTTCTTCACGTATAAATACCCCCTCTCCCCCTTTGGTTTATGCATCAAGTGAAGTAACAAAATCTCTAAGGTTTAGAGAGTGGAAAATAAGAGTTATAATTGGTGAGAAGTGTTGTTGAAGAAATAAAATTGTGAGTTTTTTGAGTGTTTAATTTGGTAATTCTCCAACAAAGTGGTATCAGAGCTAGTGTTGGATGCTATATATAGTCATATAGCATGTCAAATCGAAGAGCTCGACGAAACGAACGTGACGCTGCAAATGTCATCCTGATTAGAGATCGGACGCGCCCATACTTGCTGCCGGAAGTTTTTTGTCCTGGAGCTGAGTCGACTCACCGAGTTGAACCAAGTTGAACTGAACCAGATCAAGCCGAGCCGATCTGAACCGAGCCAACTCGAACCGAACCAAACCCGACCGAACCAAGTCAACAATCCAACGTTGATCGTTGACCCGCGTTGACCGTTGACCGAAAGTTGACCCGAGTCTCTCCCAAGGTTTTTCGCAGTGCCGGATCCATTCGTGCATTCGGAATCTCTAAATTCTCTCTCAATTTGTGAGTTATGGCAAATGGTGATATGATGTCATTTCAAGTTCCACAATTAAAGGGAAGTAAGTTTGACTATTGGAGTATTAAAATGAAGGCTCTATTGGGTGCACGTGTCGTATGGGATGTCGTGGAGAAAGGCTTTATTGTGCTAGAAAATGAAGCCACTTTAACTGCGGCACAAAAGGAGAATTTCAAAGACTTGAAGAAGAAAGAGAATAAAGCAAAGTATCTCATCTTTCAATCATTAGATGGAGATACTTTTGAAAAGATTGCTGGTACAACCTCCTCAAAAAAAGCATGGGAGAAACTAGAGGCCTCTTACAAAGGAGCGGAGCAAGTTAGGAAGGTTCGTCTCCAAGCATTACGAGGAGAATTTGAGTCGTTACACATGAAGGCGTCGGAGTCAATTTTTGACTACTTTACTCGGGTTGTGGCCATTTCTAATAAATTAAAAAGAAGTGACGATGAGTTAAAAGAGGTAAGGATCATTGAAAAGATACTTCGATCAGTAGACTCGAAGTTTGACCATATTATTGTGATAATTGAGGAAACAAGAGATCTGGAGGATATAACGATCGAACAACTTCAAGGAAGGTTGCAAGCCTATGAAGAAAAACTAAAAAAGAAGCAAGGAATCGAAGAACAACTTCTCAAGATGGAAGTTAATCCAAAGAAAAGAGAAGAAAGCTCCAACAACGAGAGAAGGCATTATGTCCGAGGTAGAGGTAGAGGTCGAAGATGAGGTAGAGGTCGTGGTCATGGACGAGGTTGGAATTTCAACAACAACAACTCCAATTATGCCAAAGGAGAAAGCTCAACCAGAGGACGAGCCAGAGGCAATCCAAGATCGATGTATGACAAATCTCAAGTACAATGCTATAATTGTTAAAAGTTTGGGCATTATGCATCAGAATGTAGAGCTCCAAGTACCAGAGTTGATGAGAGAGTGAATTATGTTGAAGAGAAAAATGGTGAAGATGGCCCTTTTACTAGCACGCAATGACACAGGTGGAGGTCAAGAAAATACATGGTATCTTGACACAGGTGCTAGTAATTATATGAGTAGAAACAGAAGCATGTTCGTACAACTAAGTGAATCTGTGAATGACAATGTCGCTTTTGGAGATGACTCAAAAGTACCAGTGAAAGGTAAAGGAAATCTAATCACTTAGTTTGGGTCAACTCTTAGAAGAAGACTATGATATTCACTTAAAAGATTGTAGTCTTTTCCTAAGAGATGACAAAGGAAATCTAATCACAAAGGTAAAAATATCGAAAAATAGAATGTTTCCTTTAAATATTCAAAATGATATTGCAAAATGTCTCAAAACCTATCATAAAGATCCATCATAGATTTGGCATTTTCGATATGGGCATCTCAATTTTAGAGGATTGGAGCTACTATCTAAGAAGAACATGATGAAAGGCTTATCATATATCAATCACCCTGATCAACTTTGTGAAGGATGTTTACTTGGCAAGAAGTTCAAAAAGAGTTTTCCAAAGGAGTCAATCTCAAGAGCTCAGAAGCCACTTGACCTCATTCATACTAATGTATGCGGTCCATTCAAGTCAAGCTCCCTTGGTAAAAGTAACTACTTCCTTCTCTTCATAGATGACCTTTCAAGAAAAACTTGGGTGTATTTTTTGAAGCAGAAATCAGAAGTTTTTTAAGCTTTTAAGAAGTTTAAAGCTGCAGCGGAAAAAGAAAATGGATACCAGATTAAAGCCATGAGATCTGATCGAGGTAGAGAGCTTACTTCCAAAGAGTTCGTAGAGTTTTGTGAAGCAAATGGAATTCGACGACTTTTGACAATTCTAAGATCACCCCAACAAAATGGTGTTGTAGAAAGAAAGAACAGAACCATCCTCGACATGGCAAGAAGTATGCTCAAGAGTAAAAGGCTACCTAAGGAATTTTGGGTTGAAACTTTTACATGTGCAGTCTACTTATCCAATCGATCTCCAACAAGAAGTGTGTGGTGGCAAGACGCCACAAGAAGCTTGGAGTGGAAGAAAGCCTGACATCACCCATCTAAGAGTTTTCGGAAGCATTGCCCATGTACATGTACCAGACGAAAATAGAGCCAAGCTGGATGACAAAAGCGAGAAGTTTATCTTCATTGGCTATGACAATAACTCCAAAGGATACAAGCTTTATAATCCAAACAACGAGAAGATCGTGACCAGTCAAGACGTAGTTTTTGATAAATAAGGAGAATGTGATTTTGGCTCTGGTGTGGATGACTTCAACTTCTTTCCCATTGAAGAAGATGATCATACAAAACAAGTAGATGAAAAACAAGAGCCAGTTATCCACCTATCTCACCAGTATCAACCACATGCGGAGATTCACCGCCATCTTTCTTAATTGAAAGAACCGATGAACGTACAAGGAGTCTTCAAGATCTCTATGAGGTAACTGAGAGACATGATAATTTCACTCTCTTTTGCCTCTTTGCTGATTGTGAGCCAGTCAACTTCTAAGAAGCTGCACTAGATGAACGTACAAGGAGTCTTCAAGATCTCTATGAGGTAACTGAGAGACATGATAATTTCACTCTCTTTTGCCTCTTTGCTGATTGTGAGCCAGTCAACTTCTAAGAAGCTGCACTAGATGAGAAGTAGAGAATTGCAATGGATAAAGAAATTAAAGCCATTGTGAAGAATGATACTTGGGAGCTTATTACTCTTCCTAAAGGTTACAAGGCGATCGGTGTCAAATGGGTGTACAAAACGAAAAGAAATGCAAAGGGAGAAATTGAAAGGCACAAGGCGAGGCTAGTTACAAAAGGTTACAATCAAAAGGCTGGCATAGACTACGAGGAGGTATTTGCTCCTGTAGCTTGACTTGAAACTATTAGACTTATTGTTTCTTTGGCTGCTCAGAACAAATGGAGGATTTTTCAAATGGATGTGAAGTCTGCTTTCTTGAATAGATTTCTTGAAGAAGAAGTTTACATCAAACAACCATTGGGTTATGTGGTGAAAGGACATGAAGACAAAGTTTTGAGATTAAAGAAAGCTCTTTATGGGTTAAAGCAAGCACCAAGGGCATGGAATAGTAGAATTGACAAAAATTTTCAAGAGAACAGCTTTACCAAATGCCCATATGAACATGCTCTCTACGTCAGAGAAGAAGATGGAGATATTTTGATTGTGTGCCTGTATGTGGATGATCTCATCTTCACTGGAAGTAATCCAAGCTTATTTAAAGAGTTTAAGAGAGTGTAAGAGTTTGAGATTACTAACATCGGATTGATGGCATTTTACCTCGGCCTTGAAGTCAAGTAAAAGGAAGAAGGCATATTTATCTCCCAAGAAAGCTATGCAAAGAAGATTCTCAATAAGTTCAAAATGAATGATTGCAAGCCTATAAGCACGCCAGTGGAATGCGGAGTTAAGTTATCCAAACATGATGAAGGTGAAGATATAGATCCAACACTCTTTAAAAACTTGGTCGGAAGCCTACGTTATTTGACATGCACAAGACCAGATATCCTTTATGCTGTTGGACTTGTGAGTCGATACATGGAGAATCCAAAGACTACTTATTTTAAAGTTGCAAAAAGAATCCTTCGCTATATTAAAGGTACAATTAATTTCGGCTTGTTATACTCATTTTCTAATGACTACAAGCTTGTTGGATATAGCGATAGTGATTGGGGTGGAGACGTAGATGATCGAAAGAGCATCACAGGATTTGTGTTCTTCATGGGAGATACTGCTTTCACATGGATGTCAAAAAAGCAACCAATTGTCACGCTATCCACCTGTAAAGCTGAGTATATAGCTGCCACATCAAGTGTTTGTCATGCAATTTGGCTTAGAAATTTGCTGAAGGAATTGGGTTTGTCACAAGAAGAGCCAAGCGAGGTTTATGTTGATAACAAATCAGCAATTGCCCTATCCAAGAATCCAGTCTTTCATGATCGAAGCAAACATATAGATACTCGCTATCATTTCATAGGAGAATGTATTATAAGAAAAGAAGTGCAAATCAAGTATGTAAAATCACAAGATCAAGCAGCTGATATCTTCACCAAGCCGCTCAAGCAAGAAGACTTCGTAAGATTCAGAAATTTGCTTAGTGTCACAGGATCAAGTCTAAGGGGGGGTGTTGGATCATAAACTTGATCCAAGATGAATAAATTCAAGCTCAACTCATGGAAGGTTCCATGAGTAGGTAACATTGGTGAGGTTTGAATTATTTGTATTAGGTGTGGTAGGTTTGGTAGGTGAAGATGAATGATTATTAATTTTTTGTAATTTCTTATTTGAATAGTTATGATTAGTTTTGCTTCATGTATAAATACCCCCTCTCCCTCTTTGGTTTATGCATCAAGTGAAGTAACAAAATCTCTAAGGTGTAGAGAGTGGAAAATAAGAGTTGTAATTGGTGAGAAGTGTTGTTGAAGAAATAAAATTGTGTGTTTTTTGAGTGTTTAAGTTGGCAATTCTCCAACAAGAATGACATCCTTATGTGATTCACATCAGCGTACACATTTACTGAGTTCATATGTATGAGTAATTATTAGCTTTAAATAAATGAAGGAAAAGCTTTGATACATTTTCATTTTGCCTTGGTGCTGTTACCCAATTGATGATAGAATGAAGTAATGAGTAATGCTATGCTTATTGAGTTAGGATATCTAGTTTGTGTACCAACTAATGTGTTACTAATAGAAATTCACTATTTGGATATGAATGATAGGATTTAATAATTTAACCATCATTTAAGCCAATCAAATAATGCTAGATCATTTACCACATCAGTTAGTATATAAATTAAGTATTCCAACCAAGTAAACATACCATTATTGATTAAATAGCTATTACCCCTATGATCTGTACCTACAATTAAGTCCTCCCAATCAAATTCCACATTAATTAAAATACTCTAAAACAACAGCTATTTACTTCGCTCTTAGAGCTTAAGCTCATCCTTTTCCTTTTTCTTGGAAAACAAACAAAAGCCTCAACGGCTTACTAAATCAGCAATCTCTAGTATGCTACAAGGATTCATTAATTTGTTAATATTCATGCTATCTGAACCTACCTGTCCATGAGAATTATTGCTTCATTATTGTCCGATAGATCTTTCCTTGATATATGCTGTATATACGGAATTTAAATTCACTACTGATCCGAGTTGAACTATGCGTCGAGCTTTAAATATAAGGATTGGTAATAATTAGGTAAAATATAAGTGTAATATTTAAATCTTAACACTAAATTATAATAAATGCACTCATGGAAAAATATTATAAAAAGATCAATATTACTATTTAGCTAAAGCCTACACAATGCATCCAAAATTGAAATTCTTTAATGTATATGGAAGGTCAAATACTTTTGCAATTTTTAATTTATAATGTTGAAAAAGCTAAAATAGTGGGAAAAGTCGAAATTAATTTTTTTTTCCTTACCTCTTCTAAGATTTAAACTTTAGTTACAAACTAAATAAAATTGCTCAAAAACGACCTAAATTTCTCAGGGCATAAATAAAATGAAGAACTACTCACCATTCAAACAATAAGAAATTTGCCTACAAAAAAAAAAAAAACTAATTTACTAATGAGGACTGAAGTTATTACTTCATTCTTGTTCGATCCAACATCTTCACTGATGCATCTCTTATGATTTTGTTCAGTATATATCTTCAAATAAAGATCCGAAAGAATTACAAAATCTTACTGTGGTCAGATAACATTTTTGTATTTGATCATGCACGTGGAGCAGTTGAAAAAGCTTAAACCAGTAGCCTTCGTCAACAAGGATACAATCCTCACACAATCTAATTCATGTACAACATAGTAATAAAATATTGGTCATCTTTAATTTGTTAAATTAAAGATTCCTTCCGTAATTTAATTGTAAAGTCTCTACACTTCTTTAATGAAAAGAAATTGACTTGACGCAGTGGCAGATGGCGTCAATCCATGCAGTTAAAGCTCTATTTAGAAGAGCGCTTGTGTGAGAAATTAAGAAAAGAAACCACATAGAGCTGTTGAGTTTATTGAGGTGAGAAATTAAAACTCTAAAAGCTAAGAGAGAAATGGAAAATTTCACCAATAGCAGTAGCAATTAGTGAAAAATGAGGACCCAAATCATTAGGTTTATATTAAATACAGGGAGAAGGACAGGGACACTCATATGATTTGTCGAAATGATTAAGAGATTTTTTTAAAAATATTATGTCCAGATAAAATACAATTGAATCACTAAAGTCAATGAATAAAATTTTCCGAAAAGAGGTCTCAGTGATCATTTTAACAAACAAAAAGATTTTCAGACAATTTCACTAAACTATGAGGAGTTGTTGTCCTTCTCCCTTAAATACATTTTGTAAACTTAATCCTTTAATGTATTCTTTGTGATTGTTATGAAGAGAAGAAATAAAGATGGAAAATGTTTCTTGAATTTATTGGACCTAGATTTCTTGTTTCGTTGGTGTATCTTGATTCTGGAAACAGTAAGCCAAACTCCTTTACATCCTTTAAATACAATTAGATAGGTAATTTTGGTATATGTATTTCTTTTGCAAGGGCATATATATATATATAAACACTTATTACACTCTTTCATTTTCAACGTGAGACATTAATGTTATTGAAATCACAAAAATTAAAGAGTTACATCATGCATATTCTCTTTTTTTGATAGAGATCAGAAAGTAGGTTATTTTAGTCATGCATATTTTATTTACTCTTTAGTTAAAGAAAGTAGGTGGGTTATCGATGGGAAATGAGAAAAGCAAGTTATTTGTTAAGAAACAACAAGCTAGCTAGCGACTTCTCACCATGGGAAGCCGATCGAAGTGCTATACATAAGAGAAAAATTGCAACCGAGACTTAAAAACAAATGACTTGTGAAACTACGTACGTGGTGTGTAACACCCTGCACCCCATTTCTTTGTCTTTTTCCCAGCCCTTTATAAAGAGAAAGAAGAGAGAGAAAAGAAAAAGGAAGAGAAGCTTACAGGGAGAGAGAGAGGGAAAAGAGAACCGGGTCGAACCCGACCCGTGGGCGTGACCCGGCCGGATCTCCCGTTTCCGGCCACCGTTTCGGTTGAGCTTGGTACCAATTTGAAGCTTGAGAGACGAGCAACGTATCCATGCCATCCTAGCCATCGGGAAATGGCTGGAAAGTCCTCGATTGACCACGATTTCACCGGTTTCTGGTGATGTCGCCACTTGGGTTTTATTCCCCACCATGCCCTCTGCCATTTCCGACCATCCATTGTCGTCTCTGCCATTTCCGACCATCCATTGCCGTCGGGGATGTCGTTTTACCACCGGTCGGCCACTTGAGCAATCACGGTTTTCGAGTTAGATTTCGGTGCTGTGGCCACGTGTAAAATCAGTGAGTGGATAGTAGTTTTTGAAAATTAATCTTACTTCAAATGAAATAATCATATCATTTCCAACCACGATTTCATCAAACCATGTACGAGAAATCCGTAATAAATCATTTAACATTTAAATCAGATCACTAATCATGAAAAGCATATAAAATGTTGTACCAAATAATCATGGAAATCATATCACAATATCATATAGAATACACAAATCCAAAAATCATCACCAAACAAGTACCCAGGAGAATAATCTTGTCGTATCCGGACCTCAACGGACAGGCAATGATGTATTATCTGGGTACTGTCATGCCCCGGAGCTACACAGGTAGACAGGGAAAAGCTATCTCATATCTCATCATATCCAAACCTCGACAGACGGGCAATGGCGTACTATCTAGGTACCATCATGCCCCGGAGCTACAACGGATAGACGGAGAAATATCATCTCATATCTCATATATCTCATCTGCATCATCATCATCTCATATCTCATATATCTCATCTGTATCTCAACATCTGTAACACTGTATCTGGAGGGGATGGGTACTGTCTAATGCTTGTAAGAAAACAATCTCTTTACACATGTACACAAACATATAATCACATCTGAAATCTCATTTTCTTTTTATTCAACATATCTCAAATCCACTCAATTCTAATATCATGAATTTATTCAAAAATGATAATAAAATCATATCATATCAAAATCCACTTTTCTCGTCTTTAAAATACTATCATGTTTCATTCAAAATCGATACGGAAAACCATTGACCAAATATTTTAATATAATATCAATGCGTGTATAAAATTCATTTTCAAAAAAATTATTAAATCGAAACATCAAATACTTATTTCTCAAAACATGTTGTAATGTATCATAAAATCATCATTAAATCCGAACATTCAAAATACTCATTTTGCAAACATGCTTTACTATCATAATCACCATAAAAATAGGTTTTATATATTCCACTCACTGATTTTCACTGAGTTTTGTATTCACCCTGTTTTTATTATATTTTTCCCCCTCAACAGGAGGTTGCAGGTACACCAGACTGACCCAGCGACTGTAGATATATTTTGAGTCTTGGCCACATAAAGATGTTAAAGATATAGATGATTTTGGTTAGGATACTTTGGTTATCTTGTTCTTTTGGGATTGTATAATTTTGTTATACTATTCTTTTAAGATTCTGGAGATATCTTGAGTAAAACTCAGCATTTTGGTTGAGGATGTTGATCACGGGAGTTTGTTATGTAGTGAATTATTTTGGGAGTGTTATATTTACAAAGGAGACTCCGCCAAATTTTCAGCAGAATCTTTACTAATTAGATTTATTATCGATTCGATTAGAAGAGTTCAGATAAACTCGTACTGGGGGTGCGGGACGGGTCGTTTCATGGTGAGCAACCGAGATTGGAAAAAAAGAATAGAAAAATGGCGAGCCATCTTCAGCTGCAGAACTAAGAGAAACTCTTAAATGAGGAACATGCACAGTAGCAAACAAATATTGAGGAGCCAAATAATGAGGTTAAATTTTAAATACAGTTGTAAATTTAATCTGCAGCAACATGAACTCTGATTTCTTATTGTTTGTTTAGTGAGAAAAGTTAAAACTTTTTGTCCTTAGTTTTAATTAATTAGGATTTTGTAATAAAAAATATAAAAAAATTTATGAGTTTAATGAGTAATATTATGAGTTTGTATATACTCATTCTTTATCTAATGTTTCATTTCAGCGGCGGATTTATTATTATTATTTTTTATTGTCTTAAAACTAATGTTAGTGGAGGAGGTGTCATTACTTCAAATTGGCTTCCGCTTCTTATTGTTAACGGAAACTGACCCTTAGGCAGGAGCACATCACTGATATGATGCATACTATTTATAGCAGAAAAATAGTGTATAAAGAAAAAACTGAAGAAAAGAACCTTTATCTTTTTTAAAATTTTACTAAACAAATGAGAAAACACAGTCATGTAATTTGTTATTTTCTCAGCTGCATGGGGTCATTTTCATAGGATTGTCATTTGCATTATTAATTCAGTCTATGGCGGCCAATCCTGATGTTAGCACAACTAAGAAAAAATTATAAATTTTGTATCCATAAATATATTTTTTTGAACATGAGATAGTGCCTGTACAATTTAGTTTAGTTTAATTAATTATTTCAACTAACATATAATATACATTTTTTTTTGGTATAGGATGCATTTTCAGACAAACACTTATCGGAGATTCGCTGGGCCGAATACCTGAAATCCATTAATTTTTGCCTATGGATTTTCACCAAATTTGCAGTGGTCGCTGCGGATATACCGGAAGGCGCATATAATATTTCTTAATTTATTAAAATTTACTTTCATTTCGATTGACCTTCACTAACTTAACAAAACTTGTATCATCTTTTGGTTCAGTGATTGGGACGGCATTTGCCCTTAATATACTATTTCATATTACGATATGAAATGGAGTAGTCGTCACTGTGTGTAGTGCTATACTGATTCTTGCACTGCAGAGACATGGGGTTACTTCTATTACACTATGTATAATTTTACCAGTTGGCATCATAACCGTTTTATAACTATCAGTTTCATTTAAATAATTATTTTTGTTAAGGAAGCTAATAACGTGTATAAACAATTTGCTCAAGATTAGCACGTGTGAGAATTTAGTGAGCTGAAGTTAGTTAAGTGTGCAATGCCAGCTTAGCAAGATTAGTTAAAGTCTACTGAGATTTTATTCCGTTTGTTTTTTTTTTCTGTTATCAATGTATAAAGGTGTGCTTTTATTTTTATTTTTGATGTAGTTGAAAAAGAAGAAATAAATATTTAGAATCTTCTCTAAAAGTTTCTCAGTAAACAGAGTAAATTTTCTTGGTAACCAAACAGTACAGATCAGTGAAAGTTTATGTTTTCAAATATGGTATCAGAGCCAAACAGAACCAGCTCGAGTAACCAACAAACAATGATGAGAAATCTAACAATCAACAACACAAATCAACATACTCAAATAAATTTTTCTTGTACGAATCCAATTAAACTAGATCGATCAAACTACTTGCTCTGGCGTTCACAGGTTCTGGCTTCAATTAGAGGTAATCGACTGGAAGACTTCATTACTAGAATCAAATCAGTACCTGAAGAAAATCTTCTGTTACCTAGAGTTGATGGATCTACACAACAAATTGAGAATCCTGAGTACCAGATCTGGATATCACAAGATTAGACTCTTCTTGGTTGGCTACTGTCAACATTAAGTGAAGGTATTCTTAGTCTTGTTATTAACTGCGAAAGTTCATTTGGTATATGGAAAACTTTAGAAAAGAAGTTTGGAGTTCAATCTGAAGCTAGAGTTCTTTAGTTCAGATATGAATTGAATACTCTTAAAAAGGAATCTCATAGTATTGAAGATTATTATGTTAAAATGAAAGCAATAGCTGATAAGCTTGCTAGTGCTGGTAGCTCAATAACAGAAAAGGATCTAATGCTAACTATACTCAATGGATTAGGATCAGAATATCGTGATATTGCTACTTTCATAACTGGTTCACGTATGGAATTTGATGATGCTTATGCACTATTGCTCACTCATGAAACTAGGTTGGAACAAGATCAGGATGATAAGAGTATGTTTAATGCTAACTATACATATACTAATGCATTTTATCTTAAGGTTTATTATACATAACCTAGAGGAAACATTAGGAGAGGAGGTTATTATGGTGGTATGAATGTTTTCTCTGGTAGAGGGAATATGAATTTTTCTCCAAGAATGTTCAATGGAGATTTTTAGAAGTGGTTTTGGTAGAGGATATTTTGTTGGCAATTACTTTAATGGCAATAATTCTTTAGCACCAAAGAATCCACCCTCTGCTATCAAGAATGGATCAAAGGGAACTTTCAATAACAATCCAGGAGACTCAGTATGTCAGATTTGTCTCAAACCTGGTCACACTGCTGATATTTATTGGCATAGATTTGTTGAAGATTATGTGCCAATACAAAGAGGTTTTGGCAGAGGAAAAGCACCCAGAGCAGCATATTTGTCAAATTTTGATGGTTCTGTTTCAAATCCAAATTTTGAAGATTATAAGAACTTCAACTATATATCTTCAGCTTACAATCCTATGTCTGGTAGTAGCTATTATTCTGGTTTTGATGCCTGTAATCCTGGAGCAGCATTTATGGCTAATTTTGAAGGAGTTACTGATGATGGATGGTACTTGGATAGTGGGGCAACTCATCATCTGACCAACAACATGGAAAATTTGCAGATCAGTGAAGAGTTTAAAGGTACTGATCAGCTCATAATTGGTAATGGTCAAGGTTTGGTTATCACTCATGTTGGATTTGCATTTATATCACAAAGAGCATCAAATTCTTTATCTGCAAATTCAAAAATAGCACTTAAGGATATATTACTTGTCCCTTCAACTACTAAAAATTTACTAAGTTTTTCCAAACTGACATCTGATAACCCTATAACTGTTGAATTTCATGAGAATTTTTGTTTTGTGAAGGACATGAAGGGAGAAGTTCTGCTGCAGGGACTTGTTGAAAAGGGTCTATACAAGCTGCTGTTAAATTCTAATTCTTCTCCATTCTCTGTATCTCATCTTTGTCATACTCAACTAAATAAGCCTGTCTCAATGTTGTCCAGCTTTCAAAGCTTTGATAGTTCTTCTAAAGCTTGTTATCATTCTGTTTTGAATAAATACAAAACCAAATCTGATGTAATGACATTGTTACATAGAAAATTTGGTCATCTAAGTTCAATGATTCTGATGCATTTAGTTAAGTCTTACAAACAATTAAAGGTCTCTCAAAAAGATATTGTGTCTTGTACAAATTCTTTGTGTGAGGCATGTCAGTTAGGCAAAGTTCACAGGCAAAGTTTTTCAGGAACTGAAACAAAAACAAAAGGAGTATTAGAACTGATTCATACTGATATATGGGGACCTTTACCAACTATATCTAGAAATGGATACAAGTATTACATCAGTTTTGTGGATGATTACACTAGATACATCTGGATCTATCCACTTAAGCTTAAATCACAAGTATTTGAAGTTTTCAAACTGTTCAAAGGACAAGTTGAAAATCAGTTTAATACCAAAATTAAGGAATTGCAATCTGATATGGGGGGAGAGTTTAGAGTTTTCAGTGATTTTCTAAGTCAAAATGGGATCTATTTTAGACATTTATGTCCATATACTCATCATCAGAATGGTCTTGTTGAGAGGAAACACAAACATATAATTGAATTAGGATTAACACTCTTAGCCCAAGCAAATCTTCCTTTTCAGTTTTGGTGGGAGGCTGTTCACACAGCAGCATATTATATTAATAGGTTACCAACACCTGTTCTTAAGCTTTTATCTCCTTATAAAAAGCTCTTTAAGCACAAACCAGATTGTTCATTTCTTAAATGCTTTGGTTGCTTGTGTTATCTATATATGAGAGACTTCAATAAACATAAATTTGATTTTCACACCACAAAATGCATCTTTATTGGCTATAGTCCTTCTTACAAGGGCTACAAGTGTCTAACAAGCTCAGGAAAAGTTCATATCCTGGGGCATGTTATCTTTGATGAAAATACATTTCCTTATTTAACAAACAAAGCTTTTCATTCATCTGAAAATATTTTAAATTCTGAAATGTTAGTTTCAAACTTTTCCCAACAACAAATTTATCATCTCTCCACATTATCCTTAATTGACAGTAGCTTGGAAGATCTTCAATCAGCAGATTCAGAAAGCAATGAACTAGTATCTTCTGCTTCTGCACATTCAAATAATCTGCATCAACAAGAGCATTCTCAAACTACAATATCAGAACAATCCTCATCAACTATACCATTATCACCAACACAACAACAAATTGAATCACAACCACAAAATGAACCATAATTATCTACTTCCCAGCACACAAATCAAATTCAAACCATAAACCTTCCTTCACAACCATCCCATTCAATAGTAACTAGATCAAAATCTGGAATCTTCAAACCAAAAGTTTACATAACCACATTAACCAACAAAGAACCTAATACAGTTCAAGAAGCTCTACGTGATCAGAATTGGCATCAAGCTATGAGAGATGAATATGAAGCTTTACTTAGGAATGAAACATGGTCACTGGTACCATTTTCAGATGTATACAAGGTTGTTGACAGTAAATGGGTGTTCAGAATTAAACAAAATGCAGATGGAAGTGTAGCTAAATACAAAGCCAGGTTAGTTGCAAAAGGTTTCCAGCAAACTGAGGGTGTTGATTACTTTCAGACTTTTAGTCCTGTGGTGAAGGCTTGCACAGTAAGAATTATTGTGAGTTTGACTGTGATGAACAAATGGAGAATAAGGCAAGTAGATGTAAACAATGCCTTTTTAAATGGAGAATTGACAGAAGATGTTTACATGTATCAGTCAAAAGGTTTCATTGATGAGAAAAGGCCCAGTTATGTATGCAAATTGAAGAAAGCTTTGTATGGTTTAAAACAAACTCTTAGAGCTTGGTATGACAAGCTGAAAAGCTGTCTGATAAGTAATTGGGGTTTTCAAAATTCTAAAGTTGATACTCCTCTATTCTTTAAAGAGATTCAAGGTTCAATAATATCTGTGCTCATATATGTTGATGATATACTTATAACAGGACCTGACAGTGGAGAATTAGAGAAGTTTATCTTAGAATTCAGTAAGACATTTGCCTTAAAGGATTTGGGAATACTGTCATATTTTCTTGGGATAGAAGTTTCTTATACTGATGGTTGTATGTATCTGTTTCAGAGAAAATATATTAATGATCTCTTGTCTAAAGCTGATATATTAAACTGTAAAGGGTGTGATACTCCTATAGTGATTGGACTGAAACTTCAAAAAGAGGTTAAAGGTTATTTAGGTCAGTATGTTGAGGATGCAACCAGTTACAGAAGTTTGGTTGGAGGCTTGCAATATTTAGTGTTAACCAGACCAGAGATAGCCTTTGCTATGCATAAACTCAGTCAATATGAGACAGCTCCAACACTGCAACACATAATGGCCTGTAAACGAGTTTTAAGATACTTAAAAGAAACCATGGATTATGGTCTAAAGTTCTCAGCTGGTGGAGAAATGAAAATCATAGGTTTTACAGATGCAGGCTGGGCATGTGATATTGATGACAGGAAATCTATAGGTGCATACTGTATCTATTTTGGAGACAATTTGGTGTCATGGTCATCTAAGAAGCAGTCAGTAGTAACAAGGTCCAGTGCAGAAAGTGAATATAGAGCTTTGGCTTCTACAAGTGCATAAATAGCATGGATTCAATCTCTGTTCAGTGAGCTCAATATAAGGTGCATCTTAGTACCTATCATCTGGTGTGACAACATGAGTGCAACAACGATAGCTAAGAATCTAGTCTATCATTCACGAACCAAGCACATTGAACTAGATATGCACTTTGTCAGAGATAAGGTTCTAGCAGAGGAGCTGAAAATTAACTTCATACCAAGTGAAGAACAAATAGCTGATGTCTTAACTAAGCCTCTCACATTCATTCATTTTAACTACTTCAGAAACAAACTCAATGTGCAGCCATGCCCCTTGAGTTTGAAGGGGTCTGTTAAGGAAGCTCATAACGTGTATAAACAATCTGCTCAAGATTAGCACGTGTGAGAATTTAGTGAGTTGAAGTTAGTTAAGTGTGCAATGCCAGCTCAGCGAGATTAGTTAAAGTCTACTGAGATTTTATTCCGTTTGTTTTTCTTTTTTGTTATCAATGTATAAAGGTGTGCTTTTATTTTTCATTTTTGATGTAGTTGAAAAAGAAGAAATAAATATTCAGAATTCTCTCTAAAAGTTTCTCAGTAAACAGAGTAAATTTTCTTGGTAACCAAACAGTACAGATCAGTGAAAGTTTATGTTTTCAAACAATTTTCACATTTAAAACTTCTCTCAGATATGTTTGAGTTTATGCTTTTTATTTTTATTTTAATTTTTATGCTAAGTCATTTTCTTTAACTTTTTTGGTCCATAAATAGTAAACTAGACATTTTCAACTAAAATTTCCTATTTCCAAATTCCATTACATAAATTTTATTTTTTTCGAATGAACCTCGGCTAGCAAGAGCAATTTTATTAAAAATAAAATGTTGTATTAACTTCTTACCATGTGTATAGAAATGGTAGATTCTAGGATTTGAGTCTTAAAAAGACTGCTCCTCACATTTTAATTAGTTGGTCACCTCTACTTCCTCTCTTTTACTCACATCCCCATTAATTTGAATACTTTTTAAATTATTTTGAGCATATTTTATGTTCTACAGAATTAGTTTTATCTCACATAATAATATTTCACCTTTTAAAACTTAAGTATAATCGAAAATGTGTTTAAATTTTCTAATAAATGATTTGGCATGTAAATGGGTAGGTGAGGAAGCTGGAGATCTTAATTATAGTGCTTGTACTGATAATGGCCGGTTGTTTTATTTTGCTGATGGCTCAAGTAAAGCCTACAAAAATTGATGTACTCAAGGGCATGCTTATACTCAAGCTTAATGGCCAAGGGGCCACCATCGATGCCATTGCTCTATTCGGTGCCCTTGTCATGTCGAATGATCTATATATATACCTTCTGACTTAATACTAAGATATATCACACTCTATCTAGATCTAATAGATATAATAGAAACTCATATAAACATTCCAAAAAAGCTTCCTATAAATATTGTAGGACCTAATTTAATTAACAATGTCTGATAGTCTTAAATGTGAATACCTTAACACGCAGGCACAATCTTTTTCTCCAGTTAGCTTTTGTACTCTCTAGAAAGGTGCCCAATTTTGCTCATAGTTTAAATGTAAGTCTAGTCATATTAATTATATAGTTCATTCAATATATTAACCATACAGAATCATTCAATACATTAACCATACAGAATCATTCAATAACTTCTAACATATGATTTGTTAAGTGCATGTCACTTCATTTTTTTTAATTATTCTTCGATTTCTTTCTTTCACAATATATATGTTGTTATTTTCTTATATAGGGTGGACTGGCTCTCTTTGTATTATTATTATTTTTTTATCAATGTAGCAATGGTCTCAGTATCAACTTTCGTCTACTCAACCACAAATTTGTCAAGTAAAAATAAGGAACATTGTAGTGATATAAAACTTATCTCAGCTTCTTTTCCTCCTCCAGTTCCCGATTTTCAATTAATTGGTATGAGGAGGAAAAGAAGCCAAGTTATGTGTTATATCACTACAACATTTCTTGTTTTCACTTGACAAATTTGTGGCTGAGCAGATGGAAGTTGATACTGAGACCATTGCTACATTGATTAAAAAAATGATACAAAGAGGGCCAATCCAGTCTCTATAAGAAAATATCGACATGTATATTGTGAAAGTAAGAAATCAAAGAATAATTAAAAAAATGAAGTGTCATGCACTTAAAAAATCATATATTGAAGCTATTGAATGATTCTGTGTAGTTAATATAGCAAATGATTCTGTATAGTTAATATGACCAGACTTACATTTACACTCTGAGTAGAATTGGGCAATTCTCTGGAGAGCACAATAGTTGAGTGGAGAAAAAGATTGTGCCTGCATGTTAAGATATTCACATTTAAGAACTAAAGAGTTTAGCATTATTTAATGAATAAAGAGTTATAAGTAAAATAGTTCTACTACGGTATAATAAAGAACCTAAAAGGTTACAAATCTAATGGAAATGAAAAAGGAGTTACTAAAAAATGAGAAGTTAAATTTTCTAATTTTAGGAAAATCAATATTTATATTATAATTCATTAAGAATGAATATATATATATATATATATATATATATATATATATATATATATATCTATCTATCTTAAATATGATTTAAGATAGAAATTTAGATGTTCCATAAATAGTTTAAGGAAAAAAATAAATTTCATAAATCCTCAATTAAACATTATGTATAATATCGAGCATGTAAAATGACCATTTTGGACATGTTCAGGTTCATAAACGATTATGGACTTCTAGACCAATTTTGGGTTTAGAATTTTAGGCTTTTATTGGACCTAATATGGATTAGGAGAAGGCATAAGAACATGTCACAAATGAAGCCCACAATTAACTATTTGATTTGATCAAAATGAGATTAATTAATGAAAAATTATCATTTGCATACCCTATATTTGCTTTGTTATCAAAAATACTTCAATACTTTGAGGGTATATCAATCATCCACCCTAAGTTGACAAAATGTATCAGGCGACCACCAAACTGTTAGTTGCCGTTTAAATATGATGACGTCAAAAGGGTAATCTAGTCTTTTCATATGATACAAGTGATAATTTAAGGGTATACAAGTGATAAAAAGAGAATTTAAGGGTATACAAGTGATAATTTTCAAGGATAAAATCATCAAAAGGGTAATCTTATCTTTTCATATGATACAAGTGATAATTTAAGGGTATACAAGTAATAAAAAGATAATTTAAGGGGATACAAGTGATAATTTTCAAGGGTAAAATCGTCAATTCACTGTAATTCCGTTAACTTTTAAACGGCAACTAACGGTTTGGTGGTCGGCTGATACATTTTGTCAACTTAGGGTAGACGATTGATACACCCTCAAAGTGTTGTAATATTTTTGATAATGGAGTAAACTAAGGGTATACGAATGATAATTTTCCTTAATTAATTAAAGACAAAATTAATTAATTTAGCTATTTATTTATTCAAAATAATTGATTGAATAAATTATTGAAGTGATAAAATCACTTTCAATAAATAATAGCTTAGTGGGTGGGTCTAGCACATGATAATATTTGGTGGCTTTATTGAAAAGATAATGGTGGCTTTATTTGGTGGAATGAATCATCATGAACTAGCATTCATGTTTCTTCATTATCTCTCTAATTTCTCAACGAAATTTGGTGATTCCAAATCCTATGAACTCCTAGAACATTTCTAAGTGTGGACTAATTAGAGGCATCAAAATTGGAGTGCTTTAAGGATCTCAAATCGTGCAAAACAAAAGCTGTTCGTGCAGTGGTCTATTTCCTAGACAGTGTTCGTAGCTTGCTGTTTTCAGTCATTTTCTCTTACCTCACGAAGTCGTTTCTAAAACTATAAATAAAAAAACTTCAATCTTTCATTTTGATTTTCGTTTTTGAATGAAGTCGATCCAAGGTTTCTAGAGCTTCCGCCATCCGTTTTAATTTTGCTGCACAAAAGTTGTGTTTTTAAGAACCTCATGGACAAATGTTGTCCTTCATCTGATATATCTTAGCGTTAAGTTAAAAGGTATATGTATACATCATACGACATGACAAGGACATGGAATTGGGCGATGGCATTGATGGTAGTCCCTTGGCCATTGAGCTTGAGTATAAACATGCCCTTGAGTGCATCAAATGTTGTAGGCTTTACTTGAGCCATGTTGAAATTGTAAAGACTGTAAAAGTTGTTTGGAAGCTAAGAAAATGAAAATAAACTTTCTGGAATTTCTTTTATTAACTAACACACTTACAAAGTGAGATTTTACTCTTATTTATAAACTCATATCAGTACTAACTAAATACAATGGCTAACAACAGAACGTGATGCAATGCTTTAACAAACTTGCTGAGCTGGCACAGTTCTTTACTAACTTTGCTGACTTGCTCTCAATTCACACGTACTGAGTGTGTGACTTTCTTATATGCATTATGAGCTTCCTTAACAGCCCCCCTCAAACTCAAAGGGCATTGATGCACATTGAGTTTGGCTCTGAAGTAATTGAAATGGATGAAAGTAAGAGGTTTTGTCAAAATGTCTGCAATCTGTTCTTCACTGGGAATATAGTTGATTTCCAGTTCCTTTACTATCACTTTATCTCGAATGAAGTGCATATCTAACTCAATATGTTTAGTCCTTGAATGATAGACAAGATTCTTGGCTAATTTTGTTGCACTAACATTGTCACATCAGATTGTTGGTAATGTGATACATTCAATCTGAAGTTCTTTGAACAGAGACTGAATCCATGTAATTTCGGCACTAGCAGATGCAAGAGCCCTATATTCACTCTCAGCACTTGATTTTGTAACAACAGATTGCTTCTTAAATGACCAAGATATCAGATTTTGTCCTAAGTAAATACAGTAAACTCTTATTGATTTTCTATCATCAATATCACAGGCCCAATCTGCATCAGTATAGCATGTAAGCTTCATTTCACCTCCAACTGAGAACTTTAATCCATAATCTTCTGTACTCTTCAAATACCTAAGAACTCTCTTACAGGCCATTGCATGTTGCAGTGTAGGAGCTGCTACATACTGACTTAGCTTGTGTACTGCGAATGAAATTTCTGGTCTGGTCAATACTAAATACTGTAAGCCTCCAACTAAGCTTCTATAATCCTTTGGATCTTCAATGTACTGTTCTAAGTAACCAGTAGCCTCCTTTTGAAGCTTTGACCCTGTAACCATGAGAGTATCACATCCTTTGCATTCTATCATATCAGCCTTCTTCAACAAATCTCTGATGTATTTCCTTTGAAACAGATAAACACCATCTTTAGCATAAGAAACTTCAATGCCAAGGAAATATGACAATTCTCCAAGATCTTTTAATGCAAACACTTTACTGAATTCTGAAATAAAATTCTCCAGCTCAGCACTATTAGGTCCAGTAACTAGTATATCATCAACATAGACTAAAATTAATATCATTGAATTCTGTTTTCCCTTAAAGAATAAGGATGTATCAGCTTTAGAATTCTGGAATCCCCATCTTGCTACCAAGCAACTCTTCAACTTATCATATTAGGCTCTAGGAGCTTGTTTCAAGCCATATAATGCCTTCTTCAATTTACACACATGATTAGGTCTCTGCAAATCAACAAATCCTTTAGGCTGCCTCATATAAACATCTTCAGTCAACATGATTAGGTCTCTGCAAATCAACAAATCCTTTAGGCTGCCTCATATAAACATCTTCAGTCAACTCTCCATTTAGGAAAACATTATTCACATCCACTTGTCTGATTATCTACTTGTGCATGACAGCAAAGCTTAACATAATTATTACCGTAGATGATTTTACAACAAGACTGAAAGTTTCAAAATAATCAATCCCTTTAGTTTGTTGAAAACCTTTTGCAACTACTCTAGCTTTATATTTTGCTATGCTTCCATCAGTGTTTTGTTAGACTCTAAACACCCATTTATTATCAACAACATTGTAATCTGGTGAAAATGGTACTAGAGTCCATGTTTTATTTCTGATTAAGGCTTCATACCCATATCTCATAGCTTGATGCCAATTCTGATCATTAAGAGCTTCTTGGACTGTATTAAGTTCTGTATTGGTCAAAGTGGCTGTATATAATTTCAGCTTGAAGATTCCAGATTTTGATCTAGTAACCATTTTGTGACAAGGTTGTGAAATGATGGTTTTGTTTGAATTAATTTCTGGATTTTGATGTTGTTGAGGTGCTAGTTGTGGCTCAAGTGACATGTGAGGGAGTGCAGGTAGTTAAGAAGATGTATAGGAATATGAAGTTTCTGATGGTATGTGATTTGATTGTTCTTGTTGTTGCAGAGTATTTTTCTGTGTAGAGAATGAAGGTACTTGTTTTGATCTTGCTGAACTTGTTGAGAAAGTATCTTCAAAGCTGTTATTGGGTAAGGATAAGGTTGAAAGATGATAAATTTGCTGTTGAGAGAAGTTTGATACTAGAGTTTCATATTCTGTGATATTTTCATATGAAGATAGATCATTGTTTAAAGAATATGGAAATGTGTTTTCATCAAAAGTGACATGTCTGAGAATGTGAACTTGACTTGAGCTTGTTAGGTACTTGTACCCTTTGTGAGAAGGACTGTATCCAATAAAGATGTACTTACTTGTGTGAAAGTCAAACTTGTGTTTGTTAAAGTCTCTCAAATAAGGATAGCAAAGACAACCGAAACATTTAAGAAAATTATAGTCTGGTTTATGCTTGAACAACTTCTCATAGAGAGAAATAAGTTTGGGAATGGGTGTTGGAAGTCTATTTATGTGATAGACTGCTGTATGCACAGCATCCCATCAAAATTTAAAAGGAAGATTAGCTTGGGCTAACAATGTCAGTCCTAGTTCTATTATATGCCTATGCTTCCTTTCTACTAAGCCATTTTGATGATGAGTATATGGGCATGAGTGTCTGAAAATAATCCCATTTTGATTCAAGAAATCAGTAAAAGCTCTATACTCTCCCCCCCCAGTCAGATTGCAGTATTTTGATTGATGTGTTAAATTGATTTTCCACCTGGAGTTTGAACAGTTTAAATACTTCTATGGCCTGAGATTTGAGTTTAAGAGGATAAATCCAGGTGTATCTACTAAATTCATCAACACAACTGATATAATACTTATAACCATTTCTGGACATAGTAGGTGAAGGCCCCCAAATATCAGTATGAATCAATTCCAACACTCCAGTGGTTTTAGTTTCAGTTGTAGAGAAATTTTGTTTGTGAACTTTCCCTAACTGACAAGTTTCCCATATAGAATATATCGAAGATAAGGAAGTTTGAGAGACTTTAAGCTGTTTACAATTCTTAAGTAAGTGCATCAATATTGCTGGATTTGGATGACTAAATCGTCTATGCAAAAGAATTATTTCATTAGGTTTCTGATTACAAGCAACAGAAGCAGAGTGATAACAATTTTTGGTTACATCATTATTGTTTTGACAGCAAGATGATATTTTTGCATAGGACAACATAGAAATTGGCTTATTCAATTGAAACTGTGACATATGAAATGTAGGTGATGAGATTGTAGAAAATGGAGGGTTGAATTGCAGCTTGTAAAGACCTTTCTCAGCAAAGCCCTGCAGAAGAACTTGCCCCTTCAAATCCTTAACAAAACAAATGTTTCCACAGAATTCAACAGAAATGGGGTTATCAGAAGTAAGCTTAGAAATGCTTAATACATTTTTATTTATTGATGGAACAAGTAGAATTTCTTTCAGTGTTATGGTAGTGTGTGCAGTTGAGTGGCTTGAAGCTCTAAATGTAAGAAAAACATGACCAATATGAGAAATAGATAAACCTTTACCATCTCCAATGATAAGCTGATCAATACCTTTGTATTTTTCTCTGAGCTGCAATTTTCCATGTTGTTTGTTAAGTGGTGAGTGGCTCCACTATCTAAATACCATCCATCATCAGCAGCTCCTTCCAAGTTAGCCATATAAGCTGCTCCAGAGATAGAAGCATCACTTCCAGAGAAATAATGAGTTCCAGAGGCAGGATGAAAACTTTGTTGAGAGTAGTTGCAATTAAAATTTTCATAATCATCAGTACTTTGATATGGAGAAGCAAAGCTATGATATTTTTTGTAGTTTTTCGGGAGAGTTGATCAGCAAACAGAAGACTCGGGTTTATCTCTCAAAGAATGTTATTGGAGAAAAGGCAAGGAAAATCAGTGATTCATTGGGATTTGCTACTATAGATAATCTTGGCAAATATCTTGGAATGCCTTTACTTCATAACAGAGTGACCAAAGCCACTTATCAAGAAATTGTGGATAATGTTGATAAAAAACTTTCTGGATGGAACGCAATGCACATCTCCCTTGCTGGGAAAATTACTCTAGCTCAATCGGTAATTCAGGCGATCCCCATTTTTGCCATGCAATCAACAAGGATACCTCATGGAATTTTGGATAAAATTGATCGGATTTCTCGAAGTTTCATTTGGGGGAGCAAGAATGGAAGCCGCAAACTCAGCTTGATTAATTGGAAAACAGTTTGTACTCCAAAAGCTGAAGGTGGTCTTGGTTTTAAAAATCTTACAAATATGAATGATGCTCTCCTGATGAAAATCGGATGGAATGTGCTAACCTCTCCCCACGGTCCTTGGATTCGGGTTTTGAGATCAAAATATGGGCTTGATTAAGATTTTATTCCCTTTAAGCTCGAGAATAAACGCAGCTCTTATCTCTGGAAAGGCATAAGCAGAATATGGGAGTATGTGTTGCAGGGCACGAGGTGGTCGATTGGAAAAGAGGATAAGGTAAAATTTTGGCATCAATGTTGGGTTTCAGAAGAGCTTTTCATTGCTAATCATACTATAATTCAATCTATATATATATATAAAGTTGGGGCTTCAAGAGGTGATGTGGCATCACCATTTCTCATCTTTGTATATTTTCTATTATCTAATAAATAGATAAATTTATTTCAAATTTGGCTTTTTATCTTCTCATAATTAATTTGATTGTTATTACAATATAACAATTATGTAAAGGTTTTAATAAGACATATTCTTTGTAATGAATATCTAAGGGAGAGTGTTATAAATTTATTAAAATAAATGTGGATGTTCATAACATATATCTCTTAGTCTACTCACTATCTCCCATTAGCAACCTTTAACTTCTCTATAACTCCCACTATCTCACAAGGAATTATAATCCATAATTTTTCATTAATTTCATGGAGTGATTATGTAACTATAAAAGGAGAGTTCATCTTTTTATTTTGTACACATACAATTGGAATGAATAAAATTACTCTATAGTATGTTCCCTCATTTTATATTATGTGATGTGGCATTACCATTTCTCATCTTTGTATATTTTCTATTATCTAATAAATAGATAAATTTTCTTTCAAATTTGGCTTTTCATCTTCCAATAATTAATTTGATTATTATTACACAATAACAATTATGTAAAGGTTTTAATGAGGCATATTCTTTGTAATGAACATCCAAGGGGGAGTGTTATAAATTTATTAAAATAAATGTGGATGTTCATAACATATATCTTTTAGTCTTCTGACTATCTCTCATTAGCAATCTTTAACTTCCCTATAACTCCCACTATCTCACAAGAAATTATGATCCATAATTTTTCATTAATTTCATTGAGTGATTATATAATTATAAAAGGAGAGCTCATCTTTTTGTTTTGTACACACACAATTGGAATGAATAAAATCACTCTATAATATATTCTCTCATTTTATATTATTATTATAATAATATATTCTCTTATTTATTGATGAAATGATTGTGTACACTTAACTATACATATTAATAAATATATTTAAAGTTAACAAACAAATAATTAATTTTCATAAATAACATTAATTTTATAAGGCTGCCTCATCTTAAAAAAAATCAATTTATATTTTTTATTAGTTTCATCAAGGGTAAAGTAGAAAAAAAAGATAATACTAAATTATTTTTTCAAAACCGCGTGAAGCGCGGTTCTATTTCCTAGTTACTGGATGAATTTAAGAATAAATGTGTGGCGGATTTTGTGGATAATGAGGGAAATTGGAATTGGAGCATGTTTGGTCATTTTCTTCTCAATCAGATACTTCTCTAGATTACAACAATAAACCACCATAGAATGACAGCAGCGAGGACCATCCTTTTTGGGCTCACTCAAAGTCAGGCAAGTTCACATCTAAGTCACCAATGGGCCTTTGGTCCAGTGGGAGAGTCCTTGTACTTACAATGTTGAGAGCAAGGATTCGAGCCTTCATAAAAGCATTTATGAGGTTAATTTCAATCCTCCCTCAATTATCATATAATTGAGTAGAGACACAGTCCCCTCGAATATTTGAGAGGGTTGAAGAATCTGGGCCGCCCTTCAGGGGAGGACATGCCACGACGAAGGTCCCAGTTGTATAATCAGTTTGTAAATATTAATTGTAATACTTGATATAATATCATTTATAACAGTATTTCAAAAAAAAAAAGTTCACATCTAAGTCAGTTCACATCTAAGTCAGCTTATCTCTCTCTTAAAAATACAATCTCCAATAATAATGCCCATATATGGAAATTGATTTGGCATTGGAAAGGACCCCAGAGGATTCGTATTTTCTTGTGGTTGGTAATGCATGGAAGAATTAAAACAAAAGAGGAGTTATTTAAGAGGCACATCCAAAATTCCATGGATTGTGAATGTTGTGGACTGGAAAAAGAAGATGTAATTCATGCTCTTCGTGATTGTGTTGTGGCAAAAAGAGTTTGGAATTATTTCGTTCCAGATATGTTCAAGCAGTCTTTTTTCTCTCTTGGTCTTCGTGACTGGTTATGCTTCAACTTGGGCAAGGTTGGTATCAATAAGGTTGTGGATGAATGGGCCGGCTTGTTTGGCGTTGCTATTTGGAAAATTTGGTTTTGGCGCAACCAATTTATCTTCTAACACAATGCCCCTTGCTGCACTCAAATGGTCACGGAAATTAGATCGTGGGTTCATGACATCCATATTGCAAGAGCAGGCCTCAATTTTGTTCGTACCAGTAAAATTATCAAAGAAATTGGCTGACATGCTCCCCCGGAATCCTTTTTCAAATTGAATACCGATGGTTCTCGATTAAAGAATGGTTTGGCAAGTGCTGGAGGCTTGGTGAGGGACTGCTCTGGCAAGTGGCTGTTCGGATTTGGAATGAACATTGGTCTTTGTTCGGTGACTTCTGCTGAATTATGGGGTTTGTTCAAGATCTTCATCTTGCGTGGGATCGGGGTATCCGTTACTTGGTGGCACAGGTGGACAGCCAATGTATCTTTCAAGTTATCTCTTCCACAAGAACGGTGCCTAATGCCCATCTCTCACTTATCAATGCCATCAAGGAGTTGATGAATAGAGATTGGCAAATTACAATAAAGCATATTTATCGAGAAGCTAATTTTGCTGCTGATTTCATGGCCAAGTTTGCAGACTCTTTGCCTCTCGGTTTTCATGTCTTTAATAACCCTCCCGAGGGTATCGGGTATTGGTTATGTAATGATATGTATGGGACTCCTATTCCCCGCTCTGTTTTGTCCTAGTCTTTACTAGGCTCCATTGTATCAAAAAAAAAAAAAAAGAACACAAACTCAAACACATCTGAGACAATTTTTTGAAAGGTGAAAAATGAAAATAAACATTCAAATGAAACTGACAGTTATAAAACAGTTATGATGACAACTGGTAAAATTATAAACTAAAAGATGATACAAGTTTAGTTTACATCTAATATAATATAAGTTACCCCATATTGTTGCAGTGCGAGAATCGTAATACTGCTACACCCAATGATGAGTACTTCACCCCATACTGGAGTATGCAATAGTATATGAAGGGCCGTCCCAATTACTGAAAGATAATACAAGTTTTTTTTTTAAGTTAATGAAGGTTAATTAAAGCAAAAGTAAATTTTAATCAATTAAGAAATATTATACATGCCTTCCGTATATCTGCAGCGACTACTGAAACTTCGGCCAAAGTACATAAGCAAAACATAATCGATCTTGATAAGTGTTTGCCTGAAAATGCATCCCATTAAAAAAAAAAATTGTATGTAAGTTGAAATAATTAATTAAAAGGGAAAGGCCACCCACACCCTTAAGGTTTGGTTAGATGGTCACACAGACTCCTTTCTTAGTATTACACCATTGATTACAACCCAATAATTGACTTTAAATAAACTTCTATAATAAGTATAAATATAAATTAAAATAATCTAACATATAAAATGAGATAAAATTTATAAAATATTTTGAATATTAAAAATTATTTTAACATTATTAATCTGTCATTTTCTTTTAATAATAACAAAATATATTTGACCTATTAATAATATTAAAATAATTATACATAATATTCACAATAGTTTATAAAATTTATATGATTTAATTTACAATATCTTTTTAAATTATGTCTACATTAGTATAAATCTTAAAGTTAATTTTTGGATTTATAGATATTAATATTAATAATACCCATTGGAATAGACTAATAATAAATTAATATTAAATTTTTTTCATTATAAACGTTAGTTTATTAATTATACTTATTGTAATATTTTATTTATATCATATGATGCTTATTTATTATTTTTATTTCATTACCATATGTATATTTATTTAGGTTATTATAATCAAAGGGAATAAGTCATTTATGAAGTTAAGGGGTCGATGTGACCATTTATAAAACTAAGGGTCTACATGACTATTTAAGCAAATTTTAGAGGTGCGGGCAGCCTTAACCTCAGTTAAACTAAATAAAATTATATAGGCACTATCTCATTTTCAAAAAATATACATTTATGGATACATTGTAATTTATAATTTTTTTCTTAGCTGTGCTAACACCCAAATTGGCCGTCAGAGACGGAATTACTAATGCAAAAGAAAATCCTATGAAAATGACCGAGAGCAGCATCTATTCTATAAAATTTAAAAATATAAAGGTTCTTTTCTTCAAATTTTTTCATATATAAAATTTTCGTTATGTATAGTATACCTCATATCGGTGATCTGATCCTGCCTGAGCATTAGTTTTCACTATATAGTTACACAAATAATAATAATAAAAAGAAAATTTGAAGTAATGCCAACCTCACTAACATCATTTTTAAAACAAAGAAAAGAGTTTTAAATTTTATTAAAGAGTTTATTCATAAAATGGGTTTAGTGAGCATTTTGGTAGCTCCACCCTTTTACTTATTAAAAATTAAAAATTTTATTAAAAAATTCTCTTTAAACAAAATTACTCTTAAGGACAAAAAGTTTTAACTTTTCACGACAAAGACGTGATAAATAGCCAGTTCTCTGCACACTGCTCCAATCCCATATTCATGAAATCTATGATCTGACTTCGATGAAATTTCAATTATCTACCCTTAATCCAAAGCTCTTTAATTTTTGGTTTGATTACTAACTGGAGAGCTTACCACTCCCAACCTAGTAATTTGGTCTTTGATTCTTTTAGAAATGTATCGGAAGTTTTTCTTCTTTGTTGTGCGCGGAATGCGGAATCAAGCGCACCGAATAATCATAGAAAAATAAAGGACACAAGATTTACGTGGTTCGGTAATTAAACCTACATCCACGGGAGCAAGAGAAAAATAATTGTATTACTAACAATTATTTGAGTACAAATTTGAGTAAAGAAATCTCACTTTCCCAGAACCCAAATACACCCAGTACTCTCACACACACTCTCCAATTGCTCACACTCTCAGAACTCTTAAAAGCTTAAAACTTAATAAGCTTAACAAATTTTGGGATGATTAACAAATGAAGAATGCTTAGCTATTTATAGGAAAAATGTTGGCACTATTCATCAAGAAAAAAACGCGTCCAAACCGCGTTCAAAACGCGTACAAGCCGTGTGTGTGGCAAAGCCACCACACGGCTTTGACTTTTCAACAAATCTCCACCTCGCGAAAATTTATCCAAATCGAGCCGATTGACAATGATCCTTCAAACTTCATTTCACACGATCCTCAAAAGGATCCACATTGGCCGCATCTCTGGATCGCCACGTACCCAAAATTTGGGATCAAGCCAACCGTAGTTCAAAATTCCCGAAGGAAATAACTTAACACAATCGAAGGATTTGAATTAGTTTCAAGCAGTGTTGAAACTTAACTCAAAACTACCTTCGTCAACATATCTGATGGATTATCTTTGGTATTGATCTTTCTCAACAACACAACACCGCCCTCGATAATCTCTCTCACATAATGATATTTCACATCTATGTGCTTCGTCCGAGCGTGATATGTTTGATTCTTCGCAAGGAATATTGCACTTTGATTATCACAGAAGACCGCAATGTTCTCCTGGATTACTCCCAAATCACCTAACAAGCCTTTCAACCAGATAGCTTCCTTTACAGCTTCAGTTGCTGCCATGTACTCTGCTTCCGTAGTGGACAGAGCAATTGTCGATTGTAGAATCGACCTCCAGCTAATTGGACCTCCACCCAATGTGAATACATAGCCCGTTGTTGATCTTCGCTTGTCAAGGTCTCCGGCGAAATCAGAATCACAGTATCCAACACATTGTTGACCATAATCATTCTTGAACAATAACCCAACATCAACTGTCCGATACAGATATCGGAGAATCCACTTCACCGCAAGCCAGTGATTTTTACCCGGATTGTGCATGTATCTACTAACCATGCTCACTGCTTGAGATATATCAGGCCTCGTACACACCATAGCATACATCAGACTACCCACAGCACTAGCATATGGAACACGAGCCATGTAATCGCGCTCCTCTTGAGATCTAGGACATGAAGAAGAGCTTAATTTGAAATGAGGAGCTAGAGGTGTACATACCGGTTTAGTTTTGTCATCAATACCGAATCTTTCTAGCACTTTCTTCAAATAAGACTTTTGAGTCAACCATACGCTCCCATTCTTCTTGTCTCTATGAATTTCCATCCCAAGTATTCTCTGTGCATCACCCAAGTCTTTCATCTCGAACTCAGAAGCCAGCTGCTTTTTTAATCTTTCAATCTCACCTCTATTCTTCGAAGCTATTAGCATATCGTCGACATAGAGTAATAGATAGATGAAAGCTCCATCTAGTAGTCTTCTAAAGTAAACACAGTGATCGTGTTCACTTCTGGTGAATTTCTGCCCTTGTATAAATTGATCAAATCTTTTGTACCACTGCCTTGGTGATTGCTTCAGTCCGTACAAAGATTTAATCAATCTACACACATGATTCTCCTTTCCAGCAACTTTGAAACCACAAGGCTGAGTCATGTAGATTTCTCCTCCAAATCTCCATGTAAGAATGCGGTCTTAACATCCAATTGAGCCAACTCTAACTCATTTTCTGCAACTAAGGCAAGTAGGATACGAATGGAAGTATGCTTTACAACTGGAGAGAAAACTTCATTATAGTCAATACCTTCCTTCTGAGCAAAACCTTTTGCCACGAGCCTTGCCTTGTATCGAGGAGTTGTTTGATTCGGAGATCCTTGCTTCTTGGTGTAGACCCATTTATTGCCAATAGCCCTTTTCCCCTTTGGTAACTTTACAAGTTCCCAAGTCTGGTTTTGATGGAGAGATTTCATCTCTTCCTCCATGGCTAACTTCCACTGATCACTTTCGCTACTGCGTAATGCTTCACCGAAAGTGTTGGGGATGTCATCATCAATAACTGGAAGTGCATAAGCTACCACCATATCTTTAGTAAGCCATCCGGGTTTCTTTATCTCTTTTTAGCCTCCTTGTTGCTATAGAATCATCATTATCTACATCATTAGTTGTTTCTTCATTTTGTGGGACATCAGAAGAAACAACCTCTTCTTCAACTCTAGGTGTCACCTCTATAGTCGAACCCTTCTCTGATGTAGAACTAACTGGTACATATGGAGTTGCATCAAACTCCACCCCCCCGCAATACCTCTGTGGTCTTGTTCTCCACCTGCTGAGAACTTGAAGCTTTTATCATTGAAACTTCATCAAACGTGACATCTCTGCTACACACAATCTTTTTATCTTCGAGATCCCAAAGCTTGAAGCCTTTTACTCCACCTTTGAATCCCACAAAGATAGCTTTTCTAGCACGAGGATCCAGTTTACCATCTTTGACATGATAATAAATTTGGACACCCGAATATACGAAGAGAATCATAGTCTTGTGCATGCTTTCGGACCACATTTCCATAGGAGTTTTACCTCCATTGCAGCAGAAGGCAACCTAGGTTTATCAAGTGACTTGCGTAACTCACACCAGCACCCAAAATTTTTTATCTAAACCAAAGACATTAGATAACATACATCGTACCTTCTCCGAGAAAGTACGATTCATACGCCACCACGCGCGTTACATTTGCGGAGTATGTCTCACCGTGAAATGTCTTTTTATGCCCTCACTGGCATACTTGCAAGAATGGATCAAGTATATTCACCCCCATTGTCGAACGCAATACTTTGATCTTTTCGCCGGTTTGAGTCTCCACCGAGTTTCTTCCATTTCACGAAAATCTCTAGAACCTCATCCTTTGCTCGCATGGTGTACACCCACACACGTCTAGAGAAATCATCAACAAATGTAACAAAATAATGGCTTCCACCAATTGATGCGGTCTTGGTTGGTCCCCATACATCCTTTGTGAACATATTCAAGGATCTCACGAGTATCGTGATTAGCCGTCTCAAACTTGACCCTTGTTTTCTTGCTCTACTACACAATGCTCACAAAACTTTAATTTACGAGGTTTTGATACCTTTAAGAGTCCGTGCTTCATCGAGTTTGCAAAGACTTCTCTCCAAAGATGTCCCAAACGTACATGCCATAGCTCAGTGGTGTCATTGTGCGCCTCAGCAACACTTGCTTCATTAGTTGTACCTCCCTTCAAATAGTACAAATTGTGACGCCGAACCCCTTGCAGAATCACCATAGCCCCATGTGTAAACTTCATTGTGCCATCTTCAATGGTAACCTTGTAGCCTTTAGCTTCACAGAGCACCCCGTAAATTAGATTTTTCTTTAAAGCTGGAACATATCTAACCTCTTTCAATTCTCTAATCATTCCATCAAACATTTTGAGCCGAATTGTTCCTACCCCCATTGTGCGACAAGGTTGATCATTCCCATCACAACCGCACCAGGTTTCCAAATTACGAAAATCAGTAAACCATTCTTAATAGGACACAAATGGTAGGTTGCTCCAGTATCAAGTATCCACTCGCTCGCACTAGCCACGTATGCTGTAGGAGTAATACTTAGTGAATAATCAGAGTCTTCATCTTTACGTGCCATGTTTTTTCTCTTTGGTTTCTTCCCATCTCTCTTTTGAGCCTTTGGACAATCTTTCCTCCAATGACCCTTTTCATGACAAAAGACACACTCATCTCGAGCTATATTTCTGCTTCTCGATTTGGATCGAGAATTCTTTCCACCTCGCTTTTTCTTTTTCTCCATCGCCCAATCTTTGCTCACCAAAGCTTCAGACGATGCCCGTTCAGACTTTTTATCATTAGTCCGAATCTCCAAGTTAGTCAATGCTGTGCAAACATCTTTGAAGATGATCACGCTTTTCCCATATATCAAGGTAGTCACAAAATGGCTATATTCCTCTGGTAATGAGTGTAACAGAATCATAGCCTTGACTTCATCCTTAATATCTTCATCAAGATTCTTCAAATCAGCAAGTAACTTTTCAAATCTTGAGACATGATCGTGCATTGACACCCCAGGCTTCATTCGAAAGCCATATACTTGGCTCATTGCATGAAGGCGATTTTCAGGACTTTTCAGCAAGTACTTCTCCTCCAATGTACGCCACAAAGTCATCGCACATTCCTCATCTTTCACCAAGTATTTCACCTCCTTGGTCAAACAAGATCTAATCTGACCACAAGCTTTCTCGTTCATACGATCCCAAATTTCTTCATCATACAAGTGTCTTTTATTTTTCAAAACAACATCGAGATCGATTTGAATAAGGGCATCCATAACTTCGCGCCTCCACATGCCGAAGTTGATTTTCCCATCAAACTTTTCAACATCGATCTTCTGTCCTCCTATAACTTGGTCTTTGAATAGCGATTTGACAAATCTCGCCTCCCACCTGAAGTGTCTCCTGAAATAGTCTCAGTAGATCTCCCCCCAATTCTGGAAGTTTCACCTTCTACCATTTTCTCAACGAACTATTTCCACTTGAAAAACAGTCTCTATGATGTTAATTTCGCGTGAATAAATGCACCAGGAAAGTTCCCAGGAGACTGGACGGGAACTCGGTCCCAATTAAAAACCAGAATCCTTAGACTCTTATCGCCTTGTTGACAGAACTTTCCTCGACATGCAAAAATACACACTACTTACAATAGACTGTCTCCCAAGTACAAATGGCCGTCTCCACCGTATTCGTGAACAGTACCGTATATGAACAGTACCGTATACAGGAATAGTACCGTATACGTGAACAGTACCGTATCCCCCAAGTACGAACCGTCGGTGAATAGTACCGTATATGTGAACAGTACCGTATCCCCCCAAGTACGAACCGTCGGCTCTGATACCACTTGTTGTGCGCGGAATGCGGAATCAAGCGCACCGAATAATCATAGAAAAATAAAGGACACAAGATTTACGTGGTTCGGTAATTAAACCTACATCCACGGGAGCAAGAGAAAAATAATTGTATTACTAACAATTATTTGAGTACAAATTTGAGTAAAGAAATCTCACTTTCCCAGAACCCAAATACACCCAGTACTCTCACACACACTCTCCAATTGCTCACACTCTCAGAACTCTTAAAAGCTTAAAACTTAATAAGCTTAACAAATTTTGGGATGATTAACAAATGAAGAATGCTTAGCTATTTATAGGAAAAATGTTGGCACTATTCATCAAGAAAAACGCGTCCAAACCGCGTTCAAAACGCGTACAAGCCGTGTGTGTGGCAAAGCCACCACACGGCTTTGACTTTTCAACATTCTTCTTTTTCCTTTTTTCCTTTTCAAAGTAAAGACATTTGGATCAGATCTAAACTATTGGAAGTTCTTAGTCTTTGATTTACATACAGTGCCACTGACGCTTTTTCCAAACCAAGAACATCATGCAGCAAAACTAAAAAATAATTTGACACATTTTCAATCTCTATATAATATATTGAAACTTGAGTGAACTAACGAACAGTGGTAAAAATAGAAGTCTTGCAAATGCAGAAAGACTTTGTGAATGTCGAGATAAGAAAAGTAGAAAATGAAGATATATGTGTCATTAGGGCTTGAGCGGTGCAATGGGCAGAAGAACGACTTTTTTAATTTTTTTAAGTGAAAGGAATTTAAAGAGAAATTTATATAATGATTTCAAATAGCTTCACCCTTAAATCTGTTAAATAAATCATGTATAGCATAAACACCAAGATTGCTGATGAATATCTAGTGAGTAAAATAAAATAAACTAATGGACTTGCAAGACATAAACTAAAATTACCAATATTTTATTCAAAGGATACAAAATTAAAATAATTTTGTTTACTGTTTCCAGGATCCATTATGCTAATGAGACGAGGAATCCTGGATCCAAAAGTTGTTATAAGTGAATATGAAATAGTACACTCAAAGCAAGGATAAATGGATGAAAAGTACTACTTTTTTATTCACAATGAGGCTGCCTTTTATAGGCATTACATGAACAAACTTAATGAAATAATAGCAGCCATTATTCAGCAAATACTGCAACCACTTTCCAATAATGATAGCCTAAAGACTAGGTAAACACAATCTTACAATTACCAACAAACTTCCTAAAGACTAGGACCACAAAAGCAACTTATTGACACAAGGAAATTCCAACAATCCCTCCCTTAAACTAAATGATACAAACATTCATTTTAAAAATTATGCAGAATCTTCCTCAAATTAAATCCTCCAATTTGCAAACTCCAAGTGACTTCTTCAGCTTCAAAAAACTAGCCAATTTAAGGAGGTAGTAAAGATGTCAGCAACTTGGTCTTCACTCCTGCAATAAAAAGGATCAATGACTTCATTTTTTGTCAATTCTCGCAAGAAATGGTATCTCACATCTATGTGCTTGCATCTTCCATGTAGAACCAGATTCTTTGAAAGTTTAATTGTTGAACTATTATCATAGAAGATTTGTGTTGACTTTGGTTGCTTCATCTAAAGTTCATGAAGAATATTTTTCAGCCAAAGTGCCTAACATGCACAAGAAGCTGCTGCAACAAACTCAGCCTTAGTTATTGACAAAGTAACTATTGGTTGCTTCTTAGATGACCATGAAATAGCTACTAAACCAAACATAAATACATATCCAGATGTGCTTCTTTTGTCATCCAAATCTCCAGCATAATCACTGTCTGTAAAGCCATACAAATCTGATTTTTACCTTTTTTGTAGAACAACCCAAATTCAGCAGTACCACGCAAGTATCGAAGAATTCTCTTTGCAGCTAAAAGATGATCCTCTCTTGGACGATCCATATATCTGATGATGGAGCTAACTGCATGCATTATATCAGGTCGAGTTGCCGTTAAGTACATCAAGCTTCCAACAATCTGTTTGTAAAGGGTACTATCAACTATTCTTCCTGCAGGATCCTTAACAAGCTTCAATCCTTTTTCAATTGGAGTAGTGACAGAGTTGCAGTTTTTCATTTGAAATCTTTCTAAGATCTCTTCCACATATTTCTTTTGACAAATAAAATTTCCAGCATCAGATTGTATGACTTCTAAGCCAAGAAAATAATCCAGCAAACCAAGATCAGTCATATCAAATTCAAGCATCATGGATTCCTTGAATTTCTCAAACATTACTCTGTCATTTCCCGTGTAAATCAAATCATCTACATATAAGCATACCATAAGCATTTTCCTATCATCTCCAATTTTTGTGTACAGAGTATGCTCATATGGGCATTTTCGAAAACCTTCCTTTAAGAAATAAGCATCTATATGACTATACCAAGCTCGGGGTGCTTGTTTTAGTCCATATAGAGTTTTTTTCAATTTATACACTTTATGCTCACTGCCTAATTTCACATATCCAAGAGGTTGTTCGATAAATACCTCTTCTTGTAGCTCCCCATGCAAGAATGCTGACTTCACGTCTAGTTGAAAAACAGGCCATGAATTTTGTGCTGCAAGAGCAATAATCAATCTAATTGTTTTGAGTCTTGCAATGGAAGCAAATACTTCTTTATAATCCACGCCGAACTCTTGCTTGTAGCCTTTGGCGACTAGGCGTGCTTTGTATTTATCAATTTCACCATTTTCCTTCAATTTTATCTTGTAAACTCACTTGACTCCTATTGTCCTCTGCCCCATTGGAAGTTCTGTCAACTCCCAAGTAATTTTTTTTCAATGGATGCAATTTCTTCGTCCATGGCTCTTAGCTATTTTTGTTCTTTGACAGCTTCTTCAAAAGTTGTAGGATCACATTCTGAAAACAAGGTGAAGTGTATGAGTGGATTCTTAAGTGTGTTAAATCCTGTTATCTCATAATCTGACATCCATGTAGGCCTTCTTCTAACACGTTGAGAACGTGAATCTGTAGTTTTAACTTGTTTATCAAGTTCGTTTGCTGCTACTGGAGTTTCTGCTGAGACTCTAATTTGTGGCAGGTCAGGAGCAGAGACTGTTGGAGGCTGAAGTTGTTGTGAATTTTCTTCAATTTCACCATCAAAATCTGCCAGAATTTGCTGCCTAACAGAACTGCATCTCCACATCCATTTCTTCTCTTCATAAAAAATAACATCACGAATAATGACAATTTTCTTGGTGATGGGATCATATAATTTGTAGGCCTTTGAATGATCACTAACACCAAGAAAAATGCACTTTACACCTTTGTCATCTAATTTTCTTCTTTTCTCATCTGGTACGTGGACATATGCTACACATCCAAATACTTGAAAGCGATCTACTGCCGGCTTACATCCACTCCATGCTTCTTCAGGAGTTATATTTTGAATAGCTATTGTGGGGCTTCTGTTCAAAATATAAACACTCCAAAAAACTGCTTCAAGCCAAAAACTTTTGGGAAGACCACTCCTCTGCAGAAGACTTCGTACTATATTAAGAATTGTACGATTTTTCCTCTCGCACACACTATTTTGCTAAGGTGTGTAGGCTGCTATCAATTGTCTTCTAGTTCCATGATTTTCACAGAAGCTTTCAAATTCTTGCGAGTTGAACTCTCCACCACGATCAGTACGCAATATTTTAATTTGGCTGTCAGCTTCTCTTTCAACTAGTGCTTTAAACATTTGAAAGGCTGTGAAAGCTTCCGATTTTTCTTGCAAGAAATAAACCCAAGTTTTTCGACTAAAATCATCAAAAAATGAGATAAAATATCATTTACCTCCATTTGATGTTGGCTTAATTGGCCCACATAAGTCAGAATGCACTAGCTCCAGCACTTTCTTTGCCCTCCAGGATTTTCCTTTTGGAAAATTATCTCGATGTTACTTATTGACAATACATTCTTCGCAAAGTTGCGCAAATTGTGGAAGTCCTACGACCATATTTTCTGCTGCAAGGTCTTCAATCCACCAAAACTAAGATGCCCGTAACGAAAATGCCATAACCATGCTGTATCTTTAAAATTTACAGTAAAACATGAGTGTGCAGTATGGTAAACATACAATGGAAACATTCTGTTTGCTGTCATTTTCACTTGAGCAATTAAGGCCAATTTTTCATCGTGGATTCGGAAAATTCTTTCCTTGATAGAGATCTTATACCCATTTTCTTGTAACTGGCCAACATTGAGAAGGTTAGTTTTTAGTTCAGGAACAAACAGAACATTTGAGATAGAATAAAAACTTCCCTTGGCTTGGATTGCAACCCTTCCTTTCCCCATGACAGAAATTGTGGAGTCATCACTAAATTTTACAATATTTCGAAAAGTCTTATCCAATTCAAAAAAAGCAGATTTATCCCCACACATATGATTGCTGCAACGGGTATCTAAGTACCATAGATTTTGATGACTTTCCTCCTTTGTATGACATGCCATAAGAAGCAAAATTTCTTCTTCTGAATTTTCTGCAAAGTTAGATTTCTCGCCACGATTCTTATTTAAATTAGTACGGCACTTGGAGCGGTAATGACTATACTTCTGACAACGGAAGCATTTAACATTCGATTTGTCTTTAGACTTTGGTTTATGTCCTTTCGAATTCTGACCATCACAATCCTTTCCTTTTCCTTGAGAATCATCAACTTTTTCTTCTGATCTGTTCTGCCTGTGCTTGCCTTTCCAGCCTCCTTTACCCCCTCCGGTTGATTTAGGATTTGCTGCTGCCGATAATGCATGTTCTTCTTTATCCTGCCGGATTACTTTCTGCTCATGGACTAGCAAAGTGCTTTCCAATTCATCAATCGAAAGTGTGTCAATATCCCTTGATTCCTCAATCGCACAAACAATATAGTTAAATTTTACAGTTAAAGATCAAAGAATCTTCTAAATTATGATAACATCCTCGACCTATTCGCCATGAATTCATCTCTTATTTGCGATTTCCATTGTCCTTGCAAAGTATGCTAAGACCGATTCTCCCATCTTCATTCGTAGAGATTCAAATTCAGCTCGAAGTGTCTAAAGATGTACCCGCTTCATCCTTGCTGTCCCTTGGTACTTCTTTTTCAAGGAATAACAAATTTATTTAGAGCAGTCTTTATTAAGAATTGTTTCCAAGCCCTTTAAGCTCTATTCTTTGAGCATCCGGCAAAACAACACTGGCAGGTGGTTCAGTTATTCCAGTTGAAACAACCTGCCAATACTCTTTGGACCTTAAGAAATTCTCCACCAACATGCTCCAATAGTCATAGTGACCATCAAAGCGGGGAATTGCAGGTTGAACAAAATTCTCTGAAGCCATGAATTTCTGCTGCTGCAACACGAGTGAAAAAAAAGAGCCAAGTAAGCTGCTCTTACTAACTTTGTCAATCCCACTGTTATAAGTGAATATGAAATAGTACACTCAAAGCAAGGATAAATGGATGAAATATACTACTTTTTTATTCACAATGAGGTTTCCCTTTATAGGCATTACATGACCAAACTTAACGAAATAATAGCAGCCATTATTCAACAAATACTGCAGCCACTTTCCAGTAACGATAGCTAAAGAGTAGGTAAACACAATCTTACAAATAACATTACTAACAAACTTCGTAAAGACTAGGACCACAAAAGCAACTTATTGACACAAGGAAATTCTAACAAAAATAAAAGCAACTTTGTCCATTTTGGTTTCTGATCATCAAAAGAATAAACAAACAATAAGACATCAAAGTTCATGTCACTGCTGATTAAAATTTAAGAATATTTAGAATTGAACATCATCATTAGTTTGGCTCCTCATTATTTAAACTAAATCATAATCCTAATTTAAGTAAATAGGAAAAAATATAAATGAAATCAGGATTATAATTGGCTTAAATGCCTTACATCAATTAAATGGAAACTAGACGATTAAAAAAGAAATAATTGATTTATTTCTCTAATAGGCTCCTCAAGAAACGGGAAAGTATCTGAAAAAGGAAAATAATATATTTTCCCGCCATAATGTGCAAGCCAACTCTCTATTTTATAGAAGTGATTATTTGGAAACTTCAAGGGCCTGAATCATGCATTTATCATGTATGATTCCTTCAACGGGCCTTCATGAATTTGATTGAGCACAAGTTACTTGAATTAATCCATTAAGCGCTTCTTTGAATTTCTTTACTCGTGCTTTTGTAACGGGTCCGACGGGAACTTAAATAAGATCTGAATATACCTCATCCCATGTGCTTGTGATGATTTTATCCTTAATCTCATCAAACTTGGTATTAGTACCCACTAGGAATTCTAATATGTTTTGCTGAGTTTAAGGCAAACCTCTTAACTAAGTTCGAAGCATACATAATTTGATTAACAAAAATTTCATTTTCTATTTTTTCACTTGAAAACCTAAAAAGTAAGTCAATTCATACACTATATTGATCTCAAACTCCTTTTTCATTTGACTTATAAATTCTTGCACATGATCAAAAGAAGTAAAGCCAAACATTTTGTCATCAACATAAATTTAAACAATTAAAATTCATGGATTAAGTTGCTTAACCAATAGTGTTCTATCTACTACTTCTTACTTACAACCATTTTCAAACAAGAATTTAGACAAGCTCAAAAAGCTTGCTTTAAATCATACAAAGCCTTTATAAATTTAAAAACATCTTTTGGGAAATAGGGTCTTCGAAACCACTCGGTTGTTCCACATAGGTTTCTTCATTTGAGATGCCATTTAAAAAGGCACCCTTGACATCCATTTGAAATAACTTAATGCCTATCATACAAGCACAAATGAATGGACTCTAGTATAACAACTGGTGCAAAGGTTTCATTAAAATCAACACCTTCGATTTATATGTATCCTTGTGCAACCAACTTGTCTTTATTTCTCACCACTTTACCAAATTTATGAGTTTTATTTTTAAAAATCTATTTGGTTCCTACAACATTGATGTGACTGGGTCTAAGTACTAGCATCCATACATTATTTTGTTCAAATTTAAATATTTCTTCTTGTATAGCTTTAACCCAAAATTAATCAAGTAAGGCTTCCTTGGCATTCTTAAGTTCAATCAATGTTTGCATACCTTTTTCTTGTGACCATTTGTTCATTAAGATTACCTAAACTAAGATGAGACGAGTGATTTTTATTAACTCTTAATGATAGTTTGTTTATGATTAGGTCATGTAAGTCAATGATTCCTCAAAAATTGAAAATTCATCCATAAATACTTCAAGTGTTTGCTCAACCATATTTGAAAAATAGACATCATATGCCTCTAAAAAGTTGCTGGAGTATTGAACATGCCAAATGGCTTTCTTCCAAAGGCAAAGGTTTTATAAGGACAAGTAAATGTCATCTTCTCCTACTTTTGTAGAGCTGTACCAATCTAGTTGTAGCCTGAGTATCCATTTAAGAAATAGTAATACTCTTTTCCAGCAAGTTTGTCCAGTATTTGATCTATGAAAGGCAATGAAAAGTAATCCTTCCTTGCGGCATTATTTAGCTTTCTATGGTCAATACAGACTCTCCACACAGTTACTGTTCTTGTGGGAATAAGCTCATTCTTTTCATTTGCTACAACTGTTACTCCACCTTTCTTCGGAACACATTCTATTGGGCCCACCCATGAGTTGTCTAATATTGGGTAAATGATTCCAACATCAAGCCATTTGATCTCTTTCTTTACAACTTCCTTTATGATGGGATTTAATCTTCTTTGTTGTTCTATAGAGTTGCTGTAGCAATCCTCCAGCAGAATTTTATGCATGCATATTATTGGATGATTTTTATTGTTATAGGTGTCAATGTGCAAGTGTACACAACAAGAAATATACTTATGAGTATTCAAATCGTCTCCACAGGGATTAATACTATAGGATTTGCGCAACAATTTTAATAGTGTAATTTTAAGCTAAAATAAAATAATCAACTAAACTAATAAACTAATGAAATTAAAAATGCAATAAACAAAATACAATAAAGAAAAATCTAAGTCAAACAAAAACACAAACTCAATGGAAAAGGACTAGTTCAATTGATTAAATTCACTTAATGGTATTGACTATTTTCCTAATTAAGATTATATTGCTACAACATTTACTACAGCATTGGGCAAAATCCCTCATATATCCTCAGCTGTCGCCTGTTGTATATCTTATATCTAAATGCAATCTAATAGTAGCTAGTTGCTACGCTAATATTAAATATAGCATTACGTGTTTTAGGTTCGTATTGCCTTACAAGGTGAATCTCAATATTTAGTTCTTTACTAATATTAGATTAAGCATGGCCTTATTCAAATCGAGATTAACTCAACTTAGGAAGATCAATCTAAAACCACTAAGTCAAACCTTTTTTATGTTCCGTTTTAGCGAGTATCCATTAAATAAGTGGTCAATTGAAATAGAGAATTGCAATAAATAAAATCAAGACAAAATGCTACAATAAATTTTGCGCAACACACATATATAAGTCTCCTTTTATATCTTAGAATGAAGGTAACCAAAAGTGTGCGGCCACATGTCTTCTATTTTTCGAAACCTTGAATAGCAATCTTTTAGTTAACATGCACGTAATCTTGTCTGCAGTTGCTACAAGATTGCTACAACAATGGCTACAACATCTTTTCTGTTCAAGACTTGTTTTATTTCCTCTGCATGCAAGTTCTGTTGTCATTTCTGCAAGTTTGTTGGTGCAGCTTTCCATTCATAAAACTTGAATTTTTTGGTCCCCTATAATATGCACATAATCAAAGCACAAAATAATCTAAAATAAAATTAATTTATTAAAATTAAATTTAAACAACAGCCTATGCAAAATATAATTAAAAATTAAATAAAAATACATCATTTACTCTCTATATAATATTGGTTTAAGTCTAAAAATGTCATGATAACTCTTATTTCATAGAGTTATCACATATGGAGGGACTGATTCCTTTGATATCAACAGTGGTCCATCCAATGGTCTTTTTGTATTTCTAAAATGCAGTAACCAATCTCTTCTCTTATTCTGCATTCAAAGAAGACCAAATGATTACAAGAAGTGAGTCATGGTCACCAAGATAAACATATTTCGAGTGTGAAGGTAATGTTTTAATTCTAAAATAGGAGATGACTTAATAGAAGGAATAAACTTCCTTATTCGAAATGTTAAGAAATTCAATTTGCTTGTTAGCTCTAAAGGTTTGCTTTCTCCTAAGAAAGCTATGTCAGTTGTTTCAAGGCCTTGGTGTTCATCTTAAAGTTCTTCAAATATTGCAGCCTTGATTTTTGCTTCATTACAGCAGCTGTTTAATCTTTCTGCTATAGCACTAGCAAAATTAAAATCTTTAACCTCATCAGATCTCTTCATGGTAACTAGCACATTGAATGTAACTTGTCGATCATTAACTCTTATGGTCAGTTCTCCTTTTTGCGCATTAATTAAAGTCTTACCAGTGGCTAAAAAGGAACTATCCAAAATGATAGGCACTTCTTTATATGCTCCAAAATCCAGTACTATAAAGCCAACATGAAAAATAAACTTGTCCATTTTCTCTAGTATATTTTTTACCCTAGTTATTTCAACATGGATAAGGGCATGAGATTGATGCTGGCTCCCAAATCACAAAATGCCTTGCCATTATATTTATTTCCTGTAGAGTATGATATTATTAAGCTTCCTAGATCCTTTAACTTTAGAAGTATCTTGTTATGAAGCATATGGGTGCACTCTTGTCTTAGGCAACTGTTTAAAATTCTTCCAACCTTCTTTTCTTTATCAGAATATCTTTTAAAAACTTCGGATAGTTTGGCAGTTGCTAAAGAGCTTCCACAAAAGGGATGTGGATGTGCAACTACTTTAGCACTTCAAAGAATTTGTTGAACTACTTGTCTTGTTTTTGTTTCTGAAATCTTTTAGGAAAGAGTGGTAGATGCCTGAACTATTGAGTTATAGTAGGTTGTGCAGACTGCTTCTCTTTTGCCATGTTCTGAGTTGGTACTGCAACATATTCATCCACAGGTGTTGGATCATCATTTTCTGTAAATGTTATAGCTTTGCTGTTCTGATCAGTGTGTTGTCCAATGACGGGTTGTGGCTCATCTTCAACTTGAGTTTCTTCTTGGATTGAAATGTGCTCAACTATTCTTTTTGGTATACTAACTTAGATGTGAACATCCTTTCCAGATCTTAAGTTGATTATTTTGTAGTACTTTTCCTTTCTTTTCTTGGATCTTTTGTGTGGCTGAGTAAACTGTGTTAAAGTCTATTGATTAATACTGCAGTAAATTGTCCCATATGATTTTCTAGATTTCTTAAAGATACAACTTGACTCTGGGAAACTATTTCATTCTTCACAATATACTCCTGAAGTAGAGTTTCAAAAGAGTTCAACTAATCATTGTTAGTGCTTCTTTGCCCTTGATTTTGTTGATAAAATTCAGGTTGTTGAACTGATCTATTCTGTCTACTAGGTGCTGCAGCATGTTATTCTGATTTTGATAATTCCAAGAAAAGTTTGGCACTGCCTCTATCTAGGATTGTAAGTATTTGAATAAAGGTTGTTCTAGTTTTTTCTGCTGTAGTTGCCCACATAGTTGACTGAGGTAGGATTTTCAAGACAGTTATCAAACAAATGTCCTTTTCTACAGTAAATACATGATACCTCAACAACTTTGTTGGCAGTTGCTGGGGCAGAGGACATAACTTTCACTACATTGTTCAATGAGGTTATTTGGGCTTATAATGTTGTCAAGGTATCTACATTGTGAACTCCTGCCACCCTTTTTACTGTAGCATGTCTAGTAGATGGTCACTGATAGTTGTTATTGGCAATTCTTTCTAAAATACCAAAAGCGTCATTGTAGAACTTAGATAGCAAGGCCTTATTTGCTGAAGCATATACCATCAATCTAGTGTTTGGGTTCAAACCATTGTAAAAAGTTTCCAATTGTATATAGTAAAGAATATGATGATGAGGACATTTCCTAAGCAACTCATTGAATATTTCTTATACATCATACAAGCTTTCGCTTAAAATTCTTAGTAGGTGGAAAATACTTAATTAAGAATTTGTCAGCTAAGTTATTCAATGTCTAGATGAAATCAAGTGGTACAGAGTTTAGCCAAACTCTTGCTCAATCCCTTAGAAAAAAAAAAGGAAGAGTCTTAGGCTCAATATTTCTTGTGATGCTCCAACAATCTTGAAAGCATCACTCACTTTAAAAAATAATTTAAGGTGAAGATAAGGATCTTCTAATGGTAATCCATTGAATTATCATACTATTTACAGCATCTGAAACATTACTAGTTTGAACTCAAAATTATAAACTTGAACTTTAGGTCTGACAATTTATGGATTGAGGGGTCAAAATTGCATAGTCTCTAATACCTCTATCTCTATCATCTGCCATGTAAATAATGTTGTTATACTCTAGTTGCCCTACCAATTTGTCCATTCTGTCTTTCTTGAACTCCTTGCATATTAGCTAAATCTAGGATGTGAGCAGGATTATCTCTCTGAGCATTGACTAGATTTCTTTCTCTTTGAGGATTTAAATCTCCTAAATTTTGCAAGTCAGCCATATTTGCAGTAGATTTTAAACCGCTATACTATTTTCTCAATCTTCTTGTATTTCTTTAAATTTCTAAATCAAGCTCAAATTCAACTGGTTTATATTTGCACATGCAAGAGTTGCTAAAGCAATTTGTCAACAAGTAAAATTGAGTTCACAACTCACAATGAGCACTCAATCCTTGGCAATAGAGCAAAAAACTTGGTGTGTGTGGTGTGATATAATGTATAGTGGTGTCAATGTGCAAGTGTACACAACAAGTAATATAATGATAAGTATCAGGGATTGATGATACAGGACTTGATACAAGAATCTTAACAGTGCAATTTTAGCAAACTAAAATAAAACAAAATAAATCATGAGATTAATGATCTAATGAAATTAAAAATTGCAATAAACAAAATGATGTAAGGAAAAACTAAAGTAAAAAACACAAAGATATACATAAATGACAAAGGGATAGTTGGGTTCTAAACTCACTTAATGATTATTGACTGTCTTATACTTGAGGCGCAGTTGCTAAAGCACTGGGCAGAATCTCTAATGCATCCTTGATTGTTGCACATTGGATATCTTATGTTTATATACAATCTATCAGTGACCAATTGTTAAATTAACATTAGACACGCTCTAGACCCTATTTTTCCTACAAGGTGAATTCCTGTGGCATGGCCCTATTCAAATCGAAATTAATTCAACTTAGAAAATCCAATCTAAAACTATATATTGTCTTAATTTATTCCACTAAGTTAGACATTTTTTAGGCTCTTTCTTATCTAGTATTTATTAAATGGGTGGTCAACCAGAATAGGGATTGGCAATATATAAAATCAAGAAAAAATGCTACAATAGATTCTAAGCAACATACACATATATGTCAAATAACCATTAAGCTCATCCAAAACCCAACTACATTAAAGTTTAGCTCATGATGAGTTTTAAAACAGTAAAAGCGTAAGTGTTTGCCATGAAACACGTCATCAAAAAGCAAATACAATAAGAAAAATACAAGAATAAAGTTGAGATACAAAAGGACCAAAGAATCAAGCTTTAATCTTCAAGTTTCTCTCTTCCTCCACGAGATACCCTCTGTTGTAGTTCTGAAATCTTTTTTTTTTTTTTTGCTTTATTCTTTTTGAGTTTGAGTCACCTACAATAGTATACTTAATTAGAGTATAAAATGATCTTAAACACAACAAATTACTAAAACTAAAATTAAATAGATACTGATGCAAAATGCAATAAAAAATGGAATAAAATCATCATTTATTCTCTAAGTGATACTAGTTTAAACTTAGAAATGCAATGATAACGCTCATTTCATAACATTGTCAATTATTAAAGGATAAACAAAAAAATAATTAGCGTTGAATTCAAATTTGATAAGATTTTACTTTAGTTCATTAGTGTGAAGAAAAAAATCAAACTAAAAAATTGGCATTTAAGTATTAAAATAGGAAATAAATAAATATTACCTTTTGAATTTTGATGGAAATTTAACATATATTTAAAAAGTGTGGGAGCCCTACACAATAAGTCTTATTCTGGTAAAAGAGAAAACATATTGAGAAAGAAAATAAATAAATTAAATTTCCATCTAAATATTTTTTATGGGAAAACTACGCAATAAGTTTCCATAATTTTATTTCTGTATAAAATTTCTTACACAGTAAAACTTATTGAATTTCCTTACAATGTAATTTTTTAGAAATTTCCATCAAAAAACTTTATTCTAAGAAAAGCAAAAACAAGTGCTATGTTTCGCTCGCCAATACCCTACACAAGGAGACAGTTCCAGCTCTATATAAGTTTCATAGCGACAAGCAATCGACTCATCAACATAATTTTCAGAATAGAGAAAGCTTAAACAATAAAAAGCCAATTGGCAGCACTGGGTATCTTGAGTTGTCCTCGTAAAAATGAAAATCAATGTTGAAACATTCTCTAGAGAAATTATCAAACCCTCAACTCCAACCCTAAATCAACTTCACCATTACCAGTTTTCCTGTCTCGATCAAACAGATCCACCTTTTTATATTTCTTTACCATACTTCTACCATGATCAAAAACTTGTCAGCAACAACAACCACCAATTTATTAACTCTCTTGAATCATCATTACCCAATGTGCTAACCAAGTACTATCCCGTGGCCAGATGCATAGGAACAACTGCATAGAGTGCAATGATGAGGGAGTCGTTTCCTTGGAGGCAAAAGTTAGCTGCCAACTTTCAGAAATCATCAATGAACCTGCACTTCCGAGCAAATTCAAAAATTCCTCCCATTTGATCAAGAAAAAGATAGTGTCACCAGTGTCAATGATTTAGCCATTGCCATTCAAGTTAACTTGTTTAACTGCGACGGTGTTGCTATTGCTGTGACAAATTCTTACAAGATTGCCGATGCTTCATCTTTGATCACATTTACGAAAAAAAAGGCTGCTACTGCTCTCGGTGATAATGAAAATGCTTGTCCGGAATTTGTGGTCGCCAGTCTCTTTTATCTGAAGGATGAAGATGGCATATGGCGAGAGAGTGTCGGTCCTAGGCTAACGAAAAATGTGCTGAAGAAATTCCTATTTGAGGGCTCTAAGATAGCTTATCTCAGAGACAAATATGGATTAGAAATCGTGATATATCTAACACGTATTGAGGCATTGTCAACTTTTTTATAGAGGCGCATTGTTGCTCCTGCTGAAATCAAGATTAGTCCTGAAAGGCCTTGTGTGTTGTATCATCCAGTGAGTATTGGTAAGTGGATGGAACAATTATTGCCTGGTGATTCTTATGGGATTTTTTTTGGCAATTACTGTAACATTTTTAACAGCAAATGCTAATAATAATAATAATAATAATAATAATAATAATAAGAATAAGAATAAGAATAATAATAATAATCAACTAGTTAACAACACCGAGATGCTATAAGCAAAATAGACAAGGATCATGTGAAGGTGGTGCAACAAGGATACGCAGCACTGTTTGATTTGGCCACAAAGAATGTTGAAAGAATCGACAGAGGAGAGTTGATTTGTTGTGGACTCTCCAGCTTATGTAAGTTTGCTGTATATGAAGCAGATTTTGGATGGGGGAAGCCTGCGTGGGTTGCTTGGGTGGTGCCTTAGAAGATTTATATTTATATTTTTTAAGGCACACCAAAATTATAAAAATTGACAAGAGTTACTGTTTCAAGGAATAACTCTGAAAGTTGAGATTCATTATTTTTTTAAACAAATATTATAATTTTTTTAATAACTTTGATTAACAAGAGTTATTGTGTTAGCTGTTCATTATGGATAAACCCTCGAGCATTAAAAGAATTTTAAAATCTCGAAAAATCTAATTAAATATTCTAACATATAAATACAAGTTGTTGTAAATGTTTGAATGAGAAGAAAAATTTTGCATGCAATAGACCTACTATCTCAGTATACTGAGATGGTGAAACCATCCAATAATATTTTATTATATAGTAGAGTAGTAGGTCTCAAAATAAAACCACAGTGAATCTCGCTACAGGATCCACAAACAGCGAGACTTATCTTGAATCTTATAATGGCAAAACACCATTGGATGGACTCACCACACCCCAACAATGGTGCAAGCTTCTCTCTTGAATGGGAAGCCGCAACTTCCGACTTTTATCCCAATACCAAAATGTATCAACCACTACAAATCCTAAAAGCGTCTGAGAACACAGCCTAGGTCGCAAAAAATAGATCAAACCTTGGTAAACAATCGACCATGCCAGCCAAAGACACAACCCACGAGTCATCGGCCATACCAAATACCATCACGGGAGGAAACCCATGGGCCCCACTTCCAGACCATACTTAGCAGATCAACAGATCAACACCACCAAGCAAGCCCATGCCCTATTCTTGCATGGCCCAACAAGTTCGAGAGATTAAGGCCTACTGCATAGCCTATCAGCGCGGGACATGTGGAATAAAGGACTTGAAATAAGTAAGCATCAAGTGCCTTATCAAAAAAAAAAAAAGCAGCAAGTGCTAAAAATGAACAATGCCTTGACTACAATCCGATGGAGAAAATTACAAATTAGACCTCGATAAATTACAATTATCAGGACCAAGAAAAATCCAATAATTATGAGAATACTACTAATCAAATTTACTAACTTGTAAACTAATTAATAAATTATTAATTCATGAATATATTACATAATTAAAAAAAAATCATGTTACAACCAAATCGACAGGAAGCATCATGTGATTTAGATTTTAGTCAATCTTGTAACCATTAAGGCTAATATAAAAAAAAAAGTCAACCTGTCACGAAGAATGATAGTCGATGATTTTTACATTGCTGTCATATAAATATAGCTAGTATGTAAATATTGACTATTTTTGTATTATTGGTTTGTAAGCCTTGACTATTTTATTGCCACGTAAATATTAATTATTTGTATGAATATAGTTGCACATGAATAGCTTATTAATTTATGCAGTGATCAATGATGGGTTCTTAATTGAAGTTATCAATTTATAAAGATTTTATAACAATTAAGGAAAAGGACATCTACACCCAGAAAGTTTAAGAAAATGGTCACTAATACTCTTAAGTTTACAAAACAAGACACTGAGACCCCTTTAGACCATAATATCTTTTATCTCTATTATCCCAGAAAAATTGACTCTAATGTTTTATAATATTAAAATAAATGTAATAATATATACATTTTAAAATAATTTCAATATTTAAAAAATAATTTAATATTTTACAATCTATTAGATATATTTTATTATATTAAAGTAAATTTCATAATAAATAGAATCCTAATATTAAAATAAATGTATTAGAATTTAAATAATTTGAGTATTATGTAAAATAATAATTTCAACATTATGAGTATGTGAGATTTTTGTAATTGTAAAATGCATTTAATGCAAATATTTATTTAAAATATCTACAATAAATAAAAATATATTATTCAAATAAATATAATAATTTACATATTTAAATTTATTAAAATATTTTAATATTTTAATATTGTTAGTCTACCACATAAATTACATTATTTATATAATATTTGTATTTATTAAAAATTATAAAATTAATTTTTTTGAGGTAATGGAGGTAAAGAGTGTAATGATCAAAAGGAGTTATTGGTGTCCCTTTTTTAAAACTTGGAGGTGTTGGTGATCATTTCCCCATATCTTGGGGTGTAAATGTCCATTTCCTTGATTTTTTTTCTTTGTAGTTTATGGCTACTCTTAAAGATGTACCAAGAAAGAAACAAAGTAATAAAAAAAAAAAACCAAAGCTCCTCATCTTAAATTTTTTATCTCAAATGATGTGCCATTCATTTATTAGTTGGTGAAATAACATAATTAATGCACTAAAAATTTATAGAATCATCAACCATAAGGAATGAAACATCATACGCCACATTTTTTGTAATGAAATTTAGGATAAAATTTTGGGATGTCCATTGTTATTAAAACAAAAAATATTTATCACATCATAAAAATAGTCTTCAGTGGGACACTATTTCTACTTCAAATGAATGACTCAAAATATATCATATTAAGCATGAATGAAGTATTAAAGCAAACAATCCTTAATGACAAAGTTATGATATAAAGTTTACACCGTAAATGACGTGCCACCAATTGATGACTGTCAAGTCTCTAAAAAACAATTAACATAATAGATATTAATATTGATGACATTTCATGTGGCACCAATGAATGAATGACACGTTAAGTGTCACGTTATTTAGGATACAAACTTTGTATCCAAATTTGTAAACATATCATTACTCTAGAAAAAATATTGTATTTTGAATTTTATTTTATTGTGGTCCATGGCTATTATCGAAGATGAATCAGAGCGATAAGATGGAAATAAAGAAGAAATATGCACCGTACAGATAAAAAAAATTAGGTGGCAGAGGACTACTACAGTATAGCACTATTTCATTTGAAATTACTTTTGAGATAGTCAAAAGTGATATTAAGAGATTAAAAATTAATTTTGGTATTTAGAAAAAAATTTAAAAATAACTTTAAAGAAAATTGTCCATCTTATAATAAATTATCGAAAGAATAGGAGGAATAACTTTCCAAAATCTATTTTTTAAGCAGCATTTTTTATTTGTACGTATAACCTCAAATATTTTATCACATAAATATACGAGTCCAAAATTCTCTTTATTAAAATTATTCAATTCCAACTCTACGCAGGGTATTAAATAATATCTTTAAAATTTAACCAAGATAATCCTTAGCTTCTAAAATTTTTAATGAAATTAATAACAATTTTATATTCTAATTATTATAAGATAAAGCATCAAACATGAGTACTAGAAAGAATCAAGCAAAAATGTAAAAGCAACTTTTTTTTTAAGATTATCAATTATTTTGAAGATAGCAAAAATATAAAAATAAAAGAGAGTACAAAATGTAATAAATATATTAGCCAAGATAACATATAGACTAACTATTATTCAGTATTATGCCCATTTTAATTAACATGTCCTTCACTCATATTCAATATTATATTTAGTTTAATCAATGTTATAAAATTTTCACAATAAAATAAGTAGGGATGCCAATGGAGCATTTACCGGTAGGATCTACTCAGCTCTAGATCCAAATCCATAATAAAAATCGAGATTTGTATCTGCTTCAGATCGGTCATGAATCTATATCTTTCACTTCAAATCCGAATCCAAAAAAGAAATAAATATCTATATCTGCTTCAAAACCGAGAAAAAAATTAAAATCCAAATTTGCTCTAGATCTGTCATGAGTTCTAAAACTCAACAATAAAAGAACAATATTTTTTTAGAACGAAAATTAAAGACTAAAATGTATTGATAACAACTAAATTATGTAATTTGTCTAAAAAATATAATAAATATTGTGGCTTATGTTTTTGCACCAAAACAAGTAAATAAGAAAAATAATAAAATATCCTTCAAAAGTTAATTTTGAGACAATTTTGTACAATCAAAATTTTGCGCCATTTGTGCTAGTCTATGGGAGAAAGAACTATATTCCCTAAAAAGAATTTTGCCAATATAATAAAATAAATTGCCAAATGTTATTACTTGTCTTACAATTTGAATATTGCATGTGCATGCTTTAGGGTTTGCTAACCTTAATTATTTTTGTCCTATTATCATTTAAATTTACAAAACTAATATTTAAGCTTTGAGATTTTTAAATACATGGTAAATACCACTAATATACTATGAATGAAATTTATTATAATTTATAATTATAAAATTGTTAAGAAATTTTTAAAATAAAATAAAATTAAAAGATAGATGGATCTAGATATAGACATTAAGATAGATCTAGACCTACTCCTAATCCATATTAGATCCACATATCGATATCTAAATTCAATGCAAATCTATTTTAAACTTATCCAAATCCGATTCGATTAGATTTGAATCAAGTGGATCTTGGATTAGATCCTATCTATTGCCATTTCTAAAAATAAGTCGTATTAAAACTATTCTAAAAATTTTAGCTAAAAAAAGAAAATATAGGAAAACTTTGAGAAGCCAAAAAACTTTATTCTAGAAAAAGAGAAAAAATATACCATGTTTTTGTCACCAATATATTACTCAATGAGAAATTCTAGCCCCATAAAAGTTTCATCTCAATATATACCATGTTTTTCTCACCAATACCTTACACATCTTAATATCAACGGCATAATGTAATAAATTGATGTTGTATGAAGTCAGAGACAGCATGTCTTTTATGAACGCCGTCATCACTAAGGTAAAAGGATAATAACACAGACAGAGAAGTGACGTGGTGCGCGACTGCATGACCAAGAGTGGAATGTATGGCTATCTATCTCGAGTACTTCAGTCTTGTTGATTTGCAGGTGGAGTTTGTTTGGCTAAGGGGATTTCCAATTTGGTTACTTGATGAGAGTAGCTGCGGCAGATTGCTTTTAAGTTTTGGAAATTCGGATTAGGTCTAACATTTTTTTAATTTTAACTTGTAAACTATTATATTTAAATATTAAAAATAAAAATATTGTGGGTTAGCGGCCACCTGCATGCACCTGGGTGGATATCCGCTAGCTTTCCCTCTTTGCTAAACTTGCCTACTATATGCAGTGGGTTTTAATTTGTATTACTGAATCTGCCTATTACTCAGCAAAATTAACTGCGACGAGTAGTTTTGGCAGATAGATAAATGCGGTTTGCAGGTTTGTGGAGAAAATTGCCATCCTTGTATAGATTGTCACGGTTCCCATGCCATGATAAAATCGGCTTCCTTCTCTCAATCAAACGCAGTTTTGTTTAATCAATCTTCAATTTGCTTTAAAATTATATATCCAATCTCAGGGCATCGATCATCAAAGCATGTATCACATTAACATCAGTCTTAAGTGACTAGTATTACATCAAATAAATTACTTGAAATAAATCGTATTAAACATGCATCAACTGTAAAAAGCAAAAAATGCCTTAATTAAAATCCATACTTAAAAAATAAATAGGGATATGCTTAATTATAATTAAATTGGGATATAGACTTCGTATCTTAAATGATGTCATAAGTATAAAATTAGGAAACAAACTTTGTAATTATAATGTGTGCCACCAATTGACTGTTAAACTCCATATCATTTGGAACACTAATTTTACATCAAAATTTTGTAAAATTTTTTCTTAAAAAAAAAATCTTATTTTGAATTTTATTTCATAGTAGACAATGGCTATTCTCAAAGATTAGTTGAAGAAAGATAAGATGAAAATATAGAAGGTGTATAAATGATATAAATTTCTAACTTAAATAAGCATTTAATTTACTAATGTGTTTATAATTCAATAAAATTTTCACATTCTATCTCAAAACATCTGGTTGAGTAAAAATATAAAATTAAAAGATAGCAAAAAATTTAGAAAACTTTGGTTCTGCATTTTTTGAGGGAACAAAAATGATGTGACTAAAGGTTTCTGCAATTTATTTTACAATTTAAATAACCTTATAGTTTGCAAGAAATCATCTATTATTTTGGAAAATTGAACAAAGAAGCTAAATAATAAATTAACCTTCTCAAAGAAAGAATTTGAAAAAAGTGAGAATTGAGAATTAAAATAAAACATAAATTTATTAACTAACTAGTTACATTGTCTTGCTTATGTTCTACCCCTAACCATTTGAGATTACTTTTAAGGTGGTTGAAAGATAATTTAAGAAGTTAAATGTTAATTTTGGTATTTGGTAAAACTTTTAAAAAATAAATTTTAACATATTATCCATCTTATGTTGAAAAGAACAGAATGAATAACTTTTTAAGTTTTTTTTTTGAAAGATGACCAATTATTTTCAAGATAGCCCAAAAAAAAAAAGAGGAAAAATAGAGAGAGAGAGAGAGAGAGAGAGAGATTACAATTTGTAATAAACATATTCATAAATATAACATATGTACATAAAATTATTCAATATTATGTATTATTTAATACTACTATGTCCATTTTAATTACTATGCTCTTTAACCATCATCTGAATATATAATAAAAATATTTGTTTAATCTCTATATTTTAAGTTAAGTATTCATTAGCTCTTATATTTTGAAATTACCTTAAGATAACCATACTATTAAACATGTGTTATTTTTTACGTTATTTTTCTTTGCGTTTGCAATAATAACCTTTCAAGAATATTTTTGCTGTTGTGGGGTATTAAACAAAGCTCTAAGTTGGTTGATATTAATTTATCTTTAAATAATTATTAAAAAAAAGTCATAAAGATATGAAAAATACTAGTTCTTTTAGATTGACAATTATTAGTCAATTTGCTAATTAACTTTTTTATGGATAAATTAATTAATACTCTCAAGATTGTAGTAAGGGTATTATTATTGTAATGGGAAAGAAAAAATAAGGGCAAAAAAGTATCACAAGTTTAACAATAGTGCTGTCTTGGGGCATTTTTCAAAATGTAAAGTCTAAATGGATATTTAATTCAAAATGTAGGGATTAAATGAATATTTATCCAAATATACATACATATATACATGTGTGTGTGTGTGTATTCTTATGTTGTTCAATGTTAAATTTAGTAATGATTACAATAAAATTTTCACAATAAAACAAGTCGTATTAAGACTAGGACAAATGAGCTGAGCTTTTGCTAAGTTTTAACAAATGAAAAAATAAAGTTATAACCGTTGATTTAGTGCTAAGTAAAATCTGAGTTCAACAATGAATCCTAATTTTGAAGATTATTATATTCAAATGGCAAGAATAGAAAAACTTTGAAAAGCTAAAATTTAATTCTAGATTACCACATTTTTCTTACTATTACCCTGAGAGTTTCAATTACGTACAAGGTTCATAACGATGAGTAATCTACTCATCAACGTAATTTTCAGAATAGAGAAAGCTTAGATAACTAATTGGAAACGTTGGTTATTTTAAGTTTTTCTTGTAAAATTGAAAATAAATGCTGAAACAATCGTCAGAGAAATCATCAAACCATCAACTCCGAGCCCAAATTAATCACCTTCAGCCATTTCCGATTTTCCTATCTTGATCAAACCGCTCCATCATTATATATTTTTAACATAGCAAGAAAAAAAAAAAGAAAAAAGAAAAAAGAAAAAGAGTACAATTGTAGTAAACCTATTGATAAATATTACATATATACCAAATATTATTCAATATTATGTCTATTATAATTACCATGCTCTTTATTGCCATCTACATATATATATACATCTTTATCTTACTTAAGATTGCATTTATTTTAGTCATTGTTATAAAAGTTTCATAGAAAAATAAGTCGAATTAAGACTATTATACTCGAACAAGGATCCTCTATTATTTTTTTAATTCCCCCTTCGTATTCTCTCACTCTCGCCTAGTTTAATGAATGACCAAATTTAGTTTTGAATTTTCTCGGCAATTAAGCGAAATTTCTTTCACTTTATTAAAATTAAGTCTTTTTTTGGTAGATTTAAAAATTAAGAGATGCTAAGAGAAAAAAAAAAATTAAGAAAGGATGTTAATTCGTTATACTCAAAAGTCAAGTATAATAAAACTTTGAGAACTAAAATTTTGTTCTAGAAAAAGAGAAACATGTACCATATTTTTCTCACCATTACAACTCCATATATAGTTCTCATAGCGATAAGTAATGGACTCATCAACTTAATTTTAAGAATAGAGAAAGCCTCAACAGCCAATTGGCAACATTGGGTATCCCAGATTTTCCTTCTGAAAATGAAAATCAATGTTGAAACGATCTCTAAAGAAATGATCAAACCATCAACCCCAACCCCAACACCAAATCACCTTCGCCATTACCAATTTTCCTATATTGATCAAACATCTCCATCATTCTATATTTCTTTACTATACTTCTATCATCTTGGTGATCACAAATTTGTTAGCAACAACAACCACCTATTTGTTAACTCTCTTAAATCATCGTTATCCAATGTGCTAACCAATTACTATCCTTTAGCCGGACGCATCCAAAAAACTATGTAGATTGCAACGATGAGGGAGTTGTTTTCACGGAGGCTAAAGTCAGCTGCCAACTTTCAGAAATCATCAACGAACCTGAACTTCCAAGCGAGTTAAAAAAATTCCTACCATTTGATCAAGAAAAAGATGGTGCCACCTGTGTCAATGATTTAGCCATTGCCATTCAAGTTAACTTGTTTATCTGAGGTAGTGTTGCTATTGCTGTGATGATATCTCGCAAGATAGCAGATGCTTCGTCTTTGATCACGTTTACCAACAACTGGGCTGCTGCTTCTCGTGGCGAGAGTGAAAATGTTTTTCCAGAATTTGTAGGCGCCAGGCTCTTTCCTCCCAAGGATGCAGGTGGCAGCTGGGGCGCGAGTGTCAATCCTAGGCCAAAGAAAATTGTGCTGAAGAAACTTTTGTTTAAGGGGCCTAAGATAGGTGCTCTTAGACACAGATATGGGTTAGACAACAGGATATATCCAACCCGTGTTGAGGCATTGTCAGCTTTTATGTGGAGTCGTCTTGCTGCTTCTATTCGTATCAAGATTAGTCCTGAAAGACCTTATATGCTGGTGCATCTAGTGAATTTGCGTAAGAGGATGGAACCACGGCTGCCGGATGATTCTTTTGGGAATATTATTGGAGCGGCTGTGATAGTTTTAGAAGAAAATGATGATGGAGATCGAATGGTAAACAAGTTCAGAGACGCTATATGCAAAATAGACAAGGATTATCTGCAAGTACTGAAGTTTGAACTCTCAAAACTCACTGACTTATTCATAACGAATGGTGAAACATTTGACAGAGGAGAATTGGGTTACTGCTTCTTCTCCAGTTTATGTAAGTTTCCGGTTTATGAAGCAAATTTTGGGTTGGGGAAGCCTATGTGGGTTGCTTGGGGTTTTTGGCCCTATAAGAATATAATTCATTTGATTGACACCAAATCTGGAGATGGAATTGAGGCATGGGTTCACTTGGAGGAAGAAGTTATGGCCAAATTTAGAAATGACCAGGAGCTACTTGCTTATGTTTCCCCTTAGCTAGCCCCATCACTTCATGTTTCTTGATCCATAAAATATATTTTTGAAGTTTAAAATTTTGTAATAAGGCTAGCTTGTGCCAATCATTTAGTTAATCTATCACGTACTTTGTCTTTTTGGCATTATTTAATGTGATATAAAGTTATGTATATTGCAATATTACAATACGACTCATAGTTTGCTCTATATATAAAATATTGATTTTGTTGTTTGCCCTGATTTTATTTGAGCTTATTCAGTTTTTTTAATTCACTTAATAATTTTGTTTAATACATACATACATACATACACACACATATACACACACACATATACACACACACACAATGATATGGGGAATAATATTATTGGTCCAGCTAAATTTCCAAAAGAATGATCATTAATCAAGCGTTGGCAGACTCATCTATTTACATATAGAGTATTGATATTTGAAAGAAAGAATTCTAATGCAATGGCGATAAACAACTGTAAAACTATATAGTATTATAATGTGAAGTTAACAAAAATAAATTTTTAATTAATACAATTAAACCATACGGTTTCACAACTATTTTTTTGGTCATTGTGTCAATTTTAGGGCTCTTTATCATTTTCCTTATATATAATATATGTTCATGCTAAATTTCACCTCATTCCTCTTATTTATTTGACCAATTAACTTTCATGAGTTCATAAAGAATAATTTAAAATTTAAAAATTTTATACTTTCATTTCTCTGTTATATGTTTCTTCTTCCTCTCTCATTTTTTTTTTCCATTGTTCATGGGAAGGTAAGCACACGCAACATTATCAATACTGGATCCAAATTCTGTCTCATAATGAATAACATAACTATAAAGTCTGGTTCGATCAATAACCGGTTTATGGACTTATTTGGTAGAGACATACAAATTATATATTAATTTGAAATATGTAAAATACCAGGACTCGAATGTTTATTAATCTTGATCCATCCTCACTCAGTCATTCCTGAGTCTCTTTCGCTCTTTCAAAACATTGCTTTCTGCTTTTGCCCTTGTACGCGCAGTAATTTATTGGAGTAAGAAGAACAATATGTTTATTAAGTGGCATTTTTTTAATATGAATAATATGCTTATTTTTAATTTTTTTAGTTTGGAATAAAGTATATTTTTGTATTGTGCATGCACTTAATAAAGTTCAAACCCTAGACCTGAGCTTTAGGAATATTCGTTACTACAGAAGCTCGCCTTTGACTTCAAATAAAATATCTTTTAAACATTACTTTTATAACTTTATTCTTATAAATTTAATTGACAAAAAAATAAATATATCGTTTTAATAAGGTAAAAAATTATAGTTTTTCAGAAATAAATGCTTAATAGATGTTTAATTTTATTCAGACACTTTTACCAAGTTCTCAATGTTGAATTAATAAATAAATACTTCCGCTGAAAAAATTAAAGACAAGTACTCTTAAAATCAATTAAAAATGATGGAGTAAAACCAAAAATAAAACAAGTTGGTTCAGTTGCATTCTACAATTAATTAATTTCTTAAGCATTATATGTTAAATCATCCTAGTTTCTCGTGCATGGCAATTCTCAGTTGTATTATGGTCAAATTCCTATTTCTTATTCATTTTTTTCCTCCGTTTATCAATTAGATATAAAATTTGTATTGGTAGTCTAATTTTGTATTAATAAACATACCACCAACTTCAAAAATTTATTGGATTACTTTTTCCTTCCATTTAAGATTTAGATTTATTACAAATAGATGTAAGCAATAAAAATCCTAAAACTAATTAATTAATGATTTAATTAATTAAATTCCTTAATATAGTGGAGCTTGAGAAAAACTCCAATATAATTAACCTAGCATATTAAAAGCACATAAATAATTAAACTAAATTAATTTTCTGAAGATGCTATTCACGAGTACTATTTATAGTTACTGTTTATAGATACTGTTCGTATTACTTTTCATCCGCATTACAAATGTTAATTTTGCTAAAAACAATAAATTGTAGAAAATAAATGACATGTAGATCTTTACATAGTTGGATTAACAAATCCTACATCGACGAGGCCACGTCTAGATGAAAAGCAATTCACTAAGTTAAGACGTTATAACCTATAGATTTACCAAAATTAAGAGTTTCACTTATAGTGTATCACCATACACCTTACTCAACCTTAAACTTCAGTCATTCTAATTAATTAATGACTTAATTAATTAATTAAAATTAAAATACAATAAATAAAATACAATAAAGTAAATTATCACGTCAAACTCAAAACCAATGGGATTATAGAGTAGTTGAGTGATTAAACTCACTTATGGTTTTGACTATTTTTTTAATGTTTGGCTCGGTTGCTACAACCTCTGCTACAGCACTGGGCAGAATCCTTACGTATCCTCACCTGTTGCATGTTGGATATCTTATATCTAGATGCAACCTAACAATAATCAATTGTTATGCCAACATAAGATATAGCATTAAATGCTTAGGTTCTAATTACCCTACAAGGTGAATCCTTATGTCTAGTTCATCACTTATTTTAGATTAAGCATGACCCTTTTGGAATTAAATAAAACTCAATTCATGAAACTCAATCTAAAACCAAGTATTGCTCTAATAAGTTTTACTAAGATAGGCTCTTTTGTAGCTCTTTCTTAGCTAATATCATTAAATAGGTGATCAGCCGAAATAATAAATAGAAATAAATACTATAAAAATAAAATGCTATAGCAAACATGAATCAACACACATATTTAATCAATAAACCATCAATATTGTTTATCACTTAACCACAAATAATATTAGTTCCTAGTTTGCAAAAGAAAAATAAAGAACAAAGTTTCAACCATCAAACACATCCTCAAGACTAAAAGTAAACAAGAAAATAAGATAAGAATAAGAAGGACTGAATTTCTAATTGATTTCTGTAAATTCTACTCTTGTGCAGCCCTTAATCTCTCTCTCGAATTCTGTTTTTCTTTTGTTTCTTTATAATTTTTCTCTTTTGGTGACGGTTCCTTTCTTTCCTTGTGATGTGTGCTCCTTTTATAGTTAAAAATTAGGATAAACGGAAGCCTAGGGCGCATATCTTCCAAATTAGGAAACTGCAAATTGTAGTATTCTGAATATCTCGCGTGAAATTTTCTCTGCCATTGTTCTAGGATTGCTACAGTAACAATTGCTACAACAAGGGTTGCTACAGCAATGGCTAAAATAACTGCATTGTTCTATATTTGTTTCAACTCTTCTGTAGCCAAGTTCTTTCTTTATTTTTGCATACTTATTGCAGCAGCATTCCTTCCTTAAAATTTGAGATTCCGGTCACCTACAATTATGCATATGATCTAAGCACACAAGTTATTTTAAATCAAACAAAATTGATTAAAAATAAACTAAGATAGATGTTTTTGCAAAATATAACTAAAATGCAATAAAAACACATCACTTATTTTCTAAGTAATCGTGATTTCAGTCCAAAAGTGCCATTAAAACTTTCATTTCATAGAGTTATCACACTTCACTAGGATCACTTTCATTGGAGTTGTTGTTACTAGAACTTATGGATTCTCCATAAGGTACTTGATTAAATGTAAGATCGGAATCCTCATCGTCACAAAGAATATGGATCACATGAGGTTGTCCGTGATCTTGGACAAAAGTAAGGTAGAAGAGTGTGAAGACTCTTGGAATGAGGTTGCGCATGAGAGCTCTTACCTTACTTAAGCTTAGAGATACTTAAAACCATGTAACAAAAATAATGAAAGCAAGAAAAAATTAACAAGAAGAAGAAAAGAATTTGAAGCAGTCGAAATTATGAGGAGGAAGCCAAGAAAATTGAGTGAAAGATAATAATCCTAAAGGCTTCCTTATATAGATAAGTTAACCTTTAAAGAGGAGTAAAAATCCAACTTTCAAAAGGAAATGATTTGGAAAGAAGATTTTAATCCAATTTAAGACACTATTAATCCTAAATTACCTAGAAAAACAATAAACAAGCACAATCTAATGCAATAGTCAAGAAGATCAACTAAAATGCAAAAACTAAGTGAGATGCATTGATAATTTTTCAAAAAAAAAAAACCACAATGCGGATGAATGAATGGATGATATTAGAATGCGATCCATATGCAATTGGAAATCTCTTTGAATCAATTTTTCATAGAATTCTGAATTTGAGTTCTATGCACCAAGTTATGACCAAAAGAATGCAAACCATTCAGTTTTGATGGCCAAAAACAATTTAATGGACTGTAGAAAACAAAATTAGGGTTTTTCTTCAAAAAAATATGTAACTTTGAAACACTAAAATCATACCGATATGTAAAAACATGATAATACAAATGCATCATGAACAAAATTTTTTTTTAAAAAATGAATTTTTATGTATTAATAACAAACTTGAAGTGAAAAATCAATGTATCATGGAATTTTCCACGACTAGCATTAATCTATGAAATCAAAACTCTAATTAATATATTCAAATAAGTAAAGATTAGAGAAATTTAAGCTTTTGTGTGTGTCTAAAGAATTCAATCAAGATCTTTTTTTCCAAAAATTCATCAATATTCACATTCAAAGTCTCAAATATAAAATATAGAGTTAGTCAAACTAACCTTATCATTTTTAACTCTAATTTTGACCATTTGAAATATAAAAGACGTGCGAGAAGTAAAACTTTGCTATCCATTTGGATTTTGCAATTTAGCACAAGCTTTTTCTCATTGGAAAATAATTTTTCTAATTAATAATTAAAAAGTGTTTATAGGTAGGAACGTTCACTGTATCTCTTAAGGTAACCTTCTTCGCATGGTAATTCGTCTTTTGTCATATTTATGAAACGTAGACTTAGATTACTCAAAGATAACTTCACTCTTAAGAGTTATAACTTCACTCTTAAGAGTCATATTAGAGGTCTTATAATAAGATAAGAATCAAGACAAATAGTCATAACTTAAGTTAAATATTCTCAACAAAAACTATATCAATATCAAAATCTTGAGTCAAAATAAAGACTGAATTGACACTCATGTGCTTTTGAAGAAAAAATAAATAAATCTAATCAAAACTTGCTCAAAGCTTTCAAGTCTTTAAACACCTGAAAATTTGCTCGTCCTTTATTAATTCAAGAACTTATCAATTCACAGACAAAATTTAAAAAAAAGACATAAAATTAAAAACATATAAATGCATGACTTAAATCTAAATGCAAAAGCAATTTAATTTACATAAAACACACCCCTAGAGCTGAGCTCTCCTTAAAGAATCAAATCATTTATAATCTATAGCTTTTGTAAAGGTATCCTCAAGCTGGTTTTCAGTATCAAGGTATTCTATGCACAGAATATTGCTCTCAACTAAGTCTATAATAAAATGATGATGAATATAAATATGCTTAGTCCTAGAATGTTGAACAAGATTTTTGGAGATATTGGTAGCACTATTGTTATCACAAAGCACAGTCAAGTATCTTGAAACATACCATAATTTGTAAGTATTTGTTTCTTCTAAAGTAATTGGGTGCAACAACTACCAATTGCAATATATTCAGCTTCAGCCATGGAGAGAGAAATTGAATTATGTTTCTTGCTTTGCCAAGACACTAAGTTGTTTCCAAGATGAATACATCCTCCAGTGGTGTTTTTGTCTATCATCAGCATTGCCAGCTTAATGTGCATCACTATATCTTACAAGACTTAAATTAGTATCATTACTATATTAAATACCATTATTGACTATCCTACTGACAAAAGGAATGATTCGTTTAACAGTTGCTAAGTGTGACTCCTTTAGATTTGCTTGGTACCTAGCAGTACACCAACATTGAAATATATGTTAAGTCTACTTGTAGTTAAATAAAGTAAACTACTAAACATGCTTCTACAAAGACTGGGATCCATACTAGAACCATTATCATCAATAGTCAACTTTGATACGAACCCCGTCAAGAACTGAACCGACCCTAATCAATTTAGTTCCCAAGATCAAATCTAAACCAGGAATGGAATGGAACCTCAATCCAATGAAATGGAATGAAAGCACGAACCTTGGGATGTGAAGACGCCACAATCAACTATGAATGGTCTGATTGATAAGTTAAGAGTTTGAATGCTACGAAAATTTGATATGTTCAAAGAGTTCGTAAAGAACACAAGAGAATTAACTCTCTCACCAATTGCATCAAAAAAACTTCTTTTTGTTTATTGGATACGAGTACATTATATAGAATTGGTTACAAAAATTTTTGGAAATAAATCCTAAACCAAAATCAAATTAGAATCTGAATCTTCTCTAATAGGAAAGAATCTAAATCAAATCAGAATCCTAATCTATGTAAATAGGAAAGAATTTAAACCAAATCAGAATCCTAATCTAAGTAAATAAGAAAGAATATAAATCAAATCAGGATCATAATTGGCTTAAATGCCTTACATCAATTAAATAGAAACTAGACGATTAAAATAGAAATAATTGATTTGTTTCCCTAATAGCCTCTTCAAGAAACGGGAAAGTATCTGAAAAAGGAAAATAATATATTTTCCCTCCATAATGTGCAAGCCAAGTCTCTATTTCATAGAAGTGATTATTTGGAAACTTCAAGGGTCTGAATCATGCATTTATCATGTACGATTCCTTCAACGGGCCTCCATGAATTTGATTGAGCCTAAGTTGCTTGAATTAATCCATTAAGCATTTCTTTGAATTTCTTTACTCGTGCTTTTGTAACGAGTCCGACGGGAACTTAAATAGGATTTGAATATACCTCATCCTATGTGCTTGTGATGGTTTTATCTTTAATCTCATCAAACTTGGTATTAGTACCCACTAGGAATTCTAATATGCTTTGCTGAGTTTAAGGCAAACCTCTTAACTGAGTTCTAAGCATACATACTTTGATTAACAGAAATTTCATTCTCCATTTGTTTCACTTGAAAACCTAAAAAGTAAGTCAATTCATGCATTATATTGATCTCAAACTCCTTTTTCATTTGACTTATAAATTCTTGCACATGATTAGAAGAAGTGGAGCCAAACATTTTGTCATCAATATAAATTTAAACAATTAAATCCATAGATTAAGTTGCTTAACCAATAGTGTTCTATCTACTACTTCTTACTTACAGCCATTTTTAAGTAAGAATTTAGACAGGCTCAAAGAGCTTGCTTTAAATCATACAAAGCCTTTATCAATTTAAAAACATCTTTTGGGAAATAGGGTCTTCGAAACCACTCGGTTGTTCCACATAGGTTTCTTCATTTGAGATGCCATTTAAAAAGGCACACTTGACTTCCATTTGAAATAACTTAATGCCTATCATACAAGCACAAATGAATGGACTCTAGTTTAACAATTGGCGCAAAGGTTTCATCAAAATCAACACCTTCGATTTATATGTATCCTTATGCAACCAACTTGTTTTTATTTCTCACTACTTTACCAAATTTATGAGTTTTATTCTTAAAAATCTATTTGGTTCCTATAACATTGATGTGACTAGGTCTAAGTACTAGCATCCATACATTATTTTGTTCAAATTTAAATATTTCTTCTTGTATAGCTTTAACCTAAAATCAATCAAGTAAGGCTTCCTTGGCATTCTTAAGTTCAATCAATGATGTAAAGCAATTAAATCTTACCATTTTTGCATACCTTTTTCTTGTGACCATTTCTTCATTAAAATTACCTAAAAAAGATGAGAGGAGTAATTCTTATTAACTCTTAATGATAGTTCGTTTATGATTGGGTCATGTAAGTCTATGATTCCTCAAAAATTGAAAAAACATCCATAAATACCTCAAGTGTTTGCTTAACCATATTTGAAAAAATAGACATCATACGCCTCTAGAAAGTTGCTGGAGCATTGAACAGGCCAAATGGCTTTCTTCCGAAGGCAAAGGTTTTATAAGGACAAGTAAATGTCATCTTCTCCTGCTCTTGTAGAGCTGTAGCAATCTAGTTGTAGCCTGAATATTCATCTAAGAAACAATAATACTCCTTTCCAGCAAATTTGTCCAGCATTTGATCTATGAAAGGCAATGGAAAGTGATCCTTTCTTGCGGCATTATTTAGTTTTCTATAGTCAATACAGACTTTCCATACAGTTACTGTTCTTGTGGGAATGAGCTCATTCTTTTCATTTGCTGCAACTGTTGCTCCACTTTCTTCGGAACACATTCTATTGGGCCCACCCATGAGTTGTCTAATATTGGGTAAATGATTCCAACATCAAGCCATTTGATCTCTTTTTTTACAACTTTCTTCATGATGGGATTTAATCTTCTTTATTGTTGTATAGAGTTGCTGTAGCAATCCTCCAGTAAAATCTTATGCATGCATATTATTGGATGATTTTTATTGCTATAGGTGTCAATATGCAAGTGTACACAACAAGGAATATACTTATGAGTATTCAAATCGTCTCCGCAGGGATTAATGCTATAAGATTTGTTGTAACAATTTTAATAGTGCAATTTCAAGCTAAAATAAAATAATCAACTAAACTAATAAACTAATGAAATTAAAAATGCAATAAATAAAATACAATAAAGAAAAATCTAAGTCAAACAAAAAAACAAACTCAATGGAAAAGGACTATTTCAATTGATTAAATTCACTTAATGGTATTGACTATTTTCCTAATTAAGATTATGTTGCTACAACATTTACTACAGCATTGGGCAGAATCCCTCATACATCCTCAGCTGTCGCATGTTTGATATCTTATATCTAAATGTAATCTAATAGTAACTAGTTGCTACGCTAATATTAGATATAGCATTATACGTTTTAGGTTCCTATTTCCCTAAAAGGTAAATCTCTATGTTTAGTTCTTCACTAATGTTAGATTAAGCATGGCCTTACACTAGTAGAAAAATAGCCTTCTATGATGCTATTTTGGTATCAGCAACTTATTTTACTGACACCGAGTTTAGTGTCATTGATCATGGTGTAAGAAATTTACTGACACAAATTTTTTGTGTCAGCAATTTTACGTTACCTTAGAATCAAAGAAATGCTGATCCTATAGTATCGAAATAATTGTAATTATATACAATCATGTAAATAGTGATTCTATAGTATGAAACAAGTTTTGATGCTCTAATGTCATTTATGTTCTGATTCAATAATATTGGTATTTACCGATGCTATATTGGTATCAACAATTTGAAAAGTATTTAAAAAAAATAATGAAATGGTCATTATTACAATTGTCAATAGGCTGGAATCAAAACCTTATAATCAACAGTTTTGGACAATGATTATGAAACAAATGTTGGTATCAAAATCCAATAAACTCCATTTAACAATTGCCAATAGGCTCCATTCAATATTCAATATTCCACATTCAACGTTGAATAACCAAATTGGTTCTATCCAATATTCAATAACCAAATTCATCAACCATAATTTCAATAGCACAACAATACTAAAAACCCCAGCTAGTTTCTAATCTAAATAAACAACTTATTTGTCATTACGGCAACCTAAGTAGCAGCACTAAAGAATAAAGGCGAATGGAATTGGTGTGCTACTGCTATCATTCTCCATGATCTTCAATGGCCTGAATAATAGTATCAATAACAAGGAGCGACAATACTCAATTCCAACAAAATCCACCCAACAAAGGAACATCTTGAAAGTAATAAAAGAACAATAAATGCATCACACATCATTCCAAACAAAAACATATAGTCTCTTAATATTAATTATAAAACAAGAACAAACTAGTGGTATTCACCTATTTTAAATTCTTAAACTAGTAATTAAATTACCCACATTCACAGTCCACTCATCACAAACCTTTCAAATTTCTGCATCTTACAGTCAATTTCAAAAAATCATTAAAAAATCAATATAAAGGCTATTCATATAATACCAATTGCAAATAAAAGGTTTATAAGTGTATAATATAAATTGGAAAGAAACAATGCAAACATCTCAGCCAATAGATACAATTTCAATAATATATCCAGGATGATCACGAAGATGAACAAAATTTCTGCATACCATAGCCAATTTCAAAAAATCATTAAAAATTCGATACCAAGGCTGTTCACATGATACCAATTACAAATGAAAGGTTGACAAGTATATAATGTGAATTGGAAAGGAACTATGAAATAATCTTTCCCCCAACCTTTTGGAAATATATGTCTATTCCTTGAGGAAAGCATCTAGGAAATTTTAAAGCAAAATCAGATTTCTAATACTTCCTGTTTCTTGAAAACAGAGAACGCCAGTGAAGTTAATATTTTGGGATTGACTCACGCACTTCAACCAAATTACCAAAGCTCTGTAATATTAAAGTGAAAAATTATAGTTGAAACATTTGTTGCATCTGACCTTTTGAGAGCGGCATCCAAGTCTGGCTCTTCCTTATAGTTAAAAGCATCATCGAATCCAAACTTGTTCTTCAACAAATCGACCTTACATTGCAAAAATAGTCAAAAAAATTATTGAACTTGCTAATTATCACGATCAAAATTTTGATGCTGGTTAGAACATAAAGCATGTAAAATTCTTCTAAAAGGCACGATACTTATGCTCCCTCATTATGCTAAAACAAGCAAAATACTTATTGTGTAATTTTCTAAGGGAAATGTCAAGGATGCTTTAGTTGGCATGAGATTATTTCAAGACTGAAAAATACGCATTCAAGTATTTTTAAATGGCTGTTTCATACTGTGAACTGTTTAGAAGCAAAATTAGAAATGGAAGCATGAAAATATACATACACATTTTTGTTATTGTTGAAGATATACTTAAGTACAGCTCCTGTAAGCTTGTTACCTGTCAAATACCTATGAAAAAAAAAGGTTCATATTAGCATCTACAAAACATGACCACTCTTTAGGTACCAAAATTTAACGGACTATCTCCTCACATGAAATTTGTTTTTGCTAGTTTTTCAAATGTAGTAAGAGTACCATCGGTCAAGTTATTAAAATTGAGGTTTCTACATGGATAAAGAAAAAAGTACATAAATTTTATTTGGAATGAAATAATATCACTCAATCATTGTTAAGTGACAGAATTAACTGTGTTTTAATCTTGCTCTGCAGAAAAAGCTGCATTAGCGTTAAATTGGCTGAGATGAATTATATGCTTCTTGTCCTAGCTTCTGATCTTAATAAAAAGATGTTAACACACATCAAGGCCTCAACAGAGTTAAATTAAACCATTAGCATGACTATTTATATGTTTTTCAGCTTTGACATATCCCCAATATAATCAGGGATCTCCCCATGTATCAAGCATTTTGTGAGGATCCTGCATTTCGCAATTTGATCCCAGTACTCAGTGTGTCTGTGTGCATTTGTATGGTAAATATTACCACATTTACTAAAGAGGCAAAGAAAAAGAAGAAAATAGAACGTCATGCAAATTTAACTCACAATGTCTTCAACTCAATCAACTCACTTTTCAACGAAAAAAGAATTTGAAAAGAAGAAAAGGGAAATGTAATTAGGATTGCGTACAGATTAGTCAAGCTAGTCAAATCAGAAATGCTGGCAGGTATAGGCCCCTCCTGAGAGCTACCCTGGATATGCCTATAAAAGTAACCTTATCAATTTGTCTTGAAAGCTCCAATAGAACATAAATTAGATACCATTAGACAACTTATAATTTCTGAATCTTCTTCCATTTACTGATGAATTCAGGAATCTTCCCAGAAAAGTTATTGTCACTTATCCTCCTAAAATACTAATTTATGAAATTATTTTTAATATCACTTATTATTTACAACAAAGGCTACAAAATTTATAACAATATTAATGCTTTTATCACTAAATATATCCAACTTGGTTAGAAAAGATTAATTAAGTTTCTGTATCTTACAGCCAATTTCAAAAAATCATTAAAAATTCGATATAGATGCTATTCATATACTACCAATTGCAAATGAAAGGTTGATAAGTATATAATATAAATTGGAGAGAAATAATGAAAAAAACTCATCTAATAGATACAACTTTAATAATATATCTAGGATGATCAGTGAGATGAACTAAATTTCTGCATACCACAGCCAACTTCAAAAAATCATTAAAAATTCAATACCAAGGATATTCATATGATACCAATTGCATATGAAAGTATCTAATGTGAATTGGAAAGAAACTATGAAAAAATCACTGTCAATAAATACAGTTTTAGAAATATATCTAGCATGGTTAAAAAGATTAATTAAATTCCGCCTCTTACCACCAACTTCAAAAAATTATTAAAAGTTCAATACAAATGCTATATATATGATACTAATTACAAAAGAAAGCTTAATTTATGTATAATTTGAAATGAAAAGAAAATAAGCAAATTGCTCATTCTTAGAACAATTATTAATCTCTCATACATTTTATCAAATACCTTATAGGCACAATTTTGTATTATCTTCTTTTGACAAATCTTGTTTCAAATTCTACTCACACAAATACAGTACCCAACAAAAAAGGAAAATGTGAAATTTAATTAATTAATAATTGCCTCCAAATAATCATTAGGCACAACTTGTTCTACACAACCAGACGTAAGCCTCCCACAATTAACTAATGTTCAAGCACTATAAGCCTCCCACAATGGTTCACACATGAATGAAAAGAAAGAAACCACAAATGGCTAATAAAATCATGATATCCTATTAAAAATTGCTGAAAAAATCAACTAGAGTTTGAATATCAAAGCATTGAAGGCTTCCACATGATTCCCACTCATTAGCTTCAAACATATTAGCAGCCAACCAAACTAAGCAGGTAAAAGAATACTGGATCAGCAACCAAAGCCAAAACTTCGTGCAAAATGCTAAAACAAGTGAATAATTAAAAAACAAAAAGTAAAAATTCAATCAATTTAACATTGTTGATAATATTAATTTTACCCATTAAAAATCAATCTTCAAGCAAGTTTGTATTTTTCACACAAAAGTTAAATCTAGACAATTAAAAAATAAAAATAAAGTAAAATATTTCTAAAGCTTATTTCATTAAATTAAAGCCAACATACACACAAAAAAGGTTACGTATGACTTGAGAGGAGGATTTTTTTTAAATAAATTCTAACTAATTCACATATTTAGCATAATAAGAATATATATCACAAATTAAAATCCCAAATTACATACATACGAAAAGTTTTTTCTTTTTCTTTATTTTAAAAAAACTCACTGACCAAAAAGAAAAAAAAAAGAGAAAACAAGGACAGATAAGTGGATGGATAATGACGAAGAAAAAAATAAATTATTGCTTGGTTAGATCCCTAATAGTCATCATCCCATGGTAACAAATAAAAAAGAAGAGACAATGAGAGATGAACCTTGTCTCTCCATCAGTAGGCTGGGGTCTTAGGATCTATCACATGTCGGAGAGGATTACACTTAGAGGAAGAAGGCGGAGCATCAGATGGTAGCTTGGAAAGCTGGTCGAGGTAGAGGGAGTGAAGGCGACGGGAGCCACCAAGAGCTAGGACAACGGATCTGAGCTGTTAGGTAGCACACCCAACGTTAACGAAGTGCTGGGTGCAAATTAACTCGAAAAGGTGCTCATTTTGAGTGTCTTGTGCTATAGCCTGTTGACGCAGGCCACCCACAACAAGGTCTTGGTGTTCGCGTGTTTCAACACCTCGAACAGAGAGTTCTCATCTAGATTGGAGAAGCCAGTTTCTTTGACTTGCTCTTCCTCTTTCTTATTCCTTCTCCTCGTCTTGTTTGACTTTTTTCATCCTTTGGCTGTCTTCAGTGATGACCGAAAAATCAAGACCCATACGCTTCATAAAGTAAAACTAGAGAAAAGCAGGAAATAAAAGTATTGGTGAGGAGGAGGATGATTTTATATTGTTGGAAGACTGAGAGTAATTGTTTTGTTAAGATTGAAAAGGCTGGGTGATTTGTTTTATTTCAATTTAGGGTTTCTTGAAATGAGCAAAAAGGATTTGGGAGAGAGGGAAGATAAAGAGAGAAGCATTTCGTTAAGGGCCAAAAAATTTCACAAGTGTTGAATTTAACATACCCTAATTTTAAAAGTAAAACTACGTCGTTTAGAATAAGAAAAATTAAAATTGAAATTAAAAATATATATTTTAGTATCAATAAAATTTTGTGATACTATATTATCAGTAACTACTGATACTAATATGTAAAACACACTAAAATTTACTTAAGTCATCAAATATTGATACTTTTTTAGTTAGTATCAGTAACTTAGTATCAATGAAAGTCATTTTTCTAGTAGTGTTATTCAAATCGAGATTAACTCAACTTAGGAAAATCAATCTAAAACCACTAAGTCAAACATTTTTTATGCTTCGTTTTAGCTAGTATCTATTAAATAGGTGGTCAACTGAAATAGAGAATTGCTATAAATAAAATTAAGACAAAATGCTAAAACAAATTTAGCGCAACTCACATATATAAGTCAATTAACCATTAAACTTGTTTAACACTCAACCAAAACAAAGTTTAATTTATGATTTGAGATAGAACGGTAACGAGAATCATCTTAGCCATCAAATACATTCTTATAAATAAAAGAACACAAGGAAATAAATATGATGAATTGCGTTCTACTTGATCTTGCGATCTTTCCTTCTTTTTCTTTTAGAATCCCCTACTCCAGCCCTAAAATCTCTCTTTCTCGGTTTTTTTTTTTTGTTTTTCTCTCTTTTTTTTTGTGACAGCCTCTTTTTTCTTTTCATGCGTGCTCTTTTTATATCTTAGAATGAGGGTAACCAAAAGTGTGCGGCCACATGTCTTCCATTTTTTGAAACCTTGAATAGCAATCTTTTAGTTAACACGCACGTAATCTTGTCTGTAGTTGCTACAGGATGGCTGCAACAATGGCTATAACATCTTTTCTGTTCAAGACTTGTTTAAATTCCTCTGTAGCCAAGTTCTGTTGTCATCTTTGCAAGTCTGTTGCTGCAGCTTTCCACTCATAAAGCTTGAATTTTTTCGTCCCCTATAATTATGCACATAATCAAAGCACAAAGTAATCTAAAATAAAATTAAATTTATTAAAATTAAATTTAAACAACTGCCTATGCAAAATGTAATTAAAAATTAAATAAAAATACATCATTTACTCTCTATGTAATATTGGTTTAAGTCTAAAAATGCCATGATAACTCTTATTTCATAGAGTTATCACATATGGAGGGATTGATTCCTTTGATATCAATAATGGCCCATCCAATGGTCTTTTTGTATTTCCCCAATGCAATAACCAATCTCTACTCTTGTTCTACATTCAAAGAAGACCATATGATTACAGGAAGTGAGTCATGGTCACTAAGATAAACATATTTTGAGTGTGAAGGTAATGTTTTAATTCTAAAACAGGAGGTGATTCAATAGAAAGAATAAACTTCCTTATTCGAAATGTTAAGAAATTCAATTTGCTTGTTAGCTCTAAAGGTTTGCTTTCTCCTAATAATGTTATGTCTGTTGTTTCAAGGCCTTGATATTCATCTTCAAGTTCCTCAAATATTGCAGCCTTGATTTTTGCTTCATTACAGCAGCTGTTTAATCTTTCTGCTATAGCACTAACAAAATTAAAATCTTTAACCTATTCAGGACTCTTCATGGTAACTAGCACATTGAATGTAACTTGTTAATCATTAACTCTTATGGTCAGTTCTCCTTTTTTGCATTAATTAAAGTCTTACCACTGGCTAAAAAGGATCTATCCAAAATGATAGGCACTTCTTTATCTGCTCCAAAATCCAGTACTATGAAGCCAACATGAAAAATAAACTTGTCCACTTTCTCTAGTACATTTTTTACCCTAGTTATTTCAACATGAACAAGGGCATGAGATTGATGCTGGCTCCCAAATCAAAAAATGCCTTGCCATTGTATTTATTTCCTGTAGAGTATGATATTATGAAGCTTCCTATATCCTTTAACTTTAGAAGTATCTTGTTATGAAGCATATGGGTACACTCTTGTCTTAGGCAACTGTTTCAAATTCTTCCAACCTTCTTTTCTTTATCAGAATATCTTTTAAAAACTTAGTATAGTTTGGCATTTGCTAAAGAGCTTCCATAAAAGGGATGTGGATATGCATTTACTTTAACACTTCGAAGAATTTGTTGAACTACTTGTCTTGTTTTTGTTTCTGAAATCTTTTAGGAAAGAGTGGTTGGTGCTTGAACTACTGAGTTGCAGTAGGTTGTGCAGACTGCTTCTCTTTTTCTGTAAATGTTATAGCTTTGCTGTTTTGATCAGTGTGTTGTCCAATGAAGGGTTGTGGCTCCTCTTCAACTTGAGTTTCTTCTTGGATTAAAGTGTGCTCAACTATACTTTTTAGTACACCAACTAAGATGTGAACATCCTTTCCAGATCTTAAGTTGATTACTTTGTAGTGCTTTTTCCTTTCTTTTCTTGGATCTTTTTTGTTGCTGAGTAAACTGTGTTAAGGTCTATTGATTAATGCTGCAGTAAATTGTCCCATATGATTTTCTAGATTTTTCAAAGATACAACTTGACTCTAGGCAACTATTTCATTCTTCACAATATACTCCTGAAGTAGAGTTTTAAAAGAGTTAAACTAATCATTGTTAGTGCTTCTTTGCCCTTGATTTTGTTGATAAAATCCAGGTGGTTGAAGAGATCTATTCTGTCTACTAGGTGCTGCAACATGTTATTTTGATTTTGATAATTCTAAGAAAAGTTTGGGTACTGCCTTTACCCAGGAATATAAGTATTTGAATAAATGTTGTACTAGTTTTTTCTACTGTAGTTGCCCACATAGTTGACTGGGGTAGGATTTCCAAGACAGTTATCAAACAAATGTCCTTTTCTACGGTAAATACATGATACCTCAGCAACTTTGTTGACAGTTGCTGGGGCAGAGGGCATAATTTTCACTACATTCTTCAATGAGGTTATTTGGGCTTATACTATTGTCAAGGCATCTACATTGTGAACTCCTGCTACCTCTCTTACTGTAGCATGTCTAGTAGATGGTCACTGATAGTTATTATTAGCTATTCTTTCTAAAATACCAAAAGCCTCATTGTACGTAGGACTTAGATAGTAAGGCCCCATTTGCTGAAGCATATACCATCAATCTAGTGTTTGGGTTCAAACCATTGTAAAAAGTTTCCAATTGTATATGGTAAGGAATATCATGATGAGGACATTTCCTAAGCAACTCATTGAATATTTCTTATACATCATACAAGCTTTCATCTTTAAGTTGATGGAAATATGTGATCTCATTTCTTCACTTAGAATTCTTAGTAGGTGGAAAGTACTTAATTAAGAATTTGTCAGCTAAATCATTCCATGTAGAGATGAAATCAAGTGGTAAAGAGTTTAGCCAAACTCTTGCTTAATACCTTAGAAAAAAAGAGAAGAGTCTTAGCCTCAATATTTCTTGTGATGCTCCAACAATCTTGAAAGCATCACTCACTTTAAAAAATAATTTAAGGTAAAGATAAGGATCTTCTAATGGTAATCCATTGAATTATCCTACTATTTACAGCATCTGAAACATTACTAGTTTGAACTCAAAATTATCAACTTAAACTTCAGGTCTGACAATTCCAAGATTTATGGATTGAGGTGTCAAAATTGCATAGTCTCTAATAGCTCTATCTCTATCATCTGCCATGTAAAAAATGTTGTTATGCTCTAATTGCCCTACCAATTTGTCCATTCTGCCTTTCTTGAACTCCTTGCATATTAGCTAGATCTAGGATGTGAGCAGGATTATCTCTCTGAGCATTGACTAGATTTCTTTCTCTTTGAGGATTTAAATCTCCTAAATTTTGCAAGTCAGCCATATTTGCAATAGATTTTAAACCGCTATACTATTTTCTCAATCTTCATGCATTTCTTTAAATTTCTAAATCAAGCTCAAATTCAACTAGTTTATATTTGCACATGCAAGAGTTGCTAAAGCAATTTGTCAACAAGTAAAATTGAGTTCACAACTCACAATGAGCACTCAATCCTTGGCAACAACGCCAAAAACTTGGTGTGTGTGTGTGGTGTGATCTATTGTATAGTGGTGTCAATGTGCAAGTGTACACAACAAGTAATATAATGACAAGTATCAAGATCATCTCCACAGGGATTGATGATACAGGACTTGATACAACAATCTTAACAGTGCAATTTTAGCAAACTAAAATAAAACAAAATAAATCATGAGATTAATGATCTAATGAAATTAAAAATTGCAATAAACAAAATGATGTAAGGAAAACTAAAGTCAAACACAAAGATATACATAAATGACAAAGGGATAGTTGGGTTCTAAACTCACTTAATGATTATTGACTGTCTTATACTTGAGGCGCAGTTGCTAAAGCACTGGGCAGAATCTCTAATGCATCCTTGGTTGTTGCACATTGGATATCTTATGTTTATATGCAATCTATCAGTGACCAATTGTTAAATTAACATTAAACATGCTCTAGACCCTATTTGTCCTACAAGGTGAATCCCTGTGGCATGCCCCTATTCAAATCAAGATTAACTCAACTTAGAAAATTCAATCTAAAACTATGTATTGTCTTAATTTATTCCACTAAGTTAGACATTTTTTAGGCTCTTTCTTATCTAGTATTTATTAAATGGGTGGTCAACCAGAATAGGGATTGGGAATATGTAAAATCAAGAAAAAATGCTACAAGAGATTCTAAGCAACATACACATATATGTCAAATAATCATTAAGTTCATCCAAAACCCAACTACATTAAAGTTTAGCTCATGATGAGCTTTAAAACAGTAAAAGCGTAAGTGTTTGCCATGAAACACGTTATCAGCAAGCAAATACAACAAGCAAAATACAAGAATAGAGTTGAGATACAAAATGACCAAAGAATCAAGCTTTAATCTTCAAGTTTCTCTACGAGATACCCTCTGTTGTAGCTCTGAAATCTTTTTTTTTTTTTTGCTTTATTCTTTTTGAGTTTGAGTCACCTATAATAGTATACTTAATTAGAGTATAAAATGATCTTAAACACACCAAATTACTAAAACTAAACTTAAATAGACACTGATGCAAAATGTAATAAAAAATGGGATAAAAATCATCATTTATTCTCTAAGTGATACTAGTTTAAGCTTAGAAATGCAATGATAACGCTCATTTCATAACATTGTCAATTATTAAAGGATAAACAAAAAAATAATTAGCGTTGAATTCAAATTTGATAAGATTTTACTTTAGTTCATTAGTGTGAAGAAAAAAATCAAACTAAAAAATTGGCATTTAAGTATTAAAATAGGAAATAAATAAATATTAGCTTTTGAATTTTGATGGAAATTTAACATATATTTAAAAAGTGTGGGAGCCCTACACAATAAGTCTTACTCTGGTAAAAGAGAAAACATATTGAGAAAGAAAATAAATAAATTAAATTTCCATCTAAATATTTTTTATGGGAAAACTACGCAATAAGTTTCCATAATTTTATTTCCGTATAAAATTTCTTACACAGTACAACTTATTGAATTTCCTTACAATGTACTTTTTTAGAAATTTCCATCAAAAAACTTTATTCTAAGAAAAGCAAAAACAAGTGCAATGTTTTGCTCGCCAATACCCTTCACAAGGAGACAGTTCCAGCTCTATATAAGTTTCATAGCGACAAGCAATCGACTCATCTACGTAATTTTCAGAATAGAGAAAGCTTAAACAATAAAAAGCCAATTGGCAGCACTGGGTATCTTGAGTTGTGCTCGTAAAAATGAAAATCAATGTTGAAACATTCTCTAGAGAAATTATCAAACCCTCAACTCCAACCCCAAATCAACTTCACCATTACCAGTTTTCCTATCTCGATCAAACAGATCCACCTTTTTATATTTCTTTACCATACTTCTACCATGATCAAAAACTTGTCAGCAACAACAACCACTAATTTATTAACTCTCTTGAATCATCATTATCCAATGTGCTAACCAAGTACTATCCCGTAGCCAGATGCATAGGAACAACTGCATAGAGTGCAACGATGAGGGAGTCGTTTCCTCGGAGGCAAAAGTCAGCTGCCAACTTTCAGAAATCATCAATGAACCTGCACTTCCTAGCAAGTTCAAAAATTCCTCCCATTTGATCAAGAAAAAGATAGTGTCACCAGTGTCAATGATTTAGCCATTGCCATTCAAGTTAACTTGTTTAACTGCGGCGGTGTTGCTATTGCTGTGACAAATTCTTATAAGATTGCAAATGCTTCATCTTTGATCACATTTATGAAAAAAAAGGCTGGTACTGCTCGTGGTGATAATGAAAATGCTTGTCCGGAATTTGTGGCCGCCAGTCTCTTTTATCCGAAGGATGAAGATGGCATATGGCAAGAGAGTGTTCGTCCTAGGCCCACGAAAAATGTGGTTAAGAAATTCCTATTTGAGGGCTCTAAGATAGCTTATCTCAGAGACAACTATGGATTAGAAATTGTGATATATCTAACGCGTGTTGAGGCATTGTCAACTTTTTTATAGAGGCGTCTTGTTGCTCCTGCTGAAATCAAGATTAGTCCTGAAAGACCTTGTGTGTTGTATCATCCAGTGAGTATTGATAAGTGGATGGAACAATTGTTGCCTGATGATTCTTATGGGATTCTTTTTGGCAATTACTGTAACATTTTTAACAGCAAATGGTAAGAATAATAATAATAATAATAATAATAATAATAATAATAATAATAATAATCAACTAGTTAACAACACCGAGATGCTATAAGCAAAATAGACAAGGATCATGTGAAGGTGGTGCAACAAGGATATGCAGCACTATTCGATTTGGCCATAAAGAATGTTGAAAAAATCGACAGAGGAGAGTTGATTTGTTGTGGACTCTCCAGCTTATGTAAGTTTGCTGTATATGAAGCAGATTTTGGATGGGAGAAGCCTGCGTGAGTTGCTTGGGTGGAGCCTCATAAGAATTATATATATATATATTTTAAGGCGCACCAAAATTATAAAAATTGACAAGAGTTACTGTTTCAAGGAATAACTCTCAAAGTTGAGATTCATTATTTTTTAAAATAAATATTATAATTTTTTTAACAACTTTGATTAACAAGAGTTATTATGTCAGCTGTTCATTATAGATAAACCCTCGAGGATTAAAAGAATTTTAAAATATCGAAGAATCCAATTAAATATTCTAACATATAAATACAATTTGTTGTAAATGTTTGAATGGGGAGAAAAATTTTGCATGCAATAAACCTACTATCTTAGTATACTGCGATGGTGAAACCATCCAATAATATTTTGTTATATAGTAGAGTAGTAGGTCTCAAAATAAAACCACAGTGAATCTCACTGCAGGATCCACAAACAGCGGCACTTATCTTGAATCTTATAATGGAAAAACACCATTGGATGGACTCACCACACCCCAACAATGGTGCAAGCTTCTCTCTTGAATGGGAAGCCGCAACTTCCGACATTTATCCCAATACCAAAATGTATCAACCTCTACAAATCCTAAAAGCGTCCGAGAACACAGCCTAGGTCGCAAAGAATAGATCAAACCTTGGTAAACAATCGACCATGCCAGCAAAAGAAACAACCCACGAGTCATCGGCCATACCAAATACCATCACGGGAGGAAACCCATGCGCCCCACTCCCAGACCACACTTAGCAGATCAACAGATCAACAACACCAAGCAAGCCCATGCCCTATTCTTGCATGGCCCAACAAGTTCGAGAGATAAAGGCCTACTGCATAGCCTTGGTAAAGGACTTGAAATAAGTTGTAATAAGCATCAAGTGCCTTATCAAAAAAAAAAAAAAAAAAGCAGCAAGTGCTAAAAATGAACAATGCCTTGACTACAATCCGATGGAGAAAATTACGAATTAGACCTCGATAAATTACGACTATCAGGACCAAGAAAAATCCAATAATTATGAGAATACTACTAATCAAATTTACTAACTTGTCAACTAATTAATAAATTATTAATTCATGAATACATTACATAATTAAAAAAAAATCATGTTCCAACCAAATCGACAGGAAGCATCATGTGATTTAGATTTTAGTCAATCTTGTAACCATTAAGGCTAATATAAAAAAAAAAGTCAACCTATCACGAAGAATGATAGTCGATGATTTTTACATTGCTGTCATATAAATATGGCTAGTATGTAAATATTGTCTATTTTTGTATTATTGGTTTGTAAGCCTTGACTATTTTATTGCCACGTAAATATTAATTATTTTGGGGTGTAGATGTCCATTTCCTTGATTTTTTTTCTTTGTAGGTTATGGCTACTCTTAAAGATGTGCCAAGAAAGAAGCGGAGTAATTAAAAAAAAAAAACCAAAGCTCCTCATCTTAAATTTTTTTATCTCAAATGATGTGACATTCATTTATTGGTTGGTGAAATAATATAATTAATTCACTGAAAATTTGTAGAATCATCAACCATAAGGAATAAAACATCATACGCCACATTATTTGTAATGAAATTTAGGATAAAATTTTGGGATGTCCATTGTTACTAAAACAAAAAATATGTATCACATCATAAAAATAGTCTTCAGTAGGACACTATTTCTACTTCAAATGAATGACTCAAAATATATCATATTAAGCATGAATGAAGTATTAAAGCAAACAATCCTTAATGACAAAGTTATGATATAAAGTTTACATCGTAAATGACGTGCCACCAATTGATGACTGTCAAGTCTCTAAAAAAGAATTAACTTAATAGATATTAATATTGATGACATTTCATGTGGCACCAATGAATGAATGACACGTTAAGTGTCACGTTATTTAGGATACAAACTTTGTATCCAAATTTGTAAACATATCATTACTCTAGAAAAAATATTGTCTTATTTTGAATTTTATTTTATTGTGGTCCATGGCTATTCTCGAAGATAAATCATAGAGATAAGATGGAAATAAAGAAGAAATATGCACCATACAGAAAAAAAAAGTTAGGTGGCAGAGGACTACTACAGTATAGCACTATTTCATTTGAAATTACTTTTGAGATAGTCAAAAATGATATTAAGAGATTAAAAATTAATTTTGATATTTAGAAAAAAATTTAAAAATAACTTTAAAGAAAATTGTCCATCTTATAATAAATTATCGAAAGAATAGGAGGAATAACTTTCCAAAATCTATTTTTTAAGAAGCATTTTTTATTTGTACGTATAACCTCAAATATTTTATCACATAAATATACAAGTCCAAAATTCTCTTTATTAAAATTATTCAATTCCAACTCTACGCAGGGAATAATATCTTTAAAATTTAACCAAGATAATCCTTAGCTTCTAAAATTTTTAATGAAATTAATAACAATTTTATATTCTAATTATTATAAGATAAAGCATCAAACATGAGTACTAGAAAGAATCAAGCAAGAATATAAAAGCAACTTTTTTTTAAGATTGTCAATTATTTTGAAGATAGCAAAAATATAAAAATAAAAGAGAGTACAAAATGTAATAAATATATTAGCCAAGATAACATATAGACTAACTATTATTCAGTATTATGCCCATTTTAATTAACATGTCCTTCACTCATATTCAATATTATATTTAGTTTAATCAATGTTATAAAATTTTCACAATAAAATAAGTAGGGATGCCAATGGAGCATTTACAGGTAGGATCTACTCAGCTCTAGATCCAAATCCATAATAAAAATCGAGATTCGTATCTGCTCCAGATCGGTCATGAATTTATATTTTTCACTCCAGATCCGAATCCAAAAAAGAAATAAATATCTATATCTGCTCCAAAACTGAGAAAAAAATTAAAATCCAAATCCGCTTTAGATCTGTCATGAGTTCTAAAACTCAACAATTAAAGAACAATATTTTTTTAGAACGAAAATTAAAGACTAAAATGTATTGATAACAACTAAATTATGTAATTCGTCTAAAAACTATAATAAATATTGTGGCTTATGCTTTTGCACCAAAATAAGTAAATAAGAAAAATAATAAAATATCCTTCAAAAGTTAATTTTGAGACAATTTTGTACAATCAAAATTTTGCGCCATTTGTGCTAGTCTATGGGAGAAATTACTATATTCCTTAAAAATAATTTCGCCAATATAATAAAATAAATTGCCAAATGTTATTACTTGTCTTACAATTTGAATATTGCATGTGCATGCTTTAGGGTTTGCTAACCTTAATTATTTTTGTCCTATTATCATTTAAATTTACAAAACTAATATTTAAGCTTTGAGATTTTTAAATACATGGTAAATACCACTAATATACTATGAATGATATTTATTATAATTTATAATTACAAAATTGTTAAGAAATTTTTAAAATAAAATAAAATTAAAAGATAGATGGATCTAGGTATAGACATTAGGATAGATCTAGACCTACTCCTAATCCATATTAGATCCACATATCGATATCTAAATTCAATGCAAATCTATTTTAAACTTACCAAAATCCGATTCGATTAGATTTGAATCAAGTGGATCTTGGATTAGATCCTATCCATTGCCATTTCTAAAAATAAGTCGTATTAAAACTATTCTAAAAATTTTAGCTGAAAAAAGAAAATATAGGAAAACTTTGAGAAGCCAAAAAACTTTATTCTAGAAAAAGAGAAAACATATACCATGTTTTTGTCACCAATACCTTACTCAATGAGAAATTCTAGCCCCATAAAAGTTTCATCTCAATATATACCATGTTTTTCTCACCAATACCTTACACATCTCAATATCAACGGAATAATGTAATAAATTGATGTTGTATGAAGTCAGAGACGGCATGTCTTTTATAAACGCCGTCATCACTAAGGTAAAAGGATAATAACACGGACAGAGAAGTGACGTGGTGCGCGACTGCATGACCAAGAGTGGAACGTATGGCTATCTATCTCGAGTACTTCAATCTTGTTGATTTGCAGGTGGAGTTTGTTTGGCTAAGGGGATTTCCAATTTGGTTACTTGATGAGAGTAGCTGCGGCAGATTGCTTTTAAGTTTAGGAAATTCGGATTAGGTCTAACATTTTTTTAATTTTAACTTGTAAACTATTATATTTAAATATTAAAAATAAAAATATTGTGGGTTAGCGGCTACCTGCATGCACCTGGGTGGATATCCGCTGGCTTTCCCTCTTTGCTAAACTTGCCTACTATATGCAGTGGGTTTTAATTTGTATTACTGAATCTGCCTATTACTCAGCAAAATTAACTGCCACGAGTAGTTTTGGCAGATAGATAAATGCGGTTTGCATGTTTGCGGAGAAAATTGCCATCCTTGTATAGATTGTCACGGTTCCCATGCCATGTTAAACTCGGCTTCCTTCTCTCAATCAAACGTAGTTTTGTTTAATCAATCTTCAATTTGCTTTAAAATTATATATCCAATCTCAGGGCATCGATCCTCTAAGCATGTATCACATTAACATCAGTCTTAAGTGACTAGTATTACATCAAATAAATTACTTGAAATAAATCGTATTAAACATGCATCAACTGTAAAAAGCAAAAAATGCCTTAATTAAAATCCATACTTAAAAAATAGATAGGGATATGCTTAATTATAATTAAATTGGGATATAGACTTCGTATCTTAAATGATGTCATAAGTATAAAATTAGGAAACAAACTTTGTAATTATAATGTGTGCCACCAATTGACTGTTCCTACGTAATTAGAAAAAATTAACTTTTTAATTTATCGTTAATGATATAATTTCATAGAATCAATGAATAAATGACTGTTAAATTCCATATCATTTGGAACACTAATTTTACATCAAAATTTTGTAAACTTTTTTCTTAAAAAAAAAATCTTATTTTGAATTTTATTTCATAGTAGACAATGGCTATTCTCAAAGATTAGTTGAAGAAAGATAAGATGAAAATATAGAAGGTGTATAAATGATATAAATTTCTAACTTAAATAAGCATTTAATTTACTAATGTGTTTATAATTCAATAAAATGTTCACATTCTATCTCAAAACATCTGGTTGAGTAAAAATATAAAATTAAAAGATAGCAAAAAATTTAGTAAACTTTGGTTCTGCATTTTTTCAGGGAACAAAAATGATGTGACTAAAGGTTTCTGCAATTTATTTTACAATTTAAATAACCTTATAGTTTGCAAGAAATCATCTATTATTTTTGAAAATTAAACAAAGAAGCTAAATAATAAACTAACCTTCTCAAAGAAAGAATTTGAAAAAAGTGAGAATTGAGAATTAAAATAAAACATAAATTTATTAACTAACTAGTTACATTGTCTTGCTTATGTTCTGCCCCTAACCATTTGAGATTACTTTTAAGGTGGTTGAAAGATAATATCAGAAGTTAAATGTTAATTTTGGTATTTGATAAAACTTTTAGAAAATAAATTTTAACATATTATCCATCTTATGTTGAAAAGAACAGAATGAATAACTTTTTAGGTTTTTTTTTTAAAGATGACCAATTATTTTCAAGATAGCCCAACAAAAAAAGAGGAAAAATAGAGAGAGAGAGAGAGAGAGAGAGATTACAATTTGTAATAAACATATTCATAAATATAACATATGTACATAAACTTAGTCAATATTATGTATTATTTAATACTACTATGTCCATTTTAATTACCATGCTCTTTAACCATCATCTGAATATATAATAAAAATATTTGTTTAATCTCTATATTTTAAGTTAAGTATTCATTAGCTCTTATATTTTGAAATTACCTTAAGATAACCCTACTATTAAACATGTGTTATTTTTTACCTTATTTTTCTTTGCGTTTACAATAATACCCTTTCAAGAATATTTTTGCTCGTGGGGTACTAAACATAGTCTAAGTTGGCTGATATTAATTTATCTTTAAATAATTATTAAAAAAAGTCATAAAGGTATGAAAAATACTGGTTCTTTTAGATTGACAATTATTAGTCAATTTGCTAATTAACTTTTTTATGGATAAATTAATTAATACTCTCAAGATTGTAGTAAGGGTATTGTTATTGTAATGAGAAAGAAAAAATGAGGGCAAAAAAGTATCACAAGTTTAACAATAGTGCTGTCTTGAGGCATTTTTCAAAATGTAAGGTCTAAACGGATATTTAATTCAAAATGTAGGGATTAAATGAATATTTATCCAAATATACATACATATATACATATGTGTGCGTGCGTGTGTATCCTTATTTTGTTCAATGTTAAATTTAGCAATGATTACAATAAAATTTTCACAATAAAAAGAGCGTATTAAGACTAGGACAAATGAGCCGAGCTTTTGCTAAGTTTTTAATCAGTGGTTGTTAAGTAACAAATGAAAAAATAAAATTATAATCATTGATTTAGTGCTAAGTAAAATCTGAGTTCAACAATGAATTCTAATTTTGAAGATTATTATATTCAAATGGCAAGAATAGAAAAACTTTAAAAAGCTAAAATTCATTCTAGATTTACCACATTTTTCTTATCATTACCCTGAGAGTTTCAATTACGTACAAGGTTCATAACGATGAGTAATCTACTCATCAACGTAATTTTCAGAATAGAGAAAGCTTAGATAACTAATTGGAAACGTTGGTTATTTTAAGTTTTTCTTGTAAAATTGAAAATAAATCCTCAAACAATCGTTAGAGAAATTATCAAACCATCAACTCCGAGCCCAAATTCATCAACTCCGAGCCCAAATTCATCACCTTTAGCCATTTCCGATTTTCCTATCTTGATCAAGCCGCTCCATCATTATATATTTTTAACATAGAAAAAAAAAGAAAAAAGAAAAAGAGTGCAATTGTAGCAAACATATTGACAAATATTACATATATACCAAATATTATTCAATATTATGTCTATTATAATTACCATGCTCTTTACTACCATCTACATATATATACATCCTTATCTTAATTCAGATTGCATTTATTTTAGTCATTGTTATAAAATTTTCATAGAAAAATAAGTCGAATTAAGACTATTATACTCGGACAAGGATCCTCTCTTATTTTTTTAATTCCCCCCTCCTATTCTCTCACTCTCTCCTAGTTTAATGAATGACCCAATTTATTTTTGAATTTTCTCGGCAATTAAGCGAAATTTCTTTCACTTTATTGAAATTAAGTCTTTTTTTTGGTAGATTTAAAAATTAAGAGATGCTAAGAGAAAAAAAAAATTAAGAAAGAATGTTAATTCGTTATACTCAAAAGTCAAGTATAAGAAAACTTTGAGAACTGAAATTTTGTTCTAGAAAAAGAGAAACATGTACCATATTTTTCTCACCATTACAACTCCATATATAGTTCTCATAGCGATAAGTAATGGACTCATCAACTTAATTTTAAGAATAGAGAAAGCCTGAACAGCCAATTGGCAACATTGGGTATCCCAGATTTTCCTTGTGAAAATGAAAATCAATGTTGAAACGATCTCTAAAGAAATGATCAAACCATCAACCCCAACACCAAATCACCTTCGCCATTACCAATTTTCGTATATTGATCAAACATCTCCATCATTCTATATTTCTTTACTATACTTCTATCATCTTGATGATCACAAATCTGTTAGCAACAACAAACCCTTATTTATTAACTCTCTTAAATCGTCGTTATCCAACGTGCTAACCAATTACTATCCTTTAGCCGGACGCATCCAAAAAAACTATGTAGATTGCAACGATGAGGGAGTTGTTTTCACGGAGGCTAAAGTCAGCTGCCAACTTTCAGAAATCATCAACGAACCTGAACTTCCAAGCGAGTTTAAAAAATTCCTCCCATTTGATCAAGAAAAAGATGGTGCCACCTGCGTCAATGATTTAGCCATTGCCATTCAAGTTAACTTATTTATCTGTGGTAGTGTTGCTATTGCTGTGATGATATCTCACACGATAGCAGATGCTTCGTCTTTGATCACGTTTACCAACAACTGGGCTGCTGCTGCTCGTGGCGAGAGTGAAAATGTTTTTCCAGAATTTGTAGGCGCCAGGCTCTTTCCTCCCAAGGATGCAGGCTGCAGCTCGGGCGCGAGTGTCAATCCTAGGCCAAAGAAAATTGTGCTGAAGAAATTTTTGTTTGAGGGGCCTAAGATAGCTGCTCTTAGACATAGATATGGGTTAGACAACAGGATATATCCAACCCGTGTTGAGGCATTGTCAGCTTTTATGTGGAGTCGTCTTGCTGCTTCTACTCGTATCAAGATTAGTCCTGAAAGACCTTATACGCTGGTGCATCTAGTGAATTTGCGTAAGAGGATGGAACCACGGCTGCCGGATGATTCTTTTGGGAATATTATTGGAGCTGCTGTGATAGTTTTAGAAGAAAATGATGATGGTGATCGAATGGTAAACAAGTTCAGAGACGCTATATGCAAAATAGACAAGGATTATCTGCAAGTGATGAAGTTTGAACTCTCAAAACTCACTGACTTATTCATAACGAATGGTGAAACATTTGGCAGAGAAGAATTGGGTTACTGCTTCTTCTCCAGTTTATGTAAGTTTCCGGTATATGAAGCAAATTTTGGGTTGGGGAAGCCTGTGTGGGTTGCTTGGGGTTTTTGGCCTTTTAAGAATATAATTAATTTGATTGACACCAAATCTGGAGATGGAATTGAGGCATGGGTTCACTTGGAGGAAGAAGTTATGGCCAAATTTAGAAATGACCAGGAGCTACTTGCTTATGTTTCCCCATCACTTCATGTTCCTTGATCCATAAAATATATTTTTGAAGTTTAAAATTTTGTAATAAGGCTAGCTTGTGCCAATCATTTAGTTTTTCTATCACGTACTTTGTCTCTTTGGCATTATTTAATGTGATAGAAAGTTATGTATATTGCAATATTACAATACTACTCATAGCTTGCTCTATATATAAAAAGTTGATTTTGTTGTTTGCCCTGATTTTATTTGAGCTTATTTTTTTTTAATTCACTTAATAATCTTGTTTAATACATACATACATACATACATACATACATACATACAGACACATATACACACACACACACAAGGATATGGGGAATAATATTATTGGTCCAGCTAAATTTCCAAGAGAATGATCATTAATCAAGTGTTGGCAGACTCATCTATTTACATATAGAGTATTGATATTTGAAAGAAAGAATTCTAATGCAATGGCGATAAACAACTGTAAAACTATATGGTATTATAATGTGAAGTTAACAAAAATAAATTTTCATTTAATACTATTAAACCATGCGGTTTCACAATTATTTTTTTTTTGTCATTGTGTCAATTTTAGGGCACTTTATCATTTTCCTTATATATAATATATGTACATAGTAAATTTCACCTCATTCCTCTTATTTATTTGACCAATTAACTTTCATGAGTTCATAAAGAATAATTTAAAATTTAAAAATTTTATACTTTCATTTCTCTGCTATATGTTTCTTCTTCCTCTTTTTTTTTTTCCATTGTTCATGGGAAGGTAAGCACACGCAACATGATCAATATTGGATCCAAATTCTGTCTCATAATGAATAACATAACTATAAAGTCTGGTTCGATCAATAACCGGTTTAGGGACTTATTTGATAGAGATATCCAAATTATATATTAATTGAAAATATGTAAAATACAAGGACTCCGAATGTTTATTAATCCTGATCCATCCTCCCTCAGTCATTCCTAAGTCTCTTTCGCTCTTTCAAAACACTGTTTTCTGCCTTTGCCCTTGTACGCACAGTAATTTATTGGAGTAAGAAGAACAATCTGTTTATTAAGTGGCATTTTAATATGAATAATATGATTATTAAGAACAATCTGTTTATTAAGTGGCCTTTTTTTCATATGAATAATATGATTATTTTAAATTCTTTTAGTTTGGAATGAAGTATATTTTTGTATTGTCTCATGCATCAAATAAAGTTCAAACCCTAGACCTGAGCTTTAGGAATATTCGTTGCTACAGAAGCTAGCCTTTGACTTCAAATAAAATATCTTTTAAACATTGCTTTTATAACTTTATTCTTATAAATTTAATTGACAAAAAAATAAATGTATCGTTTTAAAAAGGTAAAAATTTATAGTTTTTCAGAAATAAATGCTTAATAGATGTTTAATTTTATTCAGACACTTTTACCAAGTTCTCAATATTGAATTAATAAATAAATACTTCTGCTGAAAAAATCAAAGACAAGTACTCTTAAAATCACTTAAAAATGATGGAATAAAACCAAAAATAAAACAAGTTAGTTCAGTTGCATTCTAAGATTAATTAATTTCTTAAGCATTATATGTTAAATCATCCTAGTTTCACGTGCACGGCAATTGGCAGTTGTATTATGGTCAACTTCCTATTTCTTATTCAACTTTTTTCCTCAGTTTATCAATTAGATATAAAATTTGTATTGGTAGTCTAATTTTGTATTAATAAACATATCATCAACTTCAAAAATTTATTTTATTACTTTTTCCTTCCATTTAAGATTTAGATTTATTACAAATAGATGTAAGCATTGAAAACCCTAAAACTCAATTAATTAATGACTTAATTAATTAAATTCCTTAATAGAGTAGGGCTTGAGAAAAACTCCAATATAATTAACCTAGCATATTAAAAGCACAAAAATAATTAAACTAAATTAATTTTCTGAAGATGCTATTCATAGTTACTATTCACGACTACTACTTATAATTATTGTTTATAGATACGGTACATATTACTTTTCATCCGCATTACAAATGCTAATTTTGCTAAAAACAATAAATTGTAGAAAATAAATGACATGTAGATCTTTACATGGTTGGATTAATTAATCCAACATCGACGAGACCACGTCTTGATGAAAAACAATTCACTAAGTTAAGACGTTATAACTTATAGATTTGCTAAACTTAAGAGTTTCACTTACAGTGTATCACCATACACCTTACTCAACCTTAAACTTAAGATGATCACTTATAGTTTATCACCATACCATTTATCAAACCTTAGACTAAATCTGCTTTACCTGAATAACTACTACTCATCTTGATCTTTGATCCTTAAGGCACTTCGCAAATTAAATAATAGAAATTTCTTCAATTCTTCAATATCTAGTGATCTAAGATCCACGTAAACTCTCTGTAGAGATTAATAAATTACAAGGCAACATTGAGCACTAAATCTAGATCAATAAAAAGATAAACTCCCTCTAAGATCTAAAAATTCTTTAACAAAAATAAAATATCCTCCTAAAATTGAAATACTGCTTCCCTTAACTTATTGCATTTAAAGACTTGAAAACTAAATCTCCCTCTCGTTTGCCAAAAGTAAGGGTATCTATATCATGATCTTGTTTTAAAATTTCAGCCTCAAGATGAATAAGGTTAGGAGCAAAATAATTAATAGCATAATTAGGGAGAAGGACAATGAGAGGCTGCAAAATAGGTGAGAGGATCACGAATAACACTCAGACGGGCTGCACTATCGATGGCATGTGAGGGTGCATGCGGCAATAGCTACTGGTTGGCAACAACAAAATTTACAGTGGTGGCAGTGCCTGTTCTCTTGGGGTCATAGGTTGAAGGTTCAGAGCTAAGATTATTGTTGTGATAAATTCTAATGCTATGGTGTTAATGTGCAAGTGTATATATTAAGTAATATAATGATAAGTATTCAAGATCACCTCCACGGGGATTGATGTTATCAGATTTGCTGCAGTAATTTTAACAGTGTAAATTTTGTTCTAAATTAAAAAAAACAATTAATGAAACTAATATACTAATTAAAATAAAAATACAATAAATAAAATACAACAAAGTAAATTATCACGCCAAACTCAAAACCAATGGGAGTATAGAGTAGTTGAGTGATTAAACTCACTTATAGTTTTGACTATTTTTCTAATTTTTGGCTTGGTCGCTACAGCCTCTGCTACAGTACTGGACAAAATCCTTACGTATCCTCAGTTGTCGCATGTTGGATATCTTATATCTAGATGCAACCTAACAATGATCAATTGTTATGCCAACATAAGATATAGCATTAAACGCTTACGTTCTAATTACCCTACAAGGTGAATCCTTATACCTAGTTCATCACTTAGTTTAGATTAAGCATGACCCTTTTAGAATTAAGTAAAACTCAATTCATGAAAATCAATCTAAAACCGAGTATTGCTCTGATATGTTCCACTAAGATAGGCCCCTTTTTGTGGTTCTTTCTTAGCTAGTATCATTAAATAGGTGATCAGCCAAAATAATAAATAGAAATAAATACTATAAAAACAAAATGCTATAGTAAACATGCAGCAACACACATATTTAGTCAATAAACGATCAAGATTGTTTATCAAAAGAATAATAAAGAACAAAGTTTTAGCCATCAAACACATCCGAAAACTAAAAGTAAACAAGAAAACAAGATAAGAATAAGGACTGAATTCCCGATTGATTTCTGCAAATTCTCCTTTTGTGCAGCCTTCAATCTCTCTCTTGAATTCTGTTTTTCTTTTGTTTCTTTGTGATTTTTCTCTTTGTGATATGTGCTCCTTTTCTAGTTGAAATTAGGGTAAACGGAAGCCTAGGATGCATATCTTCCAAATTAGGAAACTACAGACTGTAATATTCTGAATACCTTGCGTAAATTTTTTCTCTCATTGCTCCAGAATTGCTACAGTAACGATTGTTACAGCAACGGTTGCTACAGCAATGGATACAACAACTATATTGTTTTATATTTGTTTCAATTCTTCTATAGCCGAGTTCTTTCTTTATTTTTGCAAGCTTATTGCAGCAGCATTCCTTCCTTCAAATTTGAGATTCCGATCACCTATAATTATGCATATGATCTAAGCACATAAGTTATTCTAAATCAAACAAAATTGATTAAAAATGAACTAAGATAGATTTTTTGTAAAATATAACTAAAATATAATAAAAACACATCATTTACTTCCTAAGTAATCTTGATTTCAGTCCAAAAGTGTCATGATAACTCTCATTTCATAGAGTTATCACACTTCACTAGGATCACTTTCATTGGAGTCGTTGTCACTAGAACTCATGGATTCTCCAAGAAGTACTTGACCAAATGTAAGACGAGAATCCTCATTGTCACAAAGAATATGGATCACATGAGGTTGTTCGCGATCTTGGACAAAGGTAAGGTAGAAAAGTGTGAAGACTTTTGGAATGAGGTTGCGCATGAAAGCTCTTACCTTGCTTAAGCTTAGAGATGCTTAGAGCCATAGAACAAAAATAATGAAAGCAAGAAAAAATTAACAAGAAGACGAAAAGAATCTGAAGTAGTCGAAATTATGAGGAGGAAGCCAAGAAAATTGAGTGAAAGATAATTATCCTAAAGGCTTCTTTATATAGATAAGTTAACCTTTAAAGAGGAGTAAAAATCCAACTTTCAAAAGGAAATGATTGAGAAAGAAGGTTCTAATCCAATTTAAGACAATATTAATCCTAAATTACCTAGAAAAACAATAAACAAGCACAATCTAATAGTCAGGTATATCAAGTAAAATGCAAAAACTAAGTGAAATGCATGATAATTTTTCAAAAAAAAAAAAACATAAAGCAGATGAATGAATGTTGAAAATTAAACTATGAATGAATGGATGGTATTAGAATGCGATCCATATACAATTGGAAATCTCTTTGAATCAATTTTTCATAGAATTCTAAATTTGGATTTCTATGCACCAAGTTATGACCAAAAGAATGCAACCTATTTAGTTTTGATGGCCAAAAACAATTTAATGGACTGTAGAAACAAAATTAGGGTTTTTCTTCAAAAAAAATATGTAACTTTTAAACACTAAAATCACACCAATATGTAAAAACATGATAATACAAATGCATCATGAGCATAATTTTTTTAAAAAAATGAATTTTTATGTATCAATAACAAACTTGAAGTGAAAAATCAATGTATCATGGAATTTTCCACGACTAGCATTAATCAATGAAATCAAAACTCTAATTAATATATTCAAATAAGTAAAGATTAGAGAAATTTAAGCTTTTGTGTGTGTCTAAAAAATTCAATCAAGATCTTTTTCTCAAAAATTCATCAATATTCACAGTCAAAGTCTCAAATATAAAATATAGAGTTAGTGAAATTAAACTTATCATTTTTAACTCCAATTTTGACCATTTGAAATATAAAAGACGTGCGAGAAGTAAAAATTTGCTATCCATTTGGATTTTTCAATTTAGCACAAGCTTTTTCTCATTGGAAAATAATTTGTCTAATTGATAATTAAAAAATGTTTATAGTTAGGAACTTTCACTTTATCTCTTAAGGTAACCTTCTTCTCATGGTAATTCGTCTTTTGTCATATTTATGATACACATACTTAGATTACTTAAAGATAGCTTCACTCTTAAGAGTTATGAGTAGATATTTTTTACTATAGTATCTGTACATATTAGAGGTCTTATGACAAGATAAGAATCAAGACAAATAGTCATAACTTAAGTTAAATATTCTCCACAAAAACTATATCAATATCAAAATCTTGAGTCAAAATAAAGACTGAATTGACACTCATATACTTTTGAAGAAAAAATAAATAAATCTAATCAAAACTTGCTCAAAGCTTTCAAGTCTTTAAACACATGAAAATTTGCTCGTCCTTTATTAATCTAAGAACTTATCAATTCACAGACAAAATAAAAAAAAAGACATAAAATTAAAACACATAAATGCATGACTTAAATCTAAATGCAGAAACAATTTGACTTACATAAAACACACACCTAGAGCTCTCCTTAAAGAATCAAATCATTTACAATCCATAGTTTTTGTAAAGGTATCCGCAAGCTGGTTTTCAGCATCAATGTATTTTAAGGACAAAATATTACTCTCAACTAAGTGTCTAATAAAATGATGACGAATATCAATATGCTTAGTCCTAGAATGTTGAACAAGATTTTTAGAGATATTGGTAGCACTATTCATTATTAGAAAAATGGTCTTTACTGACTTTAGAATAGTGTCAGAAATTACTTTCACTGACACTTGTTAATTGTGTCAGTAATCTGTGAGTCAGAAAAATAGTGACACTTATAAATGGTATCAGTGATTATTATTACTACAATATCACCAATATTATGACACCATAGTGTTAGTAGTTATTGATATTTTATTAATGTCTGTGATTACTGTTACCAGGGTATCACTAGTTAATTTTTTTTTAAAAAATAAAAGATTGAATTGGATCATTGCCTATTGATTCATTGGTAAAATTAAAAGGCACCACAAAATAACAAAAAGGAATTGATTTATATCACAAAATCTTTCATTTCACATTTAAATATTATTAGTATATATTACAAATTCCAAAACTTCAATAACCAAAGTAAGAGATATCCTACTCTCATAACTAAATAATCCAAATTCAATACATAAAAATTTCTATCATCCAATCAAATGCCTACTACTTGTGGCTAAATTTAATAAATCTAGAAGCTAAATTGAGAAGGATGATTGCCTTTCACTTTTGAACATGAGTAGTATAATTATGTTATCACGCCAGCAGCTTCTCTATTAAATAAACTGTATGGGTTAGGATAAAAGTGAAGTTGAGGAATAAACACTTCAAACACATTGATCAAATCTGCATATGAATATATGGAAAAGAAAAAAAATTAGCCGCCAATATCCAACCATTAGAGAAACAACAATTAACAGAAATAAAATTATTTTGTTCGAAAGAAAAAAATACTCATTAGCTATTTACAAATAAACTCAATTTTTCTCTTTTGGTAAAGGTTATATATATAGCAGATAAGAAGTTTTCAATATAATATCTACTTTCAGCACAAGCATGTTACTCTATCTACATATACCAAATGATTCTTGTGCATAGTTAAAAGCTATCACAAATGCTCTATTATAAATAAATCACCACTCATTTCCTCAATTTATTTATTCTAAAAGCTTATTTAACAAGGCAAAAAATAAGTTCTCAAACTGCAGTTTCCTTAAACCGGGCATAAAATAACTATGAATCTCCATATTTATATTAGGCATAATAAAGTTTGGACATAATATATTTCAATAATTTGAGAGTTCCATCCAAAATTATTATTACTACTAAAAAAATAATATTTGCAAACTTAGTTAAGCCTTTATAAAGTGAGTATGAGATTTATTATACTACTTAAATCTATTCATGTGAACCATTTAAAGAATATCACCCTAAATTGTAATTAAGTATTCATTAATTTTGCCTAATTATAAAACTTTAAGAAGATAAAAAAAAGTAGAATAAAAACATAATCATTATATATTTTCACTCACAAGTAATGTTGCTTTAACTTGATTGACATCATAACCCAAAATCACTTTAAACATTTTTCCTAAACCTAGAAAGGGAAAAAAAACTTTAAAATATAATTATTATATATTAAGACATGCATATATAACATAATCATTTACTAGAATATTCATGGAATAATCCATAGTTCTTAAAATTAATATGCTACACTAAGTATATATTTGATACAGTAAATTAATTTTCAAACTATTACTCATATGCTCATCATTCAAAATCATTTCTTCGAAGCCTTCAAAGTCTTAAACTAGGATGTCAAACTCGAACCAACACAAAACAAGAATGTCAAACTCATATCAATCGCAAACCATAGAAATCAATAATTGGGCTAACATTTAAGTTAAATTAGTTCAATAAAAAAGAATAGCTAACAAGCTCCTAGCTTTCTAGAACCACCCGGTTGGTGCTAAAACCATTCATTTTTGGGCTCCAACATTCAAATGGGGCATCAGCATAGCAGACATTGCAAACTTTTCAAACTAAAATATGAAAAATTGGAAGCTTTTTAGTGTCAATCTTGCAATGGCTAGGACGGGCTTGTATCAACTATCACACAAAATCAAGTAAGATTACTTCTCTGAGAGCACTGAGATAGAGGCAGCTGCAGTGCAAGAATGATGATGCAAATTTCCTAAAGCTTAAACTAGTATCATTTTTCTTTTTGCTATTGTCAAAAACTGAATGCATTTCAAAAATGTTTTCTTCATTTGCTGTTGGATTGGTTAGTGCGAGTTGTCTAACAGCGCCAAATTGATTGTAATTAAAATTAAAATGAATATGATTACCTTAAATAAAAAAGAAAAAAGGAAAAGACTAACCTTTAAGAATAGTCCCAAATATAATGAAAAAAGATTTATGCCTTTGGTACTTTCTTCTCCCATTGCAATTCACAGAGTTGACACATTTTTTTTCCTGAAAAGTACTACAAGTTAGTAGATTTATCACTAATCAGATTTAATAGGAAACATTGACAGCTTTAATTTAAGATTTTCTTTAATTCAATTTGGAATGCTATAAAACTTACAAAACATAATTAGACATGTCAATGCACCACAAATAAAATTTCCACGTCATTTGGACAACTCTACATTTGCTTTTCACATGATAAAACTATATAAGTTAAAATTGCATATGAAACTATAATAGTAGGAGTAGGTGTTTGAATATTTATTAAATTTAAAATACTAAATATATCGGAATGATACTTTCCAAATTTTAAGTGGACATATAAGTCAACAACATATTAAAATTTGAGGCTATTCCGATATCATTAGGTTGGTGTTTGATAGGATCAAAAATTAATGAACAGTTCTGTCAAAAGAAGTTACTGCAGAGGCAGCAGAGTTTGAAAAATCATTAAAAATAAATTACAAGTTCAATCAAAATAAAATTTTCCAGATTCAAAGTATGCAAATAGAAGTGTAGTTCAACCGAATTTCAGCCTATTCTAACTCTGTTAGACTATACGTTTGCCATATCAAACATGGTACATATGTAATTTCTGATAAAATTGGACAACCAACCATATTGAGAGATCCATTCAAAATCAAATATAAACCCAATTCATTCCAAAATTTTCAGAACTAAAATGTTCTCATTTAAACTTAGGTTAATCAAACTTTCAAATCAATTGAAAGTCATTTAGTCAAGTTCGGAAATAACCAAGTTCACAACAACAGTCTATCAATCCTTAAATTTTCAGCATAATTTCGTAAACTATTAATTAATCTTTCATCTCAAAATCAAGTGTCCAACAACTCGAATATCATCAATCCCCATGTTTAAAGTAAAATTAGACATACGAGCAAACAATAACCTTACTTTTCACAATAAGCAGCTAACTAATGAGCTTTGAACGAAAGTTAATAAATAGTTATGCCAAAAAAACTTGCTGTAGAGTAGCGAAGTTTAAAAAATCATTAAAAATAACCTGGAAGTTCCATCAACATGAAATTTTTCAGATTTGAAGTATGCATGTAGACCCAATTCATTCCAAAATTTCCAGAACTGAAATATACACATTTAAATTTAATTATTTCAATGTCCATATGAACAAAATCCAAAAATAATAGCAGAAAAAAATGAAACATTGCTGTTTGAAAAAAAAAACAATAACACATGAACAAATGGTTAATAAGCAGTAATTTATATCAACGTAGAACCACTATGAACCAATATAAACCATCAATTTTAGCATAATCATGCTGCTCTTAAGAATTCCAAAATTAGAAAATTTTAGGGTTTTAGTATAAAAAACATTTAATGTCGTTCATCAGTGAAATAAAGTAAACCTTATAGTGACAATCACCCTAAACACAATATTTTCCAAAGTAGATACAATGAAGGCTATCTGGTACCAATAAAAGAAAAAAAAGTAGCAGAGAAAAAAACATAATAAAAGCTAAATCTTTAACCTCTAATTTCTTTCAAATAACCAAATAAACATTACCTTCTAGATTCTTTGAAGTAGCTAAACAAACGTAGAAGCTCTTCTCCAAATCACTTATTTAAACCTAAAAGAATAATTTAAAAAAAAAACTCAAGATCTGATGACAATAAGAGAGACCCGAGATCATAAAATAAGAAAGGAAAGAAGAAGTTAGGATTTTGAAGGCAAATGGCTAACCTGTGCCACCGGTTTTATAGAATCACGACCAAGCACTTTTTGACAATTTTTTTTAAAACAAAAAACTACGCATTAACATTAAAATTTATGTTCCAAAATCCACACTAACCGAGTAGTAGCAAAAGCCAAAATAGCTAGCTAGTATAACTCTCAACTCTAAAATCTTACAACATAAATGTTAAGTGAATAAATCCCAAATTCAGAAGGTACATCTTACTTGTCGATCTAGTAGCTTCTCGAACCATACTGCACATATGTTGCTGGGATACATGAAAACCCTAACTCTATCTCCCATGGATTTGAGAGGGAGATTGGACTTGAACTTGGCACAAACGACACCGCTGCTACCGTGAGATCTGGCAACTTTTCCCCAAATGCAACGGTAATGGGTCCTGTTCTTCTTAGTCTTGGCCTTGTAAATGTAAGCCAAACGCTTGCCGCAGTACCTCTTCCTTTGTGTTCACTCCCTAGATTTGAATCAGCGATGTGTTTGGATATTGGTTTGATCTTGACCTTTTGTATCCCAGAATTGTTCCTTAAACATAGAGTTTATTGCGTTCGCCTTGCCTGCCCGTCACCGTTATTTATGATTGAAGCTCTGCCTGCCTGCTTGCCGCCTGAGTCTACGATTTGGATGTTAGGGATTTTTCAGATCTGAGAAGCTTAGGAGGGAACAAATACTTTGGGAGAGGGAGTTGAAAAGTTTTTGTTATATTTTGGATAAGATTTATCCATTTTTTTGTTTTTATCCACTCAAAAAGCACTACTCTAAAAAAATTAAAAATAATTTGTAGCCTAGTGGTCTTTTGATTCAATGTAGAAGCTTTAGGTTTAAGAGGTCTTGGGTTCGAATTTGGACTAAAAAAAAAATAAAATAATAATTTTTAATTGCTGATACCTAAGTGTCATTGATCGCTATTACTAAATCTATTGATACTTCAGTATTAGTAATTAGTGATACCTATCTGTTAAATGTGGAAAATGGTCCAAATATATGTATATACTGATACTTTTAAATAAAGTGTCACAAGACAAGTATCAGTAAATGTTATTTTTCTAGTAGTGATTGTTCTCACAAAGCACAGTCAAGTATCTTGAAACATATCATAATTTGTAAGCATTTGTTTCTTCTAGAGTAATTGGGTGCAACAACTACCAATTGCAATATATTCAGCTTCAACCATGGAGAGAGAAATTGAATTTTGTTTCTTGCTTTGCCATGACACTAAGTTGTTTCCAAGATTAATACATCCTCCAGTAATGCTTTTGTCTATCATCAGCATTGCCAGCTTAATGTACATCAGTATATCCTACAAGACTTGAATTAGTATCATTACTATATTAAAAACCATTATTGACTATCCTACTGACAAAACGAATGATTCATTTAACAGTTGCTAAGTATGACTCCTTTAAATTTGCTTGGTACCTAGCAAATATACCAACATTGAAATATATGTTAAGTCTACTTGTAGTTAAATAAAGTAAACTACTAAACATGGTTCTACAAAGACTGGGATCCATACTAGAACCACTATCATCAATAGTCAACTTTGATACGAACCTCATCAAGAACTAAAGCGACCCTAATCAATTTAGTTCCTAAGATCGAATCTAAAATAGGAATGGAATAGAATCTCGACCCAATGCTTATTAAAAGCACGAACCTTGGCATGTAAAGACGCCACAATTAGCTATGAATGGTCTGATTGATAAGTTAAGAGTTTGAACGCCACAGAAAGTCGATAAGTTCAAAGAGTACGTAAGGAACCAAAGAGAATTATCTCTCTCACCAATTGCATAAAAAAACTTCTTTTTGTTTATTGGATACGAGTACATTATATAGAATTGGTTACAAAAAGTTTTAGAAATAAATCCTGAACCAACATCAAATTAGAATCTGAATCTTCCCTAATAGGAAAGAATCAATATCAAACCATAATCTTAATCTAAGTAAATAGGAAATAATTTAAAACAAATTAGAATCCTAATATAAGTAAATAGGAAAGAATCTAAATCAAATCAAGATTCTAGCTGGCTTAAATACGTTATATCAATTAAATGGAAACTAGGCGATTAAAATATAAATAATTGATTTGTTTCCCTAATAGCCTCCTCAAGAAATGGGAAATTATCTGAAAAAAATAGAAATAATTGATTTGTTTCCTTAATAGCTTCCTCAAGAAACGAGAAAGTATCTGAAAAAGGAAAATAATATATTTTCCTGCTATAATAGGCAAGTCAACTCTCTATTTCATAGAAGTGATTATTTGGAAACTTCAAGGGCATGAATTATGCATTTATTATGTACGATTCCTTCAACGGACCTCCACGAATTTGATTGAGCCCAAGTTGCTTGAATTAATCCATTAAGCTCTTTTTTGAATTTCCTTGCTCGAGCTCTTGTAATGGGTCTGACGGGCGGGTGCAGAGGACGATGATTGTGAGGAGCCCAAAATTGATTTTCGTTACTGCCTTGTGGGTAGGTTTTTGACGAACAAAGTGATTAATTTTCCAGCCATGAAGAACACCATGGCTTCATTGTGGAGGCCTGGCAGAGGAGTTTGTATTAAAGATTTGTCTCGTACACTATTTCTCTTCCAATTTTTTTCATGAAATTGACATCAAAAGAGTGATTGACTCGGGGCCTTGGACCTTTGATCAACATATCCTCATCGTTCAGCATTTGGGGGAAGATGAGCAACGTAAAAATGTTCCTTTATTTCATACATCCTTTTCGATCCAAATCTACAACCTTCCTATCGGATTCCAATCGGAGAAGATCCTACAGAGCATTGGTAATTATGTTGGCAAGTTTGTGAACTCGAATGAAAACAATCTTAAAGGGATTTGGAGGAACTATATGAGGATCCGAGTATCCATTGATGTTAGGCAACCTTTCAAGTGTAGGATGCGTCTCAAGAAAGCAGGTGGAGATTGGATGTGCATGGATTTCAAATACGAAAGATTGAGCGTGTTTTGATTTATCTGTGGTCTTCTTGGTCACATAGAGAAAAATTGCCCATCTTTGTATGAGAATACTACCGCTACTATAACTAAGCCGTATGGCCACTGGATGAAGGCGCCTACATGAAGAAATTTGATGAATTCTGGCAACCATTGGCTGCGGTACACTCCACCAGGGGAAGAGGAGATGAAATTAATTTCGGTAAGGCTATGGCAGTTGATTTGGAAGGTACCATGAAATCAAGATTAAATGAGGGCAATAATCATTGGGGGTTAATGGGATTGTGGATATTATAGCAGGATCTTAACATTTCCTGACAAATCGTGGTCAACTACTTGATAAAGGAAAGGATGTGGTGGCACATCCTAAAGGTTCGGGTCAACTGCAGGAATGTGTTGAAGAGTTTAATTGGGGTATTATTATTATAGATGTCAAAAGGAGAGGGGCTTACAGTGCAATGCAGCTTGAGTTGGGAAGTGATGAGGCTACAAACACCCAAGTATTGGATAATGTGGTTGAGTCAAAAATGGATCAGCGGTGGGCCCTAGTTCACAGACGCACCGAGAGCAATGAGTTGCTTAAGTTGGAAGTACCGTGGGCTGGGCCACCCACGGACAGTGTATGTATTGATGGACTTGCTTAGAAGTAAAAAGCCGGATTTTATCTTTCTAATGGAAACTTTATATAGTAGACAAAAATTAGAGAGTTTGAAGTTTAAGCTAGGTTTTGATAATTTGTTTACTGCTGTCAAAGTGGGCTGAAGTGGTGGGCTTACCCTTTACTGGAAATCAACACACAAAGTTCAGTTAGTTAAATTTGGGCATAATTTTATTGGGATAGAACTGTAATATCACAGGTATACGGTTTTACAGTTCTATTTAACTATTAGATTCAAAGAAAAAATAATTATTAACTGAATTTAATGATTAAATTTAACTGTAATACCGTGTAACTGTGGTACCATAGTCGAATCTATTTTATCGACGTCTAAGTTGAAAATGTAGAAATTGAAACGTGGCGCTGTACGGGATTCTATGGCTTACCTAAGACGAGCAGGAGGCGGGATTCTTGGGAGTTACTTCGCTCATTATCCTCACTTTCTTCTTTACCTAGGGTTTGCATCGGTGATTTTAATGACCTCCTGCATATCAGTGAAAAGCGTGGCAAATGTGAGCATCTAAATTGGAAGCTTAATGGTTTTCGAGCGGCTGTTTCAGACTCTGGATTGGTCGATTTAGGCATGGAAGGTTATCAATACACATGGGAGAGGTCTCAAGGCACGGTTGACTGGGTGGAGGAGAGATTAGATACAGCTTTGGTTTCCAGTGCTTGGATTTCCCTCTTTTCGAAAGCTAAAGTTTTGAGCTTGGAAGCTATGTGTTCCGATCACCTGCAAATTTTTCTAGACCTATTCCGCAAACTCAATATCCTAGGATTAAGAGGTTCAGATTTGAGAATGTTTGGCTTCGTGAGTCGGACTGTGTGGAGGTTGTTACAAAGAGTTGGGAGTTATCTGTTGGCCTTTCTATTCATAGGGTTTGGCTATGATTTTATTAATCGGCTGGCATCTTGTAAGCAAAAAATAGGGTCTCTTCGGGGTTGTCGAGATCAAACGAGTTTGGCTGAATTTGTGGAAACAAGGAAGCGTTACAATGAGTTATTGCATAGCCATAAGGTATTTTGGAAACAAAGGTCGAAGTCATTGTAGTTGAATGAAGGGGACATAAACTCTTGGTATTTCCATTCCATTGCTTCTATGAAGAAACGACAGAATACGATTGGGAGATTGCGGAACAACTCTGGTCAGTGGTGCTCTAATTCCACTGAGGTGAATTCTTTAATTGTGGAGTATTTTTCAAAATTGTTTCATTCAGAAGGAAGTGCTAGTAAGGATATCTTGTCCTGTGTTGCAACTAAGATTACAGCTGAACAGAATTATGATTTACTGGAGCCTTTCACGACTACTAATGTTCGTGATCCGTTCTTTAGCATGCACCCAGATAAATCCTCAGGGCTGGATGGAATGAACCTTGCATTCTTTCAGAAATTTTGGCACATTGTTAGAGGTGACATTACTGCTACGTGTTTGAGCTTCATTGATAAATGTGAGTTCCCTGATGGATTAAATGCTACTGCCATAGTGTTAATTCCAAAAAGTCTCAGCCCGAGTAGTTAGCATATTTACGGCCAATAGCTTTATGTAATGTTCTTTATAAAATTGTGACCAAGATGTTAGCTAATCGTATGAAGGTTGTTCTTAGCTCGATTATTTCAGAGAATCAAAGTGCTTTTGTACCTGGGAGAGCCATTACTGATAACATCCTAATCTCTGTGGAGATTATGCATTATTTAAAGCGAAAGAGGCAAGGGAAGACAAGGACTGCAGTTTTAAAAATTAACATGTCCAAGGCGTATAATAGGATTGAATAGGGTTTCTTAAAGGCTATGATGTTGAAGTTAGCATTTGCTGAGAGATGGGTTGAGTTAATCTTATTGTGTGATTCCACCGTCACTTATAAGGTTCTCTGTGACAATAAAGAAGTGGGTCATATTGTCCCTAATAGAGGTCTGAGGCAGGGAGATCTTCTATCTCCGCATTTGTTCATTATTTATGCGAAAGGATTGAGTTTGTTACTTCGAAAGCAAAGAGAGGGCAGGTTTTGATGCATGGAGTTCAGGTGGCTAGGGAAGTCCAATAGCAACTCATCTCTTTTTTGCAGATGACTGTTTTCTTTTCTTTAATGCAAATGAACAAGAGGCTCAGATCATAAAACAATCATTGGCTATATATGGGGTAGCCTCGGGTCAAGTGGTGAATTATAATAAATCATCAGTCTCCTTTAGTGCTAATGTTAGTGCTATCTCAGCTCATCAAGTGTACGACATTCTAGAGGTAGTAGTTACCAGCAATCATGGCTCTTATCTTGGCCTGCCATCTTCTACTGGCCGAAATAAGAATGAGGCTTTTCGCTTTATCCGTGGCAAGGTTTGGCGACGACTCCAAGACTGGAATCAAAAGCTATTATCTAGAGCGGGGAAAATTTTTTTATTGAAAACAGTTGCACAGGCAATGCCTAATTATGCAATGAACTTATATCTTTTTCCTTTGGATCTTTGTCGAGAGCTAGAGTACATGATGAATTCATTTTGGTGGTGTAATAATCGAAGTGGCAGTAGAGGTATAAATTGGATGCGGTGGGAGAGTTTATGTAAGCCTAAAGTTCATGGTGGAATTGGTTTTAAGCAGCTGCACTATTTTAACATTGTGATGCTTAGAAAGCAAGGGTGGAGGCTTTTATCTAATCCCAATAGTTTGGTGGAGCGTGTTGTGTAAATTTTGTTGAACTCGCAAGCCCACGAATCTATTATAGAATAGATCAATGGTGTCGAGTGTGGATCCCACGAGGAGGTGTATTTTAATTAGGTGTAGAATTAATTTTATAAGTGGGTGATTGGATTTGTGGGGAAATTGATTTAAACTATACTAGAATTTAAATTGGAATGGTGAGAATAAATTAAACTAGAAATTATTAAAATAAAGTTCTTGGGTACCTAGATCTGTATCAACATGCACCATTAGCTAAATATTTCTTATTAATACAAATTAAATCATGAGGGAGATTTCCAAACCTCATTAATAACGTTCTAATCAATATAATACTAAGGGCTTATCGTGCTAAATAGTAATAACCTTGTACTAGGGAGCTGGTTAAACCAGAGCGTTATCTAGACAATAATATTACTATCTGTCGACGAAAAGTTAAAACCTCCACAAAAATTGGAGGGGAAGAGAAAGTAAATTTACCAAATAAAGCCCATGACACATATTGAGACTTCACCTTCAACCTAAACTTGAAAGAAAATTAGTCACTCATAATTGAACTAAGGGTAAAGTAGAAATTTATTAAAATATATAAAAAATACAAGATGGAGAAATAATTACAGAAAACTAAGCTCAAAAATAGATTCAGAAGTATCAAAATAAGGGGGAGAGCCCCTTTTTTATAGATACACTGAATAAATCATGGCCATCGGATTAAAAACAATTCGAACGCTCAGGATTGCGCCACGTCATCAGTTAACAATACGCGGTTTGACCACGTGTTTGACCACGCGGTTTGAATAGTAACATAGTTTGCACACGGTTTGAACAGTGACGCGGTATGAACAGTGTCGTGAGCAGTGCCGTACATGCAAACAGTGCCGTATGTATGAACAGTGCCTAAGGTCTTCGACTGTCCTTAGTTCAAAAGTGATGTCCGGTTTGCTATCCAATCTCTCGTTCATTGTGAAATGATCATGATGCCCCTAAAATATATAAAATATTTAATCAAAACAAAACACACATAATTAAATAACAAGGGACTTAAATATATAAAAGTAGAGATGTTAGTGAGACTTGAAGTGTAAAATGACAATTTTCTCCTTTATAAATATACACTTTCTAGCACTCAATACATCCCCCAACCAGCTTAATGCTAGTCCCCAGCAAATAAAGCGAAAACAAAATTCAAATCCAAAATGATGATTTTTTTTTAACAATCGTGTTCATTCAATCAGACTAATGATAGCAATCAAATAAAATTATAAGAATTATCTGTAGTCTAAAGAAACATCACACCCACATCAACCATCCACACACATCAGTCCAGCAGACTTTGTCACAGCTATAATAATCAAGTCACTTTCAAGAATGACATGTCAAACCCCAAAATCTCACCGGTAATAGTGACACTCTCACAAGGAAATTAAACCCAATGAAAATTGCCACTTCAATGAATGATAAATTGAGTGAATATAATAAAGAAATAATATCACACACTCTCACCAAGATAAAAGAAATATGCCCACAACTTAGAAATAATGCGATTTCAAACAAAATACTAGTCAATCCAATGTATTTATTTTTTTATTTTTTTATGCATCACTACATCTTTTTAGCCCATATAACTAGCTTCTACTTCAGACTATAATTCCATAAACTCAAGAAGGATTTTTATTAGAACATAATGTAAGCTAGAGACATGGCTAACAAAGAAAGGGAAATAGAGAAAACAAAATATATGTTTGAGAAAAATAAATATCTTTTAAAATTTAAAAGGTGCATTTCACTTATTTATTATTATTGCATATCCCTCTTTTTTTTTCTTTTTTGAAAGAACTTTGTTTCTCTTTTTTTCTTTTTTTGGGGTATTGCACAACTTTACTAAACAAAATAATTTATTTATATTTTTCTCAAACATGAATAGATGATGGAACTTGTAAGATATCGGGTAATACTCTAAATCGGAGTGGGTGAAGATGATAAGTTGAAAAAGAATAATTTTTTTTAATAAAAGGCTTAAAAGGGATAACTATGGATATTTCACAGAAGAGATGGCTAGAAAGGCTTAAATGGGTCAAAGATGGCATTTCCATCATCTTTTAGGGACTAGATAATCTTTCATATCTACTAGTTAGGTGAACCTTCAGATGTAGAAACACATTTTTCTATTTTTTTTAACTCTTTTTTTTAGAGGATTGACTCAAAGGAAATTTAAAGATCATATATAAAATAATAAACTGCTAAGCTGTATGGAGACTAGGCAAAAAGGGTTACTATCTAAGAAAAATAATAGGCTCAAAAACTCACTTGGTATTCATTATGACATGTGCATTCTTTCAAACAACTCATATTTGTCTTCGACATCAACATGTTGAGTAGGAAACACGGTGTAACATCTGTTAAGACCAAAGATAATACAAATACTAAAATTTGAAATTCATCATGTCATCGAATGTTAAAACAAATCATACAATTTTTTTTTAAAACAACATTCTACCCCCCAAACTATTCTAAACACAAAAAGAAAAATGCATGTAGAAATGTGAAAATGATGCAGAAAGACTAAGTAGAAAGGTTACAATTAAAATGATGGAAAAAGAAAATGTTTGAATTTTTTTTTTACTAAGAAGATGCATTTCTAGAGCGACTCTATATTCAGCCATCTTCAATTCAAAAATTTGAAAATGCATATTTATAAAGGAGAAGTCAAAAAGAAAAAGTTAGAAAGATCACACGTAAAATAAGACAATTTTTTTATTTTTTTATTATTTTTTAAACTAAGAATATGTGTTTCTAGAGCCACTACACTCCATATTTAGCCATCTTCTACTCAAAAAGTTAGTCACAGTTAGTTTCTACAATAAAAAATTAGTAAAAACTTAATTAAGATTCCACAATTGTCAACCATCCATTCCCCCTAACTAGAACAAAACATTGTACTCAGTGTTTTAAAGGAAAGAAGTTGAGTTTAGAAGACATCACCTGGGTGGTGCAATAAAGAAAAAAATATTTACAAGCGAAGAGTTAAATCTAGTTTGCACTTTTTACTGCGGCTACTGTTACCATCATTATTTGTATACTCCAACACCAAGGTCTTGGGATCTAGCTGTAGTTTATAAGCTTGTAACAAATCAAGTAGCTCATTAGCAGGGTGAGCACAAACAAAAAATTTTTTCGCTGAGGAAGGAATGAAATAGTTTTTTATTGAATGGTTAAGAAATGCGATAAATCCATCATAAAAGTTATTGACATTTAACAAACCGATGTGTTTCTGGTAAATGTTCAGATGTGCCCAAGATGCTTATGTGATTAGTGCCTCAAGAGTTGCAAGATCTCCTGGTAAAAAAATAAAAGCATCAACATGATTAAGCATTTCAGTTATTCTTTCTTGCAAACCTGAGACAACTAGCTTTTCTCCAGTCGGTGAGTTAGACAAACAGCTCAAAAGTTTTAGGGTTGTTGGGATGATGTCTAACACTTAGCTCCCTCTAACGTAAGCAGCTTCTGAGACCAGTTTTGATAACCCTCGGTCACCTCCGCCATATACCAAGTGTAATTTTCTTGCTGCTATGCTTCGACCAAGATCAATGGCTGCCTCAACGAACTCTTTATATTTGCCATAGTTAAATCTAGAAAGCACACAAATGTTCTTGAATTGTTTATTGGGAGCAGCTGCCATTGGGATATTTCTCAAAAACAATTTGTGAGTGCAAATAAAAAGAATCATATTTAAGGATCTTGGCGGTAGTGGGTCACAGCTGTGAATGAGGTATCATGTCTATGTTAATTAACGTGTAAAGCACATGCCTCGAGAGTTAAAAAAGAAATAGTAAAAAGGAAAAGCAAACAATGATAAAATAAAATTATTAAAGACAATAATGCAAATGGTAAAACAACAGTGAAATAAAATAACAATGAAGTAAAAGGATATTTACAGGTAGCTGCGACTGTGGCTCACATCTTCCTCTGGTTTTACGCCTAGAAACGGCTTTAACGCCCTCTATGGTCAAGGATAGGCTTCCCATCCAGTTTTCTTATAAACTGACAAATAGGGTCGTTTATAGTTAGATTCCCAAGATTGTATCGTGCATGCTCTTTATGAAATGATGGCCATAACTGGAGAATCGCTCTTTGCACATATCCACTGAATATGTTTCAAGAGACAAAATGATATCATCCAATGACTTCTTATTCAAGCCATCACTAATGAATTGAATCTTACCTTCTCTATTATCAAACACCATTCCTAAATAACATGATTTTTTATCGCATCTCATTCTAGTACACTTATGATAAGCAACCGAAAATTTTCGAGCTCTTCACTTTCATGCGTAATTTCTTTTTCCACAACCAGGTATGTATGCAATGAATTTAGGAGGCAACTCACCTGCCATTTTTACTTTAGCCTCGATTAACCAACGGATGTCTGCAGGTATGTTATTCCTCATAAGCAATCGCATGTGTTCCGACCGACCTTTATAGATTGTAAGGAGGGCATTCTGAGGAAGTGAAGGGAATCTACTGTGAAGCTTTGCCAAGATCTCATTTATGTCCATACCTTCGCTTCAGAAGATCAGTAATTGTAGGAAACTGAAGTAACCGATTTGATTGTCACGGAGTACCATTATCCGCCACTTAACCGGGGTAACAAACTAAAACACACAAACGAAGTAACAAACTAAAACACACAAAGAAAATTACAATCGTCCTTTTATTGAATTCACCTCAAGCTCCAATTGGTTGTCGTAGATACTTCTCTCAATTTCTCTAAGTTGGCTTTCTAAATCCTCAACATGGGATATTAACTCTGGTAGTTGTAGCTTCCAAATACAATGTGTTTTACAAAATCGTATCTAGCCTCTGAGATGAGATTGGACACGTTGAAGTCGTCTAAGAATGTTCAAGAGGATCTGTCTCATGATTAAAAGTGATAATAGAAAACTTAATGGTTAAACAAAAACACTTACGCACAAATAATTTCAATTAGCAGAAGAATAGGAAAAAGAAAAATAAATAAACCAAATCACCGAAAAGAAAAAACTCAATTCAAATTTGATGGGTCACTCAAATTTATTTCAGTGTCCTCTCCATGTGGTTGGTACTCTAGATATGGCTTTAATCTTTGATCATTAACTTTAAAAGTGACACAGTTCTTTGAGTTTTTAATTTTAATTGCTCCATATGAAAAAACAGTGTGAACAATAAATGGGCCAAACCATCGAGAACGCAACTTACCTGGGAATAGGTGCAAGCGAGAATTGAATAAAAGTACTTTCTGACCTGGAGTGAAAATTTTCTCAAAATTTGCTTGTCATGAAAGACTTTCATTCGCTACTTGTAAACCTTGGCATTTTCGTATGTATCATTATGAATTTCTTCAAGTTCTGCCAGCTGTAATTGTCTTTCTGAGCTAGCTTGCTGCATGTCAAAATTGAATTTCTTGATGGCCCAGTACGCATGATTCTCAAGTTCCACAAGTAGGTGGCAAGTTTTTCCATATATTAGCCTGTAGGGTGACATCCCAATTGAGGTCTTGAAAGCCGCTCTACATGCCCATAATGCATCATCAAGTCTTAATGACCAATCTTTTCTGTCTGGCCTCATTGTTTTTTCTAATATGTGCTTTATTTCTCGATTGGAGATCTTAACTTGGCCACTGGTTTGCGGATGATACGGGGTCGCCACTTTATGAGTGACGGAGTACTTTATCAAAAGTGTTTTGAATGATTTGTTGCAAAAGTGGGCACTACCATCACTGATTATTGCTCGAGGGAATTCAAAGAGTGAAATAATATTACTTTTCAAAAACCCTATCATTACTTTGTGATTATTGGTTCTGCATGGAATTGCTTCTACCCACTTCGATACATAGTCAACAGCAACCAATATGTATTGATGGCCAAAAGAAGGGTGAAAAGGTCCAATGAAGTTGATACTCCACACATCAAAAATCTCTACCACTAAAATTGGATTTAGTGGCATCATGTTCCTTCGTATAATGCTCCCCATTCATTGACACCTATCACATAAAGAGCAAAAGGTGTAAGCATCTTGAAATATAGTTGGCTAATAAAAATCACATTGTACAACTTTAGTAGCTATTTTCTTAACACTGAAATGACATCTACAAGCTTGTTCATGGCAAAATGAAAGGATGTTTTGAAATTCATTTTCTGGGACATATCGTCTAATAATTTGATCTGCACAATACTTGATCAGATAGGGGTCATCCTAGAAAAAATTCTTTATTTCCGTAAAAAATTTAGCCTTGTTCTGCTTGGCCCAATGCTCTGGAAGTTTACCTGTAACAAGATAATTAACAATATCAGCATACCAATGTAATACTTCCACACTTATTAATTGTTCATCTGGAAATGACTCGTTTAATGGTAATGGTTTCATTGTTGTGTCAAAATAGAGACGAGAGAGATGGTTAACTATAACATTTTCTGTCCCTTTCTTATCTTTGAATTCTAAGTCAAACTCCTGCAAAAGCAACACCCACCGAATTAATCTAGCTTTTGCATCTTTTTTTGTGAGAAGATATTTCAGAACAGCATGATCTGTGAATACAATAATTTTACAACCAATAAGATAAGATCGAAATTTTTCTAATGCAAATACTACTGCTAGTATTTCTTTCTCAGTAGTTGAATAGTTCAACTGTGCATCATTTAATGTCATACTAGCATAGTAAATAACATAGGGAATTCAATCAACTCTTTGTCCTAATACTGCTCCTACTGCATAATCAAATGCATCACACATGAGCTCGAATGGTAAGCTCCAGTTTGGTGGCTGAATGATGGGTGATGATGTCAACAATTGCTTTAGCTTTTCAAATCCTACAAGACATGAATCATCAAAGACAAAATGTACATCCTTAACAAGTAAATTGCATAAGGGTCTAGAAACTTTGATAAAATCCTTAATGAAACTTCTATAAAAACCAGCATGCCCAAGGAAAGATCTTACTTCTCTGACTATTTTAGGAGGTGGAAGATTGGAAATTAGATCCACCTTGGTTTTGTCAACCTCAATACCTTTGCATGAAATGATGTGATCGAGAACTATATCTTATTTTACCATAAAATGGCACTTCTCCCAATTTAGGACCAAATTTTTCTCGATACATCTGTGCAGAATTTTTGTCAAATGATGTAAAAATTAATCAAATTAATCTCCAAAAATAGAAAAATCATCCATAAAGACCTCAAGGACTCGTTCAACCATATCAGAAAAACTGCTTAACATGCAACGTTAAAATGTAGCAGGTGCATTACATAATCCAAATGGCATCCTCCTATATGCAAAAGTGCCAAAAGGGCAAGTAAAAATAGTTTTCTCTTGATCTTTTGGTGCTATGGGAATCTGATTATATCCTGAGTAGCCATCTAGAAAGCAATAAAATTCATGACCTACCAATCTATCAAACATTTGATCGATAAATGGTAAAGGAAAATGGTCTTTACGTGTGATATAATTTAACTTTCTATAATCAATGCATACACGCCATCCTGTAGTCACTCTAGTGGGTATCAATTCATTATCTGCATTGGTAATTACTGTGACTCCTAACTTTTTAGGGACAAGTTGCACAAGACTGACTCATGAACTATCAGAAATGGGGTAAATGATCCCTGCATCTAATAACTTAAAAACTTCAATTCAAACAACTTCTTTCATGTTAGGGTTCAACTAACGTTGCATTTCCCTAGTACATTTAGCATTTTCATCAATGTGAATGTAATGCATGCAGTCTGCTAGGTTTATGCCTTTTATGTCGGCTATGGTCCATCATAATGCTACTTTGTACTCTTTTAAAACATCCAACAACTTACCTTTTTGTTCGTCATTTAAGGATAATCAAATGATTATCGATAAAGTGCTTTATTCTCCCAAAAATGCATATTCTAAAATGTTGGGTAATGGTTTGAGCTCGGGTTTTGGTGGTGATTCTGATGATAGGATGAGTTTATTCTCTGATGGTGCTAGTTGTTCAACTCTTGACTTCTATTTATTTGTGTCCATAGATAGTGCTGAGTCAAGTAGGGCGTTGACCCCATCAACTGATCTGTTAACATCAAAATCCAAATCAAAGTGAGTTAAACATGTTTGTAAAGGGTCATCACTAAGGTTTAAAAGAAAAGTATCATCAACTAATGCTTCAATTAAATCCACATCAACAATTCCATCATCTGCATTGTGAGGTTGTTTAGCAATGTTGAAGATGTTGAGCTCCATAGTCATGTTGCCAAAGGATAACTACATATTTCCAGTCCTGCATTGAATGTGAGCATCAGCAGTTGCCAAGAAAAGTCGGCCAAGGATAATAAGGATGTGCTTCCTTGAATCCTAGATTGGTTGAGTGTCAATTACACTGAAACTAATAGGAAAATAAAACTTGTCTACCTGGATAAGAACGTCCTCCACAATACCACGAGGTATTTTTGTGAACCGATCTGCAAGCTGTAACACCACTAGAGTTAGGTGTAATTCTCCTAGTCCAAGTTTCACAAATACTGAATAAGGCAACAGATTTACACTAGCTCCTAAATCCAACAAAGCATTCTCAATTATATGGTTCCCTATACTACCTGAGATAGTGGAGGAGCTTGAGTCTTTGCATTTTAGAAGAATTTTATGTTGGAGTATAGAACTAACGTTTTCTATTAAAAATGCCTTCTTTTGAATGTGAATGTTTCTCTTTAAGAAACTTGGTATAAGATAGAACTTGTTTTATAGCATCAAGTAAAGGGATGTTAACACTTACCTGTTTGAAGATCTCAAAAATCTCACCTGTGGATTTTTCCTTCTTTTCTTTAGTTAAACTCTAAGGAAATGGAGCTTTTGGAATATATTCTCATGGGTCGGTTTCTTCTTTTTCCTCCGATGGTGAGTTTTCAACATTCACAGGTACAATTTGATTTTCTTTATTTGCTGGCATCTCTATTTTGTTGTCGACTTCTTTTCCTTTTCGCAAGGTCATAACGGCTTTGACCTCTCCACGCTGCTGTGGTGAACTGGTACTGACTTCATGTACTCCTTTAGGATTAGGCATCGGTTGACTTGGAAACTTGCCTTTCTCAACAATCATTGCCAAGGTCTAAACTGAAGAAGCAAGCTGTCCCACCATCTTTTCAAGGCTTGAAACTGATTCGGCTTATGAGTTGAAGCCTGTTCTTATCTCATTTCGTAATCCATCAATGGTGCGGTTCTGTTGCTCGATCATAGAGTGAGTAACATTCTTAAAATTCTGGAATGCATCCTCCCATGGTCTGGGTTGAGAGTAATTCTGGTTCTGATTGTATGGAGTAAATGGTGGCTGAGAGGCTTGAAGAACTTGAGGAATTGGTTGCATTGGTGGAGCTGAAGCTGCTGGTCCATTCTGTTGGAATCCTTGAGACCATGAAAACTTGGGGTGGTCTCTCCATCCAGGGTTATATATGTTGGAGTATAAGTTGTAATTTGATGGTTTTCTCATTACACCTATGGCATTGGCTTGATTTGAGTATGAGTCATGGTCATGTGGTTTTGTTGAATTAGCAATCTTCAACGATGCTATTTGTCGGGAAAGACCTTCAATTATCTTTTTGACTTCTTTAATTCTCGAACTTGACTCGCCAATATGAACCTTATTCACTCTTTTATTCTTCTAGTATTCTTGAGAGATCGACTCCACGGTTGGGAATTATCCGCTTGTCGCTGGAAGAACTCCCAAATATCTGATGCACTTTTTGACATTTGCTCTCCTCCACTTGTTGCCATTAGCCATTCTTGCACATTTGGTAATAATCCCTCCAAAAAGTATTGGCATTGATACAATTTCTAATACTTATGATGTGGACACTTCAAAAGTAGCCTATTGAATAGCTCCCATACTTCGAAAAACTGCTCGTCTTCTCTCTAGGTAAACTCTAAAATATCCCTGCGAATTGCATTGGTTTTATGTACTGGGAAATATTTATTCAAAAATTTTGTTACCATTTGTTCCCATGATATAATGCTATTAGCGGGCAACGTATTAAATCATGAACGAGCTCTATCTTTTAAAGAAAACGGGAATAATCTAAGTTTAACATCATCTTTTGAAAAATTCTCGTATTTAAAAGTTTGACAAATAGTATGAAAATCATTCAAATGATTATATGGATATTCATTTTTTAGGCCATAGAATGTTGGGAGACAATTTAGCACACTAGGTTTTAACTCAAAACTGCTAGCAGTTACATTTGGGTTTCTTATGCATGATTTGCTCAAATTAGCTTAGGGACTGAAGTAGTCCTTAAATGGCCTCTCTTGGGGTTCTGGTTGTTGCTATTGCAAATCCATTTCAATTTTATTTTTAAATGCAATGTGTTTGTGTGTGCGAAGTGTTTTTTTTATTTCAAGGTCTATAGGCTCAAGATTAGGTAATAATGACCTTCGACCATGCATGTAAAGAATACAAAAAAAAAGAAAACAAAACTTAATAAAAATAAAAAAGAGAGAAATTATGATACTAACGTTGTCACGTTGTTACAATCTTACTATGAAAACACATAAAAAAATAAATAAAATAAAAATAAATTAACAAGATAAATGAAAAATTACAAAGAAAAATAACTTAAAAATTAAATTACAGAAATTTAAAGAAGAGAAAAAGAAATGAAATTCTAACCTTAAAATGCAGATTCAATTTTTTCCTTTTTAATAAAAAATTACAACAAAATAACTAAAAGAAATTATTTACAAAAAATAATTCTACAAATTAAAATAACTTACCTCCCTGACAACGGCGCCAAAAACTTGTTGTGAAAATTTTGTTGAACTCACAAGCGCACGAATATATTGTAAAATAAATCAATGGTGTCTAGTGTGGATCCCACGAGGAGGTGGATTTTAATTAGGTGTAGAATTAATTTTGTAAGTGGGTGATTGGATTTGTGGGAAAATTGATTTAAACTATACTAGAATTTAAATTGGAATGGCGAGAATAAATTAAATTGAGAATTATTAAAATAAAGTGCTTAGGTATCTAGATTTGTATCAACATGCACCATGGCCTAAATATTCCTTATTAATACCAATTAAATCATGAGGGAGATTTTCACACCTCATGAACCACGCTCTAATCAATATGGTGCTAAGGGCTTATCGTGCCAAATAGTAATAAAGTGCTTGAGTATCTAGATCTGTATCAACATGCATCATAGGCTAAATATTCCTTATTAATACCAATTAAATCATGAGGTGGATTTCCACACCTCATGAACCACGCTCTAATCAATATGGTGCTAAGGGCTTATCGTGTCAAATAGTAATAACCTTGTACTAGAGAGCCGGTTAAACCAGAGCGGTATCTAGACAAGAATATTATTATCTGTCAACGAAAAGTCAAAACCTCCACAAAAATTAGAGGGGAAGAGAAAGTAAATTTACCAAATAAAGCCCATGACACATGTTGAAACTTCACCTTCAACACAAGCTTGAAAGAAAATTAGCTACTCATAATTTAACTAAGGGTAAAATAGAAATTTATTAAAATACATAAAAAAATATAAGATGGAGAAAGAATTATAGAAAACTAAGCTTAAAAATGGATTCAAAGGTATCGAAATAGGGGGGAGAGCCCTCTTTTTATAGATACATTGAATAAATCATGGCCATCAGATTAAAAATAATTCGGACGCTCAGGATTGCGCCACGTCATCAGTCAACAGTATGCGGTTTGACCACGGGGTTTGACCACGTGGTTTGAATAGTAACATGGCTTGCACACGGTTTGAAGGATGTGGTATAAACGAGTGTCGTCAATCAGATGAAGTGAGGTCGTTCATGTGAACAGTACAATTTTTTCTTTTATGTTCCTCCTAAGGTTTTCAACCGTCCTGAGTTCAAAAGTGATCTCCGTTTTGCTATCCAATCTCTCGTTCATTGTGAAATGACCATGATGTCCCTAAAATACATAAAATACTTAATTAAAACAAAACACACATAATTAAATAACAAGGGACTTAAATATATAAAAGTAGGGATGTTTGAGACTTGAAGTGTAAAATGATAATTTTCTCCTTTATAAATATACACTTTCTAACACTCAACAGCGCGCATTCTTAAATCTAGATACTGCCCGTTATCTTCCTTTGGTAAAGTTACTGTGGGAAGCAATCCTAGCTACGCTTGGCAGTCTATTATGACAGTATATAAAGTGATTATCCAGGGTAGTCGCATTCAAATCGATAATGGACTTCAGACTACAATTGGTGGCTCTCTTTGGCTTCCAGATCTGGATCATGGTTATGTTACTACTCCCTTGCCTGATGTTATAGTTAATGCTCCAGTAAATAGCCTCATGTTACCAGGGCAACGCAACTGAAATTTGGACATGCTGATAAATATTTTTAATGATAGAGATCAAGCTCTTATTACCTAAATTCCTTTAAGTAGCAGAAGAGATGATGATGCCTGGTATTGGTCTGCTGATTCTAAAAGTTTGTTTACTGTACATAGCTGTTATAAAATTTTAGCTTATCTTTCTGAGACTCCTTTTAGCAATGTTTGGTAAAAAATTTGGAAACATAAAGTCCCCACTAAAGTTATGCATTTTATTTGGCATGCAGTAGTTAATGTCCTGCCCACCGCGGATAATCTACGACACTGTCAAGTTGAGTTACCATCTGTTTGTCCCATTTGCAACGCATATGATGAATCTGTTGCCCATTGTCTTGTGAATTATTCATTTGCTAAATCTTGCTGGCTTTTGTCTCTAATTAGTTTTTTGGGGGGTTGTGTGTGTTTTGTGGATTGGTTGCAGAGTATCTTCGCCTGCTGTAGTAGTTATGATTGTGACCTTGCTGTCATAACTTGTTGGAATCTTTGGTTGAATAGAAATTATAAGGTTTGGAAGAGCCGAACTGGGAGGCTGTCTGGTGTTCTTAAGTTAGCTGGCCAGGTTCTTTTTTAATGGCAATTCGTGAGGAAGCTTCGGTTGTTTGATAATAATTTTGTTTCATCTTCTCATGGTGTGGTGTGTTGGCAAAGGCCTAGTGTGGGGTGGTTTAAATGCAATGTTGATGCGGTAACTTTTTCTTCTAGTGGCACGATTAGTTATGGGGCTGTAATTCGAAATTCTGAGGGTGAATTCATAGCTGCAAGGAGTGACTGTTTTATTGGCAGTTTTGGTTGTCGGGAGCCTAAAGCTATTGGCGTGTGAGAGATTCTCAGTTGGCTCAAAGGCTTACCCTTCATTCCTATTATTGTTAAAATGGACATCTTACAAGTTTTCAATGTTTTGACTATTGATAGTTTTAGTCCTAATGGCTTTGATCTTATTATTGATGATTGTAGAGCATTAACTCAATCTTTAGGAGATGTTACTTTCTCTTTTGTTAGGAGATCTGCAAACTCCACCGCTCATTCTGTTGCTAGGGTGGGGGGTTCTTTGTCAGGTCCGGGAGAGTGGAGGCATGTTCCACCTTTTTGGTTGATTTCTCAGTTACCTGTTTAATAAAGTTTCATGTTTCCCTAAAAAAAAAAATAAAGGTGGGGCTATTGAACCCACCAATTTCTCTTCTAACCATCTTTTTAATTAAGAATTTTATTATCAAAATATTTTTTATAAAATTACTTAATCAACCCTTTATTCTCTTTTCATTCTCAATTCATTAATTCCTTCATATATTTTCTTTTATCTGCAGGCAACTTGTTTCGTTATAGACTTCATAAACTAAGATGAGCAAAGTACTTTATTAAAAAATGAACATTAATAAAGTTTTACCAGCCATAAAAGTTAATGGACCTGAAGAAGTTAATCTTTACCAATTATAAAAGCTAATGAATATCAAGAAAAAATTTTATTATATATAGAAAGCATGAATAGAGATTATGATTTACTAAAAAAGTAAAAAAAATGAATCTAAAAGAAAGGAAAATTGAGAGTTTAGTTTGTAGAATGTGAGAGTAGAAAGAGACTATGCAATCGTCAGTAAAGAGAGAAAAAGGTTAATGATTGGTAATTTCTAGATTTTTAAATTTTAAATTCTTAATAATGAATTTATATTTTAAAATCGGTGAAAAGTTTGTCTACGAACAAGGATGCCATAAGTTTCCTTTTACTCTAAATTTCATTGTTGCCTATATTAATATTTACAACAGTAGTAATAGTAATTCGAAAGATTTCTTGGGGAAAAATAGAAATGTCTCCTATGAATTTGATAGTTCAAATAACCCCATACTTTATTTAAAAGTTGGTACAAAAAGCATATTTATGGTTAAAATATCATAGTCCTTTAACTTTTTTCGAATCAATTATTATTCATATATTTTCATAAAACAGTACCAACGTACAATTTCAAAGATACCAATTTAGGTGATCAGGAAAGTGTTCTATCCAAACATAAGATTCAATGTAGCAAAATGAAAAATGTGTTAAATCATTTATTGTTTTATTGGACTCGCTTATGTTACAACAGTAGTGCCATACCACACTTTTTGTCCTCATTCACCAAAATCGTTGGATGCTTGCTTGTTCAATCTAACGGCTGAAATTAATTATTAGGTAATTGATACAGCTACTTACAACTGTTGCAGCCGGTTACGTATTAATGTAGCAGTTCTTGTGCTGATTGAATCACTTGAACCCTCAATTCAATTCTTCGAATCTGCAGATGCAATCTCTCTTTTCTGTTTTGATTGCTGCCAAATCCGCTGCTGCAAATACCTCCGTCGTTTGAGAGTTTATTTGTGACTGATTATGGTGTTATCGTTGCCCTTCTTTTATTTTCTCGTTTCTCATCTAAGTCATTCGTTTTTTCTCGATTTCTTATCGGTGGCTTTTGCCTTCTCTGTGGCTTTGTTGTTCTCTCTCAATCTAGCTCTTCCTCGTCTGCCTTTGATTCGTTTGTTCTTCATCCGTTCTTTCCCAATTAAGCTCACTAATTCTTCCAAAATCTCGAGGCTGCCTCTGCCTGTGTTTTGGTCAATTCAGTCAAGGCCCAAGCTAGAAAAGAGGGGAAATTCGGGTTGTTGGGTGTAAGTTTACAGCAATGGCAACGTTTATGAGGGTGAGTATAACAAAAGGAATGGCGATGTTTATGAGGGTGCATGTTTATAGCAATGGCGATGTTTATGAGGGCGATTATAACAAAAGGAATTGTTCTAGGAGTGGTGTGTATTATTGGTAGATATGAAGATGAATGGGGCTAATGGCAAATATGATGGATATAGAGTCGAGACTTGGGGCAGAGGGAGATGATATAGGGGCTAATTTAGGCAAGGCCTTAGGCATGGATTTGGGGTTTATAGGTTTTATACCGTAGATGTTTATGCAGATAAATGGTCTAATGGGCAAAGTCATAGATGTGGAGTTCATACTTGTGAGGATGGAAGTCGATAAGTTCGCAAATTTAAGTGGGGTTCAAGCATGGCATTGGCCATTACCATTTTAAGTAATTTTCTTCCCTTGTGGATTTAGTTTTATTAATTAATTGGGGTGTCTCGTGTTAATATTTATCAAGTGTTTGTTATTTGATAGAAACTTAGGTGTTTGTGTTTGGCAGCTGAGAAAGCTAATAGAAAATGAAAAAAAAATAAAAGAAAAGCTTTGCTAATGGAACTTATAGAAATTTCATATTGATTGACATGAACAGTTTACACACGTACAAATATATACAAGCTCAGCTCAGTTCGTTACAGTTCCTTGGATAATTTGTTACACACGCGTGAGAGCTAATCATGAGTAACTAACTAATCCACGTCAGCTTAAGTGAATTGATTAGTAGCTGTCAAGAGTGCAGCAGCAGCATGCACATGACCTCTCTGTTTCTTCTCATTTAATCAGCTTCACTAACATCCCTTCTTCTTAAACTGAAGTTTCTTCTGCTGTTCTTATTTTATCAACTTCACTAACATCCCCTCTAGAAATAGAGTATCTAGGATGAACATTTACCTTACTTCAAAAATAATGAAACTGATTAAAAGTAAGAGCCTTGGTTAATACATCTGCTGTTTGATCTTCACTTGGCACAAAACAAACTGTAAGTTCTTTTGAAGCAACTCTATCCCTGATAAAATGAATATCCAGCTCTACATGTTTAGTTTTTGCATGATAAACAGGATTATAAGCTAAAGCAATGGCACCTTGGTTGTCACACCACATAAGTGGAGTTGTGTTAAGTTTTAGTTGAAGTTCAACAAGCAAAGATTGAATCCAAAAAACCTCTGAAGCAGCATGAGCCAGAGCTCTATATTCAGCTTCTGTACTGGACCGTGAGACAGTGGATTGTTTCTTAGAAGACCATGAAACCAAATTGGGACCAAGAAAAACTACAAAACCAGCAACTAACTTCTCATCATCTCGATCAGAGGCCCAATCTGAGTCTCAAAAACAGTTTATTTGCATAGCACCACAATTGTAAAATTGAAGTCTAAAATGAATTGTGCCTTTAAGATATCTTAATAATCTTTTGCAAGCATCCCAGTGAGATGTTTTGGGGTTAGATAAAAATTGACTAAGCTTGTTGACACTGAAAGCTATCTCTGGTCTGGTAAGTGTGACATATTGAAGGGCCCCAATAAGACTTCTATATTGAGAAACATTTGCAATATCAGTACCTGAGGCTTTGGTAAGATACTAACCTATGGACATAGGTGTAGGAACTGGACTACAACTAATCAACTCATGTTTTGCCAAAATATCAGCAATATATTTTGTTTGAGAAAGATGGATTCCATTCTGCAATTTGGAAACTTCAAGACCTAAGAAATGGCTAAGTTCTCTAAGATCTTTTAAGGCAAAAGTCTTCTGTATATCTTGAATAACTTGTTGAACTTTTGCTGAGCTAGAACCAGTGATGATAATGTCATCGACATATACCAACACCAAAAACAAATGACCACTTTCTCTCTTGTAAAAAAGAGAATTATCTGACTTAGAATTCTAGAAGTGCCACTAAGAAACCATGGCTGTTTTGAACCTAGCAAACTAGGCTCTTGGAGCCTGTTTCAAACCATAAATTGCTTTCTTCAACCTGCATATGTGCTGTGGTTTATGGGGATTAATAAACCCCTCAGGTTATGCCATATAAACTTCTTCATCAAGAATGCCATTTAAAAAGGTATTATTCACATCTACTTGTCGAAGAGTCCAATTATGCATGACTGCAATACTTAAAATGACTCTGACAGTAGAAGCTTTTACCACAGGGCTAAAGGTTTCAGTATAATCAACACCATGAACCTGATGAAACCCTTTAGCCACTAGCCTTGCTTTATACTTCAGTATGGAGCCATTAGGATTATATTTTATCCTAAAAACCCATTTATTTCCAACCACTTTAACAGGAGCAGTAGGTAACACCAATTTCTATGTGTGATTAGCTTGTAAAGCTTGAAACTCTTCTTACATAGCTTTGAACCATAATGGATCAGATAAAGCTTGAGTGATAGTGTAAGGTTCAAATGGTTGAGCTAAAAGAGCAGAAAGATAGGACTTTGGTTTGAAGATACCACTCTTAGATCTAGTTATCATATGATGACCAATGGGAGGTGGAGCAGGCAAAGTATGTGGAGGTGAATTATGTAAAGATTCAGAAGAAGATTGATGAGAAATAGATATGAAATTTAGATGATTTGAGTTAGATGAGGTTGAAAACAAAGGAGAGAATACCTGAAGAGTAGTAGATGCTGGAACTGCAGGATCTGATGCTGAAGTTGTTGCTAAAGGAGCTGAAAATTGAATAGCAGAAGAAGATAAAGAAGGACACTCAGGATTTGTTTGAGAAGATACTGTGAGTGAGGAAAAATCTATATCAAGATTTTTCATCAAATACTACATGATTAAAAATGTAGACTTTTCCAGATGAGTGAAGACACTGATAACCCTTATGACTTGAACTGTATCCGATGAAAATGCACCTACCAGTCCTGAATTCAAACTTGTGTCTATTATAAGGTCTTAGATATGCAAAACATGCACAACCAAAGATCCTAAGACTGGAATAATTTGGTTTTTGATTAAAAAGGTTTTGATAGGGTGAGATATTGATGAGAACTGGTGTTGGAAGCCTATTGATGAGAAAAACAGCAGTGTGAAAAGCATTCCACCAGAATTTTAGAAGAGGATGTGCTTGAGCAAGTAAGGTAAGCCCAACATCAACAATATGTCTATGTTTTCTCTCAATCATCCCATTTTGATGATGAATATGTAGGCAAGGATGCCTAAACTGTATTCCTGAGTTATTAAGTAAAGTGGAAAAAGATCTGAATTCCTCACCCCAGTCGGTTTGAACTACTTTGATACTTTTTTACAAGTGTTTTTCAATGAAGTTTTAAAATTGATAAACACTGGTAGTGCATCAGACTTTGAACTTAATGGAAATATCCAAGTAAACCTGATGTAATCATCTAAAATGAATAGATAATAAGTATAACCTTGGGTTGAATTAACATGAGAAGGTCCCCAAAGGTCTGCAAAAATCAGTTGTAAAGGTTCTGTGGATCTAGATTGACTAGAATTAAAATGAAGCATTTGATTATTCCCAAATTGGCAAGCATCATAGAAGTCTAAGTTCTAAATTTTATTAACATCAACAACCTTATTACAAGAATTCAGGACTGTTTTCAAAACATGAATAGCATGATGTCCCATTCTTCTATGAAGAAGATTAGCATCAATAGTTTTTGTAGCAACAGACATATAAGACTTTTTATTTTCTTGAGACAAATTGGAACAAGATATTTAACAGGTTGAATATAGAAGATAAGCAAACAGAGACTGAAACTTGTTGTGACTAAGATAGTCTGAATTGACAGCAACAGACTGAGAACTCCAGATAGGACTCAGAACTTTATAGAGACCTTCTTTAGCAACTCCTTCAAGCAACACGATCCCTGTGCTCCTGGCCTTAATAAGACAAGAAGTACCAACAAATTCAAGTGTAACATTATTATCAGCAAGCAGCTTTGAAACACTAAGTAAGTTTTTGGTAATTTTAGGTACATGTAATACATGATTAAGAGTTAATAATTCAAGAGTGTTTGTAGCAAGCTTAACTGATCCAATATGTTCAATAAGCAATGTATTACCATTACCAACAAACAGTTGTTCAGTTCCAACATAAACCTTAGAGTTGACAAGCTTACCTAAATCATTTGTGATATGATTGGTTGCTCCACTGTCAATGTACCAGGAAGGATCTTCAATAAGCTCAGGATTTGCAGCCCAAGTTGCTTGAGCTTGAGCTGATGGTGCAGAAGTACTAGGCATACCATTGTTGACATTTCCAGGAAAGTATGGAAAATCACCATAAGCAAAGCCAGGATTGAAAGCATTATAACCAGTAGGGTAATTAAAAGGTGTGTACCCAGTCATGAATGCAGGATCTGAATAAGCCATATTAGCTTGAAAAAGTGTTCCTCTAGGCATATAAGGATTCAAAAAATTATGTCCAAGAAACATTGAACCTTTGCCAAAACCACTGAATGGCCTGCCTGTGCCATTTTGACCTCTAAAATTACCCCTACCAAAATTCTTCTAAGGGACAAATAAAGGATTGAACCTGTTCCTGCATCTGTTTGCTTCATATCCAGGAATGAAGCAAATTTGACAGATAATGTCTTAAGAGTTTCTAGCACTAGCAAATTGAGATTCATTGTTGTTCTGAAAGCCACTATTATTGTTTCCAAAATTTCCTCCAGTATTTTTCTGCTGAAAGCCATTATTATTTTTGCCAGAGTATGGACTTTTCTTAGCAACATTTATAGACATATGATGCATGATCTCACTAGTAATTTTTTCTTTCTTTTATTCAATTCTATTTTCATGATTTAGAAGCAGTGAATACAAATCATCTAAGGTAATAGTTCCTTCCCTAGCCATAGCAGTAATTATCAAGGATTCATAGTCAGAAGAGTCAAGACCATTCAACACATGCATTACAAAATCATTCAACTCAACTGGTTTTCCTACTAAGGCTAATGTATCTACTATACATTTTGTTTTAGCAAAATAATCAGCCATACTCATAGAACCTTTCTTAACAGTTTTAATTTGCATTCTAAGAGTTTGAATTCTTGCTTGTGATTGAGAAATGAACATACTGTTAAGTGATTCCCATAGTTGTTTTGAAGTTGTGCAATCAATCCCTGATGACAATAAACTCTGCTAAATGGAAGACATCATCCAGCTCAAGAAGAGTTGATCTGTCTTTATCCAAGCAACGAACTCTAGATTTACAGATCTGGACTCACTAGCATCTAATTCTGAAGCTTCACCAGTGTTGTAAAGTGAAAGAAATTGATCTAGACATTTCCGATCACCATTAACAAAACCTTCTAGACCATTTCCTTTGATTGAAGTCAAGATTTGAGTTCTCCACAGAATGAAATTGTTTTGATCCAGTTTAACTGGTGTAATAAAGCTAACGGATGAATTGGATTATGTAATATTTGCCATTGTTGGCTCTGATACCATGATAGAAACTTAGGTGTTTGTGTTTGGCAGCTGAGAAAGCTAATAGAAAATGAAAGAAAACAAAAGAAAAGCTTTGCTAATGAAACTTATAGAAATTTCATACTGATTGACATGAACAGTTTACACATCATCTCAGTTCATTATAGTTCGTTAGATAATTTGTTACACACGCTTGAGAGCTAATCATGAGTAACTAACTAATCCACATCAGCTTAAGTGAATTGATTAGCAACTGTCAAGAGTGCAACAGCAGCATGCACATGACCTCTCTGTTTCTTCTCATTTAATCAGCTTCACTAACATATTGGATTGTGTTATTTGTTGTTAGAGTTGAGGACTGGTGACCTTTGTTTGTGCATTTGTTTCCATGGTTATTGATCTACTTTTCTGGTTTTTACTTCAGGTTTGAGGGCATTGTTGATAGCACTAAATTGAATTAGTGAAATGGTACTTGCATGGATGGGGAATGATGAGGCACTTATCTATTAGAATATGGTCAACAAGGATCATAGCGTGAGCCGTGTAGTTTTGATTTATGAAATCTATTACTTGTATCATTTGATTTCATCACCATGAGTTTAGTAGAGATATTAATCATGTGATTGTGTTTCACTTGTTTCAAATTAGTGTTCTTACTTTAGTACTAGACTGTTACCCCTTAGTGGATTCGCTGACAACTATTGGATGATAATGAAAGATAGCTTAGGTTTGATTGTAATTTTATTGATCAGTGGATAAAGGTTATAGTGATCTTCAAGATGTCATTCATTAGGATAATTTGTGTTCATTTTGTGGGTCTAGATACCTTGCTGAATTTTATTAGATAGTAAGTTTAATGGTAGATTGTAAGAATTGTTTATTCTAGTACTTTTTTAATGCATAAGCTTATGAATCTTTTCCTTCCCATGTTGACATCCAATTTTCTTACTTAGAACTGGGGAAACATATGCTGGAGAATATTTTGTGGAAAAGAAGCATGGATTTGATGTCTATTGATTTGCCAATGGGCATCAGAATGAAAGAGCCTGGCATAAGGGTATAAGACAAGGGCTTGGAATGTATACATTCAAAAATGGGGATCACTGGCAAAATAGAGGGAGCGAACAGAGGCGACGACAATAGCTTGTGTTTAAATGATATTTGCCTTTTCCATCTTCTTAAGAGTTTTGTAAAGTTAGATGTAACGTAAGAGTTGGAGCGCTGGTAAAAGACTTTCGGCTCAGCCATTGTTGTATGTGAACTCATTGGTTTTCACAATTAAATATGATCAATGCTTGCCTGTATTTTGGGGAGTTAATGGATTTAATCCAAAAGGATGATCAACCTATGCCTTTGAAGGAATTGATTTCATTCCACTAAAATACAAGAATAAAACTTTAATTTCAATTGGAGCTAGTTTCTTATGAATGATTACCAATGGTGGAAATTAATTTTCATTGTGGCCCATTTAAATAATTATAGCCTTGATGTTTAACACCAAAATTTTGAAGCAACAGACCCTGCAGCTAACACCACAAAACTAAAAGTCCATCAAAATCTGTTTAATAAAGAGATTCAAATTCAAAACTTTTTAAACCAAATATCCAAGCATCGAAATCCATTTAGACAATCCTGCCCTAGGAATTACTCCCATCACAAATAAATGAAAAGAAACAAAGATAGATTGGCAACAAAATTAACTTAGTCTTCTCCCTCAGCGTCCAAATGGTACTTCTCGCGGTCACAGCACTAGCAATACTGGAAAGGAATATAGGACAGAATTTAGAATCATTTAAATTGAATACTCAAAAGTAAATAGGACAGGCGATGAGAATCTTACTTCAAAGTGTAAGCACCTCCAACTTTCACCTTGCCAAAGTCTTTGCAAGATTCCCACAACCTTCCTCTTCACAACATACTGCCAACAGCAAGAAATATGTAAACATTTAATACATCCACAAACAAAAGCGAACAGTCATTGAACCATGAGCATAAAAAGAAATGAAAAAGGATAAAAAGCAGGAAAGAGGGGAATGTATTACCTTCCCACATAATTCATAGAAGCAGTTGCTGAGTTGACTGACCTCCATCTTCTTAAGCTGCTTACGCAGATGAACTTTGGTTTCTCCCCATCATTTATAGCTCCTGTTGCAGCTGAATCAAACTTTTATTACATTTCACATAACCAGATGAACTTTGGAGAGGTTCATATTCTGTAGCAATCATAATCTTATATCCCTGAGCTACAATCAGCCACTGATTCAGCTGCCAATTCTCCAATTTTAAACTTGGATTTCTCCCTTGATCAAGCGAAACTAGATTCAAACTCTCCATCTGACACTACAGGATTCTGATTCTAATTCTATTTCAATGTAAACTAACAAGAATAAATTTAAAACTGAAATTTTCGGTTGCATTGTACCTGATTATCTTGTATCATTGCTTTATCCTAGCTTGTAATGTATAGTAGGAGAACATATAATTTAGGAACATAAGAGCCTTCTTTCTAGTGGGCTAAGGATATAAATTAGTTTTAGTACCACTTGTAAGTTTAACATTTGATCTATAAGAAGCAATTGTAATAAAGTTGATTTGCAAATGTTGCATAACTTTCGAAAAACAATCTGGCAGTGCTCCGAATATGGGAGATGAGTTCATATAAAATTGAATCAAGCAAGACACAACAGCAAACCATACAAGATTTTTTTAAACAACAGCTAATACAAAAACTTTGTGAAATTCATTAAGTAAGCTAATTCAAGAAGAATGCAACAATCTTAATTCAAAGAAGATTTCCACCATATTACACGTTAAAAGATAATTAAATAAAAATTGTATTAAGCCAGATTCAACAATAATCACCGTCAAAATTTACTGAAGTACATAATACTTAGCAGAAACCCCAATTTACTGCAACTAATTCATGCTTCAATTCATTAATCCACATGTAGATAAAAACAATAAATTATAAAGGATTAGGATTATCAGCTTACAGGTCAGTCAGATAAAAATAGTTCCTAGCAAACCAATAGTAGCCATCTCTTTAATTCAGCTAAGTAGCTTCATTATACTCAAAATCGAGTCCCTAGAAAAAAAATTGAAAAATCATCATTCCCGCATTCCAATAAATCAAAATTGCACAAATAAGAGGGAAAAAAGCACAAATTTAAAAATAACTAGACAATAAAAAAACTCAATGAAGGAGTTAGATAACAACTCAATCAATGTACTGGGATGCACTGTATAATGCAACTTTTATCTTGGAAAAATTAATAAATGTATAATGCATGCCAAACAGAAAAAACACGCAATCCCATAAAAAATGAACGAGCAAGTAAAGTAGAAACCTCACTAAAAGTGGTTAAATGTTGAAACATAAATATTATGCCATTTTTTTCGATCTATACTTCAATGATCAAACAATATGTAGCTAATTAACCATGTGTACTATGTGGCCACAGTTAATATTTATTGGTAGAAAGGAAAAAGATGGCATTTAAAGAAAGTATGAGACACCAAAAACAAGTAAACTCGTATATAAAACTTTATTTTTCTTTCTTTTTAATGCATACTCAAAAAAGTATTACAGTGTAGATGATTACCCCAGTGCTCAAACTGCCTTAATCAATTCAATTCCAACTTATCTTCAACACCATTTCACCCTTCACAACCAAAGCATTTTCAACAACAGAACATAATGCAAATCCACGACAAAATGGCACACAAATCACGGCATAATATGTCAATACTCTTGCAATGCCTGCAAACAATCCAGTTCTATAATACCAAAAACAACAACTTCGATGATCCACAAGTAAATAAAATAAAATAAACCATTCTCTGGGAAAAATCCCAAGTAAAAAATATTCATAAATTCATCACAAGAAAATAAAAATGATTTAAGATTTAAGAAAAGAATATAAAACCTTCCATGCCTGACCAATTTCTGAGAATTCCCCTCTCTCTTTCGCAAAATTTTCTTTAATTCGTTCAATAGTTGAAACCTATTAAACCCAAATGCGAAAGTGACAAATGAGAGCATTGGTAGAGCTTGGTCTTTTCCTGTTGGAGGCGACGGCCATGAAGGGGAAGTTCCGCTGGTGACTTCGAGGTGGCGATAAGTACAATCAGACTCACCGTCGGTTTACATCTATGCAATCCTTATGCAACAGCAAATGTACGTTTTCACAGCGCTAAGCTGAGTAACCCACCGTGGGTCTTGTTACAAGTGATTTGACCTTTTCTTAACCGGTTTCCCCGGTTTGCTTTAATAGAAACGTGGCCAGCTCTTGTGCGTTGGATTCCTTGCTTTTAAATTTAATGGTTACATGACATTGAATGCTACTGTTGTAAAATAGGCGTATCCTGTTTTATTATCATTCATCGAAATATGACAAATTCAAAAATCTTGTTTTAGTACTAACAAGTGTTAAACATCTGAAATCCCCAATTTATTAAAGACTTGAAAAAAAAGTGTGTCAATAACCATCGGGTGATGGATTTAAAAGTAAAATTATTTTATTATTTTTGAGTTGACAGGTGAGTGAGTGAATGTTATTTTTAAATTTTGGAGGGTCAAAAACCATATGTTAGGTGATAATTGAGATTGCATTAGAGATAGAATTAAAAATAGATATTTAATAGATGTTGAAATTTAGGATCCGGCTACAGTGTAATTGTGGTACCGTACCACAGTTGCACCAGCCGTTGGATCCACTTAAATAGGTGGAGTCCACTTCAATTTCTACCCATCCAACGGTTATGTGTAACTGTGGTACGGTACCACAGTTGCACCACAGTTTTATCCTAAAATCTAATATGGTAAGATATACTTTGTTACGGTGCATTATAGTTGACTTTCTCAATTAACGGAGCTATGATTGGGTACCAGGTTGAGCTCAAGATGGATGCATCGCTCTAGACCCTAGCCGACAATTTACATGGGTTTGACAAACCTAATTAGGATTCCCACCTCGCTCTGTGGGTTGACCTGACCCTAAGCTCTTTGACTATTGTTGACCTAGCGTTGACCTGCATTGAGTTTTCATCTTGGCCGCTCCTTTTACTCCAAATCGAGGCTCTTCCTTGTTTTAGAACATCAGCTCTGTGAATCCTTGATTTTTGATGGATTTAATGGTCTGGATTACTTCTCTTTATAGGTTTTCAAGGGACTTCTCCTTCATCCTCAGGCAGCCACCTCAAGAGAAAAAATCAAGCATCTTTGCATAACCGAATTTGAAGATGATGATTGGAGGCTGGTTTTTTTTTTTAAATAATTTAGTGAGCAACTTTAAAATTTATTTTGGAAGCCGTAGATTCGGGGGCGGAACTCATGGAAAAGTTCTACGGGACCAAATTTAAAAAGCTTTACAGTAAAATTATAATATTATTTAACATATAATATTTATACACCAATTATGCATGGGTCAATATAGACATTTTATATTAATTTTTTACATTTTACTTAGAAACCCTAAATTTTTTTAAAATCCTACAGGGGTCATGATACCCTCTATCCCTATATAGCCTCCGCCCCTGCCTAGATTTTAGCAAGATATCTTCAAGAGTTAGAGGCTACAGTTTAAATTAAGATTTTTGGGTGAGTGATTAGATTACTAGTTTATTTTGGACTCAAAGAATCAAATAAGCCTCAATTTTCTTCTCTCACTTTTAGCTTGATCAAACTCATAGATTGTGATTTATTTTAACTTGGTCTTGTTAAATTTGAGACCGATGCTCCCACATCCATTTTTATCTTTTTACTTTTATCTAATCTTCTAAGAATATTTTGACGCTTGATACACGCGAAGGAAAACTTGCGATGACCGTGAGAGTCAACGCAATAAGATTCGATGGAAGTGCTTATGGGTGTGATGCTTTATAAGTGTCATGATTCATTGTAAACTCACATTATTTTATGGTAAATTATTTCATCTACATGTGGACATAATCACGTGTTGAGATTTTCACCCTAAATTGTGAGGATAAAAGGTTTTATCACAAAAATTTCTATGTTGTGAATGTTTATTTATTTTGCATGTTTATTTTCATTGGCATAAATTGATCTTTATATAATTTGTTTAATTGGTGGTGGAAGTTGGAATTTGACATATTTGACATTATTGGAAGCATTTATATTAAATATTTGTTGAGACAAAGTTGTTGGAAATTGTTGTTTTAGATATATTGAGAGTGATAACAATTTTTGTTGTGATAATTGTCCGCTTAGTTGCATTTTTTATTATATCATCTCCATTCTAGAGAGCTTAGTTGCATTTTTTATTATATCATCTCCACTCATTCAACGCAATGAATCCGACTCCACAATTAAACGAAATAAAGCAATATTCTTAACAGGTCGTGCACTAAAGCGAAAAGGCTCAACCTCAACAATGCCTACACCATCCGAATAATTAAACACCGTGGAATACCCTGCAGCCATCACCGAACCACTGTGGTTTCGTATCACGGCTCCATACCCCCACTGTTCCCCCGCTGAACGTCAACAGCTGCATCAATATTGAGTTTAAACCAGCCATCTCAAAGCATCACCCAAGCAACCCCTACATGGCAATTATTCCACTAACCACCAACGAACCAAATCACCCATATTATCACCTAATGTCACTGATTGTGAAATCATCAGCGTCATCAACTTGCCTCAAGCTCTTCAGGTCTGTAACCAAAGTTGCAAAACGAAAAGAATCTAATCCACCCTTTAATTAATTATTTTGTAAGGGTAAAAGTCACACTTCCGCATTCTATTAAAACTTCTTTGATATTCAACTACTGTCAAGGATATAAGTTCTAAAAATTAAAGCAAACAGGACTTGTGTGTCAAAATTCATAAATATTTGGTGTTTTTATTTTATAACAAACAAACATAAACTACGATGCAATAAAATCTATAAAAGACAAACTAATAGATTACTTACCCATTGGCATAGTTTGCCTTTGTTTAAAATTATACAGGTCCATATAGAATTTGATCAATATGTATACAAAATTTCAATGAAATTATGAAATGTTGGCCACTAGGTTTAATTTTTTTCTCCAGGTTTCGGCATCGATTTTCTTGTTAATAAATAAATATTATCCAGTGAAAAAATTTATCAATTGAGAGCATACTTGTATGAGTTGGACTACTGGCAACCCTATGATCTCCTCATAAAACTCTCTTTTTAGTTATATTTATTTTATTTTCGAAAATACCCTTTTTTTAGATATACTTTTCTAAGTTCTCAATTTTCATTTGATCTATTTTATTGTTAAAAATCAAAGTATTATTGTGCTATTTTTTAATTATTTTCAATTTTATTATTACTCTACACACAAATTAAAAAGTTATATGGGTGATAAGTTTTTTAGTGTTAATCATTGGCTGAAATAACACATATTTCAAATTATATTTTCAAAGCAATTTTAAGTATAAAAATATTTAATCAAAAGAAAACAATAGATTATTCTAAATTTGTACAATTTATTTTAGTTAGAAGTAACATATAGAATTTTTTTTTGAAAAGAATTGATTATGAATTAAGTAATTTGCTGAAAAAAATTTATATGTGTATAATTTTCAATTGTCCTTAATTATAATTTTATTTAAAGTGGGGTTTTGTAAGAATAATGTAGGGGTGCCAATAGCTCCACTCTACTTGTATATCGATTTAAATGACTAAATATTGGTAGTGGAATGGTTAAATTCTATTAGAGACGGAAAGTTATGTTAATTAAACCAAATAAATTATATTGCCGTCGACCAATCGACGCTGAAAATACAGCAACCGCTACCGGTACACAGCAACCTTTGAACTGTTTCCTCATATAACCCTAATATCTCAATTTGCTATTCACTCACAATCAGACTTCTATTGATGGAGTTTCATTGGTATTTTAGAATACTGATGTCTTACCGTTGAAGGCAAAATAAGATTTTCAGTTAAAAATTTCTTTTCAAAAAATTCCTACTTTTTGATATAATTGTAAAGAAAAAATCCCTACTTTTCAGTTAAAAATAAGATTTGATATAATTGTAAAGAAAAAACAAATCCACTTTTCACTCAGAGTTTCATAAAATAGCCCATTTAATCCATACTTTTTAAAAAATAATACAAAACATCCTTCGATTAATTTACTATTAGTTTAATGTCGTTTGCTAATAATTTATTGAGGGTAAAATAAGATTTCAGTTAAAAATTCATACTTTTTGATATAATTGTAAAGAAAAAAATTCCTGCTTTTCAGTTATATATATATATATTGTAAAGAAAAAAAAATCTATTTTCACACAGGATTTCATGCAATAGTCTATTTCATCCCTACTTTTTTAAAAAAGTACAAACATTCCTTCGGTTAATTCACTATTAGTTTAATGTCATTTGCTAATAATTTATTGAGGGCAAAATAAGATTTTTAGTTAAAGTGATACAAATTATTTTAAAATAAAATTTTTACACAATTAAATAATACTACAAAATATGCAAAATTCATTAATTTTTTTCTTTTAATGAAGTCAACGATGATATGCTTTAATATGACCATTGAATAATTGTCGTAAACAACAAACTATAGTTAACATAGTCTCTTTAAATCATTGGAGGAAAAACTTAAAAATACCACCAATTTTTATATACTTACATTGTGCTGAATATCTTCTTAATCTTCAACTAAATTCAAACCATTTCACTAAATTTGAGATTTTGAGTACTGAACACTTCTCCCGTACCACATGACTAGTACATTATTCAATACCAAAAGTTTCGATATAATATAAAAACACAAAAAAAATAATCTATGAGGGGTGGATTATTGTTTTATAATTTGCACCAGTAATTTATTTCCATGGCACAAAAACTCATTTCCAATCACAGTTGCATCATACAGCTTGTTGCAAAGATCAAAGTTGGGGAAGAGAGGCTTGGATTGATGAATCCACGTGCCTTTTTTGCCTTTTATGATAGACTAACTTGCATAAATCCCTTGTTTGTGCACTGCAAGTTCGAAGGGGAGAGAAAAAAAAAAAAAAAAAAGAACATATATATAAGCAATATAATGGTTAACAAAGTTATTAAAGAGAAAAAAAATACTTTATAACCTGGTGGTGGGGTTGACATTGATGATGATGCAACATTTGAGGCATAAATCAATAGAAAAAAATATTAAATTATGAACATAGGAATATTGTACGAATTAAAAATGACAATGACTTGTCCATAAAACCATAATGTATATTTAATTTGCTGGACATCCTTTCTTGTCGTAGACCTAGTAGATTACATTGTTTACATGGCAGTGTATATCTTTTTTCTTCTTCTTCAATCCTTCATTGGCTTCCTTTCTCCTGTTAACCTTTGGCCTGCCAACTTTAACATGCTTTACTGGAGACGCAATAGCTTGGGCATGTAAACTATTGGCCAGTTGCATTGGTCTGGAATCGGATATAGTATCCAAGTATGTCAACATAGAAAAGTCTAAGACTCTTGTCCACACACTCAACTGGTTCAAGATTGTTCTGAATCATGCAAGCCATTGCATGTTTGCATGGTAGACCACTTGTTTGCCATCCTCCGCATTCACACTCAAACTGCTGTACGTCTACAACATAAGTCCTTTCCTTATCAAGTGCATCATCGTCCAACACCTGATAATGGTCTTTACATGCTTTTAGCACCTGCAAGTTCCTTGAAGATTTAGCAAATTGTACTAATTTCTTATGCATCCTTGAAGGTAAGTTAGTCCCAATAGCAGCATTTTCTCTTCTTCTAATAAGTCATTTCATTAGCTTCATCCTAATGTACTCCAGCAGATCAATAATCGGTTTCTTTCTATATTCACTAAGCTCTCCATTCCATGATTCTGTCGTGTTATTTGTAACATGATCAGTTTTGAAGAAAAAATCCAATGTATGGCATGCCCAAGTAGTACTTAGATCATTATCTATAAGCGATTATATGCAGCAAGCTTCAAATCACGGATGGCAGCCATTTCTTTTCCAAAATCAACTCAATTAATTGCTCTAACAGCTTTCTAGAATAAACCTCTAAACTCCTCAGCAGAATTCATTATTCAAAATTTGGCATACGCATGCCTTGCAGAATATCTCATGGTAGATCTCAGAAAAACAAATTGAATTGCTTGAATTAGACCTTTTTGTCTATTTGACATTATAGTTAAAGCCTTCTCATTGCGAATGTTCATATGCTTTTCCAACAATCCCAAAACCTGTATCCAGTTATCCTTGCTGAACTTCACATCTGCAAAATGCTAAATGGAATATGCCATTGTTGGCATCTAAAGGAACAGTAGATAGTAATATTCCACTAAATGATGTCCAAAAATCCTTTTAAAAATGCTTGTGTACCTTGTAATTCTTGTTGAATCTTCATTGTTGCATCGTTATTTTTTGTAAGGATAATATTGCCATAATCATGTAATCTTGCATATGCTTAGCACGATCACTGTCAATTATTTGCAGAACCTGTTTTTCAGCCCAGTAAAGCCTTTTCTTTGTGGTGTCAGTATTGAATCTCTTCCTTAATTCTGCTAACATGGCTCCTAACCCAATTCTAGGACTGTTAATAATTGAACTATAAGGCTTCTGAGAAACCCAATTGCTAGTTACTTTAGGATTTTTAAAAACTGGCTTGTATTGTGATCACCCACTATAAGGGTTGTAATCTCAACTGATACTTTATCCACCAAAACAGATGCATGGAGATGCATGGATCCTCCATTTCGCAGCCTTTGTCGATACATACATGATACAACTGTCAATATGGACCTGCCATTTTTTTTTTAACTATCCAATGCACAATGGTTTTGAATGGCATAATCTTTCAGGAATCTTGAAACCAGTCATATAATCAAACATTTGTCCAGCTTGCAGCTTGATTTTGTCATCTGTAGGCATATGGAAAATTCTTTCTCTCAAATCTTTTGTTGTCCTCGTACGTAATAGAATTTTCCTCATCAATCTTACTGTTGAGTACATCATCCTCTTCATTGCTTTCACAATCTAATAGTCCATCATCACCATCAGATTCGCCAAGATCTGCAAAATAAACCATTTCAGACTCACTATCTGATTCTACAACATCACACACATCTTCATTAGTTCAACTAATCGAATCAACACTGTAAACATGATGGTTGTTGAAGCCAGCAAAAATAAATACCTACTCTAAATAAATTGGGTATAGTGATTGAGCAGGATCGTGTCCACAGAGATCGGTAATTATTTAAATCCTTTTAAAATGTAAAATGTAAAATGAGGGGATTGTTGTCAATAAATAAAAATCAAATTAAAATAACAAGAATGCAAATTAAAATTGTAATTCAAATTGGGAAAAGCTCTGGTTGAAGGAATTAACTCAGCTTGATTCGACTACTGATCATTGATTCAAATATAAATCATTACTACTTATGAATAGACAGGTTATAGCTACTGAGACCCTCTAATAGTCAATCTCTCCTTAACTAGTCGATAACTAAGGTACGACCATTGGTTATTTCTCTAATCAATAGACAACCCTAGATACGATCATAGGATTTAATCAATTGACAGCCTGAAGAAACACAGAGACGCAAATCCTAATCAACAAACACATACGATGGTTCATTTAAATTAGATTGTTTATTCTCATAACACAATGCACTGCTATGCTATTTGTCACAAACATTAAAATCTTCATGCGATGAATTTTTTAATTGACCATATATTAAGTTGATAATTAAATAGTGGCCAATTATCTAATTAACAAACATAATCATGACATTAATTTAGAGAATAAACAAATACCCAAAAAGCAATAAAACAATTAAAGCATAAGAAAGATCTCACAGTAATGATGAATCAAAGCTTTATTAACCTTCAACCAGAATAATAGGTTTAGTTCTTCATAGAGAGAAGATAAAAGTTTAGATCTAGAGTTTCTTTCTTTTTTTCCTCCCCTCCTTCTTGCCTCCTTTTGTCCTTTTTCTATCTAGAGTTCTCTTTAAAATAAAATACTAATATCTAAAATAAAAATAAATATTAAATTCAAAATTACAAAAATAACCAAAAAGATAAAACACGTTAAAATAAAAACTGCAAGTCCTTAGTTGACAGCATGCGCTTACGTCTTATCAATAAAGTTCTTCTGACGCTCATAATTTCTCTAGGAAATCAATCATCCTCAAACATCATCTTGTAGCTCAATTTTAGCACCAATTAATAGAATTGCACCTACAAAAATAAAACAGAAGTAAATCACTATTATTAAGTGCAAAACATCGATATTAAAGGAAGTAAACAATGCAAAACTAGTGCATAAATTGCATTCTAACAAAACATCCTCATTAACATCTTCAAGCACCTGATCACCCTTCTTTAAATTTGCATCACCACTATATACTTGCTCAGTTTTCTGTGATTGAACTTCAGTGTACTTGTACCCACTCTCATAGCCATATGCCTTAACGATCCTATTAACATCAACAAGAACATCATCATCACCATATTTATAAGTAATGCCCATGGTCCAGTTGATGGTAGAGTATTTGGTGAGTTTCGGGACTCTTTGCTTTATTTTCTAATGGTTGGAGGGTATTATATATGTTCTTAGGTGACTTGGGAGAATGCCTATAAACATGGATGCTTAATTGAGGAGTATAAGGTAATAGCTGATGTTCAACGGTAGTTTGATTGGGTGGTTGGGATTGTGAAGACCTAGTTTGCTTATTAAACAACCCTCTTTTTACTGGCGCAATGCGTCCATGGCTACAACGTCCGTGTCAAGCTCCAAAAAGTCAAATCCCTTCTCTAGTATAAGGCTCACAAGATTAATGTACTCCACATTTGTTTTCAGATGCTTCCTTTCACTGGACCATGGGATAATAGCAATAAGCTGAAAATTTTCGTTTTCATATTTATGCCATTTGTAAAACTCTTCCAGCGCATCATTTATAAGGCTCACCAAACTAAGGCATTCTGGATCACAAGCACCCATTTTCACCTCCCTCCTGCAAAAGTTAACCGAAACATGTATTTGATGCATATTGAATCTGCACACCCAATCAAACACATTACCAAAATTCTGAAGTCATCCATGTTATGAGCAAATAAAACAGGCATCGATGTTGTCGGAAAAAATAAAAGCAAAAAATAATCACATAACTACAATTTAATTTTATAGGCAAATTTCAATATCAACAGATACAATTACCATCCCATGATAATAATACAAGTATGTCCTTTTCCACACATGCACATCATTACTCAATATGGAAAAAAAAATTTCTACTACTCAATATAAAAGCAAAAATAATTAATTCAACCCATATTATAATAACTCATGAAAACACCATCAAAATTTCTTTGAAATTTCATTATTTGAAATAAAATAATGATTAGTTGAGAAACATACCACAACAATATTAACTCAACTTGCTTCGAAAATTTATTTTAAGCTTTACCAGCACTCTTCTTTGATCATTATTGTCTCCCAAATTGGCTCACAGTGTAATTAAAGAGTATACTTAAATAAATATGAAATTGTGATTATTTTTTATACTATAATCTAGGGTTTATAGGATTTTCTTGGTGCCAAAATAAAAGTCAAGGGCACCAAAATAGAGATAACTGCAAAACAATTGCTTGAGATAGAAGTTTTTAATCTTTTTCGGGAGTGGTTGTTTGGTGGAATTAGATAAAAATCATTTTTTAGTTATGTGTTAGCTTTTATTTATTAATTTTTAATTTTCTCTTTTGCTGAAAATCATATTTCACCCTTTATGAATTACTAGTAAATGACATTAAATAAACTGTGGATTAATAGAAAGATGTTTTGGACTATTAATTTTCTCTTTTGCTGAAAATCATATTTAACTCTTTATGAATTACTAGTATACGACATTAAACTAATGGTGGATTAACAGAAAGATGTTTTGGATTATTGTTAAAAGAGTGGGACTATTAGCACCCCTCCAAATACCTCTTAAAACTCCTTTAATTATTTTACAATTTTAATCTTTATTAAAAGCACATAATAAGACAATTTTTAATTAAACTCCCACTCAAAAATCAAATATTTTTCCCCTTAAAAAATAACATTTTAGAAATTAAAAAGGTTTCATTTTTCTCTAATTTTTAAGGTGAGAAATTTACCATCAGTGGCTGCAATGAAGAGAAGAAAACCGTATTTTTTTTAATGGAAGAAACCCATTGTTGAAATGGGATTTAATAATGAAAATTAGAGGATAGGATTTACACTAATAAATTTTAATTAAGGGTACTTTTGTCATTAATAATATTTTAATGGGGTTAATAAAGAAAAGGGGTCTTAAGGGTTATTTAGAGGGGTGCCAATACTCCCACTTTTGTTTAAAAAATAAGGATGAATTATGTTATTGCATAGAACCCTAGGATGAAAGGGTTTTTTTTTCCCAATTATAAATTAGAGTTAAATAAGTCAAATATAAATATGATTTAGATTATTTAAATTGAATTAAATTGTCAGACATATGGATGACTAATTCAAATTATATAATTTAAAATCAGTCATTTGTTTGATTTAATTATGAATTAGAGTTGGATAAGTCAAAACGAGATGTGATTTGGATTATTTAAATTGATTTAAATTGTGAGTATATGGTATATATGAGTGACTAATTCAAATTGAATTATGGAAAGAATTATATAGGGTGTCTATATAAAAGAAATATAGAAAGCCTTGAAGGCACCGCTACTACGTCCACTTCTCTGTCATATTTTCTTCATCAATTGTTCCCTTGTTTTAATCTAGTGTGCATGCAGTGCAACATCACAACAGTGTCATTGAATCTTGGAGTCAAATCACTTTATTTTTGTCCTTTTTGCATTGGAAAATCTTCCTTAGAGGAGTATAAATTAGTGTTTAGGATAGTGCTTTACACACAACCTGACAAAATTATGTTTGCTGGTCCAGTAACAACTTCTGGGTTACTGGAAAAAACTTTCTAGTTTGTGCGTATAAGTTCTGCATTGCTGGGTACCACTATATAAGTTATGTAAGTATGTAACCATGTTGCAATTCTCAGGCTATTGTTTATCATTGTTGTAATACTAATTGAAGTCACTATTTCCAGCTGATTTTAGAATTTTATTAAGCAATATTAACTCATCTTTCCAACAATATAAAGACCCATTATATGAGTTTTGATTATTGCTTCAAATAAAGTTTGCAAACTGGTTACCTATGATCTTTGATTACCGACAATAATACTTCTAAGAATTGTGTTTTATTAAAATATATATGGTAATAGATCATAAATCTCAGTAGTATTTCATTAGTGACTTCATTATTTTAAGCATGGTTAAGTAAGAAATATTCGCGGCATAAGATTTTGCAGAGATTTATGCTGACAGAGGATTATTTGCAAATTCATAATTATTAATACAAATTGACTTTGGATCCGAAAATTTGCCAATATTATACTAGACATCCAAAGGATTGTGAAAGTTGATTCAACAAAATCCAGTAAGAATTCAATTCATAATGATTTTTTTAACTCAAGTCTGCTACATTGAAAATTTCTAGTTTTCAGCACAATGCTTGAGCTAGGAAACTATTTTACCTAGACTTCTTCAAAAGTTACGAAATTTAAAGAATTGCTTCCTATAAACATCTAGTATATTTCTGAATTTTATGGTTAAAAGAAAAATTATTTTAAACGTTTGGGTTCAGTCAGGTCATAATAGAAAACTGTTTGACAAAATTCTTGAGGTCTAAATGAAAATTGTTTTCAATAGTTTTACATGGAATCAAACTAGGGAAATTTTATTATTGACAGCCTAGTCTTTTACGTTAAACACATTGATTTCAGTGGGACTCATTTAATAATAACTTGAAAAGTTAATTAGGCGTAAGTGTGGAAAATTATAGATTTCAACACGCGCGGAAACAAGAGAGAAACTTTTTCCATTTTATAAGTTTCAAAAACTGGAATTAAGCCAAGAGGTATGGAGTTTGCACACACTCCACAGGGAATTCATCATTGTAAAGCCCAAAATAGATTACAACCCATGAAACAGCAATGTTATACCCCCAAGTCATATCTCTCAAGTCTCCCTATGGTAGCCTACTAGATAATCCCACAGGGAAGACCTATCTGGGCATGACCTTTTCAGCATTCTGATCACGGCTCCCGCTCCCGCTCGTAGCTTATCTTGAATATCAATACCTTGACACTCGGGAATTTGCTGATGGACATAAAAGCAATGTGTAAACATCCTACTTTAAGGGTGGACTGGAACCCATTCAAATGATTCACTCAAGAATGTTTTTGAGGCATTAAATATATTACCTTCGTTAACCATAACATGTAAGCAGCAGAATGTACTGCTTGTGCTTGGAAATCCTCAAAGTTGGCATCGGGAATAGTAGTAGAACAAGAGTGTACAAGGCACAACTCATGATCCATCAAGCTATCAATGTCAATATCTACACTGGCTTTCGGCTTTGATTGGCAAGAAACGCCAAGGAGATGAGTTGCAATATGTTTTATCAAATTCAAGGAAAGAAAACGGCGGTGAAGCCACAGAGCCTGTGAAAATAATATATCAAATGGAGATTTTAGGGATCAGGAGGGTAGTGAGATGCTACAAGTCTAAAGCTGAGGTTTATAAAACAACAGGATCTTCTTCCAGAATAGGTAATGGGATTCAAAAATGTAACCGTCCAAAGTAATAAGAAAACAATAATAATGCATTATTACAATAGTTCTAAATTTTACATAAATATCTGTGAAGCACTACTTTGGAGCCAATTGTTTCCTCAGAAAACTAGTTCTTATATGTTTATGTATCCCATCTGAAGAACAAATCACAGTAATAAAGCTGCAAAATGCAAAGACTACAGTCGTATATAAGTTCTGAATCTTATTCTCAGATTATGTACCAATACCAGACATTAAAACATTGATAAGTGCTTATAACTACAGCAATTTATAAAAAATACGAGATCTTCAAATCAATTATGAAGTTGGTAGTTGGAAAAAACCTGCAACCCTACTTCCTCCTTTATGAGAAGAGGGGAAGAATAGATAGTAAGCCAATGTGTCATACCTCTCTCCCAACATAGCGCTTTATCAGAGACTCATTCCAATCAAGCTCTTCCTGTCAGAACCCAATATTCGAGATTAAACAAACTGAGTTTGAACATGCAGGGCACCAGCATTAACATAAACTTTTAACAAAAAAATTGGTTGAGAAATTGATAGAGAGAATAATCTTTTTCTTGGCTTCACTAGAACAACCATAGAGAAGAATATAAATACCGGACTCACTTCCTATTCAAGGAGTTTACAGTAAACCGATTTGATGATTGCACAGAGAACATTAGGATTTACAGAAGCTTGGTGCATTAATATTTTCCATTAGGATTTACAGAAGCTTGGTGCATTAATATTTTCCATTATCATCTGTGGTCACTAGAGAATGATCTTACCATATGAAATTGTAAAGAAAATTGATATTATTACTTTTAGAAGCTCAGGTTAGAACACTCAGTACAATGATAATGAAATTGAGGATATAGATCTTGTAAAGGTATCAGCCATAAACAATATATAACAACTACACCACCACACATCACAGATGCACACACATTATTTGACTTGCTTGCAGAAATTGAAAACAGATCAGTAATGCTTATTGAACAGTTATACCAGGTCATTTTACCTTCCAGACTCGATAGGCTTCCACAATGTAACCAGAAGGATTATTGTCTTGAATGTAGCGAAAGCCCTCTAAGTTCCTAAGCATCAGCCTCTGCAAATCAATGAAACTCAGATTGTAAAGATATAGAAGCAACAAATTGGTCTGAAAAATAGCGCGATTGCAGCTTCATGGATTTAATTGCTTTTTGGACAAATGTTTGGTCTCTATTCACTTTATTGGGCTAAGGATGAGGACCGGGTTTGGGCAAAAATATTGATTCTTGAAGGTTAGGTTTACTATTTGGGTCTGCAATAAAAATGGATATTAGAGGTATTTGACAACTGCACCTATTTCCTTGTGTCACAAACCTATTCTTATAAGGAAAGGAGGTCAAAAATGATTTTCACTAGCCCTACGAGGATTATGACAGCAACTCGCAATAAGTTTGATGCCCCAAAAAGAGAAAAAACTTGGAGCATCAATTCCAAATGTGAGAAGATTGCAAGGATGAGAGGAGTAGGCGAATTGCAGAGAAGACTTGGCTGCTATAGCAGAAAATCTAAAATTGTAGAAAATAGTTTTAAAGAAGGTTTAAATATGATGCAAAATATGGTTAAAGGAATCATTCTGATAACTTATTCCCCAAATTTTCCAATTTTATTTTACATATCAAATCAAACCCCCCAAATTTTGTGTGGTGTTTGTTAATGTGTTCTTAGTGGATCTGAACAGTTAGTCAATTTCATTAAATTTAAATAAGTTTTAATTTATTGTTCCTGGTCAGCTTGTGCGTTCTGTGTGTTCTTGGTCTTAATAACTTATTAATTAGGAACAATCCTCTACAGGAATGACCCTTGCTTGCTACTATACTCAATAACAATAATAATTTAAGACAAGGATTTAAGCAATACGCTTTCAAGTGACATCAATGTTACTCATGTATATCCCACATTTAAGGAATTTTATCTTATGTAAATGGAACATATGTCTCAGATCCGGCTTTGATCCTCACTAGAAAATGTAACAGGAACTATAATGGTTTATGTCCGATTTCTCACATAGGAACTGAGTTTTGCCGTAAATAAATGTGCTGTATACTGCAGTTGAGGAGGATGACTTGGCATGCAATTGGGGGAACAAAAATTCAGAGGTTGATATTTTGTATGAGTAAAAATAATTTTAAACCAAAATGATGGTAACAAAAGTTCAATGCCAATGCTACATGAATGTTGTTATAAATTGGTCTTTAATCAGGTATTCTGTAAACTGTTTATTCTCTTCAGCATGCATCTCATATTTTAATATCAGATTCATAAGAGGAAAACTCACTCTACGATAATGAAAGCAAGAATTATCAGCAACGTGCAACCCAGACCAATTTCTTGATTTCTTCAACTCATCTAGCACCTGAAGGAACAGCAAATTTAGTAAAAAAGCAAAAAATGTAACACAGATTTAATAACTAAAAGAGAGTGAAATTTTGAGAACATAACAACTCATATACAACTATCTATTACATGAATTCTGAAATGAATTTGAGAAATTGCAAACAGCCCAGAAATAGTACCACAACAAACTTTAACCTGTTCTCTGGACATCAAGGAAACCAACCAACAACGATGATTCCATGCACGGTAGTTCATTTTTGATCTCTGCAAAAGGTAAATTTTGAATTAGAGTACAGGCTGGTTTATTACCAGACACTTTCTCCCTCATTATCTTACTATAGCGAATAAATTGGCAATAGGGCTGTGCCAAACATCCCTAAAGAGGAAATAGGGTTGTGACAAACAACATACACTAATTCTATTTAATTTGGCAAAGTACTTAGAAACAAATTTAACAGGAAAACTGCAATCTACTAAGCCATTGATATTAAAATTGATGTCAACTCTCTAAATCAGCATTCAAGAATAATAAAAAAACTTATTAAAATCCAACAGATGCGAAAATGGAATATGTTCTTCTTGAAAAGTTAATAAACCTTCATAACATAATACTATCCAGTTCCTGAACTGAATTTAAACCTCAGCAATTTTTTCCACAAGCTCAGATTCTCTCTCTATTATCCATTGCAGAGTTGAACAACTTCTAGAGATCATATTGATCACCCATCGCCTGAAAATAATAGATTCATGTGTAAGAATGACTTTTCCATCATATAATTCAACATTCACCTGGAAAATTCTAGATGTCAAAAGAGAGGAAGGAAAAAGCACACAACTTCTTTTTTTTTGGATTAAAAAAAACCACACACACAGCTTAGAACTAGAAAGTTCTGCACCGTGCATTCCTCTCCAAATCACCAAGCCTTACAGCACAACATGACACTTATATCAAAGTCTGAATGCAAAGAAATAAATAAGACCAATTTCAAAAACATCACCTGTGGCTCCAAGCTTGTTCACTTTTAGGAGAATACGATAGAACAAGAGCTGACAAGCGAAGTTCATCCATTAATATTGGCAGGAGCTGCTTGTTTGACACAATTAGCTTCCTGTGTAACAGTAGACAGAAATAGGTGTCATGATCCAAACTGACAAACTGAACACAAAATATAAAAATCATGTCATAAGACATTCTCTCACTATCACCCCACCAGTCTTTGATTGCATATTATGAGGTCAAAATGCTTGAATACTTCTCGTTAACAAAAATGAACTCTATAATGTCAGCAATTGGGTGAAGCACATCTCATTTTATGTTGGAGATGATCTAGATTATACATAATGGAGCAACAAAAGGAAAAGGAACTACATGCAATAACTATGAATCTTGAATAATATGGAGCTTTATGTCAATTAGAGCATAAGCGATGAAATGTTAGAATAAACCACGGTTTTTCAAGCATTCCCCACCCACCCACAACACCCCAAAAAGAAAATCATAAAATAAACTAAAAGGTACAGAAAGGCAAAGGAAATAGCAAACCATGCACAGGGAAGAACCTGGAATCACCCATTACAAAAATAAATAAATAAATAAATAAAAGGCACAGAAAGGTAAAGAAAATAGCCAAATATGCACAGGGAAGAACCTGGAATTCCATGCAGTGGCAAAGTCGCAGCTTAGCAACAAAAGTGCCTTGCTATGAATCATAACTTCAGTTGCCAGAGTGTCATCCTGAGATTTACCAGAAAAGTTTCCAGGTGTCTTATATTGCCTAAGCGCAGAGATAAATGCATGTTTAGCCGCCTTATATACTGGAATAAGAATTTGTGTTGAAATGCCCAACTTATGATCTCTGCTCCAGAAACCAGAACTTTCATGGTCCCTATCCTCTGAACTGAGAGAATCACCTATCTCTTCTTTCAATGTGGCAAACTGGGATGGGTGAATGAATCCTACTTCGTCACTACATTTGATATAACGCCAATATATTAAATCATGATAACAAAAATGAAAACAGCAGAACCAAAATGCATGAGAAACTTAATCCTTGTACATATTTCTTATAGTTTTATTTAATCTTTGTTTCTTAGCAAAAAAAAAAATGCACGAGAAACTATTCAAACAAAATTCATGATAACATGCAAAAAGTGAAAAGTAAGAAATATTAAAGAAACGACCACACTCGTGTAGCACATACACAATAATAAAGGACTAGTAAACTACAAACTAATTGAATAGATGAAAAAACAAGTGGCACTCTATCAGCTCCTTATATGTTCTCGTTCTGCCATAGTGTCATAATCAGTAAAAACATATTGAATTAAAACTTATAATTTTCTATACTACCAATGGGGTGAAAATGTTGAATCTTATTTAGAATACAGTTCTAATCCGTTCCTAGCAGCCACAGAAGCCAGAATTGTTCTACACAACATGAAATATCCATACCATCCCATCCATACAAATTATCTTTATAAACTAATCCATACAAACTGGCATCACATAAAATGAGTGGAAAAGTTGGAAAGCAAAAAACACACTTTTTGTTATGAGTTATTCCTTTGACTTATCCATTTTAGTTTTTCAAAAATATCATGCCATGTCAATTTGTATGGATGAGGGTGTAAAAGATTATTTGTATGTATAGCATCCGTAAACCAAAACATTTAATATCCTACCAATACTAATAACAATGGCTATTGCATTGCAAGACAAATGAAAGAAGAATAATTTTTTTTTTTTTGTTTGGGTTTCAATTTCCTCCACTGTCCCAACAACCAAACAGAAATAGATCATTAAATTAGCTAATTCAGCAATGGTTATACTAAGTGATTATATTACTTACATAAGGGGATCAAGGTCCAGAATACGTTCCAATTGCGCAAGGAGATTCAAAGCTTCTGCTTCAGTATACGAGTTTTCCCTCGTACTCATGTTTCAGAAAATAGTATGATTTGGCTGCCAAGACAAAGGAAGAGAGATTTTAGCCCAGTGATAACAACAACAAAAACGACAACAACAGTAGTAGTAGTAGTAATAATAATAATAATAAAAACGGACAATTTTTACATGCAATTGAAGAAATATAACTCTAAGCCTGGGTAATATGATACATGTAACCTCAGGCAGGGATGACAAAAACTGGTTCCAGTTCCAGTCTCCCTGCAATGGGGTGAATATTTGCTTTCCTGCACACTAAAAAGGGAGGATGATAGGTTAAACCCAAACAAGGACCAGGAAACCCAGGTTTTAAACTTGGAAAAGAAGTTAAGCTCTGATTTTTCTCCAATTTTCCATGTGAATAAACTAATATGCTTGCTCCACAATTCTCAATTCACAAAATGAATTTCCAATAACGAAGCAACCAATCAACTTAAAATAGCCTCAAAATTGCCAACTTTCATTTTCAATACCACTATACAGAGGAATTGAAAAACAAAGAATTCGAAAATATAAAATTTGAAACTCACAATCAGTCAAAAAGCCAATCGTCTTTAGGTCGTGGGTTGCTTTAGCTCGAGCTGCGATCGGAAGTATATTCGGCGTCTTGCAATGGGTTCGATGGGAAGGGGAAAAGCCGCCGAGCTTTGTGTGGTCTCCCGCGGTGATACAGCGGTAGCGCCGGTGAAATGGTTTGGATTTTATTCGATGGTCTGGGGAATAAGGTGTGGCTCTGTAAGACTGAAAAATGTTTAGTGGTTAGACTCTTTTAGTGGATGGAGGTTTATGGTTCATTCGGTTCCACACCGAAGCCAATGGGTTCCAAATAACTTGAACTAAGGCGAACCGAACCGAAATATTTCGATTCGGTTCATTCATTTCTAAAATTCGGTTCGGTTTCGGTTCGATTCTGCATTCTTAGTTTGGAATTTATTTGGAATTCATTTCTAAAACTTTGGATATGTTGATGACTTGATGTTACCCAATGATCTTGTTTAATTAGTTGTTGGAATTAATCTTGAAACTTAAGAATCAATTATTTCCGATAAAATAAGAAAGAAATCTTCGAACACCACCAACTACAATACAATAAAATGGTGTTGAAAATCTCTAATGCTCAATGAATCATAAATTTAAAAACTTTATTATATGTTTTACAAAATAAACAAAATTTTTGAAAGCCACCAACTTGGAAAACTTCAAAACTTTTCTACAGAGGGTGAAGACAAAAAAGCGTTATATTATGTAAAATTCATTCTCAAAGCACAATCAAATAAATTGAAAAAAGAACGAAGGCAACAAGACAACAACTGTCTCCGACTCTTCGACGCGATGGCAACGGCTGAACGAGGCTGCAACAGCAACAGCTGGCGCCTGGCGACGAGGTAGCTGAATCACAATCACGATCTGCCGTCTGTCGTCAGCCGCAAGCTAATAAAAAATATCGAATTACGATTGCCTGCGGTGGATGGTGCGTGATGACAGTGAGATTAGTGAGACGTCGAGACGGGAGGGTGAGACGATGAGAGACCGTGAGAGTGAGATGGTGACCGGAGATAGAGAGAGTCACAGCAAGCGTGAGACACGGGGGCCTACTTCTGTGCTGTGCTTAGTTTTACTGTTTTAGGGATCTACAGATTTAGTTTTAGCTGGTTTTTCTTTTTTCTTTTTTAAGTAAAATTTATGAACCGATCAGCTTGTGCATTCGGTTCGGTTTTAAAATCGAACAGAACAAAAGCGATTGGATTCATAAAAATACGTCCGAGTTTTTTAGCGACAGCAATAAAATCCGATCCGGCCAGCTTCCGCAAAATCCAAAAACTCACGATTCAGATTTATTAAAAAATGCAGATTCAAATCCTAAAATTTAAAATCTGTGTGAATCCAAATTCGAAGTGGAATGTAAGTATATTTGGCAAACCAGACATCCTAACCTGCATTTTCTTGTAATTAATTAATTAATTAATTAAATTAAACTTCAATTGAAAAATTTATAAGTTAAATTATTTAGTTAATACGTATAAGTATAATTAACTCTATAATGTTTATTAACTTTGAAAAATATGTTAAAAAACTAAAAGAAATAATAATAATAATAATAATTAGAGAATATTGTAATGAATCGGTTTAACTTAGATTTTTTTTATTTTTTATATTGGTTTATGTTGTGAAATTTTTGTTTGCGAATTTATGGTGGTGTTGTATGTTATTTATGTTAAATTGTTAATTGTTGAATTATAATTGATATTATTAGGTAAATTGTTGAATTTAAACTTATATTAAAATTTATTACTATGCAGATCTAGATATATGAAAAATTCACCCGCAATCTATGTGGATATTACTCGCATCTAAATCCGCATATTTTTTTACAGATCTGAATACATTCGGATGCATATGCACCTACATTTGAATTCGATCCAGATTTTGCTATCCCTAGAATTTGTACCTGTTAAACATAATTGAACTAAATCAAATAATTTCAGTTTGGTTTGATTCGATTCGGTTTGAAAAGGCCAAATCAAATGTTGTTTTTAGATAATACACCTCACATCCTTCAAAACCCCCAAAAAATGGTATTTTTGAAAATACATACTAATTTCTTGATAAAAATGATGGGTGGGATTATTATTTTTTTAGATGGGATTTTTTAAAATTTATGGAAGGTTATGTTCATTTTTTTTAATTTAAATTATTTAAATGTAAAAAAATCTTAAAAAATTATAAACTACGGGCTTGGACAAAAATATGACCCGACTTAAAATTCAAATGATTGGATTATTTTTTGATTGAGCTTTTTCTTTATGTGATCCGTCAGGTTCAGACTTAACCCCACCCGACCTATTGCCATCCCTTTGACATATTCTCTCTACCATAACATCTTGCCAACAAAATTCTCTTGCACGCTTTCGTGGACATTAATTCTTAATCTTTCTTACTAAATCGTAATTGCAATTTCAATAAATCATTACTGCATTTCTTGAATTATTAAAGTAAAACTCTCATGGACCTCAACCATATACATATCTCTGTTGGGATCATCAATGTCTTTTTAGGCAAGGCTTGCAATTCATGTCATCATAATTCATGTTCTTCAACAAGGTCGAAGGACGCTGATGTCATTTCAATCATGATTTTCTTTTTTAAAAGATTTACGTAAAAACAAAATTTTAATGGCTTTAATGGGCTGTAAATTTTGTTTGAAATTTATTTTTGGATTTTTTAATTGATGATGGCCCGCAGAAAACTTGAATTTATTAATTTTTGACAAAATTTTTATCTTGTAGTCTCAAACTCTGTACCCAGTTTACAAAATTTCATATTTTTGTTATTTGTGTTCTTCTAAAAAAAAAAGCCCAATATGATTTCTTTATTTAGTTTCTTAAAATTTGAAAACACACCTAACATGTACAAGATATTGCGCTACACTCTCTTAAGTGAGAATTTTGAAATAATTATGGCTATAAGAAAGTATGCAAAATTAAGAATTTGTTTAACTTTTTGTTGATTTTTTTTTCATATACAAGTTTAACAACTACAGAAAAAGTTTAATTTAAAATGGGGTGTGAACAATTTTTTAGTGAGAAAAATATGAAAACATACCTAACATGCACAAATATATTGCGCTACACTCTCTCAAATAAGAATATTGAAATAATTATGGCTATAAGAAAGTGTGCAAAATTAAGAATTTGTTAAATTTTTGTTAATTTTTTTTCATAGGCTTGTTTCACAGTTACAGAAAAAGTTTAATTTAAAATGGGGTGTGAATAATTTTTAAGTGAGAAAATTTATACCTTAATTAAGGGTAAAAAACCATTCTATTTTTATTGCCTTAAATATTATGCAGGTTGGGTCAAAAACCCACAACCCAAACCCAACTAAATTAGTTTGAATTAGTTTGGATAAGTTGAAAATTTATGAAGTGCATACATGCACCTTTACAAAGCTGTAAAGGAGCTTTTACACTTCTTTATACCGCTATAAGCCGCTCTGCAAGTTATAGCATTGTTACAAAAGGATCTATCTACAGTTCTATCTGGAATTGACTGAAGAGAGATTTAAAGCGGGTTAGGGCTCTCAGTTGGACATTTTGAATATAAACTTTTAAAAATGTGAACATCCGCACTAGATCATTTTTATAAATCTTACAATACAAAATTTTTTTGTAATAGTTATGAGATATGTAGTAGTGATAGTACTAATTTATTGGGAGGTTAGGGCTTTAATTTGTTTTCCAAGAAAATTGAAAAGAATGAGCTAAAGCTGAAAATGAAAAGTTAATGGCTGCAGTTTTAAAGTATTTTAATTTAGAATTTGATTTGGTTGACTCTATTGTAGTTACATACACAAAGTAACAGTTGTATCAATCTTTCATCAAATAATAATAGCTCCAAAGCAAATATGAAAATATATGGAAGCTTTTCTTCTTTTCAAGATAATTCAGTGCATCATGCAACTTGCATTTGAACAGAGTGAATGCCACACCATTTCTTGCTTGCCAAAATAAGTCTATTATCAAATTCTATCAACTGCAAAAAAATTAATGAATATAATAATTAATGAACAAATCCACACCCCTACATTATTTCTAGGCTTTTGGGATTAATGGGAATAAGATCCTCTCTTGATCTGAGCTATACTAAACTTTTAAAAATCTCATATTATATATGTCATTTGGTGGTACTATTAATGTTATGGATGATGTGGAGGATAATTGTGTTGAAAAATGATGTTACTTTTGAGTTTTACAATAGAGTACATTACTTATTTGATAATATGCTTGAGACTTCTCTTACTTAAATTTTGGATACGGGAACTACAAGAACTTCACTTAGCTATGGAGGAAGCAAAACTTGATATAGTTGGCCTTTAGCCACTGAAGTTTCTTAATCAGCAAGGTAAGAAAAGAATATTAAATTTCAACCAAGGTATGGTTTACAAGTCTATTAGTGATGTATGAAGAACTAGGATACCCAATTAATACACAAAGCAATTTGGTAGGAAAAAAAGATCAATTGATATGTTAAAATTTTCGATATCATTGTTAGGCCCTTCATGTAAGCTTACACTTTCATGAATTGCTGAAGGTTCCTTTCATGCAATATTACATTTTTATCAAAATTTATTTTGCCTTCAGATGTCCTCATTTTTCCCTCACTTGTCAAACTTGTTTCTAATAAAATAAGATCCTAATAGTGTAATAAAAAATAAGACTACATCATATGGCCATAAGCATAGTCCAAAAAATACTTGATTAAAATTATTTCCAATAAAATGGAAATAGTTTGTCCAAATATACACCCTTAGACATATATAGATTATCTTATTATTATTTTATAGAACTTTTAAAACCTAATATCACAAGCTTCAACATTATTTCAAACACAAACATAAAAAAGAAATTCACTAAGAACTCTAAATGCACTGATGTAAGTGAAGTAGCCCTCTTTGGGTAAAATTTGCCTAAAAATTAGACAAAGTAAACTTTTAATAGAAAACAATGATTTATACCAAAAAATATATATATTAATACCCAACAACCTTACACCAACCACAGAACTAATAAGTAAATAATTAATTAAAAGCAAATCATCAAAATATTTCTTATCGATTAAGACAACATCAATCAAACAAGACAAAACCATAAAATCTGAAGATCCAAATGTCTGTTCAATGTCATTTCAAAAGTTTCACTTGAAAAAAAAATGTAATGAAATAATGAACTATTTGCACATTCCAAATAAATTCTGTGGAGCTATTCGATGGTCTAGCCAAGTTTTATTGTTCATTTTGTACTACCAATGGGATGTATAGGCTAGTGTAGCAAAATTGAGATGCCACATGGTTTTCAGGTACAAAGTTTGCAACACTTGTATCATAGCCATTCTTACTCGAGTATTTCCATATAGTTTGTCCATCTCGTTTGCAATATCCACATTTTCTTGAGTTAATACATTTATTAACATTTGCACTGGTTGCACATTTTGTCTTTATAACCAAAGGATCTTTTGCAATTCTCGCTTGTTTTTCTGTACTGAATGGTCTATCTCTATCTCCTTCATCATTTATTCTCAACTCCTTTATCTCACTCCCCTATTGAGCAAGATGACCTTTTAATTTCCAATATGCAACATTAGGCTTGGAGGCATAAAAACTAATATCATTGAATTTGATATTTAATGACCCATACCGAACCTTGTTAAGAACATCCTTAGATTGACATTCCAATGGCATTGGAGTTTGTTCGTAAATTTTCACATCTATTGTCCATCTTTTGTTAATCAATAAAGTAGGTTTTTCACTAACATGCATATGTTTCATTACACAAAATAAATGATGGCATGATATTCCAATTTATTATTAAAACGATGTTGTTTTGGTTAATAAATCACAGTCCACTTATTATTTGCTTGTAGATGACTAGTCAATATGTATATTGCTTGACAATATCAACTAGCCTCCTTCGCAAAGTTGTTTATAAACCTTGTAAAATAACTTTTGATTGTAATTCTCTGTAGTATCCAAGCTTGGAAGATAAGTAGTAATCATTGGAGTAAAATGCTTGCTTTTAAAATTATGTCTTAAATCATTATTCCTTGTATGTCTCAAGGCCTGATCAATTTGATGGACAAATTCATGTAACTATAGTTTTCTTTGAAGAAATTTATTCATATAGGCATTCATACCCTCACATTGTAATTTCCACATGCCACCAAAAAAATGACCCTGTAAGAATGCTTTTTCCTATCTCTTCATTTTTTAGTATATCTTATTAACCTAATCATTATTTTATAGACAAATCTCTTCCAGCATCTTTTACCACAATTGCCCAAATACTTCGGGTCTATAATTTCGCAACATAAAATCCTTAAAATTTGTAACAAGTTTTTTATGTACATTAGGCTGTGCATTTTTTTATAAATGCCAAATACATAGTTGATATCGAACTTTAAAAACTGCCTTTTAAATTACTTTTCGCATCGCTCTATCTCCATCAGTCACAATACATATAGGCTTTTTATTATTCATAACAAATAAGAATGCTTCAAGCACCCATTTGTAAGTCTCGACTGTCTCATCCATGAGAATTTCGTACCCGAAAAAACTTATTGCATAATGATTATTAACACCAAGCAGAATAACTAAAGGCTTCTCATATTTATTTGTTTTATAAATGCTAGAAAGCCAAAATGTCTTTGAAGTAACTATAATCCAAAGGAGCAATAGAATATGTGCCCAAAGTCTTTACAAAAGATATATAAATCCGTGTCTACAAGTGTTACTTCTGAGTGTGTTTCAAGTAGCATAGATTAATGTTGATTATCAAAGCCTAAATTTTATAACCTCTAGTCTAATTGACAAAGAAGTTTATAATTTGACTTGTGTTTATATTAGTGGTTTTCATTGAATTAGCTAGAGCATTGTTAGAATCTTTAACCATTCAATGAGATCAAAAAAATTGAGTCTCATAATCTGCTGCTAGCTCATGAGAATGCTTCGGAACAAAGCTCTTAACAACCCAAGTTTTGGACTTCTTAGGTAAATTTACCCTGAATGTTGCTCGACAGTTAACTCTTGTAATAGCTCTAAGTTCACATATTCTGTTTATATGTTCAATATACTTCTTATCCATTTCTCTTTCTCCACCACAAATATAGTGTTTTATTATGGATGTACCATCTATATCACATTTCTCATTATGAATGCGAACATGAAAACCAATTATTTTTTAGTTTTTTTTATATCCTGTAATGTAAATGGCAATGCTCAATCTAGACTTTTACTTCTTATAAATGGTCTACAAAACAATGCTTGTCCCATAATGCAGGTCAACACTCATTTACAGTGTCTTATAAACTCATGTGGTTTGTCTTTGGAATTTGCTATGTATTATCTTCTAAACATGATCATTTTAAAACCCCACGTAAATGATAAACCCGACTCTATTCCAAGTTTGATTTCTATATCATCTATCTTTACACTTTAATAAAGTTTTAATTTGATAATGTAACAGGGGCATTAGATTTCAAGTTTAGTTATTTCTTGCTTTATTGTTTATATAAGCCATAAAAGTGCCTAATTTCCAAATATATGCTCTTTTTTCCATTATTTTTTTACGAATATGAAGAAATTCATCTGCATATACTCTTATCGTGCTATAGGCTTTTGGGCTCTACTTTTTTTTCTTCAAATTATTTTGATTATCAATTTTGTTTATCACTTTTATCAATGGAAGATTATTCTTGTGAGACTAATGAAATAATTCAACCTTATCTATGATATTATCTCTTACTTTATTTGCATGTCTATTGATAATGTGGAGTGCAACGTGATATCTTTGTATTGTTGAATTATACTAAATACAATACCAAGAAAAAGGAAAAAGAAACATAGTCAATAATCATTGTAATAGTTTCAATCATTATGATATAACAATAATGTCACACACATATTTTTTAGATAATAGATCACATTGCGTCTCCATAAACTTCACACAAACAAGCCTTAATCAGTTTCATTTGATTGTATTGGGACATTATCTGGATAAAAAAATTTAAAACTAAAAAAATCAAAAACTGGATGAAATTTTCTCAAATAATCATCAAGGAAAACTTCATCTAGTCCCTCTAACTATGACAATGATGATAATAGTCAGTGTACATCTGTAATTGTTGGTATAATATAGTTGAAATGTAAGGTTCACTTATAATTGCCTTAACAATTTCCTCTTGTTGTGATTTCAAACTATAACTAGGCAAAAAGTCTCAAATTTCAATAATTTAGGTTTTAACAATCAATACTACTAGATACAAATGTGCAAGCGATCATTTACATGATAAATGCATAAATTTCAATAACTAGCATTAAATGTCTCAATCAATGGCAATAGAATTTAATATTTATTTTCTTACCTTTTTACATATAGAAAGTTATGACACATATTTATCTCAAATATTATGATTTTTGACAAAGTCTTAGATGTTCAATTTCTTTTTGTAGGTCATGCTAGCCACTATTACTTTTGCTGCAAAACTTATAGAATAATTAAAAAGACAGTCTATTATCAACATATATAGTCAACTATTCCTCAAAAAATTCATAGTATAATATTTACAACTTACCAAAAATATGGTAGGCAAATACCAAATTATGCACTTCTAGACTTGTTTTTGCGAGCTCCTTAGGTGACGAAACAATCTATAACTTAGGAATAGAGCCACTCAGCAGGAACATCGAAATACTTAAAAAAAGAATAAATATATTGGATGACAACCATTTATAAAAGGAATGTGTGCTTACTTTGTCAATGATCCAAGTATCATGAGCCAAAGAAAACATCTTTTGACAAGATACAAAAAAAAAACTAATTCCATCCATAATATGCTCACTATTTTAAGAATCCAAAAATTAAAATTAAAACTTTAACAGTGTTAATGAAAAAAAATAACATATGAAAAATGGGTTGTGAGAATGCAATTATTGTTTAGGCAGTTCATCTTGAATATATATTGTAGCATCTTCTTATTCTTCTCTGAAAATGAATTTAGTAGAGTGATAGAATCATCAAAATTTTTATGTTTGTCTCTTCATTTAGGAAACCGATCATAAGGGGAATTTTGGTATGGACTAGGCTTTCCCTTTTTAGAGTGCACAACTTTAACCTCAAATACACTAGGTCGGTTTGATGATTCTTCTTCAACAAAAGAGACCTCATTTCGGGCATTATCTTACAAAGGGGAAAAATGATGTTTTTATAACTTTTAATTCATCTTTGTACGATTATGTTTCACTTTTGAGAAGCAAAAAGATCATATTTTTGCGGATAAATACCTGTAGAACTACATTAGGGGAAAGTTGCTTATTCTTCCCCTTATTTAGGTATGACTTAACTCAATAAAATTTTATCATCATATTTCTCTTTACCATTCTTGTCATCCTTTAATTTTTCTCAAGAATGTCATTTCCCTCTGCTCTTTCTTTGGCTTTCCCGATTAGTTCATCAAATTTAAAATTTTCATGATTTGATTTGTCATACTTTTGTCACTTTTGAGAAGGAGAAGTAATTTGAACATGAGTGTCATTATTCTCCTTTTGTTGCTCTGATCGCTTTTGGACAAAGTTTGCTTTAATTGCTTTTATTACTTGTTGGATTTACTATATCAAGTCACCCATGTTATGCTTAAACCATCAACCTCTAATGCCATGCAGTCAATATCTTTTTGAACAAGTGATAATTCTTTTTTAAGTTGACAATTATGCACGCAATCTTCATTCTTTTGACTCCTCCCATCAAATGTTTCTTAGGCCATGTTTTTTTAGGATGGATTTCACATACAATAACCTAACAAATACCACATATTATAAATACATTATTTCGATAAGATATGTTAAAATTTATTTTTAAAAAAAATAGATGACATACCTTTGAGCTCACATAACCACCGTTTTTCTTAAAAAAAAAACTCAAGAAGTTAGTTACATTTCGATTGGTCCATGTTGTTATTGGATTCAAAGATTTTTCAATAGATTTTTGAGCAGATATTATAATATCCATGGAAAAAAGCTATGATATAATCGACAAAATGATCAAGACAAAGGAAAACGGTAACTATTGATTTTTCTAAATCAATCATGCAATTTATTTTATCAACCAAAGTCATACCTTGTTGGTTAATGTAGAAACAAATCGTCACGAATCTACCAGAATAGAGAATAGACTCCTTTCAATCTCTAAGAATGGATTGTCAGGAATTTTTGTGAACGGTTTGTAACGAGCTTATGTTATTGATGGTTGGAGGAAAATCACAGAGATCCCCTCAATTCACGAAGAAAAAATCCACTGCCTTGTTTTTCCTTTTCTCCCTTATTCTTCTTACGATATTACTCTGATTCTTATTATAAGTCTTTGCACCCACCCTTGTAGTGCTTATATATTACAAAGTATAGTTTAATGTAAATGAACTTTTTAAAGCTATTTGAATAAGCTACACCTTATGTCATTAGGATCCAAATAAAACTCTAAATTTATCTTATAAGAATCCCAAATAAGTTATATAATGTTAAACTTATCTCTCACATTGGATAAGATTAACCTATTGTGGGTGCCTAAATTTAACATCTTTCGCTCCACATTATTGGATAACTAATCAACTAAAGCAACGAACGTAAGATATTTGGCGACAAAGCCACTACAACAGTATCATATGGGTAAATGCAACTTGTGACCCATAAACAACATAACTTGGACGTTGCAAAGCTAAAAATCTCAATTGCACTCTTTGCAAGAGATTCAAATAACTTGTTCATGATGCAACCTAGATTTTATTATCCATTACATCAGTACAAACATATTTAATCCCTCAACCAAAATTTTGTGTGACACTATACACTTTATTTATTCACAATTATATTCATCCCTAAGTAAATTATACAACTGGTTGACTGATGAATGCATAAGTCAGATGTAAAGAGCATAAATCTTCCTATCATACTAGTATCTTTTAATTCTAGCCTAGCTGTTTTTTTAGACATGTTTTATAGACCGCATAATCTCACAGTCATAGAAAAATATGCTAAAGTAGCTAACATCAATCTTTCCCTTCAAAATATAGTCAATGGTGACTAAGGATAACTGTTGAGGTCTTTCTTACACCTCGAAGAAACTTAGACAATGAGGAAATAAGGATTCATTCTCTCATTTTCCTTTTGGTCACAAAAGCACACATAGTGTGAATCACACGTTACAATGAATTTCCCTTATACAAGAGCACATATAAATTTCTTCCTCTAGTTCTCCATTAAGAAATTATGTTTTAACATCAATTTTATGTAATTCAAGGTCTACATTTACAGTGATGGTTAGAATTAATTTATAAAGGCAAATCTTACTACTAGAAAAAAGTTTTCTCATAGTCTATACCTTCTTGTTGGATATATCATTTTGCCACCAAGCATGCCTTGTATCTTTCAATTATGTTGTCTGCTTTTTATTTAAAACATAAAACCCATTTGTTTCTAATGGCCTTATAGTTGGCCAGTATATTAACCAAATCTTAGACATGATTCGATCTCATAGATTCTATTTCTTCATCTATTATTTTAATTTATAATTCCTTAGCTAATGATATGATAACCTCACTATAAGTTCTTGGCTCATCCCCATCATGTGAATTAATTATAAATGTTTCCTCCTCAATCTCACAACAACGACGTGGGATGAGTGTATAATTACTTCTACGAATTGAGTTATCCTGTGGAGCAAGCCCCTCTTGTGGTTGACTCCCATTAGAATCTCAAATATATCTAGGTTTCTCTCAATTTGTAAATTAAAAATATCATTAACCCTTGGATCATCCAACTCATATAGATGAATGTCTTTCTCGACTTCTGAAATGCGAAGACATTCATTTCCCAAGAATGTGACATTTCATAGCTCTATCTCAGTTACAGTTCCATCATCATGTTTACCTACGAACACATACTCTTTGAAGTGTTCAAGATATCTTATAATGATACATTTCTTTCCTCTTGAACCCAATTTCCCATATTTATAAGATGGGTTGTAAACACATGCTGCAAACCCCCAAAGACGCAAATGGGCAAGGTCAGGTTTTTTATCCGTCCATAGCTCATATAGAGTGGAACCTACTGACTTGAAACTAAATTAAATACATAAGTGGCAGTCAACAATATATCTCCCCAGTAAGAAATTGAAAGATCCGCTTGCGTTATTGTACACCTAACCATCTCGAGTAATGTTCTATTCCTCTTTTCCATAACACCATTTTGCTGTAAGGTTTTAAGAATAGTTAATTGTGTCTTAATACCTTTATCATTGCATAGTTTCTTAAACTGTGCTAAAAGGTATTCACGTCCATGGTCCGTTCTTAGGACTTTGATCATTTTGTCTAATTAATTCTTTACCAAATTTAAGTATGATATAAAGCAATCTAATAGTTTAAACTTATAAGAAACCAGATAAACATGACCGAAACGTGAGTAGTTATCAATAAATGTGATAAAATACATGGCCTTATATTTAAGCCCCACACTCATTGGTCCATAGATGTCAGAATGAATTATTTACAACAGATTTTGAGCTCTAGTAGCTTTACCAAATGGTTTTCTAGTTGCTTTTCTAGCTCGACAACTTTCACAAATAGACAAGTCAATGTTAGCAAGTGAGCTTAATAGACCTTCTCTAGTTAATCTATTTATCTTTCTTGTCCTATATGTCTTAGTCTAGCATGCCAAGTATTAACATCCATATTGGAAGGTGCATTTATCAAAAAACAACTATTATTTAAATCATAATATTTAGTAACAAAACCATAAAACAATCTAATAAATAACCAGTAGCAACTAGAGTTGAATTAAGAACAATTTTTAACCTAACGCTATAAAATTGTAATTGATATCTCATCATAAGAAGAACAATAATAGACACTTAAGTTTCATTGGATTTCTAGAGTATAAAGAACGTCATGAAGATAAAGTATTCGGCCACCACGCAACTCTAACTTGCAAGTACCAATTCCTTTAGCTTCAACCCTAAAGTTGTTTCCCACATATATGCATTTAGTTCCTTGACTAATTTGATGATACTCCACAAATGCCCCATGATCTCTAGCTATATGGTTTGTTACTCTTGAGTTTTCAGACAGTTTGACGCGTTCTCACGATGCGTGTTGTGCACACTTTATCTTTTGGCCACTTTCCGTCCTTACGAAACTGTTTTTCTGACCGAACTCGACATTCTGAACTCAACCGTTGATTTAGATTTTTGTTTGACAAACGAGTGAAGCACAGTGCCATCTGGAGAGTGAAATTACATATAGAACACTATTCATTTTCTCCATATCCAATACTTTTTCTAGATTACGAACTAGAACTTCAAATGCCTCGTTCTCTCAATTTACAAGTCTAAATCAAGCATACGATATACCATCTAAAGCTAATTAAAAGAGCTTTTGGTAGTGTCATTAGGATACACCAAATTTAAAACCTTACTACTAGTACAAATAATTAGTACAGAGGGAGTAAGGATCGATCCCACAGAGACTATGCTAGCTGTATTTATTATCAACTCTAAAGCAGGATTTAAAATAAAATAATAATAAGAATAATAATAACAATATAAATTAATCTAACTAAAGAAAATGTCAACTAAAAATAGAGAAAGGGGGTTTTTGAATTTTTAACTAAATAGTAAGAAATAAAGAAATTAAAAGTACAAAAACAATAATTTGATAAAAACTCTAATTAAAGGATAAATAAATAACAATGAGAAAAACTTTGGTTAAAGGATCATTCGTCACCACCAAACATGCACATAATATATTAATTCTATCATCAATTTATATTGAAACTATCAACCATAGACAACAATAAGCTCTGTTAGTCTCAATCTTTTTTTAGTGTGTCGTTAGGCAAAACAAGCTCTTCACCTAATCTCTAACCATTAAATAATTTAAAACAAGCTCTTTAAATTTAAGATAATAGAAGCATTAAGCACAAAAAAAAAATTAGGTTGATCTAGGCAATAAACACACAAGCTCGGATTATTTAACTTAGGTTATGTTCTCCAAATGAAATCACTGATTCCAACCTGCTACTCATGATTAAAATATCAAGATAATTACGGATCAAGAATTTTAATCTAACTATAGAAATTATTCAAGTCCTATTTAATTAGTCATTCAAACAAAACGAGAATAAAATCATAAACATTAATTATAGAAGAATATAAACATCTCAATTAAATAAATTGAATGATAAAATTTAAATTTAATTGCATAGCATGTTTAAGGTTTTGAATTCATTCTCAACCAAATAGAAAATCTAACCTAACATAATTAAATTAAGAGTAAGAGAATTGATAAAATTAATTATAGATATTAATTTAAATGGCGGCCTTTGCTTCAATTCCTTTCGATGGCTGATTTTTTTCTTCTCCTTTGCAGCTGCAAATTTTTCTTCTCTACGTGTGGCTGCCGAATCTCTCTCTCTGCCGAATACTCTTTCTTTTCCCTGGCGGCTCTCCTTTAAAAGCAAATATTTCCAACTCCTAAGCAAAAGTCTAAGCCTTTTAATTTGCTTTGGCTTCACTCACGTGCACTTTACTTGGAATTTTCATTCCTTTTTAATTTGGCTAATATTTCTCATGTCCTTTAGCTATTAATTCGGCCAATCAATTTAATTGCTTTTGTCGACTTTATCACCACGGCAACAAACATGAACAATCTTCAACTCTCTCTCGATATCACTCTTTAAGCACATATTATTCTCAATCTTCAATTCTTTTCCTATTTTAATTCTTTCAATCGGATTTCTTTCCTAAATACTCCAATTTAATTTCTCTTTAATCCCAAAATATACCTAAAATAACAAAATCAAATAAAATAAAATAAAGTAAGATAAAAATTAATACAATAAAATATAATTTACTAAATTAAAAAATAACTAAAATAACTAGAATATTTAAGACCAAACTAAGAAAAAGATAGAGAAATTAATAGCAAAATATATGAAAAATATGCACTTATCAAATTCCCCCACACTTACCATTTGCTCGTCCTCAAGCAAACCTAGAACAAAAATAAAAAGAAAACCTAAACTAGTCCATTTTCGTGGGAAATCACGGTTGTATTTAACGTATGCAATAAGCCTTTAAACCCCTAGGCTGCCTTAGTAGACCAGTTATAATCTCGTGAGGGCTTCAGCGATGATACCCACAAACATCATTGCATTTTTTTTTTAATAGCAGAAAAAGAACAAAAGACTTTAAAATAAAACTAACCTCAAAGATTGCATAAGTCATATAACTCAAAGAAAATTTCAAATATTATCGAAGTTCTAACTTTAACTCAATAGTCAATCCCATCTCTTTTTTGATTCTCAGTGTGTGTGTGTGAATCAATTCAATCAAAATCCATTCCCAAAATCTTCAATATCAATAGCCTTTGCCTTGAACAAAGAAAAGAGTAGGTCAAACTAATATTATCATCTTGATCTCCAATTTTTTTTCTTTTTTTTTTTTCACTCACAGGCATTTGCGTGCATTTTCTTCTGATTTTTTTTCTTTTTTTCATAGTTAGGAGCTTTCATTCTACCCCTTAAGGTAGCCTTCTTCTCATAGTAGATTATCCTCTACATACTGGTGGTACATATGCCCAAATTACTCAAGGATAGCTTCATTCTTAAGGGTTATAGGTAACTATTTCTGACTATAGTGCCTGTGTATACGACATTATATTGTGGAGATAAGAATCAAGACAAACAGTCATTTACTCAATCTAAAATTCTCAACTTAGGTTGCATCAATCTCAAATTCTAAGTCAAAACTATGAAAGAATTGATATTAGTGCTCATGGTTTAGAGAATCTCAATTAAGAGGAAATTAATACAAGAATCAAGTATAAACTAAGGTAATATTCAACCCTTTCTAAGAATCATATTCATTGTCAATCAAATTCTTATCATTGACAAATATTCAAAACAAAATTTTTTTTCTTGGGTTTTGTTTTTTCTGACTTTTTTTTAGGCTCATACTAAAATTTTTTACATCATAATCTTAAAGATAATTTATTTGATTCATTAATTTTTATCAAGAAGTTATCACCAATAAAAATTATTTGTGAGGAGTGAGAAAAAAAAGAAAATTAAAAGATTCACAAATTAAATGAGTTTATTTAGAAATAAAGGTAATTTTGGCATTAGGTTTAGTATAATTGAAAAAGGGATTTTAAAAGAATTTTGGAGGAGTGCCAATACTCCAACTATTTGTTTAAAAGAACTCGACCGAGTGACTTATTCACGGGTTATAGTTAATGTAACTTACGGCTGCCCTGTATTATTTCATTCTATCCCTTATATTTTGTACTATTTACAATTTATTCATAAGTATTATAAAACTTTCTGTACCGTAAAATTTCGTTTAGCCCCTTACACTCTATTTTATTTTGTTGAAACCCTTAGAATACCAATTCGCCCCCAATAATTTTAAATTTTCAAAATACCCTCCATTTAATTAAAAATATAATAATTATAATTATAATTATAATTTTTAAATAGATTATTATTATCATTATTTAGTAACAAGAATAAAAAGTATTCTAATTAATTAATCTATCAACAATAATTAATAATAATTTTTTTTAAATTGTTAATAATAATAATTAACGATAAATATTATTAATAATTAATTTTTGAATAATAATAACAATAATAATATTTAAAATAAAAATTAATAATTACGATAAAAATTAATTAAGAATTTTATAGTAATTTGTTACAATTTAACTCATGCTGATTTTGATTTTAAGACAAAGTAAACACCTAAATGGTGATCCAACTCATTCTAATTACGATTCTTGCAGTTCAATTAAATAAATTATTCTGATTCTAATTTCTCATTTTGATTATAGCTATTTCGATTCTAATTGATTATGTTTCCAGCTAATTTCGATTCATGTTTATTGAACGCACTATAAAGTTCATAACACTCATGAGAAAATTATAAATAATATAAAGTGATCTAATTGAATATAGAGTGGACTTGAACTGTAAAAATCGTAATTAAAATGAACTGTATTACCATTTATGTGTTTACTTTGTTTTAGAATCAAAATCAAAATTAGTTAAATCGTAACAAATTACTATAAAATTCTTAATTTATTTTTACCATAATTATTATTTTGTATTTTAATTATTTTTATTTTTATTATTATTAACAATTTAACAAAAAATTATTATTAATAGATTAATTAATATAATACTTTTTATTCTTGTTAATAATAATAATAATCTATTTAAAAATTATATTTTTTAATTAAATGGAGGGTATTTTGGGAATTTTAAATTATATGGGGCGAATTGGTACTCTAAGGGTTTCAATGAAATAAAACAGTGTAAGAGACTAAATGAAATTTTACAATACAGAAAATTTTATAATACTTATAAATAAACTGTAAATAATATAGAGTATGAAAAACTGAATGAAATAATAAAGGGAAGACATAAGTTACATTAAATGTAACTTAGTGGACCCTTATTCACATGTGAACTCAATTCATGAGTCATTTTATACTATTTTCCTGAAGTCTAGCTTGCATGTTGTGGTATCAAAGTCAAAGGGTTCAAACTAGATGAAAAAGCGAGGTAACGGAACTAAATTGAGAGGGTAGATAGCCCCCGGATATGGTTTTAGTACCTAATCAAAAAACATAATTATATCTCGTTTCAATTCAAATAACTCAATAATGTTTTTTATAACGCTTTAAGGATGTGTTTTGACACATTATATTGTATTATGTTATATTACATTATTTTAATGCTAATATATTATATTATGTTGTATTGCATTATTTTAATGCTGATGTATTGTATTATATTGTATTACATTAGCACTATATTATAAAAATATTGTACAATGTTTGGTGCTACAGTGTACTGTATTAATTTTTCTATGATTAATTTAAATTAAATATTATATTATATTAATATATTTAAATTGTATTAATATTTTATATTATTATTTATTTCATATTAATATTATTCATATTTATTCATATTTAAACATTTACTATTAGTTATTATAAAATATTAATTTATTAATTTATGTTAATAATTATAATGTAAAAATAAAAAATAAAAATATTATATAACATTATATTAAATTAAAAGGTTATTATTATTATTATTATTATTATTATTATTATTATTATTATTATTATTATTCTTATAAAACAAAAGCAAAAGTCAAAAGCAAAAGGGCAAAAAAAAAAAAAAACCAAGCGGCAACTACCACATCAGCTTGGGCCCATTAATACAATGGAACTGTAGTTCTTTATCTACCAAACATGGGCTTGTATAAATTTAATACAATGAGGGATTTTAATACAACAACCAAATAAGTCCTAAATGAGATTAGGTAACGTTCTAATTTAAACGACTCTAAAAGAGAGATTTTGATAAATAATTACGACTCTAAAAGAGAGATTTTGATAAATAATTTAAAAGTAACTTTCAAAAGATAATTTTTTATTGAGCAATTAAAGTTGAACTTAAACTAACGATGACAATAACTTCTTATTTATGATAGGGTAAATCTACTTCTTGAGGTTAACATAAAAATAAAAATTAAATCACAATAAAAATAAAATATTAAAACACATACTATAATTAACTCTAATTAAAATAGCAAAGACCTAAAATAACAAAATTCTAAAATAATATCCTACATCACTAGATTATCAAAGTAATAGTGTGATTATATTGCAGCATGTATAAGGAACAACTATCGTGTTTTCAATTGTAAATAGCAAGTTATATATACATTATTGGCAATAACGTTTTCGTTGCATGTAAAATTTATGTACGTCAATCAAGCTGCTTATGCTTACAATTCAGAGATTAAATGTTAGATGCAAAACTTGTTTGTTTTGAAATACTAATGTGAGTTCACTTGTAGCAATTGGGCATGTTTCTTATGGAGGATAAAATTGTATGTGAATATAAATAAATTACAATATAATATCCACATCTTCTAGAACATTCTAGACCTTAGAATGGTCCAAAACACTTAAACCAAATTCAAAAGTTTAATTTGTCTTAGAGTTAATTATACTCGGTTCATGATTCTTTTTCATCGCTTTCTAAATTTTAATTTTAAGGAATGCTAGATATCTCAATAAATAAATTTCAATTTGAGTCTCAACTAATGTGGCATTCATCTATTGGGCGGTAGTAAGTAATTTTACTAACTATGAAATATATTATCCAATGAATGTGTGACACATAACATTAGGAATCAAGTTGGAACTGAAACAGTGCGATCTCTAATATTATTTTTTTATTTTATTATTATTATTTTTGTTAATATATCATAATCTCACTCGGTTAGAAGGCCTATGTTTTCCTTTTTATAAAACTCATACCATGTAAGCTTTAAGTCTGAAGAGATCAAATCTGACAGATAGCTCGACATTGAGATAATGCAAAAGATACGCCAATTCACACATCCTAGTCTTATAGTTTTTTTTTTAAAAAAAAAAAATTGCATGATAAATCTAGTTACTTGTGCTTTCAGCATTGCATGATAAATCGAGCTACTTGTATATACAAATTAAAAATCAATTAAAATATCCTAAATTATTTCTTTAGTTTCACAAATTTAGACTTCAGTGGACTCAATCCCAAAACTCTTTTCATATGTATGAAGAAGAAAATAGTTTAGATTTATGAAGATAAAGTTTATGAAATAAAAAGAAATTAATTAAATATTTTAGGATTTATATGTATTTTATAACTAAAAAATTAAAAGAAATTCATTTTTAAGGTAAATTTTTATGGGAAGATGTTTAAATCTCAGAATACATGAAATTAAGCTCTTAGTTATCACATTACAGACAACTGTTTACATATATTTCCAACTTTCATTTTATTTTTTTAAATTTAAAGTCCTGCACAATATATTGACCAGCATAGGTGACTGTGACGGTGGAGCTTTGCCCTAAGGTCTGTAAGGCAATTGCATATACCGTCGAGCTCCATTTTCCTAACACATTCTGCAGTTAAATAAAATAAAATAAAATAAATAAAATGGTGCTATTCGATTGTGTCAAGTTTATGCTTAATTTTGTTTCAATTAGTGGGTAGGCTTTACTTGAGCCGTTTTCAGCCCAAAAAAAAAAAAAAGGGGGCTGTTATCAGTGCAAAGCACTGTAATTAAGATCTCCAGATTCCTCACATACCCATTTTTTTTTAGGAGACCTGTTGCTTCTGATATTTACAATCATATATATATTGAGACCTATTTACATCAACTCTGATATGACACTACTTAGATTTTTAACACTTTCAAATATTCGAGAGATGTTAACTCCCATGCTGGGAGAAAGACTATATTCACTCAAGTTCTAAGGCTGAAAGAAAATTTAAATTAAACTCCTACAATGCGTTTGCGAGGGTTCGAACTCCTTCCCTCACATTTGTGAGGTCTTTAGCCACTTGGGCTAAACCGAAATAGTTCTCACACTTGGGCTTAGCCCAAATCAAATACCCATTTACCAAATCAAATTGTGAGAAAATGTTAAACACATTTTGGATTATACTCGTGCTTTAAAAGGTAAAATATTATTGTGTGAGATAAAACTAATTTTGTAAGAGATAAAATCTCCTCAAAATGATTTTCAAAGTATTAAAGTTAATGGGTTGTTGTTGTGAAATTATGAGCGGATTCCCAAGTTACAATGTTAGTGGACTGCTTTGTCATACCGCAGCATCAAAGTGTGGATCTTGATGAATTCTAATATTTAAGTGTTAACTCCACTTTGTGTATTATAATGTTTTATTGTAGTGGGGATGGGTACAAATAGGAAGAGAAGCATCAGCTTCTAATTATCTGCTTCACCTCTTTTCTCCATTACTTTGTCTCTTTAGTCTCGTCATCTATTTTCTCTCTTTCAAGTTTTTAATCACCTCTCTTGCTAGATCTATAATTGTCTTTCGGTTAACTGATATATAATTTCATAAAAATTATGAAAGAAAGAGTGGAAATAAAAGTGAAAAATTAATTAAAAATTAAAGAACGGTCTTTTGAAGACTCAAGTATTGAAATCCGTCCTTTTTATATGAAAGTAAGAAGTTAATACAACATTTTATTTTCACTAAAATTGCCCTCGTCAGTCTAGGTTCATTTAAAAAAATAAAGTTTATGTAATAGAATTTGAAAGTAGGAATTTTTTTTCCTAATTAATCAGTTTGAATTGTACCCATTTCATTTTGATTGATGGAATAATTTCTACTTTGACCTGCAAAGTCTGCTGAATGCGAAGATCCAACTTTCAAGAGTGGGTTTTTCATACTATTCGTTTCCATTTTGTTTGGATTGGATCCGCGGTTGAATTTAAAATCTGTTTGTACTAGATTCGAATCAAATCTAATTGATTTCGGACCGCTATTGCACATTAAAAAATATTGAAAGCAAAAGACATTTCCATTTTAAAAAAAAAGGGGCAAAAAGACAAGGCTATTTTATTCCTAAGTAATCTAAACTAAGATGTCCTAATTGACTAATTCCAAGATCTTAAAATTAAAAAGGAGCAGTAGCTGCGCGATTTCATGTTATAAATTTCATGAACACCTATTCAAACACCATTAAGACATCATTAAGATAGGACATAGGGTACTGTTCATACAACAATTTTTCTGTAGCACACGAAACCACAATACTATTTATGTTACAGTACTGTCATTTTTATCATGGTGGTGTTTTGTCGATTCTCAAATATCATTATTCATATTTCGTTATTTCATTGTCTCACAGTTTGTAGAAATGCTCAGTCTCAGTTGAGTGCAGCAGCAGCGGATGCTGCGAAGCTGCTGATTCCAGAATCAGCAGATACTGACTTGCTGCCACCTCAACACTGTGGATTACCAAAGCATGCCTCGAGTTCTCCTCCACAGACAAGAGCAACACTTGCACCGCCAAACACTTGTACTTCGGCCTTTATCTGCATGCAAATTCACGGAGGTCATGGTCATGAGTTTGTTTCTTCTTATTTGTATCTGCATGCAAAGCGACGGCCACTGCTGCGATGTTTCTTCTTATTTCTGCCAATTCGAAGTCTAGCTGAGAGTGAACAGACACAAATTCGCCTAAGCCATACTTAGAGCTCTAGCAATTAAGCTGGCAACAACCGCTACAAGCATTGCTTTGGACTCCTGCTGCTTGATAGTGCCGTCTCCTATTACTTGTGAAGATGTTGACATAATGCCATCGTTGGCTTCTAAGATTGCTGCTCTAATCAACTGAGAGCGTTTTGAATAGTCCCCGCTGTTGGCTGTTTCTGCTGTTGACTGATTACTCGTGATCGCGGATGGTTGGCAGAAAACTCAAAAAAGGAGAGAATGCAGAAGCAGATCGTGCCCTTTAAGTCGCATGTTGCTGTCTACCGCATCGTTTCAAACGAAATTTTACCATAAGATCTCTCTAGTTTGGACTTGGTATGTAATTAATTCTAGTATGGAATCATGAATAGTCATTGCTTTGGTCAATACACAGCCTCTTTTCCGTGTACATGAAAGGAATATTTAGATTGTTATTCTTTCATCCAGAATATTGACATGAAAGAGCAAATCAGAATTATAAAATTACACGATTTTTGTATCTATTAGAATAGACTGAACAATTTTTGTCAGAAGTAATTATGTATATTGACAATATATATGAGCAGGTTGGGGAAATATATATATATGTCGAGCGAAGAATTCTGTTCTCGTAAGACAAAAATTCTAGCCTCTATGCTTGCAGCTGTAGGGGCCTCTGTTTCTGAACAGGGGAAATCTGTTTCAGCAGGTTTGCTTAGAAGGGTTGGATTCCTTACTAGGGCCAATTGGACACATGATGAGGTGCAAATTTAAGAATTTTTTGGTCTCATATAAGATCAAAATATATGCACGTAGCGGTTTACAAAGTGATCAATTCAGCACAATCGAAACAAATAAATGATCTGTAAGTCATCGTAATTCATTTCAACATTCAAATACTTTACAAAGTCCACAAAGTTAATAAATAAATATGCATGACAGACTTATTCTCAGACCATTCCAATATTGGCAAATAATAAGTCTCTAATTTTTATGAGTCTGCTTCTAATTTCTTTTGTGTAGATCCTATTCTCAGGTGATTCGCTTGTACACTCCATTGCTAAACTCAAAACAGATGACGCACATGACTGCTTTGAAACATTAGCGTGTTCTTCATCATTACTCAGTAGATTTGCGTCCATTATATTCATCACCGCAGGCAACGAGTCGTTAACCCAACGCTTTATGCTCATTTCTCCAGTAAAAAAATCGTTTGTGGGTTTCATTCCTGTAAATACTTCCATCAACATAATCCCATAACTGTACACATCACCTTTTATTGATACTTGCCCTTCTCTTCCATACTCTATAGATTGCATAAATTAAAACACCAGCATTCAATAATATTCTGCCAAGAAGATAATGAAAAACCAATACTATTGTAGTTTAAAATTAACGAATATGAAGCTTAGAACAAACCTGGTGCCATGTAACCTATCGTGGCGAGTGTTTGTGTTTGTTTTATAGAGTCTTCGTCACTTAAGAGCTTTGCAATCCCAAAATCACTCAAATGAGCAACCATGCTGTCGTCCAACAATACGTTGCTAGGCTTTACGTCGCAATGAACAATAGGATTGGAATGACCAAAGTGGAGATATTCTAAAGCTGATGCAACATCGATCATTATGCCCAATCTCTGAAAAATATCCAACTTAAAATTGCTAGCGTACAAAAAATCCTCCAGACTCCCATTCGGCATGTACTCTAGCACCAATGCTTTCAAATTATGATTTGTACAACTGCTGATAATTTTGACCAAGTTTCTATGGCGAATAGTTTTTAATATTTCACATTCCGCATCGAAACTATTTAATGCTCCTTCACGTTGTAAGTGAAATACCTTTATTGCAACCTCAATCCCATCTGGAAACCTACCTTTATAAACCGAGCCATAACTTCCAATGCCAATGAGGTTTTTTTCACTAAATTGATCCGTTGCTCGCAAAAGCTCATCATGTGAGTATCTTCTCCACATCACTTGAGGTGACATATCAGCTTTAATGTGTGAAACCTCTGTGCTTCTTCTTTTACGACATCTGGTGATCAATCCAAATGTAAGAGCCAGTATGACTGCAACAATGAACACAGTGCTCAAAGGCAAAACAACTCCTAAGAGAATAACTTTTTTCCTTGATTTTTTCTGAGGGCTACTTTTGCAAAGTGGGACTTGCAGATGGGGTGAACCACACAACAAATCATTTCCTATAAATGATTCAGCTGAGAAGCTTGCGAAAGCTCCTCCTCTAGGAATCTCTCCTTCTAGTTTGTTGAACGAGAGATTTAGACTTTTGAGGTACAAGAGTTTCTCCAAAGATGTAGGGATAACACCGGAAAGATTATTATTAGATAAATCCAAGAATTCCAAGCTTATCAACTCACCAAAAGATTCTGGAATAGGACCTTGTAATCTATTGTGTTTCAAGGAAAGACTTTGCAAATTTTTTAGGCCCACAATTGTGGTTGGGATATTCCCCGATAAATGATTCCCTGACAAATTTATGTAAACCACAACTTTCAGATTTCCAATCTCTAATGGAAGAGACCCATTTAAAGAATTTGATGAAAAGTCAAAGCTCAATATATCTTGAAGATTCCAAAAAGTTGAAGGTATGACAGAAGTTAACTCATTTGAACTCAGAAAGAGATTCCTTAGAGAATTCAGATCACCTAAGCATGAAGGGATTGATCCTGAAAGCTTGTTGTGGTTCATGTAAACCTCATAGAGTCTAGAGAATTGGCAAAACTCCTGTGGGATTGGTCCTTCAAATTTATTATTTTGAAGATCCAAACCTTGGAGTTTCTTTAGTCTACCAAGCGTCATTGGAAGTGATCCACTCAAATTATTGTATCCTAAACCCAGCGTTGTCAAGTTGATCAGGTTGCCAATCTCTTTAGGAATCCTGCCGTGAATGTTACAATTGTACATGTAGATTTCTTCCACAGAAACTGAAAGATTACCTATGGAACTTGGAAGGACACCATCCAGAGGATTTTCCGCTAAAACAATCACTTTTAAACTCTTGCAGTTTACCAAAGCAGAAAAGAAGCTCATCAATTCGGAGGTTGAATATTTCAAGTAGTTACGAAGTAACCCAAGCCTCTTCAGGTTTCTTAAATGGCCCAATGCCTCAGGAATAAGTCCTGAGAAGGAGTTAAATCCCAGCTCTAGGTAATAGAGCTTGGAAGCATTGAAAAAGAAACTTGGAATACTCCCACTAAAATTGTTAAGCCCCAAGATCAATACCTCGAGATTTGGAAGTCCAATTAAGTGCTTGCGAGATGGAAGATTTCCTGAGAGGGTATTGTTGAAGAGGCCTAGTATTTTCAATGTTGAAATGTTGAAGATTGTATCTGGGATAAAACCGACTAGGTTGTTTTGATCAATCCTCAAAATCTCTAGATTACGTAGACTGCCGATTTCTTGTGGAATCTCACCTGCAAACATGCACATAATTACATATTGTTATGCTAAATTTTGAACATTTCTAATGATTTGCAATGATTAATTTCTTCCACATATGTGTACTTTAGAAAAAATTATGTGTTATAGATAATAGATGGTAAATAGCCAGGGTACGTACCGATCAAGTTGTTAAAGCCAAGATAGAGTGATTTGAGCTTGGTCGAGTTCCCAAGATCTCTTGGTATACGGCCTGTGAATTGATTAAATGACAATGAAACAGTACTAAGATCTTTACAGTGCCACAAATTGTTTGGAATTGGCCCTTTGAATTGATTGTAAGACACGTACAATCCTTTAAGACGTGGAAGGCCTTGGCAGGTGTCATCCGGAAAGCTACCAGTTAGGCTATTATTTGAAAAATCCAAAGCAGTTAACATAGAAGAAAGATTGAAGATTGAAGCAGGAATGGCTCCTGTTAACAAGTTATTATTTAGCACTAACACATCCAATTCTGCAAGATTGCCCAACTCCTCAGGAATTTCTCCTACAAATTAAATAAAGCAACATGTGTTAAAAATATATTTACCATTCAACTTAATCAGAATATAACAGCTATAGAGTGAAACATGTTATCTAGGCACGTAAATTTAGCACAAATTGATGCGACAATATATCAAGTGGCTTATGTAGTGTTTTTATTCAACCAATTATGTTATGCAAGTTAATTTGTACAAAACTAATTTGTAAAAGAATTTATAGATGTATCATTACTCATTTACATAACACTAGTGATGGATCTAGGATTTTAATTTTGACAGAAGCTGGATACTATTTACTTAAAGCGAATGTAACATAAATAAAGAGGGCTGACAGTCATGACCATAACAGAGAAATTGTACAAGTAGGTGGGTAAAAAAATTACATTAAATATAGAGGGGGCCAAAAGATAAATATAGACATAAATTGTTAAATTTTCAGTCAGTCCTGGTTTTCCTGAATATTTTTCCAGCATAGCCCCCAAGCCTAGACACGCAGCTCCGCCCCTTACACAACACTCTTGTGTATAATTGAGTAAGCTATAACAATAATATCTATAAAATCTATGAACAAAAGTATACATAGAAATTGATAAAATTTTCATTTTAACCCCTAATTTGCCTGAAATCTTTTCCAATCTGACCTCAAAGCCCTACACATAATTTTGCCCCCACATATTACTCTATGCGTATGTGTCAATTAATTGAATTAGTAAAATCTATAGGCTGGATTGCTGGAACATATTATCTGGCAACGTAAATTAAAAAGAAAATAAAAAATAAAACAAATAACACTTTGTGATTTTGATTTATACCTTGGAGTTTGTTATAGCTAAGACATAACTCTTTAAGCTTGGTCAAATTGCCGATTTCTTTTGGTATGGTACCCGAAAACCAATTATGACTGAGAACAAGTGTTTGAAGCGAAGAAAGGTTCCCAAGATAAGAAGGGATGGTGCCTGTAAGGCCAAGATCAGGAATTGTCAAGGATGTGACTCTATTGCGATAGACATCACAAGTGATGCCCATCCAGCTACAAACCGAAGTATTTGAGGTCCAATTTTGAGCCAAAATATTGTTGGGATTATCATTGATTATATGAGCTTTTACGGGAAGAAGAGCATCTTGGTCTCTGGATATGTTTGCTGCAGCTGCCACAATAACTGAGAAAAGAATCAAATAAGGGACAAAGAGATCTGGATCGTTTCTCCCCATGTTAATTTTCCAAACGACAAGCAAATGCTAATTATGTGCAAATAATGATATCCAATAATTTATAAGCAGCGGCTAAGTGATAATGCATCCTTTTTAGCTTACATTACCTGAGACCAAGGCTAAGTCATCAGTTTCAATAAATGATCATCTTGTTCAGTCTATTCCACCTCCGCTAGTTGTCTATCAAAGGATAATAAAACTATGATGTGCCAATCACATTATTATTTTTATTAAACACAAATTGTTATCTTACAATTGGGTGGTGGTTAAATAATTTTATTAACTATGAAATACATTATCCAATAGATAAGTGACATATAATATTAGATTTAAGTGAGACTCAAACAGTGAGATCCCTAACATTATTATTTTATTTTATTATTATTATTATTTTGTTAATGTATCATAATCTCACTCAGTTACAGGGCCTATGTTTTCCTATTTATAAAATTCATACCATGTAACCTTTAAATCTCAAGAAATCAAATCTGACAGACGGCTTGGCATTGAGATACTGCAAAAGATAAGCCAATTCACACATCCTAGTCTTATTTTTTCTTTAATATTGCATGATAAATCTAGTTACCTGTACTTTCAACATTACATGATAAATCGAGCTACTTGTATTTACAAATTAAAAATCAATTAAAATCTCCTAAATTAATTCTTTAGTTTCGCAAATTTAGATATCAATGGACTGAATCTCAACTCTCTTTTCATGTGTATGAATAAGAAAATAGTTTAATATTTGAACATTATATATGATTTCTGATTTAAAATTTATATCCTTTTAAATATGATATTGATTACTAATGACCATATATGAGGTTGTCATTATTGTGCGTGTGTATGTACATATATAATTTTTCTCTAACGAAGGCATCCGCACTTTGTTAAAGTGAGAGTGCACATTAAAATATAAAAAAAAATACATATTTCAATATATTGGAGACTGTGTTTTTTTTTTTTGTCTGTTAATATATTAAAATATGTATTTTTTTATCTGTTAGTAGCATTTTCACTTAAAGTGAAAATGTCCTCGCTGAAGAATTATTTTATATATATCCTAAATTTATTAAAGTTCGAAAAAGTTATTAAGGTATAAGCTATTAAAATATATGGTTTAATAGTTTTCTTGAATTTTAATAAATTGTAAGATCCTAAATCATATCAATACTCTCTCTTTCATACATAAATGATACTCAAATTTTATTAAAGAAATAAAAGAGAGAGAATTACAAGACGAAAGCAATATATGGGTGCACCTAGACATCCTCAAGAATATTCTTTTTTAACTAAAACAAAAAGATCGTCCCACCCATCAAAATCATTAAGTAAATGACCCAAATTAATAAAACTACGAGCAACGGAGTAAAATTACCCTCGCGATGGATGTGTGATCAATAAAAATACATGCCTCAAATAAAACTTAAACAATTCAACCATTCTATACGTAATTACCATGGAGGCTTGAAACTAGAGGTGGCAAAAATATTTGTCTGGTTCGGATTCAAACTACACTCGGGTGTTGTGGGTCGGGTATTATTTGATCCGGACATGAAGTCAGATCAGTCTTAGGCATCACTTGATAAACTCAGAACTCAAATTTTATTAAAAAAATATTATAAAATATATATTATTTTAAATATTTATATTTATTTGACTAATTTATTATGTATATATAAAGTTTTAAACACTTAATTAAAGTTTATATTTTCATTTCAAATTTTATTGAAATAAATGTAAAACTTATAAAATTACCAAAAAATAAAAAATATATATACATATAATATTAAAAAATATAAAATTCGAGTATCTGAATTAAAATCTGACCCGAGCTCAAATCGGATAAAATTACATCTGGACAGAGTCCGGTCATTACGATACCTGGACCCGGCCGTAATTTTACCAACCCTACTTTGAAACTCCAACTCACAAGCTAAATTTTTTATGATAATATCTAATTAAGCAGTACCTATCACTGCCACGTCAGTCGTAAGGTGACTTAGGATAAATAAAGAAAATATATCTATTATTATTATTATTATTTTAATTTCTAAACCAATTATCGACAGTAATTTTTCGGACCGAGGAGCATTCTGACCGACCCGGCATCCAGAACCAAAATCTTGACCATGGGTTTCGTTATCCAAAACTAAATAAACACAAACAGAGTGACACTTTGAACCGCCAAACTCTTCTACTCTGGTCTAAATCTCCATGCAAATACGCACACGCACAGGTACTCTTATCTCTATCTAGCTACTATCTTTACTCTCTTGTTGCCACATGAGTCTCCATGAGAATTGAAAAATCCAAAAACCATTGACAATGGCATTAATTTCATCAACAGACTTCGTTCCCCATAACCTCATCGTATTTACTAGTCAGCATCATCAACTGAAGCCCACTACTTCACATTCAGTTAGAAGTACAGTAGTAAGTTGCATAAACCCTAAGTCTAACGAAAGGGTCGGGGTTTCATCGTCAGCTGAAACAAGGCCCAACACCCATTTGTTATCTTTTGATGTCAAAGAGACCCAGTTCATGAAACTTATTAAAAAGTCATTCAGGGCAGGGAAGTTTGATGAGTCACTTTATTTTATTGAGTCTATGGTCGCCAATGGCTGCAAGCCTGATGTTGTTACGTGTACAAAGCTCATTAAGAAGTTCTTTCAAGAAAGAAAGAGTAATAAAGCCGTGAGGGTCATGGAAATTTTGGAGAAATATGGGGAACCTGACGTGTTTGCTTATAATGCTTTGATTAGTGGGTTTTGTAAGGCTAATCAGATTGAACTTGCTAATAAAGTGCTTGATAGGTTGAAAAGTAGAGGCTTTTCACCAGATGTTGTAACTCAATCATTCATGGAATCGAAAATTTTAATCTATGAGTTGCCTCATTCATGCATGCACCCTATTGAAATTAAAAGTAAAATAAAACGACAAAAATAATGGCCGGCATCTACAATCCCGACTTGGAAAATTGAAGACATCTTGTCATCTTCAATTTTCCCAAGTCTGTCATCATTGAAGACTTCACACACACACACACACACACACACACACGTATGAATTCTCTGACGGTCTCACCATTCTACTTTCTAATTTCTATGTGCCACTCTAATGGGAAATGCTTGGTTTGTTGTTGTTATTATTATTATTATTATTTTGGCTACCACTCGAGTATCTTATTTATTTTAAAAAATCTGCTTTTTTTTTTAATCTAAAGAATTGAAAAAATAATAAAAATTTTATAGACTTAGGATAAACAAAGAAAATATATGTATTATTATTATTTTTATTATTTTAATTTCTAAACCAATTATCGACAGTAATTTTTCGGACCGAGTAGCATTCTGACAGACCCGGCATCTAAAACCAAAATCTTGACCATGGGTTTCGTTATCCAAAACTAAATAAACACAAACAGATTGACACTTTGAACCGCCAAACTCTTCTACTCTGGTCTAAATCTCCATGCAAGTACGCACACACACACAGGTAATCTCATCTCTGTCTAATTATATATTATTTTTACTCACTTGTTGCCGCATGAGTCTCCATGAGAATTGAAAATTCCAAAAACCATTGACAATGGCATTAATTTCATCAACAGACTTATGCTTAATTTTGTTTCAATTAGTTGGTAGGCTTTAGTTGAGCCGTTATCAGCCAAAAAAAAAAAAAGAAGGGTGGGGGGGCACATTATCACTACAAGCACTGTAATAAGATCTTTAGCTTCCTTACATATCCATTTACCAAATCAAATTGTGAGAAAATCTTAAACACACTTTGGATTATACTCATGTTTTAAAAGGTTAAATATTATTGTCTGAGATAAAATATTTAAAATCTTCTCAAACTAATTTAAAAAGTATTCAAACTAATGGGTTGTGAAGGAAAGAACAGAAGTAGAAGAGATAAATTAATTAAAAAGTAAGGAGCAGTCATTTTAGAATTCAAAGTACTGAAATCTATCCTTTTTTTATACCCTTTTTATATACAAGTAAGAAGTTAATACAACATTTTATTTTCAATAAAATTGTCCTCGGTAGCTGAGGTTCATTCGAGAAGATAAAGTTTATGTAATGAAATTTGAAAATAGGAATTTTTTTTCCTAATTAATCTATATGAATTGTTGTACTGTACCTATTTCATTTCTATTGCTGACTTGCTGTAGTGTACCCATCACTGAGCATCACTAAGATACAAATCAAATATTATTAATCATGTTTCATTGTTTTATTGTTGGGGCACTTATAGGCATGTGATATCACAGTTTGTAGAAATGCTCAGTCTCAGTTGAGTGCAGCTGCAGCAGATGCGGTGAAGCAACTGCTTCCAGAATCAGCAGATCATGACTAGCTTCCACCTCAACGCTGTGGATTATCAAAGCATGCCACAAGTTCTTCTCTACAGACAGAGTGGCACTTGCACAACCAAACACTTATACTTCTACCTGTATCTGCTTGCAAATTCACCGAGGTATGGTCATGATTTTAAGGGTTAAAATACAAAAGGGACTGTAATTTACAAGGCGAACCCCATTAATGTGGCTAAAGCAAAAGTGATGGCCACTGCTGCGTTATTTCATCTTATTTGTGCCAATTCGAAGTTTAACAGAGTGAACAGACGCAAATTCACCTAAACCATACTTAGAGCTCAACAATTAAGCGCTTTGCAACAAAGTTAATAAATAAATATACATCTTTGCAACAAAGTTAATAAATAAATATACATCACAGACTTATTCTCAGGCCATTTCAATATTGCCAAATAATAAGTCTCTGATTTTTATGAGTCTGCTTATAATTTCTTTTGTGTTGATCCTGTTCTCAGGTGATTCGCTTGTACACTCCATTGCTAAACTCAAAACAGATGATGCACATGACTGCCTTGCAACATTAGCGTGTTCTTCATCTTCACTCAGTAGGTTTGCATCCATGATATTCATCACCGCAGGTAACGAGTCGTTAACCCAACGCTTTAAGCTCATTTCTCCAGTAAAAAATTCGTTTGTGGGTTTCATTCCTGTAAATACTTCCATCAACATAATCCCATAGCTGTACACATCACCTTTTATTGATACTTGTCCCTCTCTTCCATACTCTATCGATTGCATAAATTAAAACACCAGCATTCAATAATATTCTGTCAAGAAGATAATGAAAACCAATCCTAATATAGTTTAAATTTAACAAATATGAAGCTTGGAACAAACCTGGTGCCATGTAACCTATCGTGGCAAGCGTTTGTGTTTGTTTCATAGAGTCTTCTTCACTTAAGAGCTTTGCAATCCCAAAATCACTCAAATGTGCAACCATGTTGTCATCCAACAATACGTTGTTAGGCTTTATGTCGCAATGGACAACAGGGTTGGAATGACCAAAGTGGAGATATTCTAAAGCTGATGCAACATCTATCATTATGCCCAATCTCTGAAAAATATCCAAATTAAAATTGCTAGCGTGCAAACAATCCTCCAGACTACCATTCGGCATGTACTCTAGTACCAATGCTTTGAAATTATGATTTGTACAACTGCTGATAATTTTTACCAAGTTTCTATGGCGAATAGTTTTCAATATTTCACATTCCGCATCGAAACTATTTAATGCTCCTTCACGTTGTAAGTGAAATACCTTTATTGCAACCTCAATCCCATCTGGAAACCTGCCCTTATAAACCGAGCCATAACTACCAACGCCAATGAGGTTTTTTTCACTAAATTGATCAGTTGCTCGCAAAAGGTCATCTTGTGAGTATCTTCTCCACATCACTTGTGGTGACATATCAGCTTTAATGTGTGAAACCTCTGTGCTTCTTCTTTTACGACATCTGGTGATCAATCCAAATGTAAGAGCCAGTATGACTGTAACAATGAACACAGTGCTCAAAGGCAAAACAACTCCTAAGAGGATAACTTTTTTCCTTGATTTTTTCTGAGGGCTACTTTTGCAAAGTGGGACTTGCAGATGGGGTGAACCACACAACAAATCATTTCCTACAAATGATTCAGCTGAGAAGTTTGCGAAAGCTCCTCCTCTGGGAATCTCTCCAACTAGTTCATTGAAAGAGAGATTTAGACTTTTGAGGTACAAGAATTTCTCCAAAGATGTAGGGATAACACCGGAAAGATTATTATTAGATAAATCCAAGAATTCCAAGCTTATCAACTCACCAAAAGATTCTGGAATAGGACCTTGTAATCTATTGTGTTTCAAGGAAAGACTTTGCAAATTTTTTAGGCCCACAATTGTGGTTGGGATATTCCCCGATAAATGATTCCCTGACAAATTTATGTAAACCACAACTTTCAGATTTCCAATCTCTAATGGAAGAGACCCATTTAAAGAATTTGATGAAAAGTCAAAGCTCAATATATCTTGAAGATTCCAAAAAGTTGAAGGTATGACAGAAGTTAACTCATTTGAACTCAGAAAGAGATTCCTTAGAGAATTCAGATCACCTAAGCATGAAGGGATTGATCCTGAAAGCTTGTTGTGGTTCATGTAAACCTCATAGAGTCTAGAGAATTGGCAAAACTCCTGTGGGATTGGTCCTTCAAATTTATTATTTTGAAGATCCAAACCTTGGAGTTTCTTTAGTCTACCAAGCGTCATTGGAAGTGATCCACTCAAATTATTGTATCCTAAACCCAGCGTTGTCAAGTTGATCAGGTTGCCAATCTCTTTAGGAATCCTGCCGTGAATGTTACAATTGTACATGTAGATTTCTTCCACAGAAACTGAAAGATTACCTATGGAACTTGGAAGGACACCATCCAGAGGATTTTCCGCTAAAACAATCACTTTTAAACTCTTGCAGTTTACCAAAGCAGAAAAGAAGCTCATCAATTCGGAGGTTGAATATTTCAAGTAGTTACGAAGTAACCCAAGCCTCTTCAGGTTTCTTAAATGGCCCAATGCCTCAGGAATAAGTCCTGAGAAGGAGTTAAATCCCAGCTCTAGGTAATAGAGCTTGGAAGCATTGAAAAAGAAACTTGGAATACTCCCACTAAAATTGTTAAGCCCCAAGATCAATACCTCGAGATTTGGAAGTCCAATTAAGTGCTTGCGAGATGGAAGATTTCCTGAGAGGGTATTGTTGAAGAGGCCTAGTATTTTCAATGTTGAAATGTTGAAGATTGTATCTGGGATAAAACCGACTAGGTTGTTTTGATCAATCCTCAAAATCTCTAGATTACGTAGACTGCCGATTTCTTGTGGAATCTCACCTGGCTGCAAACATGCACATAATTACATATTGTTATGCTAAATTTTGAACATTTCTAATGATTTGTAATGATTAATTTCTTCCACATATGTGTACTTTAGAAAAAATTATGTGTTATAGATAATAGATGGTAAATAGCCAGGGTACGCACCGATCCAGTTGTTAAAGCCAAGATAGAGTGATTTGAGCTTGGTCGAGTTCCCAAGATCTCTTGGTATACGGCCTGTGAATTGATTAAATGACAATGAAACAGTACTAAGATCTTTACAGTGCCACAAATTGTTTGGAATTGGCCCTTTGAATTGATTGTAAGACACGTACAATCCTTTAAGACGTGGAAGGCCTTGGCAGGTGTCATCCGGAAAGCTACCAGTTAGGCTATTATTTGAAAAATCCAAAGCAGTTAACATAGAAGAAAGATTGAAGATTGAAGATTGAAGCAGGAATGGCTCCTGTTAACAAGTTATTATTTAGCACTAACACATCCAATTCTGCAAGATTGCCCAACTCCTGAGGAATTTCTCCTACAAATTAAATAAAGCAACATGTGTTAACAATATATTTACCATTCAACTTAATCAGAATATAACAGCTATAAAGTGAAACATGTTATTTAGGCATGTAAATTTAGCACAAACTGATGCGGCATTATATCATGTGGCCTATGTAATGTTTTTATTCAACTAATTATGTTATGTCAAGTAAATTTGTACAAAAAGAATTTATAGATGTATCATTACTCATTTACATAACACTAGTGATGGAACTAGTATTTTGATTTTGACAGGAGCTGTAAACTATTTACCTAAAGCGAATGCAACATAAATTAAGAGGGCTGATGGTCATGACCATAATAGAGAAATTATAAAACTAGTTGGGTCATAAAAATTACATTAAATAAAGGGGGCTAAAACATAAATATACATATAGTTTGGTAAATTTTTAATCACCCCTGTTTTCCTGAATATCTATCCAGCATAGCCCCCAAGCCTGGACACATAGCTCCGCCCCTTACACAACACGCTTGTTTATAATTGAGTAAGCTATAACGTAAAATCTATAAAATCTATGATCAAAAGTATACATAGAAATTGATAAATTTTTCATTTTAACCCCTAATTTGACTGAAATCTTTTCCAATTTGACCTCCAGGCCCTACACATAATTTTGCCCCTAAATAATACTCTATGTGTATGTATCAATTAATTCAATTAATAAAATCTATAGAGTGGAACATGTTATCTGGGAATGTAAATTAAAAAGAAAATAAAAAATAAAACAAATAACAGTTTGTGATTTTGATTTATACCTTGGAGCTTGTTATAGCTAAGACGTAACTCTTTAAGCTTGGTCAAATTGCCGATTTCTTTTGGTATGGTACCCGAAAACCAATTATGACTGAGAACAAGTGTTTGAAGCGAAGAAAGGTTCCCAAGATAAGAAGGGATGGTGCCTGTAAGGCCAAGATCAGGAATGGTCAAGGATGTGACTCTATTGCCATAGACATCACAAGTGATGCCCTTCCAGCTACAAACGGAAGTATTTGAGGTCCAATTTTGAGCCAAAATATTGTTGGGATTATCATTGATTATATGAGCTTTTACGGGAAGAAGAGCATCTTGGTCTCTGGATATGTTTGCTGCAGCTGCCACAATAACTGAGAAAAGAATCAAATAAGGGACAAAGAGATCTGGATCGTTTCTCCCCATGTTAATTTTCCAAACGACAAGCAAATGCTAATTATGTGCAAATAATGATATCCAATAATTTATAAGCAGCGCGGCTAAGTGATAATGCATCCTTTTTAGCTTACATTACCTGAGACCAAGGCTAAGTCATCAGTTTTAATAAATAATCATCTTGTTCAGTCTATTCCACCTCCGCTAGTTGTCTATCAAAGGATAATAAAACTATGATGTGCCAATCACATTATTATTTTTATTAAACACAAATTGTTATCTTACAATTGGGTGGTGTTTAAGTAATTTTATTAACTATGAAATACACCATCCAATAGATGAGTGACACATAGTATTAGATTTAAGTGAGACTCAAACAGTGAGATCCCTAAAATTATTGTTTTATTTTAGTATTATTATTATTTTGTTAATGTATCATAATCTCACTCACTTACAGGGCCTATGTTTTCCTATTTATAAAATTCATACCATGTAACCTTTAAATCTCAAGAAATCAAATCTGACAGACGGCTTGGCATTGAGATACTGCAAAAGATACGCCAATTCACACATCCTAGTCTGATTTTTTCTTTAATATTGCATGATAAATCTAGTTACTTGTACTTTCAACATTACATGATAAATCGAGCTACTTGTATTTACAAATTAAAAATCAATTAAAATCTCCTAAATTAATTCTTTAGTTTCGCAAATTTAGATATCAATGGACTGAATCTCAACTCTCTTTTCATATGTATGAATAAGAAAATAGTTTAATATTTGAACATTATATATGATTTCTGATTTAAAATTTATATCCTTTTAAATATGATATTGATTACTAATGACCATATATGAGGTTGTCATTGTTGTGCGTGTGTATGTACATATATAATTTTTCTCTAACGAAGGCATCCGCACTTTGTTAAAGTGAGAGTGCACATTAAATAATAAAAAAAATACATATTTTAATATATTGGAGATTGTATTTTTTTTTTGTCTGTTAATATATTAAAATATGTATGTTTTTATCTGTTAGTAGCATTTTCACTTAAAGTGAGAATGTCCTCGCTGAAGAATTATTTTATATATATCCTAAATTTATTAAAGTTCGAAAAAGTTATTAAGGCATAAGTTATTAAAACATATGGTTTAATAATTTTCTTGAATTTTAATAAATTCTAAGATCCTAACTCATATCAATACTCTCGCTTTCGTACATAAATGATACTCAAATTTTATTAAAGAAATAAAAGAGAGAGAATTACAAGACGAAAGCAATATATGGGTGCACCAAGACATCCTCAAGAATATTCTTTTTTAATTAAAACAAAAAGATCGTCCCACCCATCAAAATCATTAAGTAAATGACCCAAATTAATAAAACTACGAGCAACGGAGTAAAATTACCCTCGCGATGGATGTGTGATCAATAAAAATACATGCCTCAAATTAAACTTAAACAATTCAGCCATTCTATACGTAATTACCATGGAGGCCAGAAACTCCAACTCACAAGCTAAAAGCCAAAGTTGAGGTTGTCGTTGAACTTGTCTTGTCTTTTTTTATGATAATATATAATTAAGCTGTACCTATCACTGCCACGTCAGCCGTAAGGTGGCTTAGGATAAACAAAGAAAATACATCTATTATTATTAGTATTATTATTTTAATTTCTAAACCAATTATCGACAGTAATTTTTCGGACCGAGGAGCATTCTGACCGACCCGGCATCCAAAACCAAAATCTTGACCATGGGTTTCGTTATCCAAAACTAAATAAACACAAACAGAGTGACACTTTGAACCGCCAAACTCTTCTACTCTGATCTAAATCTCCATGCAAATACGCACACGCACAGGTACTCTTATCTCTATCTAGCTACTATCTTTACTCTCTTGTTGCCACATGAGTCTCCATGAGAATTGAAAAATCCAAAAACCATTGACAATGGCATTAATTTCATCAACAGACTTTGTTCCTCATAAACTCATCGTATTTACTAGTCAGCATCAGCAACTGAAGCCCACTACTTCACATTCAGTTCGAAGTACAGTAGTAAGTTGCATAAACCCTAAGTCTAGCGAAAGGGTCGGGGTTTCATCGTCAGCTGAAACAAGGGCCAACACCCATTTGTTATCTTTTGATGTCAAAGAGACCCAGTTCATGAAACTTATTAAAAAGTCATTCAGGGCAGGGAAGTTTGATGAGTCACTTTATTTTATTGAGTCTATGGTCGCCAATGGCTGCAAGCCTGATGTTGTTATGTGTACAAAGCTCATTAAGAAGTTCTTTCAAGAAAGAAAGAGTAATAAAGCCGTGAGGGTCATGGAAATTTTGGAGAAATATGGGGAGCCTGACGTGTTTGCTTATAATGCTTTGATCAGTGGGTTTTGTAAGGCTAATCAGATTGAACTTGCTAATAAAGTGCTTGATAGGTTGAAAAGTAGAGGCTTTTCACCAGATGTTGTTACATATAATATTATGATTGGAAGTCTTTGCAGTAGGGGAATGATTGAGTCGGCTTTCAAGGTTTTTGATCAACTACTGAGAGATAATTGCAAGCCAACTGTGATTACCTACACGATTTTGATACAAGCTACCATGCTTGAAGGTCAGACTGATAAAGCTATGAAGCTCTTGGATGATATGTTTTCGAGAGGGCTTATACCAGATATGTTTACTAACAATGCCATTATTAGGGGAATGTGCAAGAAGGGAATGGTGGGTCAAGCTTTTCAGTTTGTCAGAAGCTTAGAATCTAGAGGTTGTCAGCCAGATGTGATATCTTATAATATGTTGTTACGAACACTTTTGAATATGGGCAAATGGGAGGAAGGAGAAAAGCTAATGACAGAGATGATTTCTCGAGGCATTGAGCCTAATGTTGTTACTTATAGCATTTTGATTAGTTCACTCTGTCGTGATGGCAAAACTGAGGATGCTGTGGATGTACTGAGGGCTGCAAAGGAAAAGGGATTAACACCGGATGCTTATAGTTATGATCCATTAATTTCAGCATATTGCAAAGATGGGAGATTGGATTTGGCAATTGAATTCTTGGATTATATGATCTCTGATGGTTGCTTGCCAGATATAGTAAACTACAACACAATTCTGGCTGCTTTCTGTAAAAATGGAAATGGTGATCGGGCCTTAGAAATATTTGAGATGTTGAGTGATGTGGGTTGTCGTCCCAATGTGAGTTCTTACAACACAATGTTCAGTGCACTATGGAGTTCTGGGGATAAGATTAGGGCTTTGGGTATGATATCAGAGATGTTAAGCAAAGGGATCGAACCTGATGAGATTACATACAATTCACTGATATCGTGTTTATGCAGAGATGGAATGGTAGATGAAGCTGTTGGGTTGTTGGTAGACATGGAAAGCACTAGGTTCCGGCCGACAGTTGTAAGTTACAATATAATTATTCTAGGATTTTGCAAAACACGCAGAATCAATGAAGCCACTGAAGTATTAGCAGCAATGGTTGAGAAAGGATGCAAGCCAAATGAAACGACCTATGTATTGTTAATTGAAGGGATTGGTTATGGAGGATGGCGAGCTGAAGCCATGGAGTTGGCTAATTCCCTTGTTAGTATGCATGCTATTTCTAGAGATACTTTTAAACGGTTGAACAGGACCTTTCCTTTACTTGATGTATACAAGGAAATCTCTCATTTGGCTACCAAGGACTAACTTCTTTTGATCTATCTTCTGCTGGAATTGGTTGCTCTTGACTGTTTTGTGTTCAAGTTTCTACACTCCGTGCTTGAAATTCAAGCCAAAAAATGTATTGATGAGGAAGAAAGAAAGAAGGGAAGGAAAGTTTTATCGATCAATATAGGATCTTATTCTGTCTTTAGTCCACAACAATGCAGTCCACGTTTATTTTGTAGTATTACACGAAGGCTGAATGATGAGTTTCAGTTACATTACAATGAACTGGAAGCAACTTAATGAAAGCATATAATGGTTCAGAGAGTTGGAAATAGGAAATACCACGTGTGCCAGAAGAGGCTGATCTTATTTTCAATTTATCCATTGGCAGATAACATCGATTTCTGACAACATTGAGAGCCGAAGATCATTTGCTTTGCAGAACTTTACATCACAGGAGCAATATTGTATGTTTTAGTTTGTTTGGCTGAAACAATGTATGTATCGGGCTTCTCCATTTGGTTTGAATGAAATTTGTTCTGGAGTGATACTACAAAGCATGCAAAAACTGAGAAATTGAAAATCTCGGTAAAAGCTGGAAGAGTTTATGATTCTTGCCTCTGTTTTAACTTCATTTTTTGGCACTTAATTATTTTGTGAATTCAATTGTTCAAAAATGATTTGTTGAGAACCTTTCTTTTAGTAAAATTTTTCAAATAGGATTGAAGTACATAAAAAAAGGCTTGCATTTAGTAAAACATGTGTCAATATAGCTGTCTATATATACATAATTCTCCTTTACTGCATAGTTTGATTCTGGACAGTGCATTTCGTGCTCTATCAAAATTTTGATTTTCTCTTCATTCTAAGATAATTTCCCATAAAGAGGCTACATACGCAGAAAAGATAACCCATAAACTAACTGGGAAAAGATTTATTTTTGGGGTTTACACAGACTCATAACTGCTGTGGCAGGTTTGAAACCTGATATCAAGATAGGATAAAAGAACCAATTAAGAACAACCTGTAACAGCATGACTTTGAACCACGGGATAGAAATTATCACCCTTCTGACAATAGACGGACGACAAAATTGCAAATGAAAAACATGGTTCAGCCTATAAAAGAAAGAGCATAATCCACAACACGTATAAAAATTTGAGATCTGCAAAAACAAACAGCGTCAAGTTGACACTGCACAACTCTATTAGCCTTGTGGCTTCCAGGCAATAATGTGTCAATATATCCCAAGAAATTTCCCTGGCATAAGACAACATATTCAGAAAGACGAGGCAAATTCTTACTGTCTACTGGAATGTGGTGCTTTGCATTGCTTGTGGGTAAAAGCAGCTAAGATAGTATTACAGATCATAAAAATGATAAGCTGGTAGGAATTATGGGATTATCTATATTTGGTGATAGAACAACTGTGAATACAAATACAAGAACAGACAGGCCAGGAGAAAAGACCTTACAGAAATGTATTTTCTGCACGTCTTTCAGCTAAAACTTAGTCTAAGTCCAAAAAGGCAGTGAATAAGGTCAAGTTTGCATAAACACCATTTCAAGCCAACAAGGTTGTCCCTTCTTCAAAAACTTTCCATTCTATCAACTTTTGGCACAGCTTGTAAGCTTCTTCTGCCATTCCAGCATCAGCTACCCTTTTCACTATAGTGGAAAACACAGTGTCATCTGGCTTGTATCGGCTTGAAATCATCAATTCTAGAACTTGTATTGCCATATCCACCTTCTTACTTTTACACAGTCCATGAATGACCAATCTATAAGCACTATTTCTCATTTTGTTTCCTCTTTTACCAATTTCCTTCAATAGCTCCACTGCTTCCTCAACTTGATCTGCCCGGCAAAATCCCCAAATCAAAGTGCGATGAGTAATATCATCAGGAGAAATCCCAGTTTCCATCATTTGACCATACAATACCATAGCTTTCTCCATACAACCCTTTTTGGCCAACCCATCTATCAAAGTATTATAAGTGATCAAACAAGGGGAACAACTACTTCCGTTCAGTAAGTGAAGTAATTGAAGCGCCTCATCCAACATTCCCTCTTTACAGAGAGCACCTAATACAGTATTATAAGTTACAATGTCAGGCTGACAATTTTTCGAAACCATTTGATTAAAAGAGTTTATGGCACGATCCACAAGTCCATATTTACACAGACCATTGATCAAAATATTATAGGTAAACACTGTTGGGGTATGAGAAGTTTCATTCATGATATCAAGGATCTTATCTACTGCATCCCAACATCCACGGCTACCGAGAGAATGGAGAAGTGTGTTGTAAGTTATGGAATTTGGCTCCATTCCACGAGATAATAAATTATTTATGACCAAAACTGCATCATCATATTTCCCTTGCTTACAACTAAAATTAACCAGTGAATTGTAGGTAACAATATCAGGACTACAACCCTCAATTGCCATATCATCTAGTACTTCGATAGCACGGGCAATACCACATTGCTTGCAGACTTGCTCGATAAGAATAGTGTAGGTAATCAGATAAGGTGGGCAACCCTTTCTCAATTGGTCCTTCCAAAATCCAATAGCCTGCTTAAATTTGCCATTGTCAAACATGGTTCGGAGAATTGTGTTATACGTAATTACATCAGGTTCGCAACCACTGAGGCTCATTTCATCCAAAAGAGCAATGGCCGATCTTATCTCTCCTCTCTTGCAGAGACCACCAACCATCATGTTGTACGTAATTGTATCTGGAATCCCACCAGACATGACCATGATTTGAAGGACTTTGGAAGCTTTCTCTATCCTATCTATTCTGATAAGGCCTCGAATTAAGTTTATGCAAAACTGGAAGTCAGGAATTTGATTACGACGAGCCATTATATCAATCAACTTCGATGCATCAGTTAACTTCCCCCTGGAGCAGAAATTTTGGAGGATTTTATTGTTAGTCTTCTCATCGTTTTCAACAAAGGGTCCATCTGAAGATGGAAATGAAGGATTATGAGATTTTTTGGTAATTGCCAGCCCTCTCAATTTTTTATTAAAGGCCAATACATGACTTTCTGAGCTCCATTCATCTTGGTCAACTTCATTGACTCTGTCAATGCAAACATTTCCAGGCAACCCTCTGCACTTTAAGGACATATTTCTTCCTGCACCAAGATCTCTCAGTAGGGAATAAAATTGAGTTCTGTGATTATTCTCAACTCCATGTTGCAGGCTGACTTGTCTTGAACACCACTGCAGATTAGGCAAACAATTAAGTTCAATTATAGAATTCGGCGGAAGAACTGTGTAGCCCATCTCCGGACTTGCCTTTCAATCTGATCTCACAATCAAAGCTATAATTTTCCTTGGAAATAAAACGGACTAATGTTTATGTTTTCATTTCCTTGTACCACTCAAAATATTAAGCAATGGCTCTTCAGCTTTCTCCACTTTTTTGATTGACAACAAGCGGTACACCTGCGAAAGTTCAAACCGCCAAAATCAAACCCCAGATATTTCAGTAATAGGTCGTAATGAAACAACATCATGTTACACAGCTACAAGAACCAGGATGATCAACATACCTATGAAACAAAACAAATTGCAGTCAATTATTAAAGGAAAATTATATATGAACAAGTACAATCACTCAGATAAATTATTATGATCAATTTGTAACATATTCAAACTACATATCCACTCCCAAAATGCAACAAATTTAAATTCCCTGCTCAAGAAAATAAAAAACACAACCTTATCAAATTATATTTAACCTGAATGAATTAACACAATTTGTCACCAAAACATTAAAATTCAAGAACCCCATTTTGAATAACCGTAGGAATTCAAAGGCTATCGATTCTGCATACATAAACATTTTTGCCAGAGCTTAAAATGACTGAATGAAAATAGAAAAAATAAAATGCAACCCCCAATGAATTATCAAATCATGAAAATAAAAAATTAATGGTAAATAAGATTACCGAATCATAAAGCACAGCTAGTTGGGTAGCATTAAAATTGTTGCATCACTCAAAAGCAGTTTATTTTTTCTTGTTCAACTGCTGGGTTTATATGCAACGTCAAAACCTAGGGCTCGGCAACTATAAAATTACAATTGGATCCCTAATTAAAATATAATTTCCGTTATATCCCAATTAGTATTGTTGTCCATGCATTTAAGTCCTCACTTGTTAAGAACTACGAAACGACATCGCTAACCCTTCGTCTCTTTCACTACTATCAACAACCTCGTTTCTCTATTTCATCGCTCCAGGTACTTTCTGCTTTCTGCGATTCGTTCCCTTGATGAAATCTAATCAAATGACAAAATCTTAATTTACTTCTTATTAATTTTAACTGAATTTGATAACTGCTTCAACAATAACGCACCATTTCTCAAAATTCTTTAGTCATTTTTTCATCTCTGGCTACTTAGAATCAACTGACTGAAAGTAATGATAAAGATGCAAGAATATTCAAACGGAGGAGGAGGAGATGGTGGTGGTGGGCCCGCCGACTTGGCCAGGCTTCAGTCTATTATGCACTCCATCGAGATCGCTTGTTCTTCTATTCAAGTATTTTTTTTAACTTTTTATTTTATTTTCTTTTCTCTGTTTGGTTCTGAGAAAGTACAAGAAAATTTCAAATCGCACGTTCTGTGTTTCCTAAGAAATGAAAGAGAAAACTATTGTCTACCGTGACTAATTTCTTTTCTCTTTACTATTTAAGCTGATTACTTGATCAATGGTAAATTCAAATTATTAGGTTATGTTCAGTTGCTTGGAAGATAGAGAAAATGCAAGTAAAGGAAAAAAAAAAAGTTAACTTTGAATGAAGTTTTGTCCCTATTGTTGTTGTTATTTAGTTTAAAGCCTATGACTTGTAGTGGTTTTAAAATTGATTTTTGTATTGATTAAATATCTAAACGAACTAATTGGTACTGCAAAAATAAGAAAAATCGAATTGACTATGGATGAATTTTATTGCATTTTTCCTTTGTATGAGTTTGTTGTAATATCAGGTTTCTAATGCATGTGTTCATGTTTACATATTTATGGAGGTTTGTGTTTTTTGACGCGAATGAAACTTTCCATATGTAAGTATGCTCTTGCGGACACCAGGCAGGCATTTTTACTGGTAGTGGTTTTCATTATGGCAGATGCATGTTAATCCAGCGGCAGCGGAGGCAACTATTTTGGGGCTATGTCAGTCCCCTCAGCCGTACAAGGCATGCCAGTTTATCCTTGGTAAGTAAATCAGGTGTTAAAAATTTCAACATAAACTTTATGGATGGAAGAGCAGTTATGACCAACTTTTAAGACTGAGTAAATATTAGAATGCATTGGTAAGGCTTTTGGACACAAAGGAGGAATCTTTTTACTAATATTATGAATTTATATTGCCTTTCCTGTTTCCCATAGAACAAAATTTTCAAGTTATTTTGTGCTCTGGACCTTTGATTTCTATAATTTTCTTGGCTTACAGATGTCTGAATAGTACTTTTATTAATAGTTTTGGTGTGATGTACATGGCCCTGAAGATGAATGATCCTGCCTTTCTCAATTTAATACATTTGTTTATTTATTTTTTTTTATTTTTTCCCTGCTTCAGAGAATTCACAGGTAGCAAATGCAAGGTTTCAGGCTGCTGCAGCAATTCGAGATGCAGCTATGCGAGAGTGGTCTTTCCTGACAGCTGATGAAAAGAAAAGCTTGATTGGGTAAGTTTCTACCTTGGATATTATATGCAGCTATAAGTATACAACTGTCATACATTGATCTTTCTTCTTTGAGCCTTCTATTCCTGTTATCTTATGTCTTACATGCAACTGTGAAAGTCTCTTCCTTATTAATTTAATTATAGTATCATCCACTCTTTGGTTTTATTTGATGATTCTGTGACTAAACATATCTTTTTTGCAGCTTTTGTCTGTGCTTTGTTATGCAACATGCTAGTTCACCTGAAGGCTATGTCCAAGCCAAGATATCTTCCGTGGCAGCGCAGTTGATGAAAAGGGGATGGTAAGTTGCATTTAACTTTATTGTGGTAATGATGGTAATAATATGCCACGTTATGTTATTAATTATCCAGAAAAAGTGAAAGAAGTTATTGCTATGCTATTTTCCATGGACAGAGATCATATCTATCATGGAATCTAAAATTAATTTGGCACGAAAAGAATTATATTTATAGAAAAGAACGAGATTGGATCTTTTTTGCATAATGGAGCAGTATAAAAACTTTGAATTGGTCTAAAACTTGAGTATGGACCAAGTTTCATCATCTTCTTTGTTGTGTTAACAGACCCAGGTAGATTGGGACATGATTGGTGTTGATGAAGAAATTAAACAAAGTAAGAAACTCATGGTTTTGATAAATAGAGGATTAGGATTGCTGTCCCTCACCCTTTTTTTGTTTAAAATTCCACTCAGACACCATGACCTGCCTCAAAGGATTCACATTGCAGATGTGTAATCTGCATCAGCCAATGAGTTCCTTACCCCCGCCAACTGCATAAATTCGGTTGTGTTAGGAATGTAAATAATTCTTAGCATATATCGTATAAAATTACAGTTATCTCCAGTCCTAGGGCATGTAGAGATACCTGTTCTCATCATCATCCTAAATGGATGTCCGCATGCTTACCCTGTTATGGATGGGCCCGAGCAGCCCCTCAGCTGTAGCTCCAGAAAATTTTTTTTTTTTTCAATTGAAAATCTTGCTACAGTGGAATGAAAACTTTCATGAAGAAATTATTAACTCAAGTATCTGTTGTGGAGAATGCATAAAAGTGAATGCGAAGTAGATCCTAAATAACTGCAGAGCTTTATGTCCATGCCTCTCTTAGACTAATTAGCATAGCCTTGTGCCATTATGGTTTTATTTTTTGTGTGTGGATCATAAGCAATTCTATGAGACATCTTCTATTCTTGAATTCCCATGATAGCAGTACGTAATGGGATGTTATGCCTTAAATAACATATGCGAAAATATATTTATCAATCCATAATGTCAAATTGCATTACATTAAGATTTCACTAATAGTTATTAATAATTTCTGGAGATCTAAGTTACCTCATGAAAGAAATTGAAACTTTTATGGTAACTTCAGCAAGTTTTTTCATCTGTAGGCTTGATTTTACTTCATCTGATAAGGAAGCATTCTTCAGTCAGGTACTGCAATTACTTTCACTGTTGTCCCCACTAATTTATTGGAACCATTTATCACTGTGTGATATTTTTCCCTAATAAATTTTTTCTTTTTTTTGGTTTTATGTGTTAGTAATTTTTTCTAGTCCCTATACTAGATTTTTTGTGGCTGTAATTATGCTGGCTTCTTTACCTTCGGTTGTCATTGTGGCAGTAACTTCACATCTATAGATTCATGAATTAATACAATACCTGCGATCACTTAATCCAATATGTAAACTATGATCCATCTTACTTGTTAGGCTGCCAATTTCTGCCCACACTGTGTAAGACTGCAATAAGTTGTGCTTTATAATTTAACAAGCTAAGGAATATTAATCATAATGGGAAGAACTTGACTAGTAAGATGTTTATGCTGGGAAATCTATTATGGCCAGGGAAACTAAGTAAAGTAGTATTCTCGTAACTGTTTCCATTGATATTTATACAATTGTGTAGCTGCTTTTTTAAGCTTAAATGACTTGTTGTAAATCTGAATTTTATTAACTAGGTATTATTGGATTAGTAAACATGTGGTTCAGATGTGCACTAACAATTGTGCATAAGAAGCACCTGTGTAATTCTTCCCCAACAAAAGTGCACCCTGACTTTCATATGATCACTGTCTTTGACTCTCATTCTTGAAATCACTTCGTGAGGGTCGGATTCTGGTGCTTTCCTTATCCTTTCATCTTGCATAAGTTTCTTACCATGCTGCCTTTTAAACTTTATTTATACTCATTGGGCGCCATTTACTGCACCGAATGTCTTTCCCAATAATAGTCTTGGTAAAGTCTTTCATGTTAAAGTTTATTTGTTTCCTATCAAAATAAATAAATAAATAATTATCTACCTCCACATTATTGGAGGCTCACTATTTATGTGATTTCTTTCCCTTATTTACCTTAGAGAAGTGCCTCTATAGCTTTTCTAAACCATGGCTAACAAATAGGAAGTCAGAAGAGGGACTGAGAATGAGTGCAAGTGATGTAGGACATTTTAGGAGATTTTATACTTTTATTAGTATTTTTTTTAATTAGTTGTATTTAGGTATGAGTATAGGTTTTTCTATTTCAAGTTTAATTGTGATTTAGTTTCCTGATTTGAGCTAACTTGGGGAAGTAGGTTTGTCCTATTATAAATAGAGAAGTCTTATCATTGTTTTAGTAGAAGCTTTTGATTAATAAAAGCTCCAATTTTTTTTAATTCCTTTTGGGATTATCTATCAAAATCTCTCTTATAAAGTCATTTGGATTAACTTGTCATCTAATCTAGCTATTAAGTGTTCATATCAAAATCTCCTTCACAATGTTGAATCGTTTACAGCGGAGACTCGCTTCAATTAGAGTGTAATCCAATCGGGTCATTTACCCTATCAGTTTGCTTTCGCTACCCCGTTGCATTAGAAAGCTAGATAATGCATGCTAACCAAGATCACTAGCACCTATAGAACTCCCTTTTCAGGGAATCTCCTTCCCTCTACCAAATACATTGGTAGTGAAGGGCTAGCAATGGATCTGAACCACATCTTCTCCAGGAGAAATATTCGTTCATGTGAATGATGAACTCTTGTTTGCTATCTTTTTCAATTTTCAAACCATAACATATTTTCTTGTTATGGTTTCTTAATGTGGCTATCCCATAAGGTAGCAGAGCTGCTGTCGTCAAAACAAAAAGGAGGATGCCAGATTTCTTGCCACTGATTTTTTAGAGCTTCTAAAGAAACCTTAGAGTGAACTGCTGAACAAAATTGAGAAACGGTTGACGAACTACATTGAAAATTCATTGCCAGCTATGTGAAAATCCCACCAGTCCAATGTAAGATGTTATACATCTCCATTTTAGGTAGTATCATTTTAGGCTAAAAAACGCTTCAGCCTTGATGCCAGTTAAGGGGAAGCTTTTCTTTTCTACCTTTTGTAAATTAAAGTGTGTTGGAAATTTATATGTTTTCATCATTGTCACTTTCTTGGTACCTAAGCTGTTATCATGTGTGAAGATGTTTAGAATTGTTCTGGTGTTGAAATCGTGTTCTAGTCTAGCCCACTTTTTATTCTCTTACAAAAGGAAATCCTATTGCTACAGGTACACCAGGCTGTCCTTGGGATTCATGGAGTAGAAACGCAGTTCATTGGAATCAATTTCCTTGAGTCATTGGTATATGTTGCTTCAATTCTTGTTCTTAACTGTTCATCACTTGGTCTTTTTATTTGCCTCCTGATTTAGAGCGTTGATTCTTCTTTGCAGGTATCTGAATTTTCTCCTTCTACTTCAAGTGCAATGGGCCTTCCTAGGGAGTTCCATGAACAGTGCCGTATATCTTTAGAGCTAGATTATCTGAAGGTTTTCCTCAGGCTCTTGGCGTTGTACTAGTTATATAGTTATATGAAGAGCTATACCTTGAGGATAAGGGAATATTTTTAATGGGCTTCCTCTAGCCATAATGTTTAATATACTGACCTTTGTCCTTTTTTTCCTTTTATTTTAATATTTTGAATTATAGACATTTTATTGTTGGGCACGAGATGCTGCTTTAAGTGTTACAAAACAGATAATCGAATCTGATGCCGCTGTATCTGAGGTTAAAGCTTGTACTGCTGCCCTGCGTCTGTTGCATCAAATCCTGAACTGGGATTTTCAGTTTGACACCAGTGGCAGAAAAATTAGTATAAATGTTTTTTCAGCTGGGGTTAGAACTGAGAGTTCTTCATCTAAGAGGTCTGAGTGTATCATAGTTCAGGTAAAGAACTTTCTCCAATAAAATATCTGATTAGTGCTGTGATCATGTTTACTGGTTGTATATGACAGTTAAAATAATCTGTTCATGCTTGCAACTTTCTATGCAATTTTTTTTTTTTTTAAGGGAAGAAAACTTGAACTGATGATTTAGAGTCTTTTCTTGTGTTGCAAGTAACTCTAGGATATGGAATAGTTAGAAACTTAGAATATTGGCATTTTCATATTCTGACTTATATTCATGTTGTTTGTAGCCTGGTCCTGCATGGTGCGATGCTTTAATTTCAAGTGGTCATATTGTTTGGCTCTTGAACTTATATTCGGCCCTGAGACAGAAGTTTTCAAGTGATGGGTACTGGCTTGATTGCCCTATTGCAGTCTCTGCTAGAAAGCTTATTGTGCAACTCTGCTCCTTGACGGGAACTGTATTTCCTTCTGGTATGTCTTTTTCTAATTATAACTACTTGATCACAAAATGGTTTTATCTGGTCCATGTTTCGGTTTGCTGTTGCAATTTTCTTTGCAAGCTTTACTGCAACACAAGAAAAGACTGTCTGTCTCACAGTCCTATTGGTACTTTCTTTGCAAGCTTTACTGTTGTCTATGTGATAAACTTTGGAGAACCATGAATACTTGGTAACATCGGCATCCGTGCCTCGGTAACTGTTCATGACAAAGACTTACCGTTTAAGTACACTTGATTGTATGGAAATATTACAAGAATGTCTTTTATTTGCAACATATCTGTTGCCTTTTGCTGCAACATGAATGGGTTGATTTTAGTTCCAAATCTAACAGTTGGACTTAAATGAAACCAAGAAACCGATTGTCTTCTTCAGTTAGTAGTACATTATTTAGTAAATACATGAATTATGAGATAAACAATCTTTTCTCTTTTGACTCATAAATTTTCCCTATAGAAATTGTAATCCCAAGGTTTTAGCTTTGATTAGTTTGTTTGAATGATCACTAGTGATATTCAATATTTAATATAGTTTCAATTGGATACTGCTACAAATTTAAGGTTAATTTGACTTGGTGAAGAGCTAAATCCTAATGATTCTTTCATCTTGATGATTTCTGAAAAATTTAGAGAGGGTTTTTGGAAAGATTGAGTCGGGGAGATTCTAACCTGGGACTTTGAGAGATTTTTAAATGATGTACCACTGTCTCAAGTTTTATGGATGAAATAAGACAAAAGGAGTAAAGAAGTCATATAAGCTGTGCCCCCTCCCCAAAAAAAAAAAAAAAAAAAAGAAAAGCTTATTTGGCATACAATTTATGGTTGTTTTAATAAGTGTACAAGCTCTCTTTCAGATTAGTTTTTACAGTATCTGACAGCTTTTCTTATCTGATATTTTTAGCACTAATATGAAGGGCTGAGATGATGCCAGTGAATGTAGTTTCATTTCACTGTTTAAAATGTTTATTTAAATTTTTTTTTTCGGGGTCTCTGATTACGAAAGTTATCTATTTTTGCAATTTACTTTTTCAATTTATCTAGATAATGGGAAAATGCAAGAGCATCATTTGCTACAGCTCCTATCTGGGATATTAGAATGGGTTGATCCTCCTGGTGTTGTGGCACAAGCAATTGAATCAGGAAAAAGTGAAAGGTCAATTCTAGTTTACTTTGTTTTCTATTTCTTCATTGTCCCTTCCTCTTTTTAATTTCTTTTGAAATGGAGTCTCACAGCTATTCTGATTTTTCCAATTTCAACAGTGAGATGCTAGATGGTTGCCGTGCACTATTATCCATTGCAACTGTGACAACTCCCTTTGTGTTTGACCGACTCTTAAAATCCATAAGGTCAATAATAGAGCATTACGACATTGCAGATATTCCTCTTTCTTCATCAATTATTAGACTTTATAGTTTCTTATAAAATAAAACATAACAGAGCATTTATTTTAGGTCTTGTTATATATTATACAAGGTCTGTTGCTATATTATGTAACAATAAGAATATAAACTCTACCTATACAAACTTATATGGTACTATTATATCATTACCACATGTTTCATATTAATTAATTCTTTTATTCTTTTGAAAAGATGGGAGTGGGTCATGTGAAATGTGTAATGCAACATCAATTTGAATTTATAGAGTTTGTATCTCTAGTACAACGCCTGTAATTTAATAATTAGTCTAGTTTTTGTTGTAATGTTCAGGCCCTTTGGCACTCTTACCCTGTTATCCAACTTGATGTGTGAAGTTGTTAAAGTCCTTATGATGAATAACACTGAAGAGGGAACATGGAGCTGGGAGGCTCGAGATATCTTACTAGATACTTGGACCACCCTACTGGTTGTATGTAATTTTATTCCCCTTGAATATTTGTTTATTATTTTTATCTTTTTACCTTATGCATGCAACAAAACAACTTTTTTTCTAATCTTCTTCCAATTTATTTGTCAATATCCTTTTCAAAGATTATTGCTGCTGTGATTCAGCTTAAATCTAGGAAATTATGGTGGCATTTGATTCACAAAAAGTAGTCATTGCCTTTTATGAAATTTGAAAAAAAAAGAATTGTTCCTTAAATTAAATTAAATGTATCAGAGAATATTGATCATTTGTTTCTACACTGCACTGCTGCTTACTTTTTGTGGTCTAAGCTGTTTAAGACCTTTAATTTGAGCTGGTCAGCTCCTGCTTCATGTTACTCCATCCTATTGGAAAGACTTTCTTGCTTAAAAGGGACAGGAAAAACAAAGGTTCTATGGTACTGTGCAGTCTAGGCTATTTTTTGGGTCGTGTGGAATGAAAGAAACCAAAGGATCTAAAGATTTTCTTGCTTAAAAGGGAGAGGAAAAACAAGGGTTCTATGGTACTGTGCAGTCTAGGCTATTTTTTGGGTCGTGTGGAATAAAAGAAACCAAAGAATCTTTGATAACGAAGCTGGGAAAGATTCTTCACACCTATGGGATGAAGTGAAGTTCTGGGCTTTCCTCTGATCATTTATTACTCAAAGATATCTCTTTCTTTTTTATTTTGCTTAACTGGGAAGCCTGTGTATCGTGAGAGGTAACATATTCTTAGTGAGCTGTGTTGTTTTTGGGTTTTGGGCTTTTTAGTCTCTGTAGTTTTCTGAGTGTTTTGGTTAGAATGTGACTTCACATCCTTATTTTTGTGGATTTGTAGTCCCACCAGTCCTTGGCAGAAAAGTCTTTCATCGTAGAACAAGGCTATGTGTCGCTTCTTCCTTACTTTATCAAGAAAGTCTTGACATCTCTCCTCTTTTGTGCTCGCACCTTCCTAGGCTAGCCTTAAGATCTTCAAAATTTGAATATATCATATCATGTTTCTTGTTTTCAGTTTTCAAATTCATTAAAATGTCATTGTGAATATAAGGGGCTTAACATTCATGGTGATGTTCAAATTTCAGTTTACATCTTCTTGTGTTATATTTTGATCAAAATGTGATTCTTGTTCTCAAAATGTGAATTGTCCTTTCTTCTTGAGCTTGTTTAGGAACAGCCAACAGTTATTGTTGCAAATCTTCAGTCATTAGATAGTACGGGAAGGAACATAGTGCTTCCACTGGAAGTACAAAATGCTGCAGCCGGTCTTTTTGCCTTAATTGTGGAGTCTGAGCTAAAGGGTAATATAATGGTTTACAAACTAAGTTGTTTTTAATTTGCTTTTTCTGTGAAATGTTCTTTCTGTTTTCAATATTTACAATAATCAATATTTTCTGATGTAGTGGCCTCTGCATCAGCAATGGATGATAACGGTGAATTCAACTATCTTCAAGCTTCCATCTCTGGTAAACAAAAACTCAACAAGAAGTTGTATTATGAAGATTGTTTTCCCCTTTTTTAGTTTCACATTGATCATTGTTGTTCCATATCTTCTTTTTGTGTTCTTGCAGCAATGGATGAAAGACTAAGTTCTTATGCTCTCATTGCAAGAGCAGCAATTGATGCCACAGTTCCTCTGATCACCAGACTATTTTCAGAGCGCTTTGCACGGCTTCAGCAGGTGCTCCTATTCTTTACATATTAAAGGATATATTCGCTTAGCACTAATTATTTGGCTGATTGGCTACTTGATATAGTGAGTTCAACTAGTGTGATGCTAATTATTATTCATTTACCAATGTGCTGGATTATTGCAAGAGATCGTATTTGACTTTATATTTTTGGGCGTGAACATTAATTTATTAGATAAGATGCAAAACAAGATTTATTCCCCAGTAAACATTTGACTTTTGTACTTTCCAAATTCAAAGGTCAAAAAACATTGTGCAAACCGAAGCAGCCACTACCAATCTTTGGTTGTTATCTCCGATTTAGCTTGTTTACTATTAAAGAAGAGTGTAAACTCATCCTTTGTGGACAGATTTATTGATATAGGCACTTATTTTGGAGAATCTTTTGTATTACTGGAGGTTTACGCTAGAGAGGCTAATTTAAATGATAAATAAATACATTAAGTGTTTTGTTTGTGTTGTGGGGGTTTTTGGGGGGCGGCGGGGGGGAATTGCTATTTTATTGACTGTGAGCTCCATTTAGAGTTGGTGTTGTTGGATAGATTTTGTTGCAATTTTCCAATTATTAACAATACATTGTAGAGTTTATTAATGCCTACAAATTCTAATATCTTTTAGGAGAAAAAAGTGGATTGTATTGAAGTGGGATAAAGTTTGTGCTTTTTAGCTTCACTCTGGGCTTCATTTCTAAGGAGTTCCAAGAATCACCTTTTTTCTTCATTTATCTTAACTGGGAGGGGGTTCTAAGATAGGTTTGTAAAGGATGGTCTAGCTTTGTAGAGTGGTGGATGGGTATACTTTTGTATAGTACAGGAAAGTTTTAGTATTCCCTCTTCTGATTTTTGCTTTTTTGGTGGACAGCAGGTCCACTTCAATGTACTGATTCTTCATCATTAATAAGAAATTCAGTTTCCTATGAAAAATGGGGAAAAAAAAAGAAAAGAAAAATCATTCATGTAATCATATTAATATCGAACGACATTCCGGGTTTAATCTAGCTACTACCTTTAATGTTGAGAAATAAAGAATTATGCTATGAAGACAAGGCAACTTAACAGAATTTTCTTCACAATTTGCTGAAGATGTCTGTTTTTTCTATTTCACTTGCTCATTTCTATAGTTATAAAATTTGTTTCTAGGGCAGGGGCATGATTGATCCGACAGAGACTTTGGAGGAACTCTACTCATTGTTACTTATCACTGGACACATACTTGCTGATGAAGGGGAGGGAGAGATCCCCGTGGTAATTAGTTACTTTTTTCTGCTTATGATTAAGCTTCACTTTATCATATGTACTCTTTGTTCATGTTTTTCATTATAGATGTGAAATGCTCTCTTTCCTATTTTGGTTGTTCTCTTTGAAGAGTTATGTTACATGGGTGGAATAGTTCTTCCTTGGAGTTAACTTTAAAAAAAAAATTATTAATTAAACACACATGCACAGTACATGAGACTCGAACACAAGATCTAAGTCTTGGTAAGGCTCCCCACTAACCAGTGGAGCTAGGTCTTGGTCTCAATTTATTAACTTATTAACTTTGGATGTGAAATAAATTAAGAGCTGCCTTGTCAAAGTTAGTGATGACCATGAATTCAATGGTGGAGCTAATTACACTTACCATGAGACACCGATATATAAATGTTGACTGATGAAAGGGGATTCTTCATCCTTGATGACATCTGGCATTAAATAATAAACTTGCTTGTTCACTGGCATATATTTTGTGGTGCAGTGTCATGAAGTGTCCAGGCTACATTATGCAGGGATTGCTATGTTTCAGAGAAAGTTAAATAATCAGTGAATTCAAATTATTTGCTACCACCATGATCATCATAAAAGGGCTTGCAATTTCTTTTTCATATTTGCATATTTTAGTTGATTGTTGGAACTGCAGTAGTTGAATGCACTTTTTAATTTGATGCGATTGACTGTTAATAGCTGTTAGATTCTTGCACCACCTTCAGTTCTGTTTCTCTTTCTATTTTCCAAGCATGTTAGGGATCATTGGCAATGATGTCTCGAGTTAGATAGGTATTAGTCAGCTTCTGTGGATGGCATATATTTGATGATATTAGGAACACTGGACTACCTAACATCCTCTAGACCTCTACTAATGATTTACATCTCGTGATAAATAGGTTCCAAATGCTATACAAACTCATTTTGTGGACACCATAGAAGCTGATAAGCATCCGGTTGTCCTTCTCTCTGGGTAAGCTTCTTCTTTCTCATTTTCACTAAATTATGCACTGTCAAACAAGACTGGTTATCAAGTTTGTTGGTTTCTTTTGTCCTAAGGTTGAAAGGTGTGATAATTGACAATTAGGTGTTGATCATTTTACTTGATGCAGCTCAATTATAAAATTTGCTGAATGGAGTTTAGATCCGGAAGCTAGAGCGTCAGTTTTCAGTCCTCGGCTCATGGAGGTGCCCCATTGTTTCTTATTGTGAATTTTTTTTTAAAAAAATCTTAATCACTATGGACGAATTTTTGCTAGTTTACCATTCATATTGCTTTTATGGGAATGATTAAAAGGTGATACCTCAGTCACATTACAAGCATTATTATCCTACTTTCAATCAAACTATGCAGAAGTTTCGCCATATTTATTTTCATTATTGGAATATTTGAAAACGTGGAACGATTAAAGGGTGATGCCTTGGTCACATTGCAAGCATCATTATCGTACTTTCAATCAAACTATGCGGAAGTTTCACCATTTTTATTTTCATTATTGGAATATTTGAAAACGTGGAATGATTTCCTATTTTATAGAATCACTCGTAATGGTTTTTATTTTGGATCAATTTTGTTTGTAGAATCACTCATAATGGTGTTTACTTTGGATCAATTTTGTTCAAGTGCAGTTGCCACAGCTGGCATTTTTGAAGTGGCCGGTTTTATTTTGTGCATTGATTGGCTACAGTAGATCATATGTGTAACTGTAACTATAGAAAGAAGAATATTCTATTGGGGTGGGTTGCGGTGTTTATGTTTTTGGTTTCTCCTGATCTAGTAGATTTTTTCTTACTCTTCTGCTGTACAACCAGCCATGTTTTTATGGCTTTTAGAGGATGATATGATGGGGTACTGCTTTCTAATTTTTTTGTTAAAACAATATACAGACATGCTGTATTGGCTTACTTAATTGGAACTGATGCTGGTTGCAGGCTATTGTATGGTTCCTTGCAAGATGGTCCCAGACATATCTAATGCCTCTCGAAGAATTTAGAGACAGTTCCACCAATTTATGCCATGATACTGGGTATCAGCATCAGTCATCCACCTCCAGAAAAGCTTTGCTCAGTTTTTTTGGGGAACATAACCAGGGAAAACCCGTGCTTGACATTATTGTTCGCATTTCTATGACAACACTTGTTTCGTATCCTGGGGAGAAAGATTTGCAGGTTAGAGCATAGAAACCTTCTTTTTTTCCCTCCTTGTAAGTTTGACATTTATCAGACATGAGTATTCAAGTTTATCTATTCATCATTCTGGTCTGAATTTTAAAATTTACCATGTTGAAGCAATCCTTTTGGTCAGTCATAACTTGGTTAAATTTCACTGGTTATGCAGCTGTTTACTACCATGTTTAAGGTGAGGTAGAAAATTGCATAAAAGAATTAAACCATGACATCATTTTAGTGCTTGGAATATTTTTTTTTTTAGATTCTGTGTTTATTCCTCCTCTTTTTTTTCCCCCATTGGCAGGAGCTCACTTGTAACCAGCTACTACATGCACTGGTTCGACGAAAAAATGTTTGTCTACACCTTGTTGCATTGGTGAGTTCTATACTGCAATGCACCACACTTTAGTTTGTCAACCTTTGTGTCTTTGTTCCGGGGGGGTTCTCTTTGTTATTAAACCATCACAGAACTACTTTTAAGCTGACAATGAGGAATGCTCTGTAAACTGCATCAGATTAACAACCATTTTGCAAGGGTTTCTTGAATTCATGCCTGAAATAGTGCAATAGGATTTTATGTAGCCAATCCAAAATATTCTTAATCAGAGATTTCTGAGTATTTTACTAATATGGTGGTGTTGACCATGTGAAAGCAACTTTCTGTTGATTGTTGTAATGTATGTTAAGTAACAAGGATCCTGATAGCCATCATCATGAATTGACCTTACTTTCTTTTCAAAGGTTTGAATGGGGATGAGAAACCTCACCCACTAAACACCAACCCTTGCCTCTGTTATTCCTTGAACTCTAGTGGCTGCAGGCGCAAAGTGCATTCACGGCCAACCAGGCTACATCCCAGGGGCAAATCCCAGTTAATACTTGCATCTGAAAGTGATATTTTATTATTCAAGTAGAAAAGGGATACGTTCTTTGTTTTAGTAGCTTAGACATCATAGTAATTTTCTTAAGTACAGTACCATAGCGAGGCTGTGATGGCCTAGACTACTAGGTCATCATTCCAAGAAGGTAATAATTGGTCTCTTTTTTCTTAAAGGATGGTGGCAAAGGGATGATATGTGGACTAAGTTGTGAGCTCTCATATACATTCTTTTTTCCCCACCCAATTGTGAAGGTGGTAGTATGTATTTGGCTGTAACATTGCACATGTATGATACTCTAATCTTTTAAAAAGATGGGTGCTGACATGTTGCTTCCGTTAGGCTCTCTTTATATAACGAGATGGTGGAAATTATAATTTCCTTTGGAGAAATTTTTTCTTGCAAGGACCTTAACATTACAGACCCTGAGATTTTAAACTCTTTGGCTACTGTCTCATTACTTTGCAAAACCTTAGATATAGGCTTATGTTTTAGACCTTTTCATAAAAGAAGCCATGACTGGTGGTCAATCTGACTTTTAGGGCCAGTTAGTGACTAATTTAGCTGACCATCAGGCTAACTGTTGGGTCAGTGCAGTTTTACTTTCAAATGGTGCATAATGACCTAGGCTATCTTGGTAAAAAAAGGTTGAAGTAGGCCACTTGGCTTCAGAAGTCAAAATTTGCAGCATTTCATTTCTCTTAAGACGACATACTCAAATCAAGTAATTTTTATTCCAACTAAAGAGCGTTCTTACATGAATCCTTTTGTGCATATGTACTTCAAATGATGCAGAATGATTAGAAGAATAGTCTTCTGTTCATCTATTTGTAGCTGTATACCTCACCTAGTTAGTCTGGAATATTTTCAGGACTCATGGCGTGAACTAGCAACTGCTTTTGCTAATGATAAAACTTTGATTTTGTTGAATTCCACCAATCAGGTGAGAACACAAGCTGCATTCATTTGTGATATATCTATACATAGCTTCCATGTTTACCATTTGTAACTATAATGCTTGGATTCTTCTTCAGCGTTCACTGGCTCAAACGCTTGTTCTCTCAGCTTATGGAATGAGAAATTCAGAATCTTCCAATCAGTAAGTCTTCCATCTAGGATTTTCTCAGTGCATCTATTCTCTGCTTGTGAATTTTAATGCTGCTAATTGGTCTGGTATCAATTTCATAGATATGTACGGGATCTTACACGCCATGCTACTGCATATCTAGTGGAACTGTCTGGCAAGAATGACCTCAAAAATGTTGCTCAACAACCAGATATCATCCTGTTGGTTAGTGCATACAATTTTTATGGGGCAAAATAATCCCGAATTCATGAATATATAGAGGAATGATATATCTAGAGGAACTATTATTTTTCAATGACATCCTGTAGGTCAGCTGCTTGTTGGAGCGGCTCCGTGGAGCTGCCAATGCGGCAGAACCTCGATCTCAGAAGGCAATTTATGAGATGGGTTTCTCTGTAATGAACCCTGTTCTGCTGCTTCTTGAAGTTTATAAACACGAGGTAAAACATGTGTATCTCTATGTCAACTGTACTTCCTTTCAATACATAAGTTTTGAAAGTATGGTTTCCATCATCATCAAAACTACTCTCTTTCACCTCAAAATTTATTGTCTCAGCACAAAAATCTGTATAGATACCTTTTATGACTGCTGATATGTCTCAATCGATTTCTCTTTTTCCCTTTTCTTCTTGTTGAAGCCATTTGAGTTGAGCATGGTACTGCCAGTTTCCTTCTCATTTACTTCCACAAATGCAGTTAACAATTAGTAAAAACTATCTCCAACTATTTCAATGCATATCAATAGTTAGCATTAACTGTGCTTCTGGTGCTTAAACTTTAATCCTTTGTCAATGTACATGCTGTTACGACTGTTCATTTACACTATGCTAATCTCTGACTTTTGCTTAGTCTGCAGTTGTTTATCTGCTACTTAAATTTGTTGTTGACTGGGTGGATGGACAAATTTCCTACCTAGAGGCTCAAGAGACTAATATTGTTATTGATTTCTGCACGCGTTTACTTCAGCTTTACTCATCTCACAATATCGGCAAGGTACAGTTTTTGTACATTATTGTCTCTAATAAATCAATGCTAGTCTTGATATCTTTTGTGACGCATTCTAATCTCCTTTTATCAGCACAAATTTCTGTTATTAATATTTTTATTTATGGTCATACGTCTCTATTGTTGTTGCTTCTACATTCCATTGACTGCGGTGAAGTTTACAAAGCATTTAGAAGTCTTCAGGTGGTATCATAATACTGTTGCTTTCTTCTTCTAGTCCATACAATAAATTATTATTTGCTATGATTTTGTATTTTCTATATCAGCTTTGCCACTTCGATGCCAAACTGTTTCATTTTGATGCAGGGAGTTTAATCCAAATTTTGTTGTTTGTAAGGTTTCTGATCTGTTTTCACATGGAAAGGTTCTTTTATGCGGCAGAGTAAATAATTTTTAAATAAAATTGGAGCTAAATTTTCCAAGCTATTTTGCAGAAAAGTGATAGTTCTCGTGCTTGTAGCCTTTTTTCTGCATTGCCGGTGTTTAGCTTTAATCCAATCCTAATATATTGTAGAATATCTGACTATTGGTCCTCCTTTAAGTGTAAAGTTGATGTTTTTTTTATGCCTTCTTTCCTGTTTTATTTTCTTCTATCATGTGTAGCCTCAGAACCTGCTATTATGTGTATCATTTTTTAACCTTTTTTTTTTAATCGTCAAATAAAATGGGAATGAAGGAATTTTGTTCTAATGATGCACCAGAATTTTTATCATTGCTTTACCAATATTAATGTTTTAGTTGGTTTTAACTTGTGAAATCTGTAATACCTCAATTGTGTTGTTTCCCTATCCACCGACACTTTTTCTTTCTTCAAATTCTCTTGCATTCACTATTTTTCCAGATGTTGATGACTCAATCAAGCAGCTTACTTAGTGAAGCCAAGACGGAAAAGTACAAAGATTTACGTGCTCTTCTTCAACTTCTTTCAAATCTCTGTTCAAAGGATCTAGTAGGTCTTTCTAGTACATGTATTCACACCATTGAGAGAAAAATTTTGCTATCCGTATGTTGAGCATTTGGTGAACCTTGTTAAGAGACTACGTATATTGCAGGTTGACTTCTCATCAGATTCCATCGAAGCACAGGCAACCAATATATCTCAGGTAAAGTCGTACTGTTTGCTCGACAGAGTCTCGTAAACCAGTGATTGGTGTCTTACACTTTCTTGCAGGTTGTTTTCTTTGGTCTTCACATTGTTACCCCTCTGATGTCTGGGGACCTGTTGAAATACCCCAAGCTTTGTCATGATGTAAGAATTCCGTCCATTTTTAAATGGATACCCTTTTTTAACCTTAAGATGCTGATATACAATGTTTGTTGTGCAGTACTTCTCCCTGCTATCTCATTTACTGGAAGTTTATCCTGAAACTGTTGCCCAACTAAGTACTGAAGCCTTTGCTCATGTTCTTGGAACCCTTGACTTTGGTCTTCATCACCAGGTAAAATGTCTGTCCATTCTTCAGCTGTCCACCCCTGTAATGAATAAATGTTTCCAATGTTTTAATATTCTGCTCTAAGATTGGTTTACTGAGGAATTCTGCATGTTCATACTAAGTGGGATTAAGTGGAGAAAAGAAAATAAGTTCAGCCATTTTTAACTAGTATGTTTCCTTGGTATACACTGTCCTGGTTGCATTCTATACCACATTTGTATGCTTGGAATATTTTGCAAGTTTTCCACTTTTCATTTCAATGCTGCAGGACTCAGAGATAGTTGACATGTGCCTAAGAGCTCTAAGAGCTCTGGCTTCCTATCACTACAAGGAGACGGGTGCTGGTAAAGTTGGCTTGGCTGCTCAAGCTGCAGGTATCAATAATTCAAATGGAAATCCAGAGGAAGGAGTTTTGAGTAGGTTTCTTCATTCATTGCTGCAGCTGCTGCTTTTTGAAGATTACAGGTAATTGTCACTCACTCATTCTCTGCACACTTTCTTCTAGGAAAGCTTATCATCTGCACCCTTGGAATGACAGTTCGTGCAAGGTGTGCGTTATATTCTCCCTTTTGCTTTTTGTAAATAATACCTTACTCATTTGCTTATGATTGCAGTCCTGATATGGTTGGTACTGCAGCTGATGCTCTCTTTCCTCTGATCCTCTGTGAACCACATTTATATCAGGTATTACTCAAGTTATTTGTATGGTCAGACATTTGAAAAGAATTTAAAGTCCCATTTGATTGGATTGTTCACATTGGTTTTTAAGTACTCTTGATTCAAAGATGAAATTATTTTAGTTTTCTAGTACTCAGTAACATTGTACATTTTCTTAATACTTTGATGAGAGTGCACTAACTAGAGAAGAGATAAAGTTGTATTGCTACACCCCTGTTGGACTAGGTATTAACTGAACCCCTCTTCCTTCTTCACCACAAGCTAAGAGAAAATTCAATGAAATTTTGCTATATTTCTCTTCCTCTCTGTTGTTATATGAACATCTTATTAAGACATGATGTGGGGAAATTCTTTTTGCCGCAGAGATTGGGCAGTGAGTTGATTGAAAGGCAAGTAAATCCACCATTCAAATCAAGGCTGGCAAATGCATTGCAGTCCCTCACAAGCTCGAATCAGCTTTCTTCTACCCTTGATCGTGTGAATTACCAGAGATTCAGGAAGAACCTAACCAACTTCCTGATCGAAGTTCGTGGGTTTTTACGAACAATGTGATATGTGCAATCCACTGTATATATGTTGAAGGAAACCATTTGTTCTCTCATTCTTCAGCATTTGCAAGAAGCAGAAATCTGAGCATTGCATCTTCTGCACGGCCCCGATTATCAGGCGATTGTATATACTACGGAAACAGGAGTTGCAATTCAGTAAGTAGAACTCTAAGAGTTTCCTAGTTTTAGATGTTTCTCATGATGACACAGCAATTGTACAAGTTCGATGCCAGAGCTCGATGGATCGTTCTATGGAAGCAATTTGTAACTACAGATGACAATTGGTTGATTGCTTGTTCTTCATTTTTTACAGCTTCTGGCGTCAGTTTTCACACCCATCACTGAATTTTTGGTGTAATTATGGGTCTTACTTGAATGCAAAAGCTGCTTTGGATTAGCAGAGTATTTTATCTGTTGCATTCTCTAATATCTAGTAATTGTAACGTGGTGCATTGTTTCAACCTTTCAACTCTTGCTCTATAGTTTATCTTGGGAACAAGCTGCTTATTTCTTGGAGGTTTAGAATTTGAGTCAGCGGATCTCATTTATATCGTACTATTTCTATAGTAAAGCTTTTGTTCCCATATCATCTATCATTGTGGTTTGTGGATATTGGATTGCTTGTTAAACATGGAGATTGATGGTAGGAGTTTATGGTGAGAATGGAACAGCTGTGTATCTATGATCATGAAAATGGATGAATAATATCAAAATTTGGAGTGAGACCATCTGACGAGAAATTAGAAGTTCCACATGTAACAAATACCGAGTTATTATCAAATAAATCGAGAACGTAAAGAAGCAACGTATAAATTACAACATGGTTCAACTCAGGTCATTATCTTGACAAAAGTAGAAGTTCTAAACAATTCCAATAATCATTTGTGCAAGACACTCTTCTTAGGAAGCTTTGGTTTCTTTTGATTATGATTCTGCGAAAAACATAAAACAGATGACACATTAGCAGATACCCAAGCAGACTACAGATAAATAAAAATGCACAAAAGTACTCACCTTTTGTCTCTCAAGAGCCTCAAAATCTGTCCTCTCTTGCCACTTGCTCTTCCGCAGTTTTATAGGTCGATTTCCAACATATTTACCTGCACAAGGGTACAAGTAACATTAGTATGTTACGAGATTAAAAGTCAACCAACATTAAACATTACGAAACATTCTAATGGCTTCTATGATCCATGCAACAAATAAACAGCACTGGAGAACATTATATAGTAATAAAAAGTTGGTTACCATTCATTTCTTTAAGTGCAGCTGCGATATCAGAAGGGTTGGCAAAGCTAACAAACCCATATCCCTTTGTTTTGCCAGTCCGCTTATCTCTCACAACCTAATTTGCATAGTAAATAGTGAAGATAAATTTTCTTAGTTTCCAATAATAAGCTAATAAATCAAATCTTCATAAAATTATTCATCAAGGAGAAAAATAACAAATGCCACAAACCAAACAACAAAACAACAGAAATTGGGGAACACATACACATAACAAATAACATTGACAAAGCAATGGCAGTTTAAGAGTAACTCCCAAGTTAATGGACATGCAATAGGAACTGTCAAAGAAAAGGCGTACACTTGCCTAGGTGATAGAGGAGTCATTGACTCCTCTAAGGAATGACTCCTCTAAGGCTGTCTAAAACTGATGAGAGATGCAATACTCCTAATAAAGCTAGTGACTCTTCTAGCTTTCAAGCAAATTCAAACATAGATCAGCATGTACTCCCAATCCCAAAATGGATGATGGCTTTCTTAAGGGCTATAGTCAAATAGTTCAGATTGTAATTAAACGATCTCAGCAGAGATATATTGATTAAGCTCTGCCCCCAGGGGCAAGCCCAAGTGGTTTTCAAGCAACTTTTTTTGGCTCACCATCAGGGTTCAAATCCTAGCGGAGGTACGGGGTAAATAATCCAGAACTTAGGGCAAATCAGCATTGAAGGAGAAACAAGTTAGAACAATAACGTAGTATTACTCACGACAACCCATCTAGAGTGCTCCAATTACCCACTTATAAAGGTAGCTGAACTCCAACTACTAACCCAAAGTTTTCACAAAAACAGAGAATCTCATACACAGTTGTTAAATTGAACAACAACTGAGAGTTATCCTAGCACCAAACAGGCGTTGTTAAAATGTCTTAGAACCCACTCCTTTAACACACACAACACACATATTGGTTAAGCTCTCTAAGACCCATGTATATTTTTTATTTAGGCTAAATAATCCAGAACTTAAGGCAAATCAGCATTGGAGGAGAAACAAGTTAAAGCAATAGCATAGTATTACTCACAATAATACATTTAGAGTTCTCCCATTACCTCACTTATATAGGCAGCTGAACTCCAACTATTAACCCAAATTTTTCACAAAAACAGAGAATCTCATATACAGTTGTTAAAATGAAAACAACTGAGAGTTATCCTAGCACCAAACAGCAAGGTTTCTTAAAATGTCTTAGAACCCACTTCAGAAGTTCAATTAACTGACCTGACTCCAACTTGATCAAATCAACTCATCCTTGCTATAATTCATCAGGTAAAAATTTAACCAAATCATGCTTCAGATGTCGATTCCAACTGTTCATATCCAATATTAAATGATCAAAACTGACTTCAAGCTAACTTTCAGTTTTGTAAATTAAAATAATAAAAAAAACCAGAAGCTTTGAAAACCTAATACATAAGTCACATCCTTTGTCAAATAAATAACATCTTCACTGATGCCATAAGCAGACAAATATGAATATCGTTAAACTAAGTAAATTACAAATTCAGAAGATATACTAACATGTAAATTGTAGACAAAACCTACCTTAAAGTACACAAACATAATATAACTTCTCTGTGCGCTTCAAACAAAAATCTGAAGAGGAAATAAAAAACTTCACAGCAAGTGCACAATGCTTATAATACAAGTACAGAAGTAATCAAGTGAAACAGAAACTTACTTTGGCCATATTAAAGGAAGGAAATCGTGAAAATGCTTTAGAAAGAACATCATCATTCACCTCATTACCAAGATCACCACAGAATAGGCGATAGTCATCTGCAAGAAGTTAACAGAATTAAAACACGTAAGATTTTCCCTGGAAAAAGAGGAAGGACATAATCACCCACCAACAAAAAAAAGGAAAAACACACACATTGATGCAAGAATAAGCCCTCTGGAAAATTTAAGTGCAAAATACTCAGCAAGAAAAGGTATGAGACTCGTCAAACCCCATAATCTCACTCACACAAGTTGTTGGGGGCCAGTTTAAAATAACAATCATACAACCATAAACGAAGCATGAGTGCTTAATCAAGGTCAAAAGCCATCTAACAGCTTAACTAAGTAAATATTTGTGATCTGCTCAGGAGGGACTTTCCACTCAGACAAAGACTTACTTGAACCTTGGACTGCAAAATATTTTATCAAGTCGTTATACTTTCATAAGAGCAATGAGTTCTGCACTTATTATCTAATGTGTGGATAAAAACTTGCAATATCTGGGTCCAATCCAGCAAAGAAAATCAAGCTTCTAAATCTAATTCCATAACAGAAAAGAATCTTGCATGAGAGTGTCACAAAACCAAGAAAAAGAAAAAAGAATTAAACAGTTGTCATGCTCATTGATCATGTAAGAAAAAAGAATTAAACAGAAAAATGGAAAAGATAGGTGAACATATTCTTACTTTCTGGCCACTCTGCAAGCGTTGGATCCTCCCAAGCATGCCCAGCTGCTTTACGAGGTATTGCTTTCTTTTTAGTTTCTGCTTTGTGCTCAATATCACTGCTTGCAAGTGCAGCTTTCACACTCTCAAGTGCTTCAGGCGTAATCGTCTGTGCATCCCTTTGAAATAACTGTTGAGCCTGTTCAAATAAAAACCAAATCAGAAACAAAAACCAAAACCAAAACACACACCAATAATCTGCTACAAAGAAATATCTTAAAACTTCTTCAAAAATTAGCATACACCAACTAAGAACGTCATTAAGAGATTTTAACAATTGAATGATACCCATATAAATATTCAAAATCCTGTACAATTGATACATTAATCACATTGCCTATCCTTTCACTAATTAATATCCCTACATAATCACAAATCCAAACAATGACTCATTCAACCTTTAATAATAAATCTAAACAATTGGCTCATTAAATCTTTCAAACTTTCTCAATTTACATCATTCAGAAACCTACAATAGGCTTAAATTCCACTAAATCAACCACTAAATCTAAAATTCTCAGTCACAGCAATTCAAAAAAATAATTTTTATTCGAAAAAATAAATGTATTAAAAAAAAAGGCAATTGCACGGACCTGGTGGTATTGGGGGAGAGAGTAAACGGGGGCGACGGGGGCGGCATAAACGGAGGGGACAACGGGGGCGGGATAGGCAGCTGGCGGGGGGTACTGAGAAACGGCCGTCGGGTCGGTTTGCTGGAGGTGGAACGGCAAGGGAAAGTAGGAACTATTCGCTGTTGTCGGTGCCGCCGGCGCCGCTGCGTATGTGAATTGACCGGAGGAAGACGACGATTGCGGCATCGACATCGGAGAAATGAAACGCCGTCGGATTTGAAAGATTTGGGAATTGGGGTTTGCTGATAGAAGGCTCTAGAGTTCTGTCGTTAAGAGGGGGACTATTTTGCATCAAAGAGGGAATATTTATCTCCGAGTGGGCGGACTTGTTATAAACTTACGAGAATATGTCGAGTCAGATTTGAAATTACTAAAACACCCCTAAAGGAGTGCGATTGTAAGTATCGACGCTGATTTTCGAGCATAAACCGAGTTGAGGAAAAATAATAAAATTAAAAAAAATTCTTGACACATGAGGATTTCCACATCAAACAAGAATTTTAAAAATAGTATGTAATTTTAAAATGTTGAATTGCTCGATAAATCTTTACAAATTTAGAATTTTTTCATGATTGGCCATAAGCTCAGGGATAGAACTGTGGTACCACAGTTGCACGGTACCACAGCTCTATCCAACCGTTGGATTCAGAGGAAGAATAACTATTGACTGGATCTAACGGTTGGATCTAATGCAGATCACAGAATCGCAGTGACCATAACTGGACCCTAAGCTCAGTACTAACTCACGTAGGCTCTTAGGCTCTGATTTGAACTGAGGTAGAAACACTAAAAATAATTATTTTATAATTTTTGATAATTTTTTTAAAATAATTTAGGTGGCATTTATTTTTTGTTTGAAAATTTAAATAGGTTCAAGTTTGACTCAAATTTGAATTAATCTAAATGCCAATATCTAAATAACTTTTTTTTTATATTGGAGTACAAGTGACATCTTGTTTATTTTAATAAATCAAAACATCTAAAATATGATTATTTGACATTTATTTTCATGTAAATCAAAATAAAAAAAATAATTAAATTTTATAGTATAGAAAATAAGTACAGAAGAGTCATCTAGTACTCATAGTTAAACATCTTATGGTGTGCGCCTATGCGTGTGTTAAGTTTTCATTGGGGAGCTATGATGTGGACTCATAGTCACAGGCCCCAATAGGAGCAAGACAAGCGTGTGAGCACAATTATGTGCACTTGATCAAGTAATTAATTCACTTGATCAACTTCTAATCTAATAAGTATATGAGTGGGACTATAGGCACCCCTCTAAATGTCACTTAAAATTCCTTTAATTATTTTACGATTTTAATTTTTATTAAAATTACATAATAAAATAATTTTTAATTAAACTCCCACTTAAAAGTTAAATAACTTTTCTTTAAAAAAATTTAACATTTTAGAAACTAAAAAAATTGTCTTTTCCTTTAGCTTTCAGGTGAGAAATTTATTATAGATAGCTACAATAGAGAGAATGAAAACTTATTATTTTATTTATTTTAAATGAAAGAAATGTCATTGTTGAAATGGATTTTAATAATAAAAATTAGAGAATGGGATTTACACAATAAATTTTAATTAATGATATTTTTGTCATTAATAGAGGTGTTAAAAGAATTTTATAATTTTTTAAAATATTTTAATGAGGTTGATTAAGAAAAGGGGTGTTAAGAGATATTTAAAGGGATACTAATAGTCCCACTCTAAGTTTATTTATAAATATTTTTGGAATATGATTTTTTACTTTCCATTCTGACCTTTTCCTATTTAGGTAAGAATTAAAAAAGTTCTTTATTTTAATGCAAACATAAATTTCTTAAATCAGACTTAAGTTGTAAAAAATAAATAAGAAAATTTAAAAAAGAAAGTCTATAATTAAGAAAATTTCAAACTTCTAAAATTTAATTAATAAATAAGCTCTTGGTTTATAATATTGATCAGTTTAACAGCAACATTTAAAATAAGGTAGTGTTACTTCTTGAACGAGCTTATAATATAAATCACTGCACATTTTTAAAGTTCTTATTTTAATTTTATTATATCAACAAAAGGACAATTATGTTATACTTTTATACAAATCCTACTGAACAAATCATAAATCGTAAAGCTTCATATTACAGCAACTACATAAATTTTTCTTATTCTATTTAGATTTATGTATTATGTTATTAATTTTATGGAACTTTATACATATTATTAGGGAAAAAAAACTATAACTATGAAATACAAGTTGATAATGTGTAATAAATATGACTTTTGATCATTGTTTTTACAAAAATAATAACAATATTAGAAGTTTTTTATCATATAACTACGAAATCAAATTAACTTATCTTTTAAGTCACAATAACTAGTATTTGATAAACACTTTAATATTATAAATTTTAAGACATGCTCAATCTCAAAACCAACTATGGCCTTTATAAGTTCACTCATAACCATGGCAAAAGTGGCCTTATCTTCCCAGAGGTAGCTATTTTGAGTGATCTAATCTTCCTAAATTAATATGTTATTTTAGGGATAATCATAATTCACCTTCAGATGGTATTATGGCTGAATATATTTTTCATATTTTCTTTTAATCTTCAGTTAATAGTTTATCCTTTTAATGCAGCATTTAGCCCCCTTCATGTTTCAGTAAATATTATATAATTTATAATATTCCCTCTACTCACCTGTTTTGCAATTGTGGAATAATGAAAGTTCTTTCTTTCTCACACGATGGGCTTCAAAACATTTTCACAATAGTGTGATTTATGTATATATGCTTTTGATTTTATTTTAGAGTTCGACTATAAGCACCCCTCCAAATACTTCTTGAAACCCCAATATTTTTTTTTACCCCATTAAATTATTTAGAAATTAAAAAGTTCTTATGACATTTATTTTAGTTCTAAAAATTTAGGCTCATAATAGCTAAGATATAACTCTAAATATTTAAAAAATTATTCTAAAATTTTAAATCAAGAGATTTTTTTTTTTTCAAATGTTCAAAAAGCTTAACTTGAATGCATGCATGACCAATCACATTTACTATATTTCACAAGTAGAAACTAAAGAGGAAGATTGTGATGCATTTTTAATAAAAAGAGTATACACACACACGCACATATATACACATGTCCTTCTCGGATGCCCTCTTCTTTTTTTTTTTTTATATGAACACACACACACACACACACACACATATATATATATATATATATATATATATATATATATAATTAACACTCTATTGATATATTTATAATCCAAGATTTATTAATAGAAGTATCTATTGTGACTAATTTAGATCAATTCTATTAAAACAAAACGGAAATCTCTACCTAACAAATTAGAAAAATAAATAGCTATTTCATCCACAAACATCAAATTTGTGAAAGAAACAACTAATTCTGTTACTTCTGTCCAATTTTGTAATAATTGGGAGCAGAAAGAGTCCAGCACAAAGTGGAGACTCAAGCCCAGTAGCCCACGCACCCAAAGACTGTGAGGCGTATTCAATTGTGATGATTGATAAATGTTGGGCCTGCGGTTCTTTAAAACATACTATTATACGCAGCTACCAGCCATACTTAATACCCGTACTCGACCTTGCTGTGTTTAAATATGCAAAGCCCCATCGTAGTAAGTAGTTGCCTAAAAATTGTTTGATCAATATGCTCGTAGCAACTATCCCGTAAGTCACCAATCATTAACTTGTTTCAGTTTGCATGCTTTACCATGGAGATGCTCCTGCTTTAACACGCTTAACTATAGAGTTTTGAAATAAAAGTTACTATATTCTTTTTGAAAACCAATTTGTACTCAGAGAATAGACATTAAATCATTTAATATCATTCCTTCATAGTCCTAAGTGTAGTCGTTGGGCTCTTATAAGGCCAACAATTTTAAAATCAATAATGGTGTTATATTATACAGTTAATTTAGTATTGTTGATTAATTTTGGGAGCCAATATAGTGGTGCCGCGTGTTTAGAAAATAGGGATATTAAGGAGTCCTTCAGTATCAGGAAAGACGGACTCTCCACGTTCCTTGAGACTTGGGGACCTCTTTGAATATACGACGTTTGAGATTAAGGACGAAAATGAGGATCAAAAACTGATCTGGGACATATTAGGTTTCAAAGTTTTTTTCTTTTTTTTTTCCTTCCCAAATTCAGCTCAAGTTGTCTCCTAACATTAATGTGATAGAGCCTCCAACATTTTTTTACCAACTTATCCTACGGACCAATAGGCTTTCTCACAACCAAGCCCAAACGTCCCCTACTGATAAAAGGGACATCAACTTGAATGGTAGTCCTAAAGAGACCATTGGGTGCGAATAGTCTGAAAAGATATGAAGCACTTGACTTCTGTAAGCCCCTAGGTGTTCAATGAAGAAGTTCCACCTCTAAAGTGATCGTAGCGATCACTAGACCATAAAATTAAAGACACTAATCATCAGTAAGCCATAGACGAACGATTAATGAAAATACCTCAACAGCTCTATATTTAAGTATAAGACTCAAGTACCATAATACCCTTACATGAGGAGGAGTCGAGCTAGCAGATCTCTTCCGTGTGTCCACATGGACCCCAATCCCAAACACCATTAGAGGCTCTCCATATAAAAGGTCAAGTTCACAAGTAAGGGAGGTATCTTCACCTTCTCTGTGTTTTGGTTCTCTCCAGCTGATCATATTCTGCACCAGTTGTCGGCTACCATTAACAGTGCCTTCCCTATCACATTCCCTGCTTTAAGAATGCCTTGAAGTTCAATTTCACAAGCCTTCCCAACCATTTCAAAGACAACCCTTTTTTTCTAATATTTTAGCCTACAAAAAATGGACTAAACCATTTAGTATTTAAATTAAATTAGAAACTAAAAGAAGATCAAAATTAATGCAAAATTCAATAATTCAAATACCTATCGGAATCAGGATAACTTTATAATTTTTCAATGTAATAAATTATTTTTAAAATAAAATAAATTAGGTATAAATGACGTTGAAATTCACCATGTCGGAGCGAATACGTAAGCTTAATAATAAGAAAATCTAATCCAGCACAGTTGAGATGCAAGATCATACGCCCTTGATTTAAAGTATGTTATAGTTGTTGTATAAATATAGGACGCTTTCAAAGTAATAAAATCTATATAAAAAAAAAAGATCCAATCTAATTTAAAGGACAAGGAGGTGTCCAAAAAATCGCTAAATTTGTCTTTAAACCAGGCCACAAAAAATCTTGATGTGTCCATGCTAAAAATAAAAAATTGCCCACCACTTTTTATGTGGTTAATAAATATCCTAGTATGTTTTATCTTTATGTTATTAAATGTGGAATAATTACATTAATGGTGTCTAAAATATTTTTATGATGTCTGTAATTTATATTAAAATTGAAGTACTTAATAAATATATTCTTTATTTGTTGTCTTAAATATTTTTAATAATTTACTTCAATAGATCAAAATTTTAACTACCCATTAATGAAAACAAATTTGAAAGCATTACAGTGATGAATATTATTGATAAGAGTGAGGTTATTTGTTTGCACTCTAAAAATTACTTTAAAAATTTATATTTATATAAATTTATTTATTTCTAAAATAATAAAGAAATAATTTACTATTAAGGACGGTATATTATGAACAAATAAAACATTATTACTTTGGACACTCGTTTGACACACCGATCGAAGAGTGGGCTAAAATTTTTTAATTACCATTCACGGTTAAAGTGTAAGGAAATTTTTGACGTTACTCCATAACATTAAAATAAAAAAACTTAGAAAACAACAAAAACCTATTCATTGTTGTCTCTATTTGCCTTCCCCTCTCTCTTATTTCTAAAAAGCCGAAATCAAATAATTTCTTCTTTTCATCATCTCCCCAAAATTTACAAAACAAGCAGCCCTCTTCTTCTCTAAACATAGGAACCCCAAGTTGGTGCCACTCTCACGTTAAGGCCTAAAAGTCAACCTTCACCTCATCCAACCTTCTATGGTCGTCCTTTGTCAGGGGATCCAATTCATGGAGCCATTAGCATAGCTAATTGCCAATGTCGATGTGCGGCTGGTTCACAATTTGTTATGTTTTAAATATTTTTAATATAGAGAAATTTATGTTATAATTTACTTTTTTTTTGGGGAAAAATCTTGCCCACCCAATATTTAATTTTCCTACCATCAAACCCTAAAATATGTAGATGACCAATTTTGCCATGTCATGCCTTACAAATTCAACATATTCCTCCTCCTTGTAATTAGCAAGAGCTGGCAAAATGGGTTACTGTATCGTGTCCGTGTCATGTCAAATTTATATTGATTAAAAAATGACACATTTGATAATTGTGTCAAATATTGAGACCCTAATCCGACATGGAAAATAATATGTTACCCAATAACTTACTTAATATCTGCATATTTATCAAAATATTACACATTATATAACTATGAAAATAATGTTCTATCTGTATTATAAAGTGTACATGTCTAGTAATATTTTTTACATTTATACTATTGAAGTTCTAAATCTAAATAAAATATTATAAATGAAACATTGTGTATATATTCATCCTTACAAAAAAATAAAAAAAGAGAATCATGTCCAATATTTGAGTTGTGATGACAAGAACCTAAAATTAATTTAGAATAGAAAATATAATTGAGTTATTAATTGTATAAATGGGTCAAAAACTTTAATTCTAATGGAGAAAAATCGTGTTGACTCGAACCGTATATATTTAATAATCATGTCATATTTAATAACTCATATTTATTTATTTATATCGTGTTCGTATTAGTTAATTGAATAATGTCAAAATTTGACAGCTCCATAATCAGCTAACTGATGCATTAGTCAATTATACTTTTGGTGCACGGGTTTGATTTTCTAGCTTGGGTAAGAAAAATTTCATGGCATGTATTTGACTTGTTTCCTTTTCGTTTTTTGGTATTTTAAAAGTGTACAAAGTAATATTAAATGTTTTAAATTTAGTAACATTTTTCAGAATGCACATAGTAATGTATCACTCTATACACGTGCCACGTGTATGATATCGACTTTTTGACACGTGGCATATTGAAAAATGTCATTCACGCTTTTTCATCCCATAGAGTGACCCCCACAAGCTGACGTTTTTCCCTTCACAGCCTCGTTACTACAATTCATAACCATGGGCCCGCCCAACGAATTGCACTTTTTTTTTATTTTTTAATTTATTTTCATTTTACTTTATTATTATTATTATTATTATTTTTTTAAATAAATTTTGGCTTTAAAACTCAGCCCTACTTAAACAAATCAATTCGTTCCACGCTTACGAAATTCGTCAAAATTTCTTCACGCAACGCAAGTACAACAAAAACAAAATAAATTGTCACCGAATCCGAAACTTCCGCAACCGCTCATAATGTTAGTCTCCCCAAGTTCTCCCCAATATCTCACGTCCCTTTCAATTTCTCCCGACTAACAAAAATTAAATTATCTTACTTTTTTAAATTTTAGATAACAAATTAATCAATTAATTTTAACACATTATTACATATGCTTTTACTGTTGCATAAAACAGATAACGGATGGCATAATTAAGGCAATAAGGCAGTAAAAGGCAGGCTCCTGCCTCCTTTATTAAGGTAACTTGATGACTTGATTTTTTTTTAAATAAAGAATAAATAAAAGAAAAGAGTAAAATTCACAAGGGAACAAAATTTCTTTTTTGTTTTAATTTTGTTTGGTTTAATTTTTTTTTCCCTGTAATTGTAGGTGTTACAGTTTCCAGAACTTTTTGAGATTTTTAACAAATCTTGGGTGTTGCAGATTCTGTTATTGCATAGACCTAGTAAAATTTTGTTCCAGATTTGCCCTTATCCAATTCTGTTGTGTAGTTGAATTTGGGATTTTCTGAATTCTAGATTATATACAACTAATTTTTTTTCAGATGAAGAAATTCTAGGGTTTGTTGATTAATTTTTAACCTCATGATTTAGAGAAAAGTGTTTCTTGTTTATCATAAGTTGATTTGTGGGGTACCATTTTGAATCCATTTTTTTTGGGTAGAAAAGTAAACTTTTTTTTTTCCCCCAAATTTCTCAACAGGGCATCTGGGCTTAGTGTTAGGGTTAGGGTTAGATCTGATAATAATCAGATTCATTATTCTTCTTTTTTTGGATAATTGTTTTTTTCTATTGTTGGGTTTTGGATTTGGATTTCATTTTTTTCCTCAACTGTTGCTGAATTTGTTAATTTACACATAATCTGGGTGTTTATATATACTGGATTTTCAGCTGCTTTCAGTAAACTGAAGTTACAGAGACTTGGATCAGGACCTTGTGAGCTCATAATTTCGATTTGTTGTTAATTTTACAATTTCTGAAAATTTTGCCTTGATTTGGAGTTGTTTTGCCGATGAATGTATATTGTGTGGATTTATTTGATTAAAAATAATTGGATATTTGGCTATTCTTATTTCATGGGATTAATTATGATGTGTGCAGGATGCGTGATGATTAATTTGATGCATGTTTTATGCAAATCTTAGTAATTTTGGGGAAAAATTGATTGCGCTTGAGGTCTTTCTACCTGAAATTAATGGAAATTTTAAGATCATGAATGTAATGTACATTGTCGATCTTGGAAGACGAGCTAATCTGGTATCTTCACTTAATTTTTAATTGAACAATAAAAAGAAAATACTAATAGATATTCCTAGAAGAAACGTGAAAGCTTGAACTTACCCATAAAAAATAATAAATGGAAAGTAGGAAAACTTTGTTGATTCAAATTTGTGAATTTTTATCTCTTAACCACATTGATATTACTTTTAAATAATTTTCATGTGATGACTATATAATAGTTTTTTTTTTTTTATAAGGACTATATAATAGTTTAGCTCAACTGAAAAATAGAATTATATGATAACTTGGGATTTGATGGTAGATGATGTACAATCTTTGCCAATACTACAGTAATTTAGACTGCATTACTTTTGGTCTTCAGTACATCTTGAATCTAGACAATGCACTAGGAATAGCACTTTCACGTGAAGTTGTTCTGTTGCTACTTTGTTATATTGTCAAGCTTATTCTGTAATAGTGATGATTGTTGTAGTCTCTAGGCTAAATAGATGTTGGTTTGGCTAGATGATGGCTGAAGTGTTTTAATGTGTGTGTCATTATTATCTTATTGCAAGCTTTTATAGGCACTTTGTGAAGATAGTGGATGTTGGATTAGCCACTTTTCGTAATTTTCATTATAGCATTAGTCTTACTGCAGGATTTCTAAGCCCTAAAGGCCATTTTTTATGTGTTGTTAACTTAAATAGTCTGTTGTCTTTGTGTTGCAGTACTGATGGGTACGGAGCTCATGAGAGTTTGCATTAAAGAAGAGAATGACGAAGTTCCATCAGTTCCGCCAGGTTTTGAATCATTTGCATCTTTCACCTTAAAGCAAGTACAAGATACTGAGAAACATGACTGTGATATCACGAGTTGCTCAGCCTCTGCAAGTGCTCCCGAATCACTTTCAGTTCATATGGAAACTGAGGTTAAGGTTGCTGATGCGGCAAAGGCTGCAAGGGCCCTCCGGCGTAGACCATGGATAAACTATGGACAACTTGACCACAGTTCAGAGGACGAGTCTGATTCTGGAAAGCTTGGTCAAGTCAGTGTCATTTGGACCCTCTTTCAAGTTGTATACTTCTGGAATTCAATAATATAATCTGTTAACTATTTTGTTGGGAGTGCTATGTGTTCTGATATTTTTACTTGCTGCCGGTTATTTCAGAATTTTACTGCAAGGCCTTGTCTCCCCAAGGGTGTTATCCGTGGATGTCCAACGTGTAGTGATTGCCAAAAGGTTATTTCTTAAACCTTATTTGTACTCATACAAATGCTTCATGCATTCCGACTATATCAATAGGTTCCAGTAAGATCTGTTATTCGTTTCCATCTTACTTTCATCGAAGTGATCAGCCTATTGTAGTTGCTTTTCAGTATGCAAATGAATGCAATGACTTTGAAAGTACTCTATTATAATTAGTAAGACATCATAGGAGGTGGCTCTAAGGCTTTGCTGATTGACTGCTGACTGTGAGACTACTAAGGATCTGGACCCTAGGCAATCTCGACTTGTACTTTGATACCTAGTTCCTTTTCTTCGTCTTCCAGCAGTCTGTAATTGATATATAAATTTTTGGAGCAGGTCACAGCAAGATGGCGTCCAGAAGATTCCTGCAGGCCTGACCTTGAGGATGCTCCTGTATTCTACCCTACTGAAGAGGTCTCTGTTATTACTCTTACTGTCGAGTTGTTTCAATTAAAAGATTTAGCTGTTGTAAAACCTGGTGATATAAATCAAATTTTTTTCAATTTGTTTTGTTATTTTCCAGGAGTTTCAAGATACGCTGAAATATATTGCTAGTATTCGGCCGAAAGCTGAACCATATGGAATCTGTCGGATTGTTCCTCCCTCTTCTTGGAAACCTCCTTGTCCTCTCAAAGAGAAACCTATATGGGACAGTTCTACATTTGTTACGCGTGTTCAAAGGGTTGACAAACTTCAGAATCGGAATTCAATGAGAAAGGTCTCAAGGATCCATAACCATTCAAGGAGGAAAAGGCGTAGAAGCACAAGAATGGCAGTAGACTGTGGAAGTGATAGTGGAAATGTCTTAGCTTCTGGTGATGTTGGATGCTACGAGGATGAGAGATTTGGTTTTGAGCCTGGTCCAGCGTTTACTCTGAATACATTTCAGAAATATGCAGACTTATTCAAGGCCCAATACTTCAGCAGGGATAAGAATGATGCTAAAGGCTTGGGTGCTAACACAGCTGTGCTTGAAGAGCACTGGGAGCCACTAGTGGAAAATATTGAGGGGGAGTATTGGCGAATAGTAGAGAAGGCAACTGAAGAAATAGAGGTATGATCTATGATTTGATAAATTTCTCTGCTTTAAAATGTTGCAAAGACACCTGGTGCCCTTAACTGTCTTGTTGGCTCTCTGTTGTAGGTGCTTTATGGGGCTGACCTTGAAACTTGTGTATTTGGTAGTGGGTTTCCTAAAATGCTTAACCAGGTTGGCTCTGCTTCAGATGAGCGGTACATTAAATCAGGCTGGAACTTGAATAACTTTTCACGGCTTCCTGGATCTGTCCTCTCTTATGAAAGTGGTGATATATCTGGTGTTCTGGTGCCATGGCTGTATATAGGGATGTGCTTTTCCTCCTTTTGTTGGGTAAGGCTTAATTACTTCTGATGGCGTTCCCGTCATTAGGGCACCATAAAAGGATTGAGAAACAATCATGGTTTTTGAAAGAGTTAGAGAATAATGCTGGTTGTTGGAATTCTTTCTGGCTATATGATAGAAGAAAACCCACCTGCTTGTTAACTTTTCTGAATCAGTGCTCTATGTCATTAGATTTAACTTGAGAAGATGCATTTGTTTAGAAATTATCAGTTAAACAATAAATAAAGTTTGTTTTTTTTTTTTTTTAGAAAGAAAAGGAAAATGTATGTTAGAGCATAAAACTTTCCAACTTTCTCACTTTAGATTAATGCATCCGAAAAACATATAATTGCATTAAAACTTAACTTATGTATCGTTTAGAATCAGTGATTCAAGGTTGCAGCTTGAAGCAATTTCTATTATCTTGTCATTGTTTTCTGACTTATTAGTTGTACCTCTTGTTTTACATGTGGTATAACAGCATGTGGAAGATCATCACTTGTACTCACTCAACTACATGCACTGGGGCGCTCCAAAAATGTGGTATGGTGTCCCAGGGAAAGATGCTCTTAAATTGGAGGAGGCCATGAGAAAGCATTTGCATGACCTTTTTGAAGAACAACCCGATCTGCTTCATAAGCTGGTGAGTAAAACTTAACTCAGTATTCGGCATTCGTAAACTTATGCCTTGGGGCTAACGTAATCAGCTGTTTGATATACGTCAGTTAATGCTATCAACTCTGGCAGTGATTTTTTTGGCTAGAAGCATGCACACAGTCACAGTTGTTTATTTCAGTTCTTAGAGAGTAGAAAGCCTATATCTACTGTTTTCAAATTCTTACTAGCAATTTTTTATGAAGTTTGTAAAGTTCTATTAGGTTGAGAGCAAAGAAATCCAGGACAACCTGATCATGTAGCCGGGGGGCCAGGATAGTACATTTTAGATTATAGGCAGTATAGGAGATCATGGATAAGCATGATTATCAGGGAATTGCTTACTTTAATATATTCCATTCGCATAACAATCACAACCTGGTTTTTTCATGTAGGTCACACAGCTATCCCCCTCCATACTAAAATCTGAAGGAGTACCTGTCTATCGGTGTGTTCAGAATGCTGGAGAATTTGTTCTGACCTTCCCTCGAGCATATCATTCAGGGTTCAACTGTGGCTTCAACTGTGCTGAGGCAGTTAATGTAGCTCCTGTTGACTGGTTGCCCCATGGACAGATTGCTATAGAGTTGTACCGTGAGCAGGGAAGGAAAACTTCCATTTCCCATGATAAACTGTTGCTTGGTGCAGCAAGGGAAGCTGTAAGAGCTCATTGGGAGCTTAATTTACTGAAGAAGAATACTTCAGATAACTTAAGGTGGAAAGATTTCTGTGGGAAGGATGGTATCTTGGCAAAAGCACTTAAGGTAAGCTTTGTCTCTCCTCTGCTCGATTTGTTCTTGGCTTTTGTCATGATTTTTAAAAAAATGAACTTAATTTATATAGCATGGGAATTAGGTAAAATTCAGGATCTAGTCACAGTATGCCAATGCTAAAAATAGCATTGGGTTAGGTAACAAGCAGTATAAGCAAAAGTGAAGAGACCTGTGTCAAAATTTTGAAATCATGTATTATTATTCTCAATTTAGAATGGATTTGTTGACCCCCCGTATTAATAGTCACTGCATAATCTGCTGCAAATGTTGCTCAAAATTAAAAATCTCTGATGACATTTGGATCAATACACTTTCAATGGTTGAGATTAAATCTGACAGGTGTAATTAGTGCAATGCAATTAATGTGTAATTAGTGCAATGCAATTAATGCACACTTGAGATTTATTCTAAGCCATTATAAGTACATGAATCCAAGGTTCTAAAAACTCTTTAAGAACTTGTGTAAAAAAAGTGGTGACATACAACCTGCCCCTTTATTGTTTCTATGTACAATAGTTCTCTCATTCGGTCTCCCGGATTTAAGTGAAAATGCAGACTATAAATGCTGATCATCAAATGAAGCAACTTTTAAGATTCATTACAAGATTATTATTAAAGTAATATATTTGTAAGCTAAAAGAAAGTGGGCAGCACATACTGTCAACTCAATTAAGGAAGGAGGATTAATGCTATCAACAAACATCTTAATCATCCATTAAACACATGTTTCTTCCTCTCCCAAAAAAGTGATCATAAAACCTGCTTCTTTATATATGTACCCAATAGTTCTCTCGTCCAGTCTCTCGGATTTAAGTAAAAATTCAGCCCATCGAATGAAAGCGACAGTCAAGAATCATCACAAGTTTATTATTAAGTAAAATATTATAATGCTAAAAGAAAGAGGACAGCTCTTATTCTTAATGGTGCCCATTTTAACTCAAGGTGCATTAATGCTCTCAGTCCTAAAACCATTTTCTTCCTGATTTCATCCTCTTATCTCTTCCTTTCTGAGAAGCTTTAAACCTTCAGTAAGTACTAGTTTCCTTCCATTTTAGGACCTCCTTTTCACTTGGATACTACACAATGACAGCAAAAGGGGCCTTTTAAATAAACTGGCCTTCTCTTTTTTTGTTCTGTTGTTTTCCTTTACCAGAAACTGGTAAACTCAAAAAATATTGCTCTAAAGGCTGCTGTTAGTTTTAGTTTACAATATTCAAGAATGTGTTCTCTTAGCTAGGGAACCTTCAAGAAGTTTAAGTTTGCACAAAACAAGGAGACATGAGATGGTAGCCATGAATGTTTTAGAAAAATGTACTACTCTTTGGCACAAAAATGATTGATTGCTGATCTTAGTTGTAGCTATGCTGCTTGAGATTGTACATCTCATGTGGTTCATTCTGCCAATCTGATGCCTTTCAAAGTTGCTTCATCCCAGTATCTAGTGACTAACCATAAAAAGCAAATGCAATAACATGTTATTGCTATTATTTTATTTCAGATCATTCTACTCAAGATAATTTAGCAATTTATGATAAGAATTTATAAGAAATGTATATAAAACTAGTGTTTACCAGCCCCATTAATGCTCTTTCCTTGATTGAGTGGATGTGCATCTTTGGACAAGAGCGCTGCCTGTCTTATTTTAGCTAATAAATATGTTTTTAATAATTTCTGTTGGTTCTTGATTGATGCTTTCATCAATTTTCAGCATATTTAGTCCACAATTTCACTTAAATTCGGGAGACTGAATGAGAGAACTACTGTTTGTGAGTGTGTGTGTAGTAAGGATGGCATGGTGATAGCCATTGGGCTGACTCTTTGGCTTGCAATTCACTGCCTATTGTGTAATATAAAGAGACAAAGTTTCTCCACTACCAACAAGCTTTATTACACGGAGGACAATGAATTGTATATGTATACTGCTGTAAATGTGCATGATTGTTTAAGCATTCTTACTTATCTTTTTAATTGCTTTATTTTTCATTTGATTTTCACATGAAAACCCCTGAATGTTATTTTTTATTTTCTATAGTACGTCCAGCCCAATGCCTAATTGATTCGATCAATCCTAGGACAAATTAATAGTGAAAGAAGTAAAAAAACTAACAATTATGACAACACAAACACAAAAGTTAACTCTAGACAGTTTAATTCTGCAAGTTACATCATTGTGTTGGCAATGAAGCATGCATTTGAATTACAAATGCTTTGATTTTGTTTCCCTCCTAACTTTATTTATTTCTGTTACCTAGAAACGTGTTGACATGGAGTGTGCGAGAAGGGAATTTCTTTCCAGTTCCTCGCAAACAATGAAAATGGAGAGCAATTTTGATGCTACTAGCGAGAGGGAATGCAGTGTATGCCTTTTTGATTTGCACCTGTCTGCGGTGGGTTGTCGTTGTTCCTCAGATAGATATGCATGTTTGATTCATGCAAAGCATTTCTGCTCATGTGCTTGGGGGTCCAAATTTTTCCTTTATCGATATGACACCAGTGAACTGAACATCCTTGTTGAGGCATTGGAAGGAAAACTAAGTGCAGTGTACAGATGGGCAAGACTCGATCTTGGGCTAGCCTTGAGTTCTTTCATCTCCAGAGACAATATGGATTTTGATAAGCTATCTCATTCCATGGATGGCTCAGTACTTAAAAATGTGACATCACAGCCCTTGGACATCCCTGTGAATTCGACTGGTATCTTTAGTGAAACCTCTTTCCAACAGAAAAGAAATCCAGCAGAAGCTTTTTTGCCTTTAAAAGACATGAAAGCATCATCTACATCTCATAGTTCTTCTCCGGAAAGTGAAATAAAAAATTATGATCTCAAGTTGAAGACAGAACAGCCTGCCTGTCTACCTTCCAATTTAAAATTCCCAGCTGGTCTGCTCTCTCAAAAAGACAGGTCATACAGCGTACGCCCAGCTGAGGAGAAATGCACACTCAAGAAGCCTTCAGTTTTGGCAAATGACGTCATACTTCTTAGCGATGATGAAGGTGAACCTGAAAAGCCTTTTTCAAAAAGAGCAACAGATGGTTCTGTAAAACATTCAGAACCTTCTGAGAGGCGTGCTCATTCTGGAGATAAAGCCAATGGTAAAGATCCAACTATGTTTACCCCTAAGATTGAAGCAGGAATGTTGAGTCATAAGGATTTGAGTTCTTCACCTGATTTACAGAGGAGTAATTGTCCATCCTATTCTATGCAATTAAAAGATACACGTCATTCAGACGGTGGGATAGTGTTAGGGTTACCAAACTTTACTCGCCATGTAAGTTCCACCAGCAAAAAATCTGGTGGAATTGTTTCAAATTCTTCAATTAGTAAAGAGCCCAGCAATCATAAAATGGCAAATGTTGAGACTAACCTTCAGCATCTGCCACCATGTGACACAGAAAAACCTAATAATGAGGTTAATCTTGAAAAAGTGGGAACAGCTTCTACCTTAAGCTCGGATGGGAATGTGAGAGCTAATGCTGGAAATTCAACTTGCTCTCAAAATAATTTGGATAAATATTTCCGCCAGAAAGGTCCTCGCATTGCAAAGGTTGTACGGAGGATCAACTGCAGTGTTGAACCCCTTGAATATGGAGTTGTGCTTTCTGGAAAGTTATGGTGTAACAGCCGGTCAATTTTTCCCAAAGGTCTGTTCTATACGGAATTCGTAGAGATCATTAATCCTGATAAAAATATTTATGCAAAGAAAGTATGTTATATGTACTCATGCATACTTTATTTTACTACGCAGGATATAGGAGCCGTGTTAAGTACATAAGTGTTTTGGATCCAACAAGCATGTGTCATTATGTATCTGAAATTCTGGATGCAGGACTGGATGGGCCTCTTTTTATGGTAATTAACTTTATCATTTTGTTTCTAAAACTGCTACTATAGCGTCGTGCTATCAGCTTAACAAGACATTTTTGTGTTTACCACTTAAATGATTCACTGAAAGAAATTTACTGGAAGAGGTCATTGTTATTTCTTGCACAATAGGTCTTGAATAGTGATTATTTTTCAATATTTACTTTTCCATCCTCCGTATATCCAGTAGCTGCTAAATTGTTTTGCACGGTTCATAAGATTATAGGATGGGTGATACAAATAAATGCTGAGGAGACACTGAATAAATAATTTATAGCATATCTAACTGCTTAACAAATAATGGGCGTGGTCAAAGTCTTGCTCGCCGGCACAGCTATCATGCAGGTCATGCTGCCTGTATTGTGTATGCAAGATAATTAATAGTCATAATTGGGAATTTTCAACTTTTGATGCAACTCTCCGGTCACAAATGATTCAGTGTTGTGCAAATTACATTATATCATCAAGTGGCCCTTTGGATTAATGTTGCGTTGAGAAATGTTCAGTCTAGGATAGTTTGAAGTTAAGGGAATAAATTTAACAGTGGGCTGTTTTCTTTTCTTTTGTCCTTGTTTGGTAGGCAGTTGATTTGAAAGGCTTGCGAGAAAAGGTTCAATAAACTATTGTGAACCATTGAATTGTTTTTTGTTGAGATGGCATGACATACAGATTCATTTAATTTTCAGGTTTCATTGGAGCATTGTCCGAGTGAGGTATTTATTCATGTTTCAGCGGCAAAATGTTGGGAAATGGTGAGGGAGAGAGTGAATCAAGAGATAACGAAACAACATAAATTGGGAAGAATGAACCTTCCCCCTCTACAACCTCCTGGGAGTCTTGATGGCTTTGAGATGTTCGGGTTTTCTACTCCAGCAATTGTACAGGTAAATATGCTAGTGGAACTGACAGAGCATTCGCAATCCTACTATTAATTACTACTACTCTGTTTAACATTGTTTTAGCTTTTTCTTTCTTTCCTTCTGGGGCAATTGCTGTTAGCTTTACTGTTATAACTCATCTCCTTTTCCATCTTCCTTGTCTTTCTCTCAAGCATTCTTCATGTTCTTTGATTTCATGGCTCATAATTTTTCTTAGTTTAGGACAAATGCATCATGTCAACTGTCAAATACAAAAACAAAGTTCATTTTTCTTTTCTTTTCTTTTAATAGGCCATAGAGGCAATGGACAGAAATCGAGTTTGTACAGAGTATTGGGACTCCCGCCCCTACTCCCGCCCTCAGGTACAGATTCCACAACCTTCACACTTTAAAGACAATCGGGCAAACTTGCGTGGTTTATCTGGGGAACAACATAATCAGGAGCCCCATAAGGGCAGTCTCTTGCCTGGTGGAGTTGAATCAATACTGAAGGGCCTTTTTAAGAAGGCATCTCCAGAAGAATTACATGTGTTGTATAGCATCATTAATAATGATAAGCCAGCAGCTGATCGAAGCCTACTGAGTCGACTACTTAATGAAGAGATCCACACTCATCCTAGATGATTCATTGTCGGCCCCACAAGGGTTTGAGTCCAAGCTGCCATGGCAGGTTTGACTTCTGTAAATTCCTATGTTCTTGCTTGTACTTGCAGAGGCACTTGTGCCCGTATTTTATTCAACCCATCATTTTTTTCACATAAGAGTAGTGATAAAATAGGACTTGTAGGTCGGAATTTTTTTTTTTTTCCCTTTCTTCGACTGGATATTCATCCGGTGGATACCCCCGTTTTTGTGATACGGTGTCCATGGTTAGCCTATGAAGGGGGTATAAATACCAAGTCGACCAAATTTGTTTTGTTCTTTTTTAGGTCGTTAACACTGTATAAGCTTAAGCTTCTAGTAAAAAAAATGAATTTGCTCACAGTTCTGTTGTTAAACCTGGGATTCGTTGAAATTTTTTGTTGATCTCTCAGCTCTCAATAATATAAATCGAAATTCATTTGAGACATCAAGTCTCGTAGTTTCGGAGATATCAGCTTATGCTTGACTGCTTTTGCAGGCCGGTTTGAGTTTGATATGATATGTGGTTTTTACTCTACTGTTGCTCGGGCAAAATTGTCAAAATTCAAAAGTTTGCTCAAAATGACTTGCGTGCGCAATGTACTGCATAAACTAGAATGGACCGAGATTTATCGTAATATATTGCTACGTGTAACAGATAAAACAATAGCAATTAATGAGAGAGTAAATTTAAGAGAGAAAAATAATGAGTTTTAATTCTCTTTTGTGGTATTAGAATAAAGAGATAATAAGAATTGGATGATCTTTCACTTATAATATCTCATGGTTATTTATAGCGAAATGAACGGACCGTATACTTATTAAATTTAAGCAATAAATAAGCAGCTGTGGTCGTAAATCCACTGTTACATTACAGTTGGACAATTAACATAAAGTGGTTTTTAATTAGTTTAAGTAAAGTAAGAGATTAAAAAATTAATTTGCACTAATTAAAATTGTAAGCAAAAGGTAAATTCTCCGGAATTTTTGTTCAAAGTAAGTTTAAAATATTTGAATATATTGTTTATGATCTTGTATCGTGGGACCAAACTCCGCTGCTGAAAAAAAAATTTGTTAGTAGACTATTGCGGATATGCCCAATATCGGTTCAGTTACTGACTGAGGGTGCGTTTGGGATTGAAGTTGGGAATTGTGTAGGCTTTTAATTCTATTAAAGACTAAAGTGTTTTAGAACACTCAATTGAAGCTTGGAAGTTATGTTACTATAAATTTTTACTTGTATAATAGAAAATCTATTATATCTTTAATAATTTTATTAAAATTATTATTTAAAATTTATATTTACTATATATTATTAATGTTTGTTTCATAATCACAACTTTTTTTTGACAAAGAAATTTGTGAAATTTTTAAAAAGCTACAGCACCTCAATCTCAAACACACCCTGAATTATCTTTATTCTGTTTTTTTTTTTTTTTTTATCCTTCATCAATTAATTTTCGATTGATTCATATTAAGGGGAAAAAAAATAAAAAAGAAAAGTAAAATTGTGTTTGTTCAATTAATTAAAAAAATTAAATAAATGTGGGGCCACCACGTGTGCACCCCATAAATAAGCAGGACAACAGCACGGCCAGTGAAGGAAATCAAATCCTACACGCAAATCCACAATACTCTAATTTGCCATCTAGCCGTACGGACGAAATAAACCTTTGGTCTAAAGCACATCAAGCGGTTCAGAAACCTCCACGTGTCAATAAAGTAGGGAGAACCTTCATCTCCGCACGATACTAGGCGGCCGGCCATTGGCTGGTGTCATTTGCTTTTTCCGAATAATGGCAAGTGGGGATGGGAACTGTGTGCTCCGACATGTAGTACAAGGGTCCACGTGGGAGCACGCTGTAGGTGGGGACCCCTAGAAGGGCGCACGTGTCAAGTGCTGCTGCAACCGCGGACTGCGGAATCTTTTTCTGTACGGAATGTTTAAATTGATTACTGTCAGAACACTGTACGTGTAACTCGTGACAAAATACAAATACTTTTCACTTTTCAGGCTGTGGCCTCTTCTTTGGTCGCCTTTTTCGTCTCTGTTTTACTTTTGTTTTTACTCGATTCTGTTTTGTGATTTGTTCAGATTGTTTTATGCACTCAAAAACAATTGGTTGATTGATGTTACGTGGATGAATCTCAATGGCACATTTACTTTTTTATATTGGAATCGGAATACGGATATAATTGTTGCTGTTTATTTTTTTAAAATACTAATAGGAATGAGAATATAATAAATGAAATTCACGTATTTTTTGAATTAGAGAAATCAAGTTTCCAATCTTAAATTTTTTATTTTACCTTCACCCAAGTTTCATAATTTCACTTTTGTCTTTAAATAAAATATTATTATTTATTGTTATTATTATTCTTATTTTTGTAATCGTTGTTGTTATTATTAATAATAATAATTATTATTATTATTTTAACTAATAATAGTAATATTAATTCACTAATAATAATAGTAATAATAATTTTAACAATTATAATAATCATTATTATTATTGTTGTTAAAATTAAATTTATCATTATTATATTATTATTAACATAATTATTTTGAATAATAATAATAATAATAATCACATTATTATAATAAATAAAGAAAATAATCAAATATGGTCATTTTAATAACTTGCAATAATTTATTCCAATTTCAAGACAAAGTAAGCACATTAATGAGAATAAAGCTCATTCTGATTCCAATAAATACAACTAAAGTAAATAATTTATTTTTATTCTCATTCTCCATTCTGATTATGGTCCATTCCTATTACCGCCATTTAGTAAACGTACTATTAATAGTACACAATACATTACCACCGCTGTGTATTTGATACACTAATTTTAGAATCTTAGGGAACCTCGTATCATAAGAGAATCTTAACTTCTTAATTAAGCAATGGGAGCAAATTTGAGATTGCGATGAATGATGAAATAAATTGTTTCTGTTGTTAAGGTATAATAAATTACTGACACCAAAAAATTGCTCGATGTCTGATAAATTATATTGTTGCGGTTGTTGTGAATTTAAAAAACAGAGTATATACATTTAATAAATCTTATTATAAAAGTGTTGTTTTATTATATAATGACAAAAAATAGACATCATAAGTTTTAAATAGCTTTGATTTGTATATTAGGATTATGAAAAAAAAATTTAATATTAAAATATTAAAATTATAATAGAAATTTAAAAACCTTATTTAATAAGGTACTTATAAAAAACAACTCCTACCTATTTTTAAAAATTACAGCTTTTAAAATTTGTTAAATATTATTTTTGTCAAAACTTATGAAAAAGCATTTCATAAGTATTCCCAAACGGATTAAGTAGCTATTATATAGAACTTTAAACTTGAGGGGGGAAACAATAAACTTTCCATTGAAATATGATAAATTTAATCAAGAAACTATAATAGCTTAAAATGTTACTTCCCAGTTCCCATTATTAAAGCCCTATAACCTATTGAACCAAAATCTTTGTTTTATCAGCATTCTTAACGTGTTTCTAAAAATGCTCAAGTGCGCATTGAATATGATTTCGTTTTAGTCATTTATACTATTTTTTTTCCACATACACGTTCGGTTTTCAAACTTGACACAACTTGATAATTATGTAATAAAATAATGTTAAAGAAAATCATAGAATCCATTCATATGGAGACTTTATTAAGAAATATCTATCTTTACAATGCCAATATAATTAATAACTTTGAAATTTTTTATTCGAATGTATTAGATTGATAGAAGAGGCCTATGGTCCGAACTTTTACATGTAGAGAAGATTTAGACATTTTAGTTACCATCTTACTACTTCAAAATGATAATAATAATAATAATAATAATAATAATAATAATAATAATAATAATAATAATAATAATAATAATAATAATAAAAATAAATTTAACCTTGGTCATAAAAAGTTACGTTTCAACAAAGATGATCAACAATACAACAAAAGTTAGGTGTGACATTGTCTAAAGGTGGAAATCGCATGTTACAATATCACTTTCTTGGATTTGAGTAAATGACAGCTCTCATATATATTGATCTTTAAATGATGGGAAAAGTTCTCACTTTTCCCTGTTCTTGCCTCGAAATGCATGAAGGAAACACGATGTGCCATGGCTTGACTAGCATAAATTTTTAGATAATTTGGATAAACAATGTTGTAATTATTAGCAAACAATTCTAATTAATTTTTTTTTTGTTAGTATAGCTTTTCTTAATTAATTGGAGTTTATACAAGATTAGTTCACAACTCTTGGTTGTTTGGTTATTGACAGTAAAAGTGTTTTGAGTATTTTATCTTCGAATAAGCCATAAATGTGCTGATAAACCAGTTATTTTTTTTTTCTTTTAAATGTTGCAAAACAACTAAATAAATAAAATTTTGACCCTGCAACCACCTCAAAGAAAATCATTTATTAAAACCTATTAGGATGAAACTAATTTATTAATATGTGGAGGTTATAACTTAATAAAAGTGTAGTTACGAAAATTATTATTTTGACTTAATTTATTATCTCTAGTGCAAGAATATAGTGGTAAATTACACCCTACATTAATAATTTAGTATTGGAGCATGTCAAATCTAATATATCAAAAAGTTAAAACATGTGTCTATGTACTATTGTTAAGAATATGCAAAGTTATTCTCTTTAACAATTTTCTCTCATTGTTTAATTATACTATCTAGAGGCAAGTTCCATTAATCTAATATAACATATATTTTTACAATATATGAATAATTATTCCTTAAGATGAGATCTAAAAAAAATTACAATGTAAAATTTATTTTCATTTATAACTAGCCCAAATTTATTTATTATGATTAAATAGAAATTATTCTCATATAAAGAATCACTATAGAGAGATTTTATTGTAATTGAATATCAATACAAAGATCAAATAATTAAGGGTATGGTTATTCGAACTCACCAAAGGCCTCTCTACATTCATTTGAAAGATAAATTTATTGCTAAAAATTACAAATTTAATGATTTCAAAATTATCCTTCACTAATCTCTTTCTCTCTCTATCTTACAATTGCATGTTCTCTCTTTACTCTAACATTTTGCAAACTAAACACTCAATTTCACTCTTATTTGAATTTTTTTTTTGTCTTTTGTAATAGATCATGATCTCTATTTCATGCTTTTTCTATATAAAATTTTTTTATGATATTCATTAACTTTTGAATTTAAGAAAAATTAATCTATTGATATTTATTAACTTTCATGACTGATAAAAATTTATTGATATTTAATAATAGTAGGTTTTATTCCTCTTAGTTGTGATATCAATTATTTATAGTTAAAAAAAAATATTTGAATGAATTGATGAGAATTTATAAAATTGAGATGAGAAAGAGAAGAAAGGATTAATTAAGTAATTTAAAAACATTATTTAGATAATAAAATTTTTAATTAGAAAGATGGTGTAGAGAGGAAATTGATGTATTCAAATATTCCCACCCAATAATTAAATATTAATTGATAAAGTTGAACCGAACTCACTAGGTAATTAACAAACTTGAATTTTAGAATTAACTCATGATAGATATGATCCTTTGGCAGACTATATAAGCATTTATAAGATTTGTGGCTCATTAAAATTTCACACAATAACTTGCTGGATGCTAATCAAATCTTTAAATTTCGATCTCTGGGACAATATCTTTTCATTATTGTTACAAATATAATTCAAAATTTTTGTCAAATCACTTTATGCATTCAAAAGAAGAATAATTAAACTTGTTATTGGCAATGCGTACATATACATCCAGTTATTGATTTCACCGTTTAATACTTTTCACAGAAGTCATCATCTTCTAAGTCTCATTATATCTTAATTTGTTGGTTGAAATATCACATCAATTTTCTCAATCACCAATCATATATATATTTGGTCTAATTATTCCACTACTCTCAGAGGGCTTCACTCACTCAAGTTAGTTTTTTGAGTAAATAATGAACCATTTTCTCTCTTAAATCAAGTGACATGATGGTGTAAGTTACTGTAATTTTCTTCTTTTTTTATTGATACATTTGGATTTTTTTCCTTTTTTTATTTAAAAAATAATTGGATGGTATAAGAAATTTTATTGCTAAACCAAATCCTTAACCCTTATTATTTACTCAAACTTAGGTGATCATAGATGCAAAGTGACTAGAACCCTTCCCTCACAAATGTGAGGGAAGAGGTTCGAGCCTCCGCAGACGTATTGCAATGGTTTAATTTAAATTTCCTTCCTTGGAGCCTTAGAGCTTGAGTAAAGACAGTCTTTCTCCTAGAATGAGAGTTTGACGTCCTTCGAATATTTAAGAGGGTTAAAAATCTGAGCGGTACTATATAAGATTTAATGTAAACTAGTCTCAGTAATTGTTGTATATATCAATTATAGTCTCAATGTATATGAGTTGTAATCTTGAGCAATAGTCTCATGTAATCAAAAAAAAATAAAAAATGCAAAGCTCCTTCACAACTTAAGCGACCACAAGTAGAAAGCACATTCACGACTAATTGAGCTGCACCTTAGAAAATAAATGACTTGGATTCTTAATTTTCCTTCAATTAATAAGATCTATGACTTTTAATATCTGTAGTCAATTGATTAATACACAAGTGAATAAAGACTTAAGAAGCTTCTACCAGATAAAATCTGCAGATTAATTAGATTGCAATAAGTTTCACCAATAAGTTTCACAGAAGATATTTAACAATGAAAATGTGCATTTTCAGAAGAATTTCATACAAAGGTTTTAAGAAGGCAATATTGAACCTTTCAACATCTCAACATAATATAATTCGTAATTATTGACATAATTATCAGATACATATCATTTATATCATGGCCTTTGCATCTATTTTAAGCTTCTCTTTAAGGACAAAAAGCCATTCTGAATTATCATATCACAATTATCATATCAAAGCAAATTTGTTGGGCTAATAATCTATCAGATCTTTTCAAATCCATTCAAATATGAAATTCCTATAATGTCATGATATTCACCTTCAAAATCTAGAACATGTGAATAATTTGCATTTTAGTACATTTAATCTATTTGGATGCATGAAAAATATTAAAAAAAGAGTTCAAATGGAATGTGAATTTTTTTAATCCTCATATGTACTAAATTTCGAGAGAGTTTTGGTGTTTCTGAAGTATTATTCTTTATCCATTTATTCCTTCTCATTTATGAATTTGATTACAATTGATTGAAACATATACATGAGGTAATGGTGAAAATAAAAAAGGAATAATACTAGTGGTAAGGTCAACCCATAAACTAAGCAATCCCAAAGTGTACACCATAAATACTAATGCTTTACTAAATTATTGCTTCAAAGATTAGGCAGCTGCCTATTTTATTAAAAGAAGAAGAAGAAGAAGAAGAAGAAAGAAATAACCTTCTTGTCATAATTATCAAGCACTGAATCAGTTCAGCACCAATAAACAAGTCAAATAACTATAAAGTTTAATAAAAATATCTGAAAAAAATACACTCACCTTATAAAAGCTCATTCAGCTTCAATCTAGTTGCATGAACTAACAATTCTACTTCAAATCAATCCTTTGTCTCAAGTGCATTAGAATAACGATAAAGGCAAAACAAGCAATGCAGAGCATGCATTATTATACATATCAGCAGCTTCTACACCACACACACACACATCACCTACTTTAGAGTTGTATAATTTCCCAAGTCTTCAGTTCTCTCTGAAACTGAAATCTTTTGAATATTATAATAATGAATCTTTCAAAGGTAACATTACATTATCAGATACACCTAAAAGGACAATAATCCAACTTCACAACCAAAAATTTAAAACTATTATCGATAATCATGTTATAAAGTTTGTCGCCCAAGTGGATTAGGAAATAGCCACTCAATCTCTCCCTCTCTCACTATAATACTCCCATTAATCAATTTCTTAATTATTAATCACTATACAACATGTGAGTTATTTATAGCGGCATCAATATTAAAAAAAAAAAGAATCTAGGCTTTGTCTTTTTGCCTAATAATAGATCTATTAAGATTATCTTTATTTGGTACCAAAACCGATCTCTTCTTTCATAGGCTCGTGACATTGTCATTCATTATTACCAATTTTAATTTGACAAATTCTAAACAAATTAATGTTTAATCAAAAGGGTAATGCTCTTTCCAAGAGAGAGAGAAAGAAATAGTGGTAGCAGTGGAGAAGAAAGATGATAGCTAGCGTTGTAGGTTACATCTTCATCAAACATTCACTATGTCTGCTACTTGATAGCAATATATAATAACTTTGATTCAAATAAAAGTAGAGTGTTTAATTATATATAAACAAACTTGTCCCAGTCATAATTGAGCCTTTAGGTCTGTGGTTTTGATAGTGGAAGACATATCTCCACGCATATCTTTCTTGTAAAGTTCTAATTATTATTATTCATTTTCTTTCTCTCCAAATTTAGTATATAGTGAAAAGAAAAAAAGGTAAATTACTTGCACATAATAGAAGGAGATCAAGAGACAAAGATTATATTTTTACAAAATACACCAAGTTCATACTATTAATCGATGATATGATCACAAGTATCACTTCCTTCTGCCACAAATCTACCACAATCACCCACTAAAATATTTGCCCTTTTATCCTTAAAAAAGGAGCCCATTTTAAGGTACCCAAATGCTCAAAACACCATAATACATACATACATACATACATACATACAAACCAAATCAAAATTACATCACTTATTTATTATCAATTATTTATGATATTCTTAATTTTATTTTCACTCATTTGCAGCAGATTGATGATCAGATGGTGGTGGTGGTGGTGTAACATTATTATTATCATTAGGAGTTACCTTTTGCTGCTGCTGCTGCTTAGGCCTTTTCCTCTTCTTGTCGTAACTAACACCTCTTGCTTTGGCTTGAAAATCACGAACCTCCCTCAAGAAAATCCTCACAGCTCTTGCACCAAAAGGGTTTGCTTCGGGTCTGCCCCCGTGCTCCTCGTAGGCTGCCCGGAGTCTTCCAATGAGAGCATCGAGGCTTCCCCAGGCTTGCCGGAGCGGGCAGGGGCAGGGCGCCGGAGGATTAGGCAACCCAAAGAAAGGACAATTTTGGTTATGCACCTTGGTCTTGCCAAATTGGTCCAAGTACCGCAGGAATTCAAGAACGTGAGCTCCACTGCACATGGGGAGACTCAGCGGTGGCCTGTGGTTCCGAAGGTACTGGCAGAATGTGTTCCAGTCTCTCCTCTTCTGGCTCTCATACCGGCTCGGTGTCGTTGCGGTAGGAGATGATGAAGATGCTCTTGCTGTTGGGGTTGTGGGAACCGTAGGGCTTGATGGTGGGAAGCCACTAGTATTTGGTGGTGGAGAGACTAAGTCCATCAAGATATTTTAGGGTTGCTTGCTCTGATAATATATACTTGATCTTGATGTTGTTTTAGGGTTCAAGTGTGAGGAAACCCTAGAGGGAGTGAGAGTGAGGAGAAATTTTGAAGCTTATTACTTGATGAGATGAGGCTTCTGTTAATGTGTACTATTCAAGGAGAAAATTACCCAAAAGATGAGTGAAGGCCAAGCTAAGCTAGAGATTATGCATGAAGGGGAAGATCATGTACTGAAATTTGAAAAAGATAGAAAGTGGTCCTTACATAGTTGAGAAGAGAGAGTGATGATCTATCAGCAAAAGACTGCAGTTAAATTGAAGAGATCTACGAGATATTCAAGACTACCCTTTAAAGATTTTCGGTTTTTCTAAACAAAAAGGGCAACCAATCCACTTACTCACTCAGGTAAAATTAAGGAGAGCTCGAGAAAGAGAAAGAGAAAGAGAAAGAGAAAGAGGAACAAATATAAGTCCAATGGGTAAAGAGAGTTTTTCATTTTCAATTTGTCCCTGTGATGAAAGAAAGAAAAAGTGGGTACCCTCTCTCCCTCTCTCTTATCAGCTCACTCAGCTTCTGAGCAGTCAGGGGGGTAATAAGTAAAGTTGATGACAGGAGACTGTTTTGCTAAAAATGTATGTAAGGACAAGTCTAGCACTAGCAGTGACTGTGAATAAAGCAAAGTAAAAGTTGATTGATGCTGACTACCCTGGCTGTACATAAATTCATATGCTGTGACACTTCTAGTTCTAGCTACTACTCAATAATAATCGACATGTATGTATTTGTAAAATTATTAAAGCGCACGACTGTTCTGCTAAAAATTTATAAGTATAGAGACTGATAGCTACTTTTTAGAAACTCTTCGTGTGAGGAACCTTCACAGCAGTTACCCATGCCCATCTCCTCTTTTCATCTCTTTCTATGTCGACGATTTATCCTTTTTTTTTATAGATAAATTATATTCATTATTAATTATTTAAAAAAGTTATATTTACTATTAGGTATTTTATATATTTACCATTAGGTTATGACTATGGTAACAAAAAAATATTGTACTCCACGACTTAAATAATGTCACATAATTTGATTTTATTAACTTTTTAATGATGTGATGGTGCCTAGGCTATAAAGCTAAAGAATTAGGGATGACATTGGTACCGTAAACTCTCAAATTCATAAACTCGCTTAAATCTAACTGACGTAGATAATTTTATAGGTTATGAGTGAGTTTGATATTAGAAATTGAAACTTAATTTATGTTGAGATTAGATTTAGTATTAACTAAATATCTAATGAATACCCACATAATATCTGTTAAATTCGTAACTTTTTTTAAAAATATTTTTAATGTAATTTTAATTAAAAAATAATTAAATCTAAAAATATATAAATTAAATAAATGTAAAGTACAAACATGTTACGTGTAGTGTGTGTAAGTTACAACTTATAACTTAACCGAAAAGAAACTCAAACTATTTCATTTTTATTTGTGAGCAGCAGCCGCAAAACCCATCCTTCTAAACTATTTTCTTTTCACACATAAGCAGCAACCGCACACCCATTTCCCTTTCACCCATGAGCCGCAGCGTCACACCCACGAATTTTTCATGGCATTTTGTGGTTATTTTTTATGGATTTATATATTTCATACTTAAATTTGACAATCTATATTAGATTGATGTTGATATTTTAATTTTCTATTTACATTAATTAAATTTAGAATTGAGTATGTTATGTCAAATTTTAGCTTATTAATATAAATTTACATATTGAAAATTTATGATTTTAACTGTGAGGACCCGCAAAAAATTTGTTGGGTACCGTTGTGGGTTTAGTAATTTTTAAAACCTGCAGCTGGTGCAGGTGTAGGTTTGGTAATAGCAAATCTGCTGTGGGTGGTGTGCATTGTCATCCCTGCAAAGAATACCATCATCGAATACTTAATATAAATGTAAATGCAATAATATTTCACCCAATATTTCGCGCTATTCTTTATCTGACCTTAACTTTCTTTTTCCAATTTTCATGAATAAATTTATTATAAGAGTTGTTGCCTTCTTGGAGGTATTGTATCCCAAAATAGTTGAAAATAATAATATATATGTATATAAGCTTGAGGCAACCCTTAACTCTTATATTCACTTACAAGTAGGCCCATCCATGCACGAGTGGGTTTACACTATTTTTCCACGTGACATGGGCTAGGCAAAACGACCAACCTACACGTGACAAAATGTTGAAGATATTATCTAGTTAATAATATAAGATTCAGGTAGCCCTCAACTCTTGAGCTAGCCTTTTAAGAAACAAAAAGATCAAGCTGCATATGATGTGGGGTGTTGAAGATGGTTAAGAATATTTTTTTGAGCATTTAAAGGTCTTGTACCATGTGTGTTTTAGCGATAGTGTGTGGGTACGTAAGACTTATCTTCTTAGTTTTATTTATTAATCAACAATAATCATCACTTGATTTTCATTCATGAAAAATTTAATTCATAGGAGAATTCTAATCCATTGAGAATATTATCCCACATTGGTTGTGAATAGTTATTCAGTTAACAATATAAGTTTGAGATAATTCTCAATTCTTAAGCTAGCTTTTAATATGGGTTAAGCCATAGGCTTGTATAGTAGTGAATTTAACACATAGTTACCTTCCTCTCACCAATCAATTAAATTCTTATGTCAAGATTATCACTTAAAAAAAAAGGATTAAGATTAGCTAACTAAAAATAACTTAAATTGGTATATTTATTTTCTCTAACAAAACTGCTCATTCCAACTTTATTAAATTCTTATGTTAAAGTTAGAGTTTTTTTTTTTTCCCGAATTGAAAGGACTAAGATGAGCTTACTAGAATGGTGCATTTATTAATTAATAATCAGAATCGAAATGAACTAAAATCGAAAATGAGAAATGGAAATTAGAATAAGATCTTTACTTGAGCTACAGTAATTGGAATAAGACCGAGCTATATTATTATTGGTGTGTTTACTTTATCTTAGAATCGAAATGGATTATTATAAGTTACTAAAAAGCCCTTAGTTAATAATTATCATTATTATTATTTTTTATAATAATTGTAATTATTATTATTTAAAAATTATTATTATTAAAAAAACCTATAGTTAACAATAATAAAAGTAAAAATAAAAATGTCATAACTATAAAAATTAATAATAATAGTAGTAGTAATAATCATTATCATCACCACCACCACCTCCACCACCATTGGCCCTAGCACTAGCGATCGATAGCAGCAACAATGAAAGCACTGGTAGCAAATGATAACAACAACAAACGATGAGTGCAGAACAATGATATCAACAAGGAGTAGCAATATCGATCGATCCTATGCACAATTATTTTTTGTTTTTTCTTTTAATTTTTCAAATATATAAAGATTGACAAAATAGGAATTTTGAAAATTGTGCAGGGTAGTGTGATCAGGAATGAGGTTCCTATTCCCACTTTTCCCATGAGAATGAAAACTCTCTAAAGTATTCTCAATTTGGCGGGCCCTACCACTCTGATTCTTATTCCACATCTCATATAAATAAGTAAATACAATATTCATTCTCATTCCCTGATCCTCATTCCAATTGCTAGTTAATAAATACACTACAAAGGTACATATATTGTCTCTTAATGAAAAGTCCCGGCCAAGCCAAGAATTACAACAAGAAATTCAATATATATATACATATATATAGTGTGCATGTGTGTATATATATACCGCCACTTTGATTCTGATTTCACCTCTCATTTAAGCAAGTAAACATATCATTTATTCTCATTCTCTTATTCTCATTGAATTGCTAGTTAGTAAATATACTATAAAGCTACATATATTGTCTCTTAATAAAAAGTTATAACAAGAAATTCAATAATAATTACAACGATATTAAAGTTTAGGACATATTCATGGTGTTATAAATCAGTTTACATGTTATAAAAATTGATTTACAATGTTATAAATCCGACCTAAACTTTAATTTTGGATTGAAAAAATTTCCTCTACAATAAAAAATATCAATTGACTTTTGGCTCAGTGGAAGAATCCTTGTATTTACAATGTTAAGAGTAAGGGTTTGAGTTTCCATAAAAATATTATGAGGGTTAATTTCAGTCCTCAACAGTACTTTAGAGGAGTACATGTCAAAAAGAGATTGCAATTGTATAATTTATAATACATGTCAAGAGGTCTAAGTTATATAATCTATTTTTATGTACGAATAGACCAACAAGAATAAAAATTATTTCAGAATAAGACTATAGTTTCTTTTCTTAGCAGCACAAGAAGCTAAATCTAATAAAAACGTACTCTCTTAAGACCAAAAATGAAAGGTTTGGTCTAATGAACGCAAGGTACATGCTGTCACCGGCCTTTACTCATGGCGGTGACACATGGTGCGAGAAGGGGCCAATGAATAACAGGACCTGTAAAATAACAGAATCTCTACAGAATTCTTCCCCCCTCCCCACAAAAAAAAAAAAAATTACATTGAACAAGATCTTCTATCTGTTGTCGCGATTTTGATTGATTAATGAAACCACTAATTGGAAATACTCCTGCTAGAAGGGCATGTCTGCCTCACTAAGATCCTATATGAACCATAGATTTGCAGTTGCATCATGTCTAGATCGAAATGGTGAAAGTTACGGTTTAAACTGAAATAACTCCGATCTTTACTCAAAATTAAAAATTAGAAGAAAAATCTCTCACAAACTGTCCTAACAAAATAGGAACTAAACCCACAAAAAAAAAATTGATACAACACCTAGAAATAACCGTAAAATTAAGAAAAAAATTATTACTAAGAGAGAAATGAATAATAATCTTGTTATTAGCATAAAAATCAAATAATTGATGGTTTTTCTCGTCTTCCATAAAAAGGATATGTGGAAGAAGAAAATTTCTCAAGTAGGAGCGACAGAAGAAACAATATCGATTTATCCAATATGAGTATTTGTGGCTCAAAACATTGTGAAGGATGTACAGCAAATTAGACCCAAAAAAAAAAGAAAAAAGAAAAAAAATAATTATTAATCTCATGAGTAAAGTTTGGACTTCATGCATTATACTACAAAGATTTTAATAATTGTAATAACTCTACCCACAATTAATTGTTTACTCCATACCTCCATTAACGTACACTAGATTGAATATATGACTATACATTATATGAAGGGTTAACAATTTATCATGTAAGGTCATCGTGTGTCAAAAAAAATATTAATATTAGTCAAAATAATACAATCAACAGAAAAAAGAAACCTTGTCAAACCGGAAATGCTTCTTTCAATGGACTTTTTTTTTTTAAGCCACTTAATTCCGTAGAAATATAAAGAATATTTTCTTCCGTTAAGTATTATTATTATACTACTTCAAGGAGTCTAGAATGGCTTCTAGTTATGCCTAACGCGTCTTTTGAACTTCTATTCGAAGAAATGATTTGCTGAAATAATGAATGAGACCACTGACATTGACACATCGTAGAATGCTCGGTATGTGAGATTTTCTTTCTTTTTTCCTTTTTTTTTATATTAAAAATAAGATGTTTTTATATATTTTATCAAAATTTTATAAATTAATTTTTGATAAAAAAGCACCAGTTTATATAATAAAATAGTAATGAAACAATCCCAACCACTTTATATAAACAGTCAATGTGAGGGAGGAAAAAAAAAAAAACTTATTTTTAGTTTTGGTTATAAAAAGAAAATATCTTGTTGGCCTTTATTGATTGTCATAAAGTAATGATTGAAAAAGACAAATACATGCTTCCACTTAAATTAAAGCAAGAACCTTTCCTCCATTTGAAGTTTTGACTCTCAAAGCTACAAATACCATAGAAATCAAGTTCCTCCAACTTATCTATTGGAACAAATAATAAAAATGGGGGCGGCACAAATCATGGTGTTATACATTCACATTGAAATTTTCTTTAATTAATTCCACTACCCCTAATTATCATCAGTTTTTTTTTTAGTAATAAAAGCAAAATTTTAAACTCCTGAAATTGTCCATGTTCTCTGAAAATTTCAAGCAATTGATTGCATTTTGAAGCAAATTTCCCTAGAAGTTTCTTCAAATAAAGTTACAAAAGCATTGGTTCTTCTACGCCCGAATTTTATTTTTTCCTTAAAATAAACTATATATGTTTCCCCAATTTTGGAAATTTTCTATAAATAGATGCAGGGCCGGCTTTAGGAAAACTGAAGCCTCAGGCGAAAAAAATATAAATTATATATATTTTTTTATAATTACAATTATATGAAATATATAATTAAATTTAATTTTAGCGCCTCCAAATAAACAAATTAAATTTGTGAAAATTTCAATTTCTATTTACTTTCTCGCTCCTAATATTGTTCTACAGTCTTATTACATTAGTCTCCACACAAAAAATTTCTACGGGTGATATACAATTAATATGGAAAAAAGATTTGGAGAAGATAAAAAGAAGTTAATCTGAAAAAAAAATTAAATTAGTTAATCTGGAGAAAAAATAACGACATTTTGCTAAATTTATTTGATGATGAATTAATATAAGAAGTCAATGGAGCATGAGTATATGTAAGATGCCAAGCTGATGCTGAGTGACTTCAATATTGATATAAGGTGTTTTTTTTTTTGGGGGGGGCTAAAGTCTCTTCTGATATAGGCCAAAAAAAAAAAAAAAAAAAACTGAGATAGTCCAAATTGTCCCATAATTTGCTTCGCTGATTTTTGTTTATAAGCAATAGATAGTGTTAATCGATGAAGCAGATAAAAATACGGGGAATTCAATAAAAAAAATTGATTGGGCAGAGTTTTAATGAGAGAGAAAATAAAAGAGTTTGAAGAGAGATAAAATAGATGGGGGAGATATATATTAAATTCTATGTGTCCTTAATTATAAGAGAATTTTAAGAAGTGCCTAAAATTAACTTTAATTATAGTCCTACTTAAATTTTAATTAGGAAAAAAGATACTTACACCCTTGATGTTTGAGAAAATAGTAATGTAAATCTCTAAATTTTCAATGAGGTACATCAGTCTTTTTTTTTACTATAATACTTTTTATAAATACTAACTAAAAAATTAACTGCAATTTTTTAATATATACAAATATAATTTAACTAATTTTATTTGTTTTGTAAACTAATAATATTAGAATTTTGTTACATATAAATAAAATTTAAAATACAAATTATTAATTATATTTATAAAAGAATATATTTGTATTTGTTATAAAAATTCTAAATAAATCTTTTTCTTAAATAGATTTACAATTAATAAAATATATCTCATATATTAATAATATTAAAATTATTTTATATAATATTGAAAATAATTTAATTTTTTATATATTTAGTTTAATATTATAATTTTATTTATTATATAATTTAGTTTAACATAATAAAGGATTGTAAAGTATCAAAATATTTTTTAAATATTGAAATTATTTTAAAATGTATATATTGTCACATTAATTCTAGTATTATATTTCTATTTATGATAAAACATAAGTCAATTTTTATTAGTTAATAGAGTTAAAGAATTTTGTTGTCAAAAAGAGATCTTAGTGTCTCTTATTGAAAATTTAAGAATTTGCATGATCATTCTCAAATTTTAAAGGTGTAAGCATTTTTTTCCCTTATAATTGTCTATAAAAATGAATAAATAAATGAATGAATAAAGGGCCTTATTAGTGAAGAGAGGGGCTTAATTGTTGGCCAAGCGCTAGCTGGGCGCTTTGCTTGCCTATGGCTTGAGCGGCCTCTGAATGGATGCTATTTTCAATCACTTTTAGTTACTTATAAAGCTTAAAAAGTTGTATGTAACTAAATCTAAAGAAACAAAATTTGGGAACCTTCAAAGAAATTCCCTACAATGTTCCTTCTTTTCTACTGCAAATTCTTATCAAAGGAAAGTGTCTCTTAATTCTACTAAACAACAAAAATGTGTATCAGCATTTATAATTAGAATTTTTAAGCTCAATTAAATTTGACTTTTTATAACAGGAACTTGGATGGTGGTTGTGAGATCATAATTAGCTTACCTAGAATGAGTAAGGTGAATAGTGTTTAGTCATGTAAAGGATAATTACAAATATATTTCTAATGGTTAATTAAATCGTGGACCCAATTTTTTCATGTACTTCTTTGTGATTTAAATGAGGCTTTTTACAATTAGCTAATGAAGAATTCTCAGATATACAAGTACTAGCAAATACATATTTGATATGTAGATATTGATTCTCACGAGAACTCCCAATTATCGTGAGTGATTACTGATTAATAAAAAAAATTGTAAAAGTAGTTCATTATATATTATCTTCAAAAGACACATGATATACAATATTTGAAAGATCGAAAGAGCTCAGGTATAGAGAAAACCTTAATTCCTAAATTGTCTAAATTTGTAAGAAAATAACAAACTAAAGAAATCATGTGACTTGAAAACTTAGAAGTATGGAGTCCAAATAATAATATTTCACCTATGCTTTAAATTTTGGCCTATATCTGTACAATTTCACTAGATTATGCAAAAACAAACCCAAAACTTTGAAAAGTTTTGTTAATATATTTTCTCTATGTATGTGCTGTGCTGCAAGGAGATGGGATAGGAAGTGCTTGGGAGTTGGGAATGTTTATAAACCCTAGCCCTAGTATTTTACTTTGATACAAAAATAGTCAACAACGAGAAATAAAATAATGAAACCAAATATTACTCTCTTTTATCAACGGAGATGATTAATAATGCTACTAAAGGAAATATAAATCCTTCCACTTAAAGTAAGAAACACATTTCCTGCATTTGGAATCTCAAGCCTGCAAATAGGGTTACAGGAATGGCTGTTGTGGGGGTGGTCCTGATCAGTATTTGTAGCTGTTGAAACCAAGAAAATTTTTTATTGATTGTCACTTCCAATTATAATAAATAGCACATATTAATAAATTTTCTGAGATGTGACATAAAATTGGAGAATTCAATCATCCTCTCCAAAATTATCTATTTCCTTCCCCACCGGCCTCAGCTGTTTCATGTTCGGGGAACAAAAGGGCTCTCAAGACTTGGTTTTAATATTGGTAATTGGAATGAGGTTTTCAACTGAGGGCGAAAGTCTTTCTTTGATGTAAACGCCAACACATCACCTGATGACGTGGTGATGTTGGACCAATTATTTTTTGACACATATTTATTTTAATAAAGTAAAAATATTATTAAAAAATAAAAATTTCAATGTTTGGTAAAGATTATATTGTGGATATTTTGTTACCCTACGTGATCGGGTAAAAAATTAGGGAATTGACAACCTGTTAGACTTAATCGAACGGCTGAAAATGTAATAAACAGTAAAAGAAGAGTTGAGGAGAAATAAGGAGAATGATTATTAGTTCTTTAATATATGTTGTCCCATCTTATCCTATCATCTAATGTAATAAAGTATTTATCTTTCAGGGAATTGTAGATGATGTTTATATTTTCTAATGACGTGACAATCATATTTTAAGATCATAAAGAGTCCGAAGACAACTGCACCAGAAACTATCTTTTTATCTTAAAAGCTTAAATGAAGTTATGGGTCCGGTAACCTGTTTGGTCTTTTATTAGAATCAAGGTCTCGTTCACTTTTGTTTCCATCAAGCTGTTTTCTATCAATCTTTTGAATTTTATATAATTCCTTTATAGAGTTTTTTCAGTAAAAGTAAATAATCCTAGTACAAATGGAGCCCAATACCTAGCAACTTGCAAGATTGAAACTGTATGAAAGGAAATATTACATTGGAACTTATATCAATCCTAAAGTTGTATTCAGAAATTTAAGTATGTTCTGATTGGTTCTACTTTTGTGTTACTGGTTATAAATTTAAGGTTAATGCACTTTACAGCATAATATAACTTAACAACACCCAATCGTAATGTAACTTCAAAACACCCGACAGGGACCCGATAAAGAATCAGTGATAAATAATAATCTTGCAGATATACACCTTGCTTCCAACCCAAACAAAATTTCATTTTAAGAAAGATTTTTTTTGAATTCCCATTTTCAGAGTGAGCATGATGAATAAAGAATAAATGAAATGGGAAAAAACATAACTTGTTGCAATCTTTTTCAATGGAACCACAAGCCTCTAGTTCTACTCTCCAGTTACATAGAGCTTTGATTATTTGCTCGCAAACCCAGAATAAAGATTCTTTATTACCCTCCTAACAACGTTTGTGCACTTTAATTGTATGGTTTCAAGGCCTTCAGCCCATGTGAATTCCAGCTTTTGCAAACACAACGCTCATTTGTTTTCACTGTTTGCATTACTGGTGAACGTATATAAAAGCTAGATGAACTGGTTAATTAAATCACTTAACTTGCAACTGATACTTGGATAAATTAAGAAAGTTAACTAAAACACAACTAACATTGATTAAGTTTTTATACAGGAAGCAGTTACTGCCATTCTGCCAAGATGGTTTGTAACAAATCCCTGAAGCATATGCAAATGTTTTTCAAAGGAGTATTGGATGGCAATTTCTCCTCCTAGTTTCCATTTTCTTCATATACTCCAGCATAAATTTGCTGCAATTAATATGCAAGTGGACATAAATATTAAGAAAACAATTTTAAGCTTTTAGTTCAAGAAATTAGCCACAAGAGGTGGAAATCAATGTGGTATAAATCACCTGAAAGCATGACAAAGTGTAATGCACATCGCTTGCTGAAATTTGATGGTGGACCACAATTCTAACTCTGAAAGAACAAAAATATCTCTAAATTAGCATGCTAGCTATCTACATATCCTTGATTTTCCGAGCAATATCTGTAACTTCAAAGATTCATGGATTCATGGTTCTTTCAATCTTAGTTAATTACTGGAGACTATAAATACAAGTTGACCAAAGAGAAGGTTGGGAAGCTAAAATAAATCAAGCAAAATTAAGAGGAAAAATGCAAAAATTAATGAGGCCTTGGTGCAATTTATTTTCTTGAAAAGAATTTTCAAAACTAGACGCATTCCAGTGAAAAACTGATTAAATTAGCAAAGATTGAGAACCAAATTATTATCCTCTGGGTAGAAATATATTAAAATCCAGCAAGAATATATAAGGCATTAATGTAATCAAATTCACTGTTCTGTATATTTGCAGAAACATATAAATGATTTTGGACATGTTTACTTTTGATTTAAACATGGATATCTTCCATGATTGCCTAAACATCCAAACTGCAGAATGGAAAGGCTATATAAATCAATCAAATATATTGTACTTTCAAATGATGTTCGAGAACTTAAGAGACGCACCTCGTAGAGCTCTCTGGCATTACAAGCACACCATGCTCTTCCAATTTTTTTAGTAGGCATGCCGCGTCCAACTTCGAGTCCTCTGTAATTTCAAAATATACCTGACAATGCATATTTATGAATAAGCAAATTCAAAATACGGTGCTCATTAAAAGCCTCAGAATAAAGCTTATAATAACAGTACATAGAAATTGAGGTATTGAAATGATTCAGTGATTCATTTGTTGTTTTTGTCATTTGATGGAGAAATTTAAGACAACTACTCAGTAAAACGTGTTGATGTTTGTGGCTCTAATAAGTTATTAGATGTATCTTCGTATATATTCTAAACTCAGGTTTAGGAAAACATTAGTCAAGTATCCACAAAAAAGTGTGTTTGGAAGTGTTGAGAGAAAAGAGAGCAACAAAGAGTGAAACTCTAAAACAAGTGGGATTTGTGAGATTGAGATATTAAGATCTAGTGGTGTGCAATAGCTAAAGATTAAAATGAGGTTTGTAACTCTAACGTTCTTCGTGGGTATTGTTTCCATGCGCATGGCAAATCCAGGAAAACAGCATTTGGAAGGCTATATAATGAGTTATGAGGTCATGAAGGGAGCTAATGAGCTGAGAATTATGTGTGAAACACACAATGATGCAATAAATGTTGTTGGTTTTGTTGATTTAGATTATGTTAGTACTTAGATAAGAGGAGATCTACAGTGGATTTTGTTTTCACATGTGGTGATGGAACAATTAGTTAGAGACCTATGATTTAGCCTTCTATTTTCTTGTTTACTACGGATGTGGAATACACAGCAATTACGAAAGCATCAAAGTCTATATTGTTGAGGGGTTTGGTGAATGGTGTGGGAATGAAGCAGGATATGGTGTTGCTTAGGTGCGATTGTGAAAGTGCAACTGCTCTAACCTAGAACCAAGCACATTGTTGTCTGATATCATTGAGTGAGAGATTGGATGTTGCTTCTACGAAACCTCTATTGAGAAAATTCACACATGAGAATGCATCTGATGTGCTGACCAAACCGATAACCTAGGATAAGTTTGAGTATTCCTTTAGCTTGTTAAATCTTTGCTCATGTTCAGTTATAGGGGTATCTCATCATTTGAAGTACACAATAATATGGGAAAGTTCTCATCAAGGTAGCGGTGTTACCTCATCACTTGAGGATTAAAATGAGACTTGTAACTTGGCTGATCCTTTTACTAGTGAAATCTGCGACATCCGTGGACATAGGCAATTTGGTGGACTGTGCAAATTGTTTGTGTTATGGTTTGGTTATTATTGTTGATGTTGATTTATCTTGCTTTTGCATATTATTGTTGTAGGTACTGTTTTGGGTCATTGCAACAAGGTCTTGGAAGGTGCTTGGGTGGATTTTATATCTGCCTACAAAGGCGTTCGATCGAAGTCCTAAGTGAATACAACAAGTTGTTAGCTTGCTCCAAGAAAGATAAGTCAAAACTGCCTTGACTACAGAAAAATTGAGTAGTAATTCTTTGTTTTTTTGTTTGTTGTTTGTCCTGCTAGATTAGATAACAGTTTCTATTGGGATTTTCCAATCATGAGTACACATCACACTAGTATCATGTTAAGATTATGAAAGCAGAATACTCACAATGTTGGTCTCCACTGCATCTACATCCACCCTTAATCCTTTTAGTTGATTCAATCCTTCTGCAAATCAAAAGTAACCAAAAACGATCAAACAATTTACAGAATATAAGGCCATAAAGTAGCGTTTGCTTCTCAATCCAAAAGATAGGCATATCGAATTAAATAAACAAGTGCATGCAAATTATTTACCTGCCAACAATTTTGCTTTCTTGTGGTCACCGTCAAGCATTACAAGAACATTCTCTTGTAAAGCAACCAATGCGGCAGCACAAAGGACACCAACCTGTCTCATGCCGCCACCTAAGGTTTTCCTAAGTCTTCGAGCCTACAGAGCAGGAAAGGAAAGAAAGTTAAGTTTGACTGGAAAGAAGATATTGCTGCCATTACTCCTGAATGCAAATTTGTCATCATTACCTTCTTTATAAATTCTTTGGAACCAACAATAACAGATCCAACAGGAGCACCAAGACCTTTTGACAGGCATACCTGGTTTGGAATAAAAAAATTCAGATGCATGAAGAAAGTACAGTTATTGCATTATTTGTCCAAGTTTGTCAACTGAAAATCATACTGAAGCTGAATCAGCCGCCTGTACAAGCCTGCGAACAGGAACACCAAGCGCCTGGAAGACCAATCTTTCCCAGTCAGATGATTGCACATAAAATGCTTTTGACGTTAAAATGAAATGAAGCGATTACTATACGGCGCAAAGAAAATACTCAAATGAGCTTGATATTTTCCCATCACCTCTTTTCATGAAAACAATTAAAACAAACATATTCTGAGCAACTATTATAGGATATCCAGACAAATTGGCTCTGAAAGACTCAGATTTAAAATCACTTGAATAATAGTCAAGAATACAGTTAATGTCATTTAGTTGGGGGTTGAACTTCTGAGTGCAGAGCAACATAAAACAGAGTCCAGACTACCAAGAAAAATTAAAATAAATAATCTGATCAAAGCTATTCTCAAATACAATGCTTTCACAGTAGATAAACAGAAAGGTTAGTTCATCTGTGAGCATTTTATGCAATTTTTATAAAGATAAACAAAATTCCATCCGTAACACTTTGCAGATAGTTCCTGTGAATGCCATGAGGCTATGTTGGTAATCTTAAAAAAGGCTTTTAGAATAAGTCTATCAAAAATTCTTCTCAATGAATTAACTCACAACTGCTGCATTGAAAATGCGAGCCCCATCAATGTGAAGCTTTAAACCATGCTTCTTGGCAACCTCTCCAACACTGTCCGTGTATTCTACAGAAAGGCATCTACCACCGCAGCTGCATTTGAATGCCACTTACAAGAATTATTAACACAAATGACAAACGAAGGAATAAATAACTTATAAAGAGCAAAGAATACTTTTTCAATCTGTGCACACATAGCGGGTATTTTAAAGACCTGATACGCTAGCTGCGTACATTGTACTTGTGTCATAAGAATCAAGGAAAGGTAATGCCTTTTTGAAAGACCATATTGCTCCATTTCGAAGATGTGAATAACCAACCACCATAATATGACTGCGCAGCACATACTAATTCAATTTGATTTGGGACAAAAACAATACATACTTTGCATGCGTATTCTCCAAACAGATAAGTCGAGTCGTTGGGTACACAATCTCGCCTTTCGGATCTCTAATGGAAGCTTCAATTAAATCAATATCCATTGTTCCGTCCTTGTTGTTCTTGACAGTCCTTGGATGCACCCCTCCAATTGTTGAAATGCCTCCATTCTCGTAAATATGAATATGAGAATTGTCTCCAAGAATGACTTCACTTCCCCTAATTTCACAATGAACAAGCACACTAATGAGGTTACCCATTGTGCCTGACGGCACAAACAGACCAGCTTCCTTGCCCATAACCTTCGCCATTTCTGTTTCTAAGCGGAATGCAGTCGGATCGTGCATTAATACATCATCATCAACCTCAGCACTTGCCATAGCAGCCCTCATTGCTTCAGTGGGTTTGGTGACGGTGTCCGACCGGAGATCCACATTTCTAGTTACCATTTTCACTCACACTGACCCAAAAACAAAAAAAATAAAAGGGTAAATTGAAATCAATTGGTTTTCTATTTCCCATATACTAGAAAAGGGGTGAACAAAATCATGATTTCATATTTCTCTCTTCAAAGATGTCAATGCTTAACAAGTTGGATAATATTAATGAAGGCAATTGACAGTCAGAGAAATATTCAATCATAAGATTAAATTTGTTAAAAAAAAAAAAGCGCTACTGTGATATAAGAAAATAAAAATTAAGTGTGGAATATATGACACAAGTACGAAAGTAGCATTGTTGTTTTTTATTTCCTAAGTACATAACATCCCCAAATTGAAGCACCAAATTCAGAAAACTGATTATTAGCCATAACTTGAGATCTTCTGAGACACTTGTCTGAAAGAGTCTTTTGAACTATTCTTAAGGAACTTTAACAAACTTTAAACTTCAACCCCAACAAAGAGAGAGATAAAGAGAAGGTCAAACCTGTTCCCAGATGAAAATACTTAAAAAAATGAATAAATCGCTCTTTTTGCCACCCCGTTGCTTATATTCTGCAGAAATGCAAAAATAATCATTAGAATTCTACTCTTAACGTTCATAGAAAAAACAAGAATCAAGGAATTGAAATTATAATAGTACATGCAAAAGCAGAAGCACTTTACCACTGAAAGCAGCTGAAGAATCTTTGGACTATGCAGCACTTATTAACAGCACCCCCTTCGAATTACAAACGAAACCCAAGAATCTTTAAACGCAACTCCAATATCAAAAGCTTGCAATAATTAAAACAAAAACTCTGATTTATAGGACAACAAAAATCCAAGAACTCAACTGAACCCACCATTGAAATATGAAAACACGCACATGCTTACAAACACGCGCATGTGGATGGAACTGTGGCTTTTTGGTTTCGTGACACAAAAATTAGCAGAGCATTTGCCTGTAGCTTCTTTTTCATGCAAGGGTTAAGAAATGGACAAAAAGTCAAAAGAGAATCACAGGAGAAAGCTGAAACAACCAGAGTAGTGACACTAGCTGTGTGGCTAACAATTTGACATCCAACAAAGATGATGATAACAAAATGACAAATGCAAACCAACTTCTTCTCATCTGTAATTTTCCTTTCTAGGCTCTTTCTTTTTTTTTTTTTTTGGGGGTTTGAGTAAAGATTTGAATACATTATGTTATTTATTTTCATTAGTCTTTTCAAATAACACTTCTCCTTTGTATAGAAAGCAGAAAGCTCCATTTCTGGTGAGGTGAAAAGATTAAATGTATTATGCTATTTAATATTTTTTTTTCTTAAACTACTTAAAAAAGTCATCATCTTGCAATTAAAAAATATTTTCATCTGTTTTATATTATTAGGCAAGGTACTAAATGAAAACACTTGTCGAGAGCTACAAAATATTTACATTGCGTATAATAAAGACTATTTGGAAAACAAACAAAATTAACAAATAATCATGAATGCAGCCTTGTCCCTATTTGTAGTCATTGTCTGGCTTCAAAATGATTTTTTTCTCTTAAACCAATGAAGTACTTACAATTAGATACACACGTATGATAGTTGTTTTTTGGATTTTTATTTTTTTATATTAAAAAAAAACCTTTGTTTCATTAAAAGTAATCATCGCCAATTATAATACTGATCAAGAAAAATATCACGTAAATTTATCTAATCACCATTATTCATAGTATTTTTAATTTCAATTTACACACAGTTTAAAAAAAAAAAAGAAAAGAAGAAAACAGTAACGAAGCATAAAGTGAACTCCAGAATTTCCAGATGAAGGTATTGCTGACAGCGAAAGTACACAACAATCAATAATAACTTAACCACCACAGCAAAGACAATTTTTTTCTTTTTCTTTTCCCTCTCTCTCTTTTTATTTTTTTTTTTGGTTATCTCTTTTAATTTTATGCAACAGTTAGTTGGGGAAAACAAAGTCCAAATTGATTTCTTTTAAGTGGGAGAGCAAAGTTTAAATTGATTTCTTAACCCTCTTTTTTTTTTTCTTTCTTAAAAATTTAAAAAATTATTTAAATAAAATTATTTGAAAAATACTATCCTGAACCTGGATTGCAGCTCTTTATGATGTTATCTGATTTAACACGACTTGTACAAGTAATTGGAACCGCATCTAAAATTAGGACCTCAACCCCACCAGCCACTACGACGGAATGAAGCCTTTCCATTTGGCAGTATATTATATGAGTCATGCACGAGCACATGCTAATAATACACGACAAAATTAAAAAAACTCGATTGCACTTATGATCAATAAAGGGCATAAATGTTAATATAAATGAGCATGAGCATGAGCATGAGCATACCTGTGGTTGTCCAGAATGAAACGGATGGTCTGCTTGATAATTGGCACGCAATTTCAAGAGGGTGAAGTGGTACGCAATTCATTTATTTTTAAAGAGGTCCTTGAAGGTGTGTTATCCAGTAAGAGGATGGGTTCGTTTTGGCTTAGTGTGCTTTGTTGGAATGATAACATTGGCCTTTGTCTTTTTCAGCTCCTGCTTAGTTGGAATCACAATCTACTAGGGCTGCTGCTTAACATTTCAATTCTGATATGCACCCACTCTTGACTCTCCGCCCGCCAGCCTAACTATTTTATTGGTCTGTTAAGCAATTTTTTTTTTTTTTTAATTTTTTGGTGTTATTTGTACACTCTTTATTCACACAGTTTGTGCTACGGGAACAAGAACGTTGTCATCACATAACAAAAAATTTGTTACCGACAAATAGACAGCGGCTACGTGACACTTTTTTTCAACTTCAAAGATCTGCACCAAGAGGGGGCCTAATTCTGCAGAAACTCTAATTTATCAAAAATTATAAAGATTTTAATAAACAATCCCTTGCCCCCCTAAAGTTTGATTTTTTTTTTTTTAAAGAGAATGAGAAACTGAAGATACAGTGGCTTGTAACAAAATCACTAATACAGTTGATCAATTTAACGACAGCTGCAAGGTACATAGGACCAGATAACGGGTCTCGCTATTGGCATTCTAACAGAGCATAAAACAGGAAACAAAGGTCATTTGTGTCCCAGTTATACTTAAAACACGAATGGAAGAATTAGGCGCAAACATATCACGACTCACCAGCATCCTCCATAATCACTTTGAAACGTTACACAAGTAACTTACGGAACCTCCTTAAAATTGTTCTTCCGACTCCCCACAGGTAACTGTATCATTCAGGGAGGTCTTCATTCATCTTCGAGCAATTGATCATCACTCAACTCTCTTTCCACATTTCATTAAACTAGCAATACCATGATCATCCGTGCATACAGTTTATTTGTCAGTGGAATCTCCGTTTAAGAGAGGCAGATTGTCCTTGGCTTCCAACTCTTTTGCGGCTAAATTTGCCTCGCCAAATTCAGCACCATGAACTTTGTTTGCACTCTCATTAGCAAAACCATCATCTTTTGTGGTTTCTTGGGCAATGCTTTCTTGTTTGGTAAAGGCATCATTTCGGTTACTCGCTTCCACCACATTCTGCTGATCAACAGCTGGATCCTCCTTTACAACCTCTGGACTGCCTGTGGTATCAACAGCCACCCCATGACTTGGTAACTTTCCCTCTTCAAAAGAAGGTACCGTGTCAGATAAGCATCCATCTGTGACAGCTGCTGTATGTTCATTCCCTGAATCAATATCCATGTGGGCAGTATTTATTTGTTGGCCTGTAGTTTCATCACAAGGTGGATCCACTGCCATTGAACTCCCAAGTTCCTCTGAGGGTAAAGACTCGGAAGCTTCTGAAACTTGCTCAGCAGCTTGATTTGCTGCGGCTTGAGCCACAGCCAATTCAAGAGCACGCTTTTCTTCGGCAGCTTTTTGTGCCTGTTCTCTTCTTTCAGCTATGAGACGGCTTATTCTTTCCAGCTCAGCGGAGAGATCTCCATAGCGCTGCTGTGATGTTCGCTCAAGCTCCTTTTGCTTCTGAACATCCTCCCACAGTCCATTTATTCGGTTCGATGCTGATAATTGTTCTTGCTTCTGCAAAGCCAGGAAGCACTCCAGCTCTGTTCCAGCTGTTTCCATCTGCTTTACAGTTGAGTGAATTTGAGCCCGAAGGTTTTCAGCTCGTTTCTGTACATTTAAACGAGAATCACTTAGCAATGTAAAAACTCTGAATTTAAGCAATAGCAACAAACAAATCAGACAACTAATTATTGTATTAGTCCACATAATTCACTGACTCCACATAAGCTTAGTCCACTTCTTAGCGACTGCAGCAGCAACTGATAATTCCCTGAACTGCCAGATATGATCCTATTGTTATACAAATCAAGTAATTTGGCTAGATTCTAAACCAAAGGTGCTATGAACTCCAATGGTTGGAATAGTAGATCTTATTTGTAAAATTCAGAATGTCAAACAGATAATGAATGATCTGATTTTGTTAATAAAAATCATTGTGGTTAACACGAACATGCATGGCTTGTCAAAATCCAACAACCTTTATGATCCAATCCTACCACCTAATGCTAATGTTCCATCATTAAGAAATTCACATGATTTGTTAAATTTGCAAAGATAACGCATAGTATTGAACATCCACAAGCATAGAGAATTATCTATCTTTGAAAGGAAATAAGAGCATTAAATGGCTACAAGTCCTTTTTAACAACCATAATTCAATGCAAACATGCCCCAAAAAAAAAAAAAAATTCATCAGATACTGCTCCTAGTTTGCATCTCAAACACACTAAATTGTAAAAGAAAGTGTGTTGAGAAATCTAGTAGAATCAATCATGACCAAATTAGTAGAGGTAATAACACGGGAAATAATCAGCAAGCATACCATAGCATACCTCATAACCTTGTGTGTAAACTTTGACCGTTTTCTCAAGTTGTAAAGCCTTCTCCTTATCATCATCCATTCTCTTTTTCACAATCTCAAATTCACCTTGCAAGGCTGCAAGTTTTTCCATGTTTCCAGCGACACTTGAAAGACCATAAGCATTACGGGTAGGGAAGTACATGAGATCATTCAGACAAGTATTGTGTGCTTCCACAAAATCATCAAGGGATTCATTTTCGTGCCCCATTGCTACACGAAGATATTGAGCCTCTTCCTTTATCAAATTATTTGCCTGTAAACACCATATAGAACAAAGCCATATGCATTAGTAAACAGGATTAGTGGAGTATGGCGAAAGCAAACATAATCAAAGCCTATCTTATGTGCTTTGCATTAGAGACTAATTGTTTTAGTAAAACCAGAATCATTTTATAATTAAACAATATAAAACCTTAACCACAGCAAATACTATAGTTATTTGGGATTTATAAAGCAATATAAAACCATGAGACAATTACCTTTTGCTCATCCCATACATCCCCCTTTTCTAGTGTTAGAAGGATTTGCTCCTAGGTCCTATTATGCACTGGCAAGCATGTAGCTTCAACAATTAAAGGGGAAAAAATGGAAATATACTACTTCAAAAATCGGAAAAAGCTTCAACAAGTTCTCTCCTAATTCAAGTTAGATAAGTCGTCTATACATGCACAGATTGGACAAAAAGGTTTCCATCCATCAATACTCAAATTCAAAAAATTCCCAATTAAAATAATAAACATGACATGATCAATAACTTTTTCAGATGTACATGAAAACCAGCAGGTACCAAATAAACACATCACCAGAAGAGGAAAAGAAAAAGTACTCTCAAATCCCTAAAATATATTTGCTTCCCCTTTTTCTAAGGAGATGATTTCCCTAGTTGTGTTTTATGGACATCCAAGAATATCAGACACATGCCAAATTCAAAAATACAGAACTTTGGATAAACAAATGAACTGATATGGGAGAAAGCCGACGAATAAGTTCAGTTCAGAAAATATGAAGCATCAAACTGCTGCTATGGAATATGTCACTTCAGATGGACATTCAGTCAAAATAGAGTAAGAAAAAGAAAGAGAGAGAAGGACATTTTAAAGAGACAAGAGGTGATAGCAACTGTACTTAACAAGTGTCTGTACTTTTACATATATTCTGTCAGTTGCCAATCTTTTCATTTCATTCTTCCAGAAGTAATGCTTTTGTCTTAGGAACAGAAATAGTGAGGTTTGTCTCAGGTTTTACATTAATCAATCACTTTTCAGTAGAAAAAGGGGAAAAAAAATGAAAAAAGGAAAACAACAGTACAAAAAGACCATTAAAGAGGGGCCAGTGAGTTCCGAGTTTGACTGGGTAGTGGGTACCGTCTAAGCATCCCAGAACTTACATCTAAGTATCTAAGCAATTTCAGCGAATGGATAATCAGCAGAGATGGTTCCTTGTCAGATCATACAAGGCAAATTTTGAATTCTAAATTGACAAATAACTTTTAATATAGATCATAAAATTGAAAAAGAGGAAAATATTAGACAAACCTCTTGCAGCTCATCTTCTTCAAAATCCTCAATTACAGGAATGGCAGCAGTGGGTCCATTAGCTGACCGCTTGTTTCCCTTCTTTTTCTTCGCAACTTTTTCATCAAGTGGGTATTTTGCATTATCATGTTCCAGCAATTTCAGCAGCTCCTTTCTTATAATTTCGTCAGCCTGCTCAATAGAAGTAGGAGGAACGAAGGAACTCTTGTCTCCATCAGCCCTCAGCAAAGAATTTCTAATTAGCTCCAATGAAGCAACAGGGGGTCTAGGAAGCCCCCTCTGCAGCACTTTTGATCTCTTCCTAAGCAATGCCTGCTGCCTAGCTTCTTCCTCAGCCTTTTCCCTGGCTAACCTATCAGACATGTCTTCTTCAATCTTCTCCTCTGGCTCTTCATCTTCTTCTGCGGGTGGTTGGACAACAATTTGGTATTCATTCGTGGGCTGTGGAAGACTAGTTAGACCAAAACGCAAGTTTCTTCTTAATTCAGCTTGTCTTCGTTGTTCAAGTTTGGCACTATCATGCATGTCCAAGTCTTCATTTATGTGGAGCTCATCCCTGATGGGTGTTCCTTTTGGGGTCACACCGAAAGAAGAGCCATCCCTTGATGGTGTCATCCCAATTCTTGGAGTACTTCCCATGCCACCAGGTGTTGCTGAGGGAGTCAGCATTGGATTTGGTGTTTGAATTTCCTTCTTTTTAGGAGTGACCCCTGAAAAATCTGAAGGGTGCAACTCTGGGTTCTCACCTCCCAACAAGGGTGTCTGAGACTCTCTCATCCGGGCCAGGTTTTCAGCTTCCATCATAACAGCATCACCCTTACCAGCTGGGGTTCTCTGTGGAGTTCGTGATGGTGTCATTCCACGCTGTGGTGTCTGAGCATAATTTGCAAGAAGAGCACGAGTTGCACCACTTCCTTCCGTCAATTCCTCATTCCCTGCAAGAAGATCACTAGCATAACCCATTTTTGCAATTTCCTCCAACTCGTGGTCTGATATCTGAGGAGCAGGAAGCATGAGTTTTGACCTCTTCCTAACCGTTTCAGGATCATTCAGCTTGTTTGCCTGCAATATAGCTGACGGAGCATCCTGCCTCTGTGCAATTTTATTCTTCGCAATATCTTGTCTTCTTAGCTGAGCTTCTATATCAACTCTTCTCTTGCCTTCAAGCTCTTCAATGGTTGTTGGAAAGCTAACTAGTTCCACAGGCCTATCTTCATCAGTAACATCAAAAAAACCCGGAGGAGGTTTCTTCTCAAAGGGGATTTCTGCATTATAGTCGATACCCCTCCTTTTTCTCTTCCTTTGCCTAGTATCAATTCCAGCAGCTTTAAGTTCTCTCCTTTTCTGCAAAGAAGCAAGCCTCCTGGCTTCTTCAAGCTGTTTCTCCCTGGCCTTTCTCTTTGCCTTTTTGCCACGAGTGTTGGCTAAACGAGCTCGTGCTTCAGAAAGCATTTCCTTCTCATCTTCATCCATATCAACAGGATCTGGACGTGCAGGCTTTGATTCAGGGTTTGGATCAATCTCCCCAGGACGCAATTTTCGAGGATCATCACCTGGTTCATAGTTCTCATCCTTGGCACAGGCAGCATCAAGGAGTTTCTCATACCTCTCAAGGCACTGTGAGGGAGTACGGCCAACAATTGGAGCAATTGTTCTCCACTGGGTTGGCATAAGCTTGGCAAGATGAAGCAATTTTTCATCCTCCTCTCTTGTCCATTCGGTCTTATCCACAAGAAAAAAAGGTAAAAAAAAATGTGTTATAACAATGACATACACTGAACCAATAATGCAGACAATCACCTTTTCATTAGCAACAACATCATCTTAACAGTAATTTATCAAGATATTGTTTTCTTTCAAATACCTATCATAATTCTAAAAATGTCAGATGAAGTTTCATTAGGGAACTTTCCAACATATCTCTGGCCCTGATTTCCTACTTCGATTAAACTTATTCAAGCAGAAACATTGAGTACCAACAAGGCCAAACTCCAATAAGAAAAAGCACAACTCCCACAATTACTCGGCAGCTAATAATTTATAACCACCCACCCAGTTAACAATGCTCAACAGCTAGTGACTTCATTCAAGATTAAAAAGTCACACCACATCTCAATCCCAAACACGACCAATAAGCCATCCAATGTAACCAAAATATAACAATAATAGATAAATAAAAAAAAGAGATTATTATTCCTATAATTAAATTAGAAGAACAAGAAGAAGAAGGTGGTTACTTTTTTGATGGAGGGATCAAGCCACTCGTACCAGCGAGCTTTGCACTGCTTGGCGGATTTACGAACGAGGAGAGAGGAGATACGGGCCCACTGATTCTTGCCGTATTTCATAACGGCGGCTTTGAGGATCTCATCTTCCGTGTTCTTCCACACGCCTCCTTTGATCATAATCCTCATCTTGCCCGTTTTTTTTTTTTTTAAAATAAAATTCAGCAACTACCAATTATTGTTGTTATTGATGCTGGAGTAAAAATGCTTGCCTCAAATGTATGAATGTGTATGGATTATGGATTGAATCGATTAAAACCCTAGTTAGGTTTTCTTTCTCCTCGCGCTCTCTCTAAATCTGTGGGAAGGTAAATGACGGTGGGGGCAGATTATTATTGTTGATAATAGATCCGGATACGTATTTGGTTTTGGCGGGTCGGGTTTGAATTTATCTGAAATGTTTTAAGAGCAATGATATAGCAATAAATTTTTATATAAATTTATTTTGTATAAACTGATGTAGTATGATAAAATTAGTTGAATTAATATCTCTTGACTTATATGATTTATTTATATTATTTTATATTTTCATTCAACTAATGAATTAATGCCACGTCAGTTTATACAAGATAAGTTTATAGAAGAGTTTGTAACTGTATCATCACTCATATTTTAATATTCTTATTAGTTATTCTCACAAATCAAATAGGCAATAAGGCAAATACCCATCTCAAAAACTCGTGAATTTTTAATCTTTATAAGTGTAATTGTTCTCAACTACGAGTGCCGTTATCATTTTTTTTTTCAACACAAACGTGCTATTAAGTCATGGGATTTAATAATATTAAAATTTAATTTTATTAAATAATATAATTTAAAAATATATTCGCATAAAAAAATAAAATTACTAAAATAATATAATTTAAAAATATATTCGCATAAAAAAATAAAATTACCCAAGAAGCATTATATATATATTACATATTATTTAGTTGTAATAAATAATCATTAATTGGATAGGGGTGAACCTCTCACCAAAACAAAGCTAAGGGCGCAAGTTCTAGTCTCGCGTCAACTAAAAATATTTATTCTTTTGTAAATGTAAGTAGGGTAAATTTCTCCTGACTTATTATTAGAGTATGGGTATATTTCCCAAAGTATCAGTGGGAGTAAATCTTGAGATAATGAATAATTAATTGGATATTTCTTCACTTAAATTAATTATTAGTTTCATTTGACTAACATCATATATATTATTATTCATTTTCAGATTAAATTGTAATATTATTTTAAACTATTAAAATATTAAATAATAATATAATTTTAAATTTACATGTAAATTTATTGTTTAGGCAAATATTTAAAATATGTTGTTAACTTTTCAATTAATTTCGTACAAAATCTTTTAATTATTACATTGTAATTACAATATTGATATCATAAATTAAAACTTTTAGGTATTTATAATTAAAATTGATTGTTATTCTTCGTATTTTGTGAGTTGCCATTTCATCAATAGTATTTATTTAATTAAATAATTTAACAATAAATATGAATAATAAAATTATTGTTTCTATTCAATCGAACTACACTAAACACGGTACTGTACTAAATATAATATAATTCGATCTCATCCTACCATGTCATCTCCAGCGTAAATAGGACCTAAAGGACAGTAAAAGGAAACGCGCGAACGCAAAGAGAAGCAACCATGGACTTGCAACCTACATACAAGTGACATTAATCGCCGAAATTACTCTGCCAAGTTTAATGTTCATATTAAAAGATCAGAATCTCATTTTTGACAAAATTTCACAGCCAAATTAAGCATTGATCCAACCAACCCCGTGCTGTGGGCTTGGCTTTTCAAGTTCCCAAATCCTCTACAGCAGATTCATTACCGATAATATGATGCCATTATGAAGAGCAAGGCAGCTGATGAACCAGTGACTATCAATTCCTGCACACAAAAACTCAGTCATCACGGATCAACATATAACAATAATAATCTTCAACTAGATGAGCAAGAGCAAAGGATAATCAGAAGATCACATATGGATACAGTGACGCAAGGAGGAATTGTTTGATGTCTTTTTTGTCGCAAAGGGATCAACAGATAACAATAATAATCATGCACAGGCATAATTCATCTTACTAGTTTCCTTGTTGGTGTAGCCGCTATTACACAAGGTCTTTTAATGAAGAAAATAAGTTAAAAGTGTAGTTACCTGGTTATCGAAGAGAAAAGCAGGTATGAAACCACCTGCATATTCAATCAAATTCAAAATACCCGTGTATGCCTGCACGATGAATGGAGCAGAAATTAGAATTTAGTGCTGAGGTTAGAAAGAAGAGAAGAAACTACTACCAAAACTTCAAGACACTACTTGCTTAAAGTTAACAATGACTAACAATCTCTAATATTAAGATATATTCTGCCGGGACAGCGAGCAGGTTGAGCTTAGGTTGTTCTTTAACAGTCCTACAGAAATATTAGCATTTCATTTTGAAACCGAATGTTATTACAGACACCGCAAATGAAGGTTTGTTCAAGCAGCCAGGACAGGTATCGAGTTGAACTAGGTTGTTCTTTGACAATTATTCCAGCATTTCTATTCAAAGAGTTTTTTATGTTATCATATACTGTGAAGCAACCACATATTACAACAAACAAAAAGCAATCCAACGGACATATGAACCATATCAATAAATAATTTTAGACAAACAACAAGCAGTTTGACAATATGTCATACCAGAGAGGAAACAGCAATAACTCCAAAAACTAGTGCAAGACAGCGAAGAAGCCGTTTTCCCATTCGAAGTGCTCGCCCATCATCTTCACCTTCTTCCTGCAGCCAAGATCAACTCAAACATTGTAAAAGATCAGAGTAATTTAAATGGATGGGCATCATCAAAAATTTCTATTCAAATGATGACACAAAAGATAAAAAAGATAGTTTAAAATTTGTTATTATTTTAAACGATAAAGGCAAGCCTAACAACTCACTGTATATGTTGGTGATACAGCTGGCTCAAAGCTTTTCAACTTCTCGAAAAATCGATAAACAAATGCAAAAGCCAAAAACTGCAATGGTTTGTACTCAGCGTAGCGTTTGATAGCAATCCAAGCTGTCTGCAAGAGGTAAACAAAGGAGCATGGAAAATCAAAATATGGTATAACCTCTATACTATAATACTCCATAAATTGCTATCCACTATTATATAATAATTTTTACGATCCCGACTTTAGCCAATAAGCTCAATTAATAATTTTGATAAATTAATACAATAATGCTTTTTCTTAAAGCCCTTATATAAGTTTATGTTCTCCTCCATATTATAAGTTAATAATTTGCTAAAATTACGAATATAATTGACTATGATATTTTATTTTCAGTATTATTAATTTTTTTAATCTATTGTTACTTATTTTTTTCTCCAAATTTAAATATAGTTGGATCTCATCTCTAATTTTGCTAATTGCATCTAGAAGTTTTCGAGATGAATTTTTGAATTGCAATAAAAAATTATCAAGTGTTGTTTATGATTTGAGGGCTTCCTTTTACATAAGTGGCTTCGAAGCTACAAGCTATTGTATCATCCTGAGCTTCATCATCAGCAGGATTTTCAATGATGTTAGCAACGATTTTTCTAAACTTGAAACCTCTGAGCTTACATCATATTAGGGTAATCGAAGAGGTAAATAAGTAGATAAATACATTTTTTTTTTCCAATTTATTTAATGCATATTTAGTGAATTAATTCATATTCAATTGATTAGATGGTAAAATACAATGAATTTTTAGCTAACTAAATGCATGTTCTTTGAAATGTAATTGCACTTATTAATTGATAAATTATTAATTAATCAGTTAATTAATACCTCTTTTAATTAGATTTTATATGGTCCCAACACTATTAATTTCTAGAGGTTATACTGTAGGAAATAAAGCTATAATTTAACAGTTAGAAAGCTTCTTAAACAAACAATTCAATAATTATACTGGTGAAGGAAGCATATGAGCCAAATACAAAGTTCAAAAATTGTTGCATAGTAGGTTCTGCGGTTTCTTTTCATCTCCAAAAACAGTGGGCAAAACAAAAAGAGGAAGAAAGAAGACAAACATATCAGCACTCACAAATGCAGCAGATATTGCTAAATTGATACGCATGTCTTGTGGACTGGACTTGGCAAACCTGAAAACATATTTTGATCCAAAGTAAGAGTTATATTGTCGATAATAATAATAATAAGCAGATAACGCTAGAAGAAATATTTTAGTATCCTTGATCAGCAATCACAAACCTTGGCCCCCATGGAAAAATAGGTTGCTTATCTGCAAATTTTATCTCCTTAGAAACCTGCATTGCACAAGTATAAAGTAAAGACAATCATTTTATGTAACAAAAGGGTACCAGCAAGAAGCCAAGAATCATTTATGTGCACACAAAACAATTAATGAAACAAAAATATTTTGATAAACCAAGGGCATAAATGAGGAGTAGAACAGTGATTTAAATAAAATATGCCATTAGATAATTCAAGTCTACAAGCAAAAGTTGTAGATATTCACATATGTTGTATGTCAATTTTCATGTTATTGTATATTCAGTTAATTACAGGCAAACAAGTCCTTTATGCGCACACAAAACAATTAATAAAACAAAAATATTTTGATAAACCAAGGGCATAAATGAGGAGTAGAACAGTGATTTACATAAAATATATGTCATTAGATAATTCAAGTCTACAAGCAAAAGTTGTAGATATTCACATATGTTGTATGTCAGTTTTCATGTTATTGTATATCCGGTTAATTAAAGGCAAACAAGTCCTTAATATTTCTTTTCCTATACTTAGATCTCACCATATCCTCCCTTCCCTCCCACCCACTCATACCCTCTGCCCTAAGGAAAAAATGATAAAATATAACCAAAATTTTGAGGGAAAAGTAGTTCTCTCTGCAAGCTCAAAAGATGATGACATTTTATCTAAGCTTGAAACTTAACCATCATCACAAAATATTATTCTAAATACAGTTGTCCACAATCAAGCACCCTCCAAGATGGCCTTTGAATTAAACATGACATAACATTTATCAAAAGAAAGAAACTTCAAATAATCAAAGACAGGTACAGCACCTTAAAGGAACCAAAAGTCACACCCTTCTTCCGCTTACTCAATTGTTCCATCATGAGTTTGTCATATGCCTTCTCAAGCTGGAAAACATTCACAAATCACAAGATCCCCCGGTGTAAGGATACTTTCTCATTTTCCACACAGATTCAAATTTATGAATCAGGATGTCAATAAAACAATTTTTCTTTTTCTTTGTTTTATATAAAGAGAAAAGAGCCGAGCCCCATAACCCACTCGTGCAGCAGTTGCTTCATCATTGTTTCTTTCAGCTTCCTTGCGTTTCTTTGCATATGCTGCTTTGACCATATCAAATCCTTCAATAGGATTGACACCCAAAACCTTAAAAACACAAACATTTCAGAAAAACAATTATCAACCACACACTCATACGCAATGATTCATTCACTTCCAACTTCTTCAAAACTCAAAATTAATGCAAGCAAACATTACCTCATATGGATTTAACTCATTGTTTGAGTTTGAACTTCCTGCTGCTGAGGCCGCAGCACAAGTCACACTTCTATCCCATGAAACTGCTCTAGGAAACCTGTTAAATTCAAAAACCAGCTGTTATAGTTATGTGTTCAATTCAAGGCTGGGGAAGGGCCCAATGAGCAAAAACAAAGTACTTTTATACTTACAAACTAAACATTATGAGCTGAAACTTCAACGATATTCTTACCAACTAGTTACTTGTCACATCATTGAGTCAAAAAAAAAAAAAAATTCATATACCTAAAAGCATCTTCAGTTCTAGAAAAAGCTAGTTGCATATTGCATAAGCTATATGTATGCCTGTAATTGTTGTTCTCCTGCTAAGTTGTGAAAGCACAACACTGTAGTTCTATCAGTAAACAACCACTGTTACTTCACAACTACCCTTAACGAATTATCCACTTGATTTTCTTTTTTTTTTGGTGGTGGTGGGGGGCCGCGGCGGCGTTTGGGGCGCTCAGAAACAAAATCCACTCACTTGATGATTAGTGATTACATTTTACAGTAGCCAATTCAATCCCAAACACGCCCCATATATGCTGACTTTTGACGTTGGTTTCATTTTACAAACCCAATAAGATAAATTATTTGATAAAATAATGATAAAATTCAGAATTAAGCCTCGCTGACACATCCCACCTTATCCAAGTACATTAACACGAAAAGCATCACTTAAGTGAAAAATACAAACTTTAGCTGTTATACAAATAAAAAGGTTCAGTGTTTGAAGAACAAATAATGAAAAGAAAAGAAAAGCAACAACCTTTAAAAGAAAAAAGAGGATTTGTCATGAGATTAAGTGAGTTACCTAACGAAAGACGGCGGGAATCGTGAAATTGAGGCTCTGGAATTAAAATTCCTTAGAGAAACTTCTGGGTTTGGACAGTGAAACACATTGGAGACTGTCATCGCCATTTGCTTTGATGATTTTACTTGTATGCAACGAATTTTTTGATTTAGGGTTTTAAAGAATTTTTTTTCCCCTTTTTTGGGCTGGGGAGATTGCAGCGACCAGCGAGTTTGAATTGCCGGATCGGGGCTGACAACTTGGATTCATGTAATTACGTAAACGGGTCGGTCTGAAAATGACCTGAGATTTTGTGCCTTGTATTCATTCTTCTCTTCAATTTCAATTTTACACATTGTACAGCCACTTTTAGTTTTACACTACATATGCCATGCAATACACATACAACTACTTGATTTTGTCTATTTTTTTAACCAACTACAACAAGTTTCACTAAAATTTGTGTGCTGTGATATTGGGTCTCTCAATCATTGAATCTGAGTTTTGTATTTTGTATTTTGAGTTATGGGTTCTAAATTCTAAATTTTTATTTTAAGTTCTAATTATATATTATGATGTTTGAATATTGTATTATAAGAATTTATAATTTAAATTGTCGATTACATTTCCCTCTAAATAGGTGATATCAGTTGTAAATATGTATTCGACAAAAATTAAATGAAATAAATTCTCATTCTCTCTCTTTTTTCTTAAAATATTATGATACTTCTCGCTTTCACTTATAACAATTTAAACTATAAGAAGTACTATAAAGTATCATTTAATTACATTTTCATAAAAAATTGTTAAAATAAAAAATTAATAGTGGAGGGTATAAATGTTACTTATTATAAGCATAATAGAAAAGCTAATTTCTTTTATTTATTTAGTACTTGGTCCATTTTTTTTAACCAAAAAAAAAAGAAACGAATATTTGTAAAAATAGCTAATGGCATCAAATTAATAGTTAAAAACTCCCTTTCTCATATTCAATTCATATAATTTTAACATCATGAATAATTTTAAAGGAAATTCTTTTGGTTTCTTTTGTTTGGGAAAATTTGATGGGTGGACCCAAAGTCAAGTTTTATCATGAAAAAAGAGACTTTTATTAAGATGAGACTTAGATTACGTTTGCTGTTGTTTTTTTATTTTATTTTATAGAACAAGAATGATTAGTCTTTGATAAAAATAAAAAACATGTTCAACAATTTATTTTTAAATTGATGTCTGAAAATGAAAATTGTGAAAATGCTTTTAGTAACTTGTCTGAAAAAATAAAAATAATAACAATTTATTTGACACATATTTTAAAAAATATATATTTAAATAATTACATTATAAAAATATACAAATCTAATTTTAATATGTTTTTAAAATTAAAATTTAGTCAAATTTTAAGAAAAATATCATCTATTTATTTTGTAAATTTCTTAAGTTTTTAAAGAAATTAATTTTATATTTAATGATTTATGATATTTTTAAAGGGTCCAGCTACCGTGCCCCCTTGGGCAGTGTGGCCCCCTTTATTTGTCGGTTTGCTGGGAACCGTTAGATTATAATGAGTGAAATCTAATGGCTAGAGCTTTGAGAATGAATAGTGAGTTAAAGTTGAGCTACCATTCCAACCTGTTGCACCTTTGAAATTAGTCTTAGGGTGCTGTAAACTGTGAGTGGATTAGATTTCGACCGGTGTGAGAAAGAGAGACTTGAGTTGTGGAGAATAGTCAAGTGCGCAGCGACCGTGTGTTAGCTCAGATTTATGAAGTGGATCGTGTTGATTTCAATTTTCTTCTGGTAGCATCAAACAAAACGGACGGAGAGATCACGCCAATGAAATATCAGGTTAGTGGAAGTTGAAATTGAAATGCATGAGTTGAATAGTGAATTTTTGTTGTTAAACCTACTGGGAAGTGAGATTTAGTACAAAGAACGGCAAAATTGTGGAGTAGAGGGCATCGATTTCAAATTGATTTAGGGATTATTACCAGCAGTTCAACTGGGCCCATTTAATGCAGTCGGATTGATGAGAAAAATGGTTGTTTTGCTCTGTAATTTCATTGTATTGGTAATGTTTGGCGTCCCGTTTATTTATCTTTATTCTGACTATACATTCAGCTTCAATTTCTTAGAAGCACCTCGTGTCTTAATTATCAAATTCCACCCAACTAATTTTCCTAAATTTATATCACAATTTTTTGCACTTGTATAATGATCAAGGGATTAATTAATTTATTTGTTTTGTATCTTTGTAAGTACATGATAATCAAATGTATGATCGAAAGTTCCACAATAGGTTCAGAGTTGTTAAGTTTTTACAATGAATCTGTATGGAAAATTAGGAAGTGAAATTGCAACAAGTAATGGAAAGAAGTGAATCGGATGCATTATGCCTATGGGTTACAGTCCGTTGTAGATCTGATTTTTATTTTGGGGCTGCCAATGTAATGGACATGTATTTGTTTTGTGCATTACGAATGTATTTATATGGCACTATAAAGTGCAGTTTCATGGTAATAAATAAAGATGATGGGCATTTGGTCGTTCACGTATTGAGCAATCACCCACTTTTCGAGATATTTGTTATTTCAAGCCACGACTGTGGACCTATGGTGATAGCCATGTAACAACATATGCATGGGTTTTCTAGCTATCGTCAATTCTATAGCTCCTGCTTTTCGAACTGATTATCCTTGCTTCCATGCCAATCTTTATTTGCTACATGTTTTTTCGTATTTTCACTTGATATTCAAATCCTAGCCACAGATCAGTTCAAATTCTATTCAAATCGAATTTATACTTCTTCAGACTCGACGCAAATTTCACACAATTTAATTCACCATTGTTCTGATTATATATTCCTCCTCTCTACTCCACAATTTATTCCCTCTTCTTTTTTTTTTTAAATTCAATATCTACGTAGTTGTACTTTATTTTCATCCCATTTTTTTTTCTCCTTTCTATTTATTTCAGTATTACTTATTGTGCTGTTATTGTTTTTCCTCGTTTTCCCATTATTTCCATACACTACAAATAATGCCACTTACACTAAGCTTCCTTCCTTCTATACCATTCCATTATTAAAAATCTTCTCCTTATTTGCCCATTTGTGGAACTAATGCCACAAATGGTCAGCCGACGGTGGCTCTAAAATTTTTTGATGCTTCCTACCAATTCGCCAATTCATCCATTTCATCCCTCCACATATTGGATTATTTTTTGCTCCATTTATTGTGGCCCTGCCGGGTTATGCAGCTTCGAGCGTGTTCTCAACGCATCTAATCAACTACATCTATTTCCTATCCTTTCGTTCATCCTTCATTTTTTATTTAGTTAACATCAATTTATCTCATTCCATTTTCCATGCTACAATAACCACACTTATATGCCTCTTCCAACAAAATATTTGTTTATAACATACATAAAATTGTCTCTCACAAACTACTTGCTTCTACATATAATTGCTCCGGCTAACTACTTTATTGTTGTCTATACCAACATATTTGTTGTTCCATTTAATAAAATTATTGCGCCATAAACAGTTCCTGTCTATTGACTTGTACTCCCGGTTTCTATCAACTGCCACCTGGCGATTTCCCATTTTCGCGATCCTTCCTCTTTTTCATCCAACGGTGCCTTCATTACAAGCAAGTAAAGGGGGTACGGTGCCCAAGGGGCATGGTGGATGGAGCCATTTTTAAAACTTATTTATTGATTTTACATTTATTTATATTAATCATGTTCAATTTATTTTTTTATTAATAATATAGTTATATATATGAAATAGTGTCTAAGTTAAACGTATGAAATAGTATCTAAGCCATAACTTTAAATAATTGCATCGCATTTTTTTACAATAGATTTATTATATTATAATAAAGGAAAAAGTTATTTACCCCGAATTTAACCATGAATCGCGCCCTGAATATTGCCAAAAATGGTGCGTTTTGTTTTGATCATTTTCCTTTGAATTGCAGCTATTCACACGTATGTGAGCATTCCCTATTAAACCAAACGACGTCACTATGCTTCAATTCATTGCAGCTGTGCAGGAAATGTGTGAGCATTCCCTTTGTCCTTCAATTTGCCTTTAACCACAACACTCCGCTCAGAACTTCCAAACTGCAATCTGCAAAACCCTAAGTACAAAACTTCCAAACTACAAACTGCAAAACCTTAAGTACAGAACTTCCAAACTGTAAAACGCCAATTGGTTCGTGAAAGTTGAGTGTTAAACCTCTACATTGCAAAACCCATAAGCATTTGTTTGTATATTATTGTTCATACATTTAATAATTGTGAGCTGAATCGTGAGAGGTTTGATTTCAAATTTATGAATCTTGAGCTGTTTTATTTTAATTTGTGAGTTGAACCATGAGCATTTGTTTCCAAATTTGCTAACCCGTGAGCATTTGTATCTAAATTATTGTATTTTATTTGTTTCAGTTTGCTGCACCGTGATAACTAATTAATTTGCTGAACCGTGATAGTTAATTAATTATATTTTGTTTATATTTTAATTTGTTTCTAAACTTAATGAATTAGGGATAAGTAATTAATAATATTCAGTCTATATTTTTATTTGTTTCTAAACATAATGAATTTGGGATAATTAATTAATAATATTCTAAATTATTATAATTTGCAGCAATAATGGATGAGGTTGATGAAGTGGAGGAATTGCAAGATTTACAGGAGGCTAATTTTGAAGGAAATAATGAAATTAGTTGAAAAAGTTGATGAGCCTAAGGTTGTGATGTATTTTAATAGTCCGGATGAAATGTTTGAATATTACAAAGCTTATGGTCAACAAGAAGGATTTTCAATGATGCAGAGATCTTGTAAAAAGGGGGATGACAGGAGTATGAGATATGTGACATTGACTTGCGGGTGAAATGACAAGTCCAAAGGCAAATCAAATCATGTTTTGCGGCTTCAACCTAACCAAAAAATTGGATGCATTGCTAAAATAGGAGGACGTTTTGTTTGTGGAAAATGGGTAATTGGAAATTTGTTCCCCGAACACAACCATGCCGTAAGTCCGAGCAAGAGTAGGTATTATTGATGCAATTGTACCATTAGTCCTTATGTAAAAAAATAGCTTAAATAAATGAGGAAGCAGGAATTAAAATGGCTCAAAGTTTCAAGTCCATTATTGTTGAGGCTGGTGGCTATGAAAATATCTTATTCTTAGAAAAAGATGCTAGAAATCATGTTATAAAGCAAGGTGATTAAGGCTTAGAGAAAGGGATGCGGCTGCAATTTAGAAATATTTTAAGAAAATGCAAGCAAAAAATGATGGATTTTTCTTCAGTCTTGACTTGGATGAGGAGGGTTAGTTAAACAATGTATTTTGGGCAGATCCAAGAATCCAAGAAGTAGGGCAGCCTACAAAGACTTTGGATATGTTATTACATTTGACACTACATACCTTATGAATAAATATGACATGCCATTTGCTTCTTTTGTTGGAGTTAATCATCACGGTCATTCTATTTTGTTAGGATGTAGGTTGATTTCGCATGAGGACACGAAGACGTTTATGTTGTTATTTGAAACATGGCTATCATGTATGTCCGACTCTCCTCCCCTTGGAATCATCACAGACCAAGACAAAACAATAAAAAATGCAATTGAGATTGTTTTTCCAAATACTAGGCATCGGTAATGTTTGTGGCATATTCTGAAAAAGGTGCTTGAGAAGTTGGGAAGGTATGTAGAATATCATACCATTAGATTTTTGTTACATGTTATTGTTTATGATTCACAAACTCCTGTTGAATTTGAGGAATCTTAGCATGACATGTTAGATAAATATGATCTTGGTGATAATCAGTGGTTAAATAATTTATATGAGGAAAAATATCAGTGAAAAGGACGATGGTGAAATTTGTTGTACGTGTTCAATTTTTGAATGCAGAGGGATTATTTACAGACACGCCATTGTAGTGTTGATATGTAACCGTATAATATTTCTTTCTGAGAAGTATATTATATGGAGATGGAGGAAAGATATGTGGAGCTGCTACAGTCGAGTAAAAGTCAGTTATGATGTGAGGAGTTCGAACATTGAACATTAGCTATATAAAGAAGAGTGTACTGCTTTTTATGACGTTGCTGATGTAGCTTGAAAAAATGAAGAAAGTAATAAAAGTGTTTTGACTTGGATTTAAAAAGTAATGAAGGACGTATCGTTGAATGTTCGTTGTCAAAGCAAAGATACAACTACTGTTGGTGGGTCGGGAAGTTGTACAAAAATCATACAGGATCTAGTAGTATCTCGTCGTAAAGGTTGGCCACCTTCTCAAAGAAAGCAAAAGCAATTTAAAAAGCTAAAACAGAAGTCGAACAATACTTCATTAAGTACAACTGCAGAGGTAATTCTATTACATTCATTTTTAATTAATTCAATACAAATTAATTTCATATAAATTAATTTTTAATTAATTTGATATAAATTAATTTTTAATTAATTTGATACAAATTTTAAATGTTTCTTGCTTACTTTCGTAGGACTCAGAGGTACACGATTCATCTTCTCAGGTGGCTATGATAAAATTTTTTTTAATGTACCTGCTATTAGTGTTGTTTCATTTGTCATTTGTTTGTCATTTTTTTTATTAATTTGTGTTCTTCTTTTTTTTTAACTTTTTGTACAACAGCTAGCACAACAGACACTCCCACAACATGCATTTTCCCCCCTTACTATCAGCCTTGGATAAATTATGGAGGAGTTCATCATGTAAACTTCCAACAATTACTATAATAAGATTTCGAGGATGCTAATCTGATGGAGTTTTCGGCTAATGATCCCAACACATGATCAAAGCTAGCTTTTGTTTTGGTGTATTATTTTGCTTTTGTCATTGTTTGATTCCAAACAGGATATTCAAGTTAATCAACATCTATATATGTAGTTTATATTTATGTTGTTGCAGTAATAATTGAAATAAATATAATTTCTAACATAACAAAGTGAAATAACTCAGAAACTTATATTTCGAAAGAAAACATTATTACATGTCTATTAGTATTTAAATAATACATAGTACAAATTAAAACAACTTAAAAATAACACTTGAATAGATAACATATCACAACAATCACAAGTATTTTAATATAATAATATCTTGCTGTCTGTCTCCTTCGAAGTTCGTCGTCATACAATCGCCTCTGCATTTCACATTCTTGTATATGCTCGAGTTGTTTATGAAATAATTGAAATTTAACGGACAAACACTCAATCTCCAATGCTAACTTCCTAACCTCCTCCACTAACAAGTCAATTTTCTCATTGCTTGGCTTACGATCTTCTGCCCATCGAAAATTCTTACATCCTTTACAAAGCCAAAATTTGCAATTTGGATTCTTTGTTGTACGTGACATTAATAACTCCATCTGATTATCGCATCCGTTACATAGTTGTAGTGAATTTTGAATTTCACTTGTGCTAGATGACATTGTGGTTAATTGAATGCTGAAACGACAAAACAAAAAAAAAAATCGAAAATAAATCATAACATAAAAAATTTGTGTGCCCATGCCAAACACTAACATAGCTGAACAGTTTTGGATCTTGGAACAAATAAGAAATCTTATGCTAATGCAGCTGAGACAGAAATATAATCGAGAGTTCACACACACAAACACAAAAAAAATCATTGCAACTATGTCAATTCCAGCAGCAAGACTTGTTACGATTTCTTAATTTTGAAATCTTTTATTTTTGATTTCGAGTATAGAAGCTTGTAGTTGACATAGAAAAGTCAGTTATAACGCAGCTGAGACAGAAATAGAAATAGAGACAAACAAAAACAATCGGGAGTTCACACACAAAACACAAAAAAATCATGCAGCTGAGACAATTCCAGCACCAGTAACACTTCCACCAGCAATAATTCCAGCAGCAAGACAATTCTAACACCAGTAACATTTCCACTAGCAACAATTCTAGCACCAATAACACACAAACACAATCAGTAGTAAGACAATTTTAGAACCAGTAACACACAAACACAATCCGCTGCACACAAACACAATCCGCCGCAAGATAATCCAGCACAAGTAACACACAAACACAATCAGGAGCAAGACAATTCCAGCACTGGTAACACACAAACACAATTAGCAACAAGATAATTTACGAATAATATTACTAAATCAACATATACTACCCTAATTATTGCAATTTTACAAGTCGAGGAAATAATCATTTCCCAATCAACCAAAATATCAATCAGCTAAAATAATCATTTCATTACTTCAGGTGCAGAACTATCAGTGATGGCAACAGAGACCTGGCCGAGGGAAGCTGTGGTTTGGCGGCTGTCGCGTGACTGTGAGTGCCGACTATCGTGTGTGAGTGGATGAGGAGGGTCGTTCGTGTTACCTTTGTGAGTGCCGGCTGTCGCGTGATTGTCGGTGATGGCAATGGAGACCTCGATCATGAGATGACGGTGGTCTGTCGTCTGTGCCGGGTGTCGCGTGACCGTCAGTGATTGCAGATTTGGTGGGTGTGAGAGTAAGAGAGTGCATTTTCAATTTGGGGTGGTGGTTCGTTTCTGTTTCTGTGGTTCGTCAAAAGAAAGGAAATGAAAAATGTGTTAAACGCACTGTTTTCAATTTAATCAAAACGGTGCATTTTAAATTCGGCGCACGATTTGGAGTTAAAGTCGGGGAAAATAGTAGCGCTGTATAATAAATTTTTAATTTAACAAACACATGGGTCCTATCAAATTTTAGTTGTAATTATTACATTATAGGTGTCGGAACCATAAGACAGAAAACAAAATGATAGAGAACACCAATTTATCGTTCTCCATTCTTATGAAGAAAAAGTGAAAAACAAAAACTTTTTTATTTTGTATTTTATGTTTATAGTTCAAAAACGCGCCCACCAAACAAATTTTACACTTTTATGTTTCCATAAAACAAAAAATAGCTAACAAAAAATGATACGAAACACACCCTTAGCTTTGGCGAAATTGTGTAAAGCTCCAACCCCAAAGGTTTTTATTTTGCGATGGATCCCCAGCTTGGGTGGAGGCTAATACTTTGATGGCATATTGTTGTGCAAATTTTGTTGAACTCGCAAGCGCACGAATCTATTGTAGAATAGATTAATGGTGTTGAGTGTCAATCCCACGAGGAGGTGGATTTTAATTATATGTAGAATTAATTATGTAAATGGGTGGTTGGATTTGTGTGGAAATGATTTGCTGGAATTTAAATTGGATTGGCAGAAATAATTAAATTGGAAACTATTGAGATAAAGCACTTAGGTATCTGGATCCGTATCAACATGCACCATGGGCTAAATAATCCTTATTAATGCCAATTAAATCATGAGGGGGGAATCCACACCTCATGAACCACGCTCTAATCAATATGGTGCTAAGGGCTTATCGTGCCAAATAATAATAACCTTATACTAGGTGCCAGGTAAAACCTAATGTAACTAGACAATATTATTATTATTTGTCGACGAAAAGTCAAACCTCTACAGAAATTAGAGGGGAAAAGAAAATAAATTTGCCAAATAAAGCCCATGACACATGTTGAGACTTCACCTTCAACCCAAGTTTGAAAGAAAATTAGCTACTCATAATTGAACTAAGGGTAAAATGGAAATTTATTAAAATACGTAGAAAATACAAGATGGAGAAGGAATTACAAAAAACTAAGCTCAAAAATGGATTCAGGGGTATCAAATTAGGGGGAGAGACCCCCTTTTTATAGATACATTGAGTGAATCATGGCCATCGGATTAAAAATAGTTTGGACGCACAGGATTACGCCACGTCATCAGTGAACAGTAGCACGGTTTGACCACGGGTTTGACCACGCGGTTTGAACAGTAACACGGTTTGCACACGGTTTGAACAGTAACGTGGTCTGAACATTGTCGTGAACATTACCCATGAACAACACCGTATATGTGAATAGTGCCGTACATGTGAACGGTGCCATTTTTCCTTTTATGCTCCTCTTAAGGTTTTCGACTGTCCTGAGTTCAAAAGTGACGTCCGTTTTGCTATCCGAAATCTCGTTCATTGTGAAATAACCAGGATGCCCCTAAAATACACAAAATACTTAAATAAAACAAAACATTAATAATTAAATAACAAGGGACTTAAATAAACAAAATTAGAGATGTTAGTGAGACTTGAAGTGTAAAATGACGATTTTCTCCTTTATAAATATACACTTTCTGACACTCAACACATATCTAATAATAATTCAGGTAGAGATAGTAAAATAAGTTATGATATAATTATATGATACACATATGATAAGATTTTTTGTAGTGTGTTGACACATAGAAAGAGTCCAAGTCAGATGCCACATAATTGTGTGAAGCTGTCAAGCAATGATCTTGGACAAAAAGCACGAATCTGTATTCAGGGAAGGAGATCAACAAGATTGTAAATATGAGAAGAATAATCTCATGAAAATATTGTATAATTAAATGGTGATTCTTGCCATGTAAACACTTACCATGTGAAGTATCCAGCCATGCATATAAATAGCAGAACTCTGTACAAAGAACTGATATAGCAATAAAAAAGCTATTCCCTTAGAATTTTATTTTGGTATCAGAGAGGGTAAGTCGAAATAATGGCTTCATCTAGTTCTGTTAATACCACCAATTCCGTTGGCCATACAATACCACAAACGAATCCCAACACCTTTAATTTCACCATCCCAATCAAGCTAGATAGAAAAAATTACCTGATGTGGAAATCTCAAGTCCTGCCCTCAATCCGAGGCAATGAACTTGAAGGCTTCATAAACGGCACAAAACCTTGGCCAAACAAATTTTTGGTAGTTCTTGCAGATGATCAAACTGCAGAAATGACTGTAAATCTAGAATATGCACTTTGGAAGAAACAAGACCAACTTCTTCTTAGTTGGCTGCTGTCCTCAATAAGTGAAAGTGTCTTAAGCTCAGTCATCAATTGCACCACTTCCTATAAAGTTTGAGATGCATTGGAAAGACTTTTCTCCTCCCAGTCAAAAGCTAAGATCCTACAACTTATGATGCATCGTCAAACCCAAAAAAAAAAGGTCTATGACTGTTAGTGACTTTTATTCCAAAATAAAAAATTTTGCTGACAATCTCACTGCCTCAAGAAATCCCATCACAGAAGAAGACTTAGTTCTCTATATTCTTCCAGGCCTGAGATCAGAATATGACCCTGTAGTGGTTAATATAATAGCAAGATCAGACACAATACCCTTTCAAGAAGTATATTCACTTCTCTTGAACCATGAAAGTAGACTTGATCAACTGCATACTGTTGTCAACATAGCTTCTGATGGGAACATATCTGCAAACTATGCTTAGTCTACTCAAAACCAAAGAAAATACAATAGTGGAAGAGGAAACAATCCAAGAGGTAGAGGCAGAGCAAAAACAACATAAACATCTGGCAAAGGAAAAGCAAAGCCAACTTGCCAAATTTATGGAAAGGTAAGACACGTTGCGTTTGATTGCTGGAATCGCTTTAAAGAAGACTACTAGCCACAAAGCAATGAAAGAAACTGGAGTTAAGCCACAACTAATGTTGCAAAGATCGATTCAGAAAATGATCAAGGTTGGTACCTGGATAGTGGTGCTATAAACCATGTCACATATCAGATTGAAAACCTTGAAACAAAATCTGAATACAAGGGAAGTGACAAACTTATAGTTGGTAATGATCATAAATTAAAAATAAACTATATTAGTATATCCTCATTACTTTTCCCATATCAGAAGCCAATTATTTTAAAAGATGTTTTGCATGTCCCTTATATTACAAAAAATCTCTTTAGCATCTCTAAATTATTATCTGACAATGATTTATCTGTTTTTTTCAAGAAAAATAATTGCCTTATACAGGACAAGATGAGGAAGAAAGTCTTGCTTCAAGGAACGATTGATGGAGGATTGTATCTGTTGAAAACATCCTGCAAGACACCTGAATCTAGAGTCAAAAGTCCCTTTGTAACTTCTTTTTTTGCTGCTTTAAATAAACCTGTGTCATCACACAGCGAGTCAGAGTCTTCCAAGAATAAAAGTCTAGAATCAACTTGTAATAGAGTCAATAAAATATATACATTACATCGAAGATTTGGTCACCCTAGTGTTCAAACATTAAATGACATATTAATGTCATGTGATGTATATAGTAACATCAATAAAATTTTCGTTCCTCAATTTTGTACAGCATGCCAATATGGAAAAATTCATAGACTAAGTCATATAAATTCAGCGACAAAAACAAAATAACCACTTGAATTATTGCATCTTGACCTCTAGAGACCAGCACCAATAGCCTCTGGAAACAACTATAGGTACTACTTAAGCATTGTAGATGATTATTCTAGATTTACATGGATTTATCCATTGGCTGTTAAATCAGAAACTTTTTTTTCACCTTCCAAGTGTTTAAGAAAATGATAGAAACACAACTTGAAAAGAAAATTAGAACCTTACAAACAAATTGGAGGGTGAATTTAGATCCTTCGTGCCATTTCTCAAAGCAAATGGAATTTTATTTAGGCATTCATGTCCTCACTCTCATCACCAAAATAGAAAGGTAGAAAGAAAACATAGGCATATAGCAGAAACAGGCCTAACCTTACTAGCACAAACCTCAATACCTACAAAGTAACAACCACATTCTTAATAAGTAAAATGCCGACATCAGTACTCAATCGAAAATCCCCATATGAGATAATCTATTATTAAAAGCCTGATTACAAATTTATGAAGGTTTTCGGTTGTGCATGCTTTCCCCATTTAAGGCCATACAACTCACATAAATTAGATTTTTGCACTGTTAAATATGTCTTTATAGGATATAGCTCTCAACACAAAGGATACATGTGCTTACACAGTAGTGGGAGATTTTATATAGCAATAGATGTGGTCTTTAATGAGTCTGAATTTCCATTTCAAAATAACAAAGCATTTCAACCTGCTGTAAGTGAGAAACATACAGCCATGTGTCCATATTATGCACAAATCCTAACAGTGCCACAGGTTTCTACTTCAGGATGTACCTTAGCTACATTTACACTAGCAGTTGTTTAAGAAGCAGACTCCAACCTACATTGTCTAACATACCGTGAGCACCACAACCTTTCACCAAACTAAGAGACCAGCACTACAGAACCTGAAACACCAGAACAAAATATGACAAATTTACAAACAACACCAGAAAGTACCCAAAACACTACAGTTACAGAGTCAAAAAGTCAGCCACAAACACTTCTCTTTAGTCACCCTGTAATTAGGGGTGGGCAAAATACCCGACCCGACCCGACCCAAAAATTTCAGGTTCGAATCTGATCGGGTTATAAAGGAAACCCGAATGGATGAAAATGGTGAAACCCAATCGGGTTGTTATCGGATTGGGTTTTACCCGATTCGATTTAAAAAACTGATCAGGTTGCTTAAAAAAAAACCTAAATCTAAACACACGCCACACACAAACACATATTCACATTTTACAATACACACAAACACAAGTCGGGCACACACACACAAACGATTGCAACTACACACAAAGGGCACACACACACAAACGATTACAAACACACATAAATAACACATTAACAACAGCACACGCAGTACGGCAGCAGCAACAGCCCACTACCGACATCCAACCCATGTACACGACCATTCACCCACCACCCACAGCCTCCATCGCTCGTAGCCCACTGCTGACAGCCAACCCGCAGCCTCCCATAAATAAATGAAACACCAACACACACACAACCGAAGCTGACACCAACCGAAGCAGAGATCCAACGCCAGACGCAGCAACTGCTAAGATTCGACGCCAACGAAAGCCGATCTACTGCTACGAAGTACGGGATCTATTGCGCCACCTCCATGTCTAATCCTCCACCATCACCCAATCCCATTCAAGGTCGATTCGAACCCGAAAACACCCATTTGAACCCCGTAAGCTGCAACCCGAACCGCATCTAATCCGCATCTGATCCGAACTCAACTCGAATTTATAACCCAATCTGATCATTCGGATCGGATCGGGTCCGGTTATAAGTTCGGGTTGAGTTTGGATAAATTTTCATCCAATCCGATCAATTTAGAACCCGATCGGGTTGATCCGAACCCGATCCGAACCTAATTTTACTCACCCCTACCTATGATTATAAGAGCCAAGTCTGGGATATATAAACCCAAAATTTACACAATAAAAAAACTAGCAAGAGAGATAATTGACACTCCAGCAAGTGTAGAAGAGGCATTGAAAAATAAAAAATAGGAGACAACCATTAGGGAAGAGTTTGAAGCACTTCTGAAAAACAGAACTTGGGAATTGGTTCTAATATCTTGGGATCAAAAGGTAGTAATAAATAAATGGATTTACAAGCTGAAATATAATCCAGATGGCATTGTGGCAAGGTATAAAGCGAGGCTTGTGGCTAAAGGGTTTCATTAAACAACGGGCATCGGTTTTAACGAAACTTTCAGTTCAGTGGCCAAATCACCAACCATCAGAATTGTGTTAAACCTAGCTGTTATAAACAAATAGGATATCAAATAAGTGGATGTGAATAATATATTCTTGCATGGTGAACTATGTGAAGAAGTCTTTATGGGTCAACTGAAAGGCTTCGAGAACAAAAGAAAACCACAGTATATTTGCAAGTTAAAAAATGCTTTCTATGGCCTTAAACAGACTCCAAGGGCCTGTTACAATAAGCTCATTTCAGCCTTTAAAGACTGAGGGTTCAAAAACTCAATATCAGACACCTCACTATTTTTTATGAAGGAAGATGAAGATATAGTGCTGCTACTTGTGTACGTAGATGACATATTACTCACAGGAAGTAATAGTAAGATAATTGATTATGTGATTTAGAAGCTGAATAAAAGCTTTTCTCTGAAGGATCTTGGCTTGCTAAAATACTTCTTGGGAATTGAAGTAAAAAGGACTATTGAGGGAATGCATCCATCACAAGGGAAATACATCACTGACCTCTTAAAACGAATAGGAATGGAAAACTGCAAAAGCCTGCCTACACCAATGAGCACAATTACCAAGTTGAGAAAGGAACGAGGGAAAGCCTTCAGTGACAACACCTTATATAGGAGTGTAATTGGAGGCCTACAATATGCTACCTTAACAAGGCCTGAAATAACATATGTAGTGAACACGCTAAGCCAATATTTAGAAGCACCTAAACAATCTCACTGGTAGGGGTGTAAGAGAATTCTCAAATACTTAAAAGGGACCTTGAATTATGGCATACAATTCACACCAAAAGGAAAACCATGATTGATGTGTTTCACTGATGCAGATTGGGCAAGTGATCAGGATGACAGACAGTCTGTTGGTGGTTACTGCAGTTTCCGTGGTGGTAATCTAGTCTCATGGAGATTGAAAAAACAGAAGGTGGTGGCACGCTCTAGCACTGAATCCGAATATAGGTCCTTTGCCAATATAAGTGTTGAAATCACATGGATATGTTCTTTACTAGGAGAACTTGGAATGAAGCCAAAACAAAGACCAGTAATCTGGTGTGATAACACAAGTGCAACATCCCTTGCCAGCAATCCAGTATTTCATGCCCGAACTAAACACATTGAAATTGATGTACATTTTGTTAGAGAAAAAATTGCAAATGGTAAACAAGAAGTGAGACATATACCAACAAAGGAACAAGTGGCAGATGTTTTGACAAAAGCCTTGAGCTGTGATCGTTTCAAATTTTTAAGAGACAAGCTTAAAGTCTCAAACAGACAGTTAAGCTTTAAGGAGGGAGTTAGAAAAGAGTCCAAGTCAGATGCCACATAATCGTGTGAAGCTATCAAGCAATAGTCTTGGACACAAAGCAAGAATCTGTATTCAGGGAAGGAGATCAACAAGATTGTAAATATGAGAAGAGTAATCTCATGAAAATATTGTATAATTAAATGGTGATTCTTGCCATGTAAACACTTACCATGTGACGTATCTAGCCATGCATATAAATAGCAGAACTCTGTACAAAGAACTAATATAGCAATAAAAAAGCTATTCCTTTAGAATTTTATCTAAATATTGATAAGATTAATAAAGGAGTTAACATGGCATGATAAATAATTATGTCATATCTCTGTTGGATCACTTCAATATGATTACACGTTTACAACATAAATATAAATTAATATGTGGTAATATTATTTAAAAAAATTAATTAATGTATATAATGAACACTAAATTAAGAGTAATTTATACCCTATCCCCAAATGAATTGACTTATTGCACCGCACACCCAAAAGAAATAACCAGTTGCACTGCGCCCCCAATTCCATTAGTTTTTCAATTAATATTAACATTGTAGGGGAAAAGTGGGAAATTAAAGTAAAATTTAAAAAATAAAAAATAATAGAGTTCGAGAATTGCGCCTATCATTTCACTTGTTTGATCTTGCTGTAGAAACAAGCAAGGACAACCTCCCCACTCCTATTCTTAACAAATTGGCGCCAAAAAATCCAGCTATATCACCTAACACAGATTCATATTTGAAAGAGATAAGATTTGTGAAAGGCATGGGATTGATTGGTGTGTGGCTGTAAGCATTTTTTTTTGGCAAGAGGAGATCCTGGTGTTTGGTGGTTGAAATAGTCCACGTTAGTAGCAAATTCTAGTTTATTTTTTACTGATTTGGCTTTCTATATATGTTATTTCGCAAATCTAAGCTTCTATGTTATTTGCATGTGAAATAAATTATTGGATTTGTTGGGTTTTGCGTGACTTTGGCATGTATGTACTAGATTTATGATAGAATATGTGTAGATGGATTTAACTTATGTTGCCTTACTGTTGAAATGAGTTGGCTTGGGTCCTCAATTTCACTTTGAATGTTCGATTATTGTGTGTTATTGCATTCTTATATGTGAAATTAGGGTTTTTTTTTTGTTTATGTTTTCAATGGTTTCTGATAAACTCGGGTGGAATTTGGGTGAGTTTTTGTAACTTAATTAATCTAACGTTTAAAATATGGGTATTTTTGTCATTTCCTTAAAGTTCAAACAATTTCGTTAACATTAACTGTAAAACTAATTGAATTGGGGGTGTGTTGCAACTAGTCATTTCTTTTGGGTGCACGGTGCAATATGTCAATTCATTTGGGGGGAGGGTATAAATTACTCATAAATTAATTATTCATGGCACATCTATATTGTGTTATAAACTTATTTATGTCATGTTAATTTGTTTATGACTTATTTTTAATAATAACATTGACATATTTGTTATTTTTAAATTATTATTTTTTGTATAAAATATGTTAAACAGGTTGACACGATAAACACAATTAAAAATAGATGGTATTCATTTTTTGATATTTCAAAACAATTAATAAATAGGTCATATTTGTATTTGCTTAAATTTGACACCAAATGAATAAGATATGACATAATTATGAACTGATATTCCTAAATCCAAGTTTAGCAATAATATTATTGGATTATTTATAGATCATTCTGACTCTTTTGTTAGCGGTCAAAATAGACACTAATTTTATATGGAGATTCTCTTTCCTTTAAAATAATAAGATTATAATAAAAACACTATAAAAGTATTATTAATTACCTTGCAAATTATTTTATAAGTTGCTTTTACAACGCAACCTTCTCCTTATTTCTAAAGGTCTTGTGCTGCAATTAAGATTTATTATATTAAAAAAAACATTATCAAACACTTTATTTAATAAAAAAAATTATGAAATAAGTGCGTTGTTTTTGAAGTTTCAACAACAATTCTAACCTGAGCCCTACGAGATGTTCTTGAGTAACAGGGTATTTAAACTAAATACTTTTCAGGCTCGAAAGAGTCTTCCCTCAATGATTAAAGAGAAGAATTTGTCAGAATGAACAAAAATTATTTTTATTGAACAGAAATGAAGAGAGGATTTCTAGCTCTTCATCAATAGAAAGAACTTCTCTACGTTAAGGACTATTGAAGGGAAGTTCTCTTGTGTGTTTAATTTTTATTTCTTAAAAATTTATAAAAAAGACTCTCCTCTAATCTCTAATTACTCAATAAATTGAAAGTTATGGATAGAAATGATGAGTATGAAATGAACAATTTATTATTTTACAGTATGATCTCTTAATTAAGATCAGTTCGAACTTACCTTTATATATAAATACATACTCTCCAAATACAATAACCTGAGCTTACAATATTATTCTTGAGCTGAAAAAAAGAATAGTATACAATGCATGAGACTAGCGCCCTGAATTTTCCTGCATTTCTATTGAGTTTCCAGAATTCATCAAAATATTGTACCAAAATTCCATGGCATTAGAACAATTCTCGTAGTTCATTTTTTCCATTGCAGCAAATCTCGTCTCATATTTCCCTTCGATTCCAGGCAAGTTTTCTGAAGCAATATCTGTGCTCTCATTGCAGGACTTCGGTGGAAAATTTGGTGTATCTTGAGGATGATTTTGAATTCCTTGATGGGTGGCATTGCATACTGGCTTATGTATAGTTCAATTGCTATCTTGATCACCGTGGATTATTGCTTGAACAATATCACACTGTTGTCTGGGGGAGATCAAGTTTTGTGCAAGTCTTTTCTTCAAGTGACTGTGCCAATAATTCTTTATCTCATTGTCTGTTCGTCCTGATAATTTTGCTGCAATTTTCGACCATCTGAAAGATTTACAATGCAAAATCACTCTCCATCGTAAAGGATCAAGTGAATACGTATATAATATTTGACAATGTTGACATGTTCATTAAAGCACATATCCTCTCGTTATCAGAAAATGGTAATATTTATGGATTAAATTCAGTTCTGAGTTGATTTTGGGTTGAGCACTGAATTAAGAATCAAGATTTATTTTTCATTTCTATTACCTAAACATGAATTGATTTAATATTCAGACAAAAAATTATCTCAACATTGGATTATTATCCAATATTTACATCAGAATTATGTATGTATACATGTCACAGTTTTATTGGCTGGTTGTATGTATAGTAAAGATATTAGAGCTTCTCAGCTAGAGTGGATGTATGAATGCATGCATGCATAAGATGCTACCATGAAGACAGAGATTGAATCCTCAATTAACACAAATGAATGATTTAAAAAAAGAAAAAGAAAAAGAGAAAGGTAGAATTAGATCTGAGTACCTATTGCCAAGAACTCGATGTAGCTTGAGGATAATTTCTTCTTCTTCCTTGCTAAAGTTTCCCCGTTTAATATGCGGCCGCAAGTAATTCATCCATCGAAGCCTACAGCTCTTTCCACATCTCATTAAACCTGCACACAAATTATTAATCACAAAAGATAAAACGATGCATGAGCTTTAAATATTTGATCGCCAAACGCACAAATTAAATCTCCATGCACATACAATATTTATTTTATGATAATCAACAGATTCATAAATACATGCCCTAGACCTATATATCATATATGATACACAGCATGACAATTTATTCGAAATATTAACAACAACTTATGAACTAACAATTACCGGCATATTTGGGAAGAGCACGCCAATTGTAGTGGCCATATCTTTGAATGTAAGAAATTAACCTTTGATTCTCTTCGGGGGTCCATGGTCCTTTCTTCAACCCCATCTTCTCACAACAAGGATTGTTGGAAAAGAGACTACCACAACCAGTTATAAATTAAGCGAAAACAAAACTCTTTTTTTTTTGTGTGATTAAAATAGGATGTGTACCACAGATAAATAGACAGAAAAATAAACTAATAAAATCCAAAGTAAAAATCAACCACAAGAGACATAGATTTTTATGTGAAAAACTCAAAGTGGGAAAAACCACATGACAATAATCCGATATAATCTTCCACTATATTAATGAGATTACAACACAAATTCTTCTTTAGATAATACTAGAGGTTACCAACATTAAGAATCTCAATATTCTTATCTTATAATAACAACTTAATAATTGTCCCTTTAACACGTGGGAATCTCAAATAATAATCAATAAAAGGATAAAATAAAAATTAAGACCAATAAAATTATAAAGGACGATACCAAAAACTTATCCTCAAAATTTAAGAGAAAAAATAAAATTAAAATCGCCTTCTTACTCCCAAAATAATCTCAACTCTACCGCTTCTTCCTTTTTCTTCTGCCAAGAAGTTGCTGCCTCCACTCTCTCTTATTTATATAGCGAAATTTCATTATAAAATTTTACTTGACTCCTCAATATTTCTTTAATTATTTAATTATCAAAATTTATTAAACTTTTTGCTTGGACCACCCAAATAAAGTGGACCCAACACTCACCATATTGAAATTATATAATAATTACTTTGCCTTTATAAAATTTAATACTTGTTAGCTGGTAGCGAGCTATTTCATAGTCATCAAGGGCGGCCGACTTTTATATACTGTCGAGGAACAGCATGACTTGAAAAACAAAAACAAAGTTAGCCAGTTATAGAGATGATCAGACGTTGATTACAAGGAGATGGACCATTGAAGAACTCTTCGACCGTCACAACCGTGCTTGATACGTAAAGCTAAAGACGTGTGACTTTGTCTTGTCTCATTGTCTACAAGCTGCTTTTGAGAGTAGCAAAAAGTTGAGTATGCAATTGAGACGCTTTAATTTTGGTAGCTGATAGTAAAAAATGAGGTGCCTTTGTGGGGCGATCTAATCCTGTTGCGATCCAAAGCTAGCTGCCTTTGTTATTATCTTCGTGTTAAGCGTGCATTTTTTTTTCTCCAAAGAGAAATATAAAGAAGAGGAATTCTCAATTTATTCTTCCGATTTTAGCTTACTCGTGTATGTATGTATGTGTATATATATATATATATATTATATGTATGTATATTGTAAAGAAGGAAATAGGATATTGAAACTTCAATCAATGACCTAGATCATATAAAAACAATTTGTAAGGGAGAAGAGTAATTTAAAGAAAACTAAAAAATTAAAGGCATTGTTATGGTGCAATTAAACATTACATTTGGGAAAAGGCTATTTACCCCGAATATTAACCCTGAATTTGCGCCCCAAATGTAAAACGCTGCCTTTGGTTTCATTCGCTTTTGAGAAGCACGTGTTTCAGTTTACTTTTTTCTTTTAATTGCCAGCACTTTTGTTTGGTTTGTTTTTTCCATTTAATTGCCTCCAGCTGTGCAGCACGTGTTTCATTTGCTTTTTCCATCCTTCCATATTATTTTTGTTTTGTGATGCGGAGTAGAGACTTCATTGTAGCGCTGAAAAATCCTAAGTATAAAACTTCACTTCCAACCTGCAAAATTGGAATTGGTTTGTGCCAATTGTTCTCCTAAATTTGCAGAGATGCTGTGAGAGAGTACATTAAAAATGTCACAAAATTGGGTGAAACTCTATTTGAATTATTATCACTGGCTCTTGAGCTGAAGGCTGAACATTTACTAGAGATTGGATGCCCTAAAGAATACATCCTTCTCTGCCAATACTATCCACCTTGCCCTAAGCCAGATTTGACATTGGGAGCTACCGAGCATTCAGACCCTTCATTTCTCACCATGCTTCTGCAAGACCAATTGATTTGTTATCTAACAAAATAAAAGAAAGAGAGAGAAGGAAACGTGTGTGTGTAACAAAGAAAAACAAGAAAAGGAGTGTATGTAACAGAGAAAAGCAAGAAAAAGGAAAAGGTTAAATGCACCGTTTTCAGTTTAATCAAAACGGTGCATTTTACATTCGGGGCGCAACTTCGGGGTTGACATTCGGGGTAAATGGAAATAGCTATTTACCTTGAATGTTAACCCCGAATTTACGCCCCGAATGTAAAATGCATCGTTTTGATTAAACTAAAAATGGTGCGTTTAACACTTTCCCTTTCTAGCTTTTCTCTGTTACACACACATATTTCCCCTTTCCGTTTCTCACTTTTTTGAAAACCACACAAATCTCCTTTCCTTTTCTTCTTTTTACGGGAAAATGACGTTAACTTTTTCTTTTTTAATTTTGATTGTTTTTGTTTATTGAATTAAAGCGTCAAGTAATAGAATCAAATATCATGATCAGTCTTCAGTCTTGTTTCCGCCTTCTTCTTCATTGATTGGGTTTTCCAATTATGTGTAACAATTCTTTGTTTTATTTTTATTTTTCACTAGCCATATTCTTTAATAGATTTGTACAGATTGGTTAGGGATTGATGATGGGATTTGGGGATTCTTTGTTCATTATTATTCCTTGAATTTTTTACTCTGTGTTCCTGTGCATGGAACAATTTTGATGGATTGATTTCATTGTATTTGTATGTATGAGTTACATACATGATTAAGGAGAAGAATAATAGACTGCAGTTGTTTAGGTAAAGGTTCAGGTTCAGCATTTTCACAAACCAGTTCCGATTTTGTAGTTTGGAAGTGAAGTTTTGTACTTAGGGTTTTTCAGTGCTGCAATGAAGTCTCTACTCCGCATCACAAAACGAAAACAATATGGAAGGAAAAAGCAAATGAAACACATGCTACATAGCTGGAGGCAATTAAATGGAAAAAGCAAACCAAACACACGTGCTAGGAATTAAAGGAAAAAAGCAAATGAAACACGTGCTTCTCAAAAGTAAATAAAACCAAACGCAGCATTTTACATTCGGGGCGTAAATTCAAGGTTAACATTCGAGGTAAATAGCAACGCTGTTTACAAATAACTTTGGCATCATCAAAATTAAAATCCATTCGAGAGTCACAATTTCAAATTAAATATTAACAATAATTTTATCGTTATACTTTTAAAATATTATATATATATATATAATTTGTCTAAATATATATGATTTATCAAGTAAACACATTTATAATTTATAAATAACCCAAAAAAAGAACTTTCTCCATGTCCATTCATCAATTTGGAAACATCCAATAAACTCCTAAAAACAATTAGTAATAGTAGAAAATTAAGGTTTCTTGGGATCCACATGGCTCAAAAAATGGGTTAAAACTTGACTTTAATACTAAACTTTTGGGTGAATCGGTCGCAAATGATGTTGATCATAAGAAAATAAAATATGCATTATTATAAGTTTTCTAATGATTAATCATTTCGGTCGGCTAGATTTTTACTTTGGTGATCAAGCCATCATGACAAAATCTTGACTTGGAGAAGCTAAGGATCCTGAACTTCTCTTTTTGCAAACAAAGTCACCCTAAGAAAGTACCAAAAGAGAAAAAAAAAAAAACAACGGATTTAAAATTCCAAAAATTTTCCTTCGGTTCGGCCACTTTGGTTTACAAAAGCATATGGAAATCATAATATATTTTGACAAATCCGTCTTTTACCTTTCCTTCTTTATCCACGCTGGGGAGCTTTGTATTTTCTAAGTTAGAAGGTAGAAGATGTATGTGAAGGGGCTTTAGAAAATACAGCTGGATTTCAAAAAACAAATGAGGCGCTAGCACAAATGGAATCGAAAATTGAGGATGCAGAAAATGGACCGAGTGAACACAAAATAAAGCCCGAGAGAAGGAAATGGAAATTCCAAGCCCGAACTGTGGTAGGTGATGTAGGGGTAAAAGAGGGGCTGCTTAAATAAAAAAAGGCCTGTTAGCTTAATGAATTGGGAGAGCTTGCGGTAAAAAAAGAAGAAGATAGGCAGCCCATCAAATGCAAAATTTCCATTTCAGTTTCAAAAAGCTACTGTCCTATCTACGAAGCTGAATTATAATAATAAAGAGAGTGAAGCCAGGGTGGAGGGACACAATTATGAGAAGGAGATATCGGTGGTGGCTGGGAGACAGCCTTGTCGACAGCCATGAAACTTATTTGCTGGAATGTTCAAGGGCTGGCTAAAAATCGAACATTCCGTGAAGCCCAGTAAATGTGCAAGAGCATCGGCCTTTTATTTCTCTGTGAAACAAAAATAATGTCTAAGCAAATGCAAGTAAGAGCAAGAAGATTACAATTTTAGAATTGCTTTGAAGTTAGCAGGAAAGGATTGAGAGGTGGTTTGGCAATGATGTGAACTGCTGAGGTAACCTTAGAGGTAAAATCTTTTAGCAAACACCATGTGGATGCTGTAGTTCACAGTGAGAATAAAAGTTACTGGAGATGCAATGAGATTTATGGACATCCATAATCAGACCAGAAAAAGCACACCTGGGAGTTATTGAGGAGGTTTATCATCGTTACCATGGTTATGCTTTGTTGATTTTAATGAAATGCTGAATTTAAATGAGAAAATAAGCGAGAAAGAAAAAAGTGTGAGCATGGTTAATGATTTCAAAATAACAATTAGAGAATATAACTTAAGGGATTTGGGGTACTCTGGATACCCTTTCACATGGTCAAATAGAAGGTCGGGTCCCTATATTATTAAAGAAATTGCTTGATCATTTTTTGTGTGATAGCAGTTGGGGAAACTGTTTCTAGGAGAAAGCAGCTCTATATCTTGTCACATGGAGTTCTGATCACACTCCAATTCTGATAGAGGTTTTGGAAAAGGGCAAGGTAAACGATACATGAAGAGAACTCTTCATAGAGTTCACTATAAAGATATGTGGAGTCCATATGAAAAGTACAGGGAGATAGTAAAACATGAATGGAAGGATGAGAGCTTTTGGACTAAAAGCAACCCAATTGAGTTGTTCAAGAGGAGGTCAAAAAAGTCATTGGTTGAGTTAAAAATTTGGAGTAACAAGGAGTTTAATGGAAGAGATAAAAAGCTGAAGTAGCTCATAAACAAGCTGAAAGAGATGAAAAACCAATTTAGCCATTTTGATAGCAGGGATGAAATGCAAAGGATAGAAAATCATATTGACAATATTTTGCTAGATGAAAAAATTTTTTAGAAGCAAAGATCAAGGGCAGATTGGTTGAAAGAAAGGGATAGAAATACAAAGTTTTTTGCCTCAAAAGCTTCTGCTTGAAAGAGAAAAAACAGAATCTGTGGGCTAGAAGATGAAGATGGCAAATGGATTGAAGAAGCTGAGGAAGTGGAGTAGATGATTTGTTATTACTTCACAAATATTTTTACCACGACAAACCCTTCACAGAGTCAACTGAATGCAACCTTAGTAGATTTACCATGAGAAGATTCATGGATCAGCCATTTACAGAGGAGGAAGTAGTAGGTGCCCTCGCTCAAATATGTTCTACGAAAGAACCAGGCTTGGATAGGCTTTCTGTAGTTTTTTTCTAAAAATATTGGAGCTCAGTTAAGGAGGGAGTTGTATAACATGCTTGCATATTCTAAATGAGGGAGGCAACCTAGTACCTTTGGATCATACTTTCATTGCTTTGATTCCAAAATCTCAGAAGCCTAGGAAAATGTTGATTTTCGGCCAATTAGCCTCTTTAATGTCATATATAGAATTGTTTCAAAGAAAATGACTAATAGACTTAAGCAAATTTTAGATGACATAATTTCTCCAATGCAAAGTGCTCTCAAGTAGGCTTATCATAGATAATAGTATCATTGGTTGTGAATGCCTAAACAAAATCAGACAGGAGCAGAGGTAGGAAGGAGGGTCTAGTAGCCCTAAAGCTAGACATTAATAAAGCTTAAGACATAATTGAGTGGAATTTCATTAAGGGTGTAATGCAAAAGCTGAGGTTTTCTATAAAATGGGTGAACCTAATTATGAACTCCATTTCTATAGCAAGTTTTTATGTGCTAATAAATGGAGTGGCCATAGATCTCATTCATCCCTAACAAGGACTGAGACAAGACTGCCCCCTTTCACTATATTTATTTATCATGTGTGCAAAAGTTTTCTCCAATATGTTAGTGCAAGCAGAGAATCAAAATCTCATTCATGTCTTGAGATTCAGTCAAGAATTTTCAGCCACACACCTTCTCTTTGCAAGTAATAGTCTGGTTTTCTGAAGAGCTTCTAGCTTTGATTGTAAATATTTGAAGAGATTATTTGATTGTTACACAGTAGCTTCGGGATAGGTCTTTAATTATGCAAAATCCTCTATGTTTTTCAGTACTAATACAAGCAACAGCCAAATAGAGGAAATTAAGGGCATATTTGATTTAAATGTTGTGTCAAAACATGACAAGTATTGGTTTACCTTCTATGGTGGGGAGTAAGAAAACCAGTTTCTTTAATGATATAAAGCTAAAAGTTTTAAACAAGTTGTCTAGTTGGGAAAGCAAATATTTTTCTAGTAAGGGAAAAGAAGTGCTGATTAAGGCCGTTGCTCAAGCTGTGCCAGCCTACACAGTGAGTGTTTTCAAGATTCCTCAGAGTTTTTGTGATGATTTTGAAAACGCTATTGCAAGATTTTGGTGGGGTTCTTCTGAAGTAAAAAGAAACATACACTGGACAAGATGGGAAAGGTTGTGCCAGGCCAAGATAAGGGGAGGTTTGGATTTCAAAAACTTTTCTATTTTCAATTAAGCTCTAGTTACAAAGCAAGGATGGAAACTCTGCATTACCCCAAATCTTTAATGGACAAGATCTTAAAAGCAAAATATTTTAAGCACACTGGTTTTATGGATACAAAGCTGGGGTCAAACCCTTCTTTGGTCTAGAGAAGTATATCATGGGGCAGATGAGTGCTTTACAAAGGCTTAAGATGGAGAATAGACAATGGGAGTCAAGTTTCAATTTTCAGTAGCAATTAGATAAAAGAACATAAGATTCCCAACTCTACCTCATATATAGAGTTGCCTCTTGATGCTGTAGTTGCTGACTTATTGATGAAAGGCATCGGTGGAAAAAAGACATGACGATTCAGCATTTTCCATAGGATGTAGCAGAGAAAATCCTAAGAACTCCACTCCTAAAAACTCCGCAGCAGGACATTCTCATATGGACATTTGATAAACATGGAATTTACTCAGTGAACAGTGGTTATCAACTGGCTATAAAGCAAAAAATTTCAAATAATCCAAGCTGCTCAGATTCTACCAAAACGAGGTGGAAGGTTATTTAATCAACTGAACTTCTAGAAAATATCAAAGTTTTATATGGAGGGCTACTCAGAATCTTCTACCAACAGTGGGTAATTTATAGAGGAGGAAAGTGGTGATGGATCCTTTTTGTCAAAGATGCAAGTGCAGAGGTGATGATGTTTTCCATGCTTTAATAGATTGCAAGGCAGATAAGAGGGTTTGGAAGATGAAAAAATTTTATGAGGAAGTTAAGTAGTTGGCTCGTCAGGACATGTTGAGTGTGCTACAAGATTTAGCTTTGAAGAGAAAAAAGAAGGATCTGGAGCTTGTTGTTGCTATGTGCTGGGCTATCTGGTACTCCATGAATTGTCTTTTGTTTAAAGTTAAAGAAGAAGATCCCAAGCAATCAATTGCCAGAGCAGTAGCAAGAGTGGAGTCTTACAGCCGAATTAAAATTCCAAATAACCAAGCTATTTCAGGTCACAGCAGAAACAGACAACTTGTATAGACTACCTCTTCAAACGGGTGTTTCAAAGTTAATATTGATGCAGCAATCAATGTTCTAAATCAGAAGGCAGGGTTGGGGGCAGTCATTAGGAATTCCAGTGGCAAGGTTGTTGTTGCAGCTATCCTAGGAATTCCATATCAAGGAAATGTGGCATGTATGAAGGTTGAAGTTGTGTTGCTCGGTATTCAAAATGCCCAACAAGCAGATTGTTTCCCAATGATTATGGAATCAGACTCAAAGGAAGTGGTGGATCTCTCTTTAAGCAAGAAGAGCTGCAAGGCTGAAATATCGTGGAAAATTGCAGAGATTCAAGCAAAAATGAAAGATCAGAATTCGTTCTCAATTACATATGTCCCTAGGAGTTGTAATTATATTGTTCACTCTCTTGCAAAGAAAGCTCTAGATTTTGAAAGTCAAGTTCTATGGCTAGAAAATTTTCCAGAACAAATCATGTGTCTATTTTAAAAGTTTTCTTAATGAAAAGCGTTACTTTTTTTTTTAAAAAAAAAAACTTGCATCACTTAGATTATCAAGAAGGAGACAGTTTATAGCAATTGGTTATATGTATCTATAGCTTTGAAATGCTTGTAAGGGACTATGTACTATATATATAGCCACAGAAACACTATATTAACATTATGCAAATTTTTTTTTTTTTGGCAATATCAGAGCCAACAACATGTATTATTTTAACTTGGTATCAGAGCTAATTGCAAGTACCATATCAAGGCGTGTTAGTTGATAAAATACTAGCACAATTGACTCCGATACCAAGTTAAGTTTTGCTGAAAAAGAAAAAATTAAGTTTTGCAAAAAGCTAATAGCACTGACCAAACAATACAAGAGAGACCATTCATTTATATGAATTTACAAGAGGATGCAGGGTTCTATGTAGACTCTACAAAGCTATAGATGTACACACCTGATAAGATGAAATCTTAATGTTGTGGTTTAGACCCAAACTATCAAGACCAATCTCACCCCAAGAACACTTAACTCACTGACCTTAACCCAAGAACCTACCAAGAATCACTCAATATACTAAGAATCAAGAATAAGAAACAAATCAAAGACAAAACACACACGAATTTTAAGTGGTTCAGCACCAAATTAATGATGCCTACATCCACTAGAAACAAGCACTGTGATTTCACTTCTTATTGCTTTCAAGAGTTACAGAGAGCATTTACACAAATGGAGAATACAAGCCTTATTGGAACTCTTTGTCACATTCCCTCTTTTCTATTCTCTTATGTCAGTCTATTGCAAAACGCAAAACTTCAGCCCTTTTACCAACTGATTCTGGATCTTTCTTCTTCAGTGGCTTTTTTAGTTAATTCTAACAGAATTATCAATCCAGTCACGTGCTTGCAGTATGTCTCTGAAACCAGGCTTGAAACAGCATCTTACTCGGTCGTTTCAAGTGACTGAGTATTTTCTTCAGCTCACATGCTGGACATGTAAGCTACTTATAACATTGAACGAAATTCTGGATCATGTCGGTTTTGTTCCAAACCCTTATCAAACGACATTTCATGTGTATAAGCAACCAACATATGACATGTCGGGACTGAGTATTTAGATCACATTTCAGCAATCTCCACCTTGAACTCAATACTTTAAGTTATTCCACAATGCTTTCTTCCCCTTTTGCAGCGTCATTTCCTGCAAATCCCTGCTAAGTTCATGCAGAGATTGAACTTAGCAGACGATACTGCCTTGGTCAGCACGTCAGCTGGATTTTCTTTTGTATTTATCTTTAAAAGCTGTACATCACCTCTGGATACCTCAAGCCTCACAAAATGGAGCTTCACATCAATATGTTTCGTCTTCTTGTGATGTGTCTGGTTTTTGCTTAGGTGAATTGCACTTTGACTGTCACAATAAACCTCAACTGAGTCTTGTTCAACTCCAAGTTCAGTAACCATTCACTTCAACCAAATAGCTTCCTTGAGAGCTTCTGCAGCTGCTATGTACTCAGCTTCTGTAGTTGACAGAGCCACCACATTCTATAATGTGGCTTTCCAATTGACTATACATCCCCTCAAAGTAAACAAATATCATGTTAGTAACATTTTCTTGTCGAGATCCCCAGCAAAATCTGAGTCTACATAGCCTATTAGGATATTTCCTTCATTTCCAGATCCACCATATAGCAGACCATACTCTGTAGTGCCCCTCAGGTACCTCATTATCCATTTTACTGCCCTCCAGTGGTCAATCTCAAGGTTTGACATAAACCTACTTACCACACTCAAGGCATGTGAAATGTCTAGTCTAGTTAGCACCATTGTATACATGAGGCTCCCTACTGCATTTGAGTAAGGGACTTTTGACATTTCTTACTGTTCTGCAACTGTTTAGGGATACATAGCTGCTGATAGCTTGAAATGACTTGCCAATGGTGTTTGAATAGGTTTGGATTCATTCATGCCAAACTTAATCAGCACTTTCTCAATGTAATCCTTCTGAGTTAGAAAAATTGTTGCAACTTTCTTGTTTCTGATGATTTCAACTCCAAGAATCTTCTTTGCAGGTCCAATATCCTTCATTTCAAATTTACTGCTCAATAATCCTTTTAACTGATCAATCTCTACTTTGTCATGACATGCAATCAACATATCATCAACATACAACAGTAAATAGATTCTCATTCTATCACTTATCTCCTTGTAATACACGCAACAATCATAGCTGCATCTATTGTAGGCATGTTTCAACATGAACCTGTCAAACCTTAGGTACCATTGCCTAGGTGACTGCTTCAAGCTATAGAGAGACTTCTTAAGCAAACAGACATAATCCCTCTTACCAAGTACTTTATACCCTTGAGGCTGCTCCATTACAATCTCCTCTTGTAATTCACCATGTAGAAAAGCTGTTTTAACATCCATCTGTTCAAGATGCATGTCCTGAACAGCAACTAGAGCCAAGATGACTCTTATAGATGCATGCCTTACTATTAGACAAAATACTTCAGTGAAGTCAACCCCTTCCCTTTGTGTGAAGCCTCTTGCTACTAACCTAGCCTTAAACCTCCTAGGTTCTGCTCCAGGTATCCCTTCCTTGATTTTATATATCCATTTACAGCTTACAGCCTTCTTCTTTTCAGGCTTCTTGATCAGCTTCTATGTTTTATTTTTCATGAGAGATTCAACTTCCTCATCCATTACTCTTTTCCATTCTAGCCTATTCTTGCTTGTGATTGCTTCTTGATAAGTCTTTGGTTCATCATCATTGATCTCATGTGCAGCTGATAAAGCATAAGCAATTAAATCTGCAAATGCATACCTCTTTGGTGGTCTGATTGTTCTCCTTTTCTATCCATTGCTAGTTGGTAAGTGTTACTTTCACTCTCAGTTGGTTCTTATTCTTCTTCAACATCAGATCTATCATAAACCTCTTCTGATTCTTCTGATGTGAATGTTTCAGTCTTCTTACCTTCAACATGCTCCACCTCAAACTGAATTTTCTGATCTTCAGCTTCTGGCTTCTTTTCTTTAATCTCAGAACTCCTTCTTTTGTTCAACATTTCTGCTTCATTGAAGGTTACATCTCTGCTAATTATGCACTTTGGTGGTTTGAAATCAGTACACCATAACTTGTAGCCTTTGACCCCCTCAGGATAGCCCAGAAATCTGCACTTCAAGGCTCTTGCTTCTAACTTCCCCTGCTTCACATGAGCATATGTTTCACAGGAAAAAATCCTGAGCTTAGAGTAATCAGCTACCCTTCCTGACCATAGTTCTATTGGTGTCTTACAGTTTACGGCTGTTGATGGACTTCTATTCACCAAATAGCATGCTGTGTTTAAGGCTTCTACTCAAAGAGCTTTTGGTAATTTTGAGTGGATCAGCAGACATCTCACTTTCTCCATTAATGTTTTGTTCATTCTTTCAGCAAGACCATTTTGCTGAGAAGTGTATGTTACTGTTTTGTGCCTCAAAATACCATTCTTCTTACAGTATTCCTCAAACAACTTGTTACAGTATTCCTGTCCATTATCTGTTCTTAATACTTTCACCTTCAAATTTGTTTGGTTTTCAACCAAAACTTTCCATCTTTTGAACCTTTCAAGGACTTCATCCTTAAATTTTAGAGCATAAACCCACACCATTCTAGAAAAATCATCTATAAAGGTCAGAAAAAATTTACAACCACCTAGAGAGGTTACCTGCGCAGGTCCTCACAGATCAGAGTGTATATAACCTATCCTTTCGTTGGTAGTGTGAACTGCAGATTCAAACTTTATCCTGGAAGCCTTCCCTAGTATACAGTCTTCACAGAATCCCAAAGAGTTCAACTGATCTTTCTCAAACACCCCTTTCTTTTCCAGTTCTTTCAACCTCTTCTCACTCATATGTCCTAACCACAAGTGCTAGAGCTTAGATTTATCCTCACCATTCTCAGTTATACTTGCCTCCCCAATGACTGTTTGTCCATTCATAACATACAGGCCATTGTTTTTGTTACCCTTCGTTATGACTATTGAGCCTTTTATCACTCTTAACACACCTTTCTCAGCCTTCACAGTACATCCCATTTGATCTAACATTCCTACAAAAATTAAATTTCTTTTAAGGTCAGGAACATGTTTGACTTGGGTGATTTCCCTAACCACTCCATCAAACATTTTCAGGCTAATAGTCCCTATACCAACTACTTTACATATGGAATTATTCCCCATTAATACCATACAACCATCACATGATTAATATGATGTAAAATAGTTTCTATTTGGACACATATGAAAGGTGCATCCTGAGTCAAGAACCCATTCACCTTGAATCTTTTCTTTGGAAGCTATGAGTACTTCAGCCGTTTCATAACTGGATTTATCTGTGGCAATTGTTGTATTCCCTGCTTTCTCCTTTGAATCTTTGATCTTGGACTTCTTCTCAGGGTAATCCCTCTTGAAATGCCCTTCCTTGTGACAATGGAAGCATTTAAGTTGCTTCTGTTTTGACTTAGATCTTCCTTGTTTCTTTTCTTTACCTTCCCTCTTCTCAGGTCTACCTCTGGCCATTAAACCCTCACCAGACTCACTGTCAGCTTTCTCATGCTTGTCTTTAAGTTTCTTTATGCCAAGAGCTGATTTAACTTCTTCTAAAGAAAGTGTTTGTCTCCCATACAAAAGAGCATCAATAAAATGCTTATATGATTTAGGCAATGAGCTAATTAATAGAAGTGCTTTACTCTCATCACCCAAGTCTTCATCAATAGTCTCCAAAGCATCACAGACCTTGTTGAACTCATCAATATGCTCATCAAGTGATGATCTTTCAATCATCCTTAACGAGAACATTTTCTTTTTTATGTACAACCTATTTGCAAGAGATTTTATCATATACAGATTCTCTAATTTTGTTCGTAGCCCTCCAACAGTTCTTTCTTTTGCAACCTCTCTTATCACAGAATCCCCTAGGCTGAGAATGATCGTACTCCTTGCCTTCTTATCAATCTCAACAGCTTGTTCAGGAGTTATAGAAGAAGAGCCCTCCATTCCCTCTTTCTTGGAGGCTGGTTCAATGGCATCTCCCAAACCTTGAGTGATCAGAAAAGCCTCCATCTTGATCTTCCACATATTGAAATCATTCTGCCCAGTAAACTTTTCCAGATCGATCTTGGTACCTATTTCTTGAATCTAAAGCTAAAGAGCAGTAGTTCTGATACCAATTTGTTGAGATTTAGACCCAAACTATCAAGACCAAACTCACCCCAAGAACACTTAACTCACTGACCTTAACCCAAGAACCTACCAAGAATCACTAAATATACTAAGAATTGTGTATTTGTTAACTTTCACACGAATTTTAAATGGTTCAGCACCAAATTATTGATGCCTACATCCACTGGAAACAAGCACTGTGATTTCACTTCTTATTGCTTTCAAGAGTTACAGAGAGCATTTACACAAATGGAGAATACAGGCCTTATTGGAGCTCTTTGTCACATTCTCTATTTTCTGTTCTCTTATGTCAGTCTGTTGCAAAACCCAGAACTTCAGCCCTTTTACCAACTGATTCTGGATCTTTCTTCTTCAGCGGCTTTTCCAGCTAATTCTAACAGAATTATCAATCCAGTCACGTGCTTGCAATATCTCTCTGAAACCAGGCTTGAAACGGCATCTTACTCGGTCGTTTCAAGTGACTGAGTATTTCCTTCAGCTCACGTGCTGGACATGTGAGCTACTTATAACATTGAACGACATTTTGGATCATGTCAGTTTTGTTCCAAACCCTTATCAAACGACATTTCATGTGTATAAGCAACCAACATATGACATGTCGGGACTGAGTATTTAGTTCACATTTTAGCACTTAACAAACTACAAGATAACCTAAATCTTAGCTTGTGTATTATCCCCCAAACAATCGGACTTTTTTTGGGGGTGGGGGGATAAATGGAGGGAATTGAAGTAGTATTTAGTGATCATGGCAATTTCGCACCGGCTCAAATGAAAACTTATAGGAGAAAATCAATGTCATGAAAAGAAAATAATATTTAATGAGAGTTTCATATTCCAAATATGTATTAATTTCATAATGATTGTGATCTCTTGCATATAGGCATAAATGACAATAATTCTTGCATATATGCATGTTATAATGATCTTGATTTTGACCATATTTGTCTTGAATGGAAAGAACTTTTGTTAGATCGGCTCACATGTGAACGAGGCGTCAAAGAAATAATCTTACATTGGTTCATAATAATTTTTTATGTTAAATATATGAATTTAAAACAACTCTCACTCATCATCTAATTTGTTACTATGAGTTAGATCAATGAACTTCCTATAGAATTGAAATTTATCATAGCTTTTGACATCTTTGAACGAATGACAGGATTTAATTGAAGGTCATATGGATCAATATTGATACTAAAGATTATGGTTAGCATAAGATGAAGATCCTACTCAATAAACATAATGTACATATAGTTGAAATCAAGATCGTTTTGACGCGCGCACACACACATATATAACTATGGCAAGAATCATGTATGACTATCAAGGAATGCAAAAATGGTAAGAATAATGATCATTATGGAATTGGAAAAAAAAAAGTATCCTGAATATTGTATTTAAATATTTTTCATTCAAATCATTTAATATTTTTTTATAAATTGGGCATTTGAGGCCCATTGAAAAATAATAAGAACGGACCTTTTTTTTTTTATTTGGCAGCCCACAAGATAATTTGCTTATTTTGCGAGAGTTTCCTTTGTCGAATGATATGTGAAACTATAGCATAAATTTTAAAACAAATTTGGAATACATTTTTTAGGCACGGAATTTTAATTAATTAATTAATTAATTAAGACTTGTAATCTTGAACAAATGATGCAATATGCGAACTGATTGGCATTGGATCCTTAATCAAACGAAAACTAAACAGTCCACAAACAGCTTTGTGATTCCATTCATGAGCATGCTTCAATATATATGAATATAAAATTTTGTATAATTTTAAAAGAATAATTGTAACTGAAATCAGTATCTAATTGTTCAATGATTCAATTGGTTGATTCTACAGTTTTATTTAAATAAGTAAGTGCAATAGCATGATTCCATTCCAATTAATGCTGTCTTTGGCACAGTGGCGGATCTAGAAAAATAATTTACTAGGGGCTAAATTAGATAATAGTAAAATATAAAAAATTAAAATTTTGATTATATAAAATATTTACTAATACATTTATAATTAGTCTCTACGCATTTTTATATTTTAAAAATGTTATGCAATACACTCATTATCAATATTATTAAATTTATTATTTTTTATATAAACAACCAAACTATCACTTATCTCATCCGATTCCAAAGATGATTCTTCATGAGTTTTATTACTGAAAACGTTCATTTCACTATTATCATATAAACTGGAAGAATTAACTATATTTTTTAGAATAAAAAATATTTTGGGTGGTGGGCTATCATTATTTTTAATTAAAATATAGATTTTTATATTTTTAAAAGTCAAAGTTTAAATTTTATAGGAGTTTATATTTTATAGTGACTGTTTTAATAAATTTAATGGGGGCTAATTAGAAAATTAAAATATTTTTCTCTTTTATTTTTTAAAAATTTTCCACCCCTCTTTTGGCATGTTTTGCTTCTGTGAGCATATAGACATCATTGTTTGGAAACCAAAAATAATAATAATAATAATAATTTTCAACTTTTAAATGAATATTTAACTTGGCATGTTTTTGGACAGCGATGGATGGATTTGTTAAGAAACAATGATGAGTCAGAGTATTGTTACTCAAGTGGAGTGCTGAGCTGGAATTCTGTTTTATAAAGTTGTTAGATTCCCGCCAAGGGGTTTGTTATGTTTAGCTTAAGTTTCAGCTCACGCTTTGCATGCGTTAGAAGAATCTAGACTTCAATATAAATATCATTGTATCAATTCAGTTTTAGTATAATTAATAAAAAAAAAACAATTTCTCAGTTTCTAGAATTTTCTTTCTCTCTCTCGTTTATATTTTTCCTTCACTTTCTCATTAACCAAACAGAGCTTAACACTTTTAACATGGTATCAGAGCTAATTCTCAGATCAGTCTAATGGCCTTAACAAGTTCAAATTCACAGTCAAATACTTCTTTTACCTTCACCACTCCAATTAAGCTAGATCGCACTAACTACACGATCTGGAAGCAGCAAGTGCTCTCTTCAATTCGTGGCAATGGATTGGAAGGATATATTGATGGATCTAAAAGCTGTCCTACTCAATATCTACTTTCTGAGTTTGGATTAGCTAGTTCTTCAAATACTGAAACCGAAGCTCAAGAGAATCCAGAATATGGAGCATGGAAACGTCAAGATCAACTGCTTCTGAGCTGGATCATGTCCTCCATGAGTGTTGATATACTTAGTCTTGTGGTAAACTCTCAAACCTCATTTGAACTTTGGAAAAGTTTGGAAAAGCAATTTGGATCTGAATCTATAGCAAAGAAGGTTCATCTGAAAATGCTTCTTAATAACTTGAGGAAAGGTTCTTTGTCAATGACTGAGTATTTTACTAAACTCAAAACAGTTACTGATGGTCTTGCATTAGCTGGTAGTCCTGTCAATGATATTGATTTTATAACTCATCTCATTACTGGATTAGATCACTCTTATTATCCAGTTGTGGTTTATATTGAGGCTAATATGTTAAAAATGGATTTGAGTGAAGCATATTGTATGTTGTTAACACATGAAGCTAGGCTTGAGAATAATAAACTTGGTGAGAATAAGGAAATGAAAAGCAATTATGCAGCAAATGTAGCTCAAACTGGAAATTTTCAGAAGAAAGGAGGTAATCCTAATCAAGGGAACTGGAATCAAGGACAAGGCAGGGGTAATAACTGGAATTTTAATGGTGGAAGGAATGGTTTTAATGTAAATGGAAATGGAAGAGGAAATAACCAAGGGAACTGGAATCAAGGACAAGGCAGGGGTAATAACTGGAATGGTAATTTCAGGGGTAATCCTGGTGGCTTTAATAATGGATATGGAAGAGGAGACTTTGGTTCTGGTGGATATGGCAGAGGTAGTCCAGGCTCTACAACTATTATATGTCAGATTTGCTTTAAATACAACCACACTGCTGCAAAATGCAAGAATCGATTCAACAAGAACTTTATTCCAAATTATCCCATTTCGAACTACTTTCAGGGCAAAAGATCAGGGACCAAGAGCAGCTTACATGGTAACCCCTGAAGGAGTAGCAGATCAAGGTTGGTACCTTGACAGTGGAGCAACTCATCATCTCACTAATTCAGTGCAGAATCTAAATGATGGTAAACTCTATTCTGGCGTTAATTCCTTACTTATAGGAAATGGTCAGGGCTTACAAATTACATACATTGGCTATACCTGTTTTTACACTTCCTGTGGTTCATATCTTCATCTTCAAGACATATTATGTGTTCCTAAAATCACCAAAAATTTAATAAGTGTTTCCAAACTTCTTGCTGATAATAACATCATTATTGAATTCACTTCTGATGCTTGTTTTGTTAAGGACAAGGTGACGGGAACACTACTTGCTCAGGGAATTGCTAAGGGTGGCTTATAAAAGCTGTTGTCATATGAAGATTTTGTGCCATCTTCCAATATTTCCACTTTCAATCCAAGATCAATGATGTCAGTTTTACTCTCTAGTACTAGTGTCAGTCCCAATAAAGAATGTCTTGCTTCAGTTGCTTTCAATAAAGAGTCTGTCAAAAGTGTAAACTCTGCAAATCTGCTACACAATAGACTTGGACATCCAAGTAAACATGTCATCCAAATCATATTGAAGAATTCATGTATGTCTTCCAGTTATGATAATAAACAATCATTTGAGTTTTGCAATGCTTGTCAACAAGGAAAGTTGCATAAGTTTCATTTCTCAAACTCTGAAATTAAAACCAAACAACCATTAGAACTGATTCATTCAGACCTTTGGGGACCTGCTTCAGTAATGTCTATGAATGGTTATAAGTATTATATTTCATTTGTTGATGACTATACTCGGTATAGTTGGATTTTTCCTCTTGTTCTCAAATCTGATGCTTTAGAAACCTTCAAAACCTTCAAATGTCTGGTTGAGAAACAATTCAATAAGTCCATCAAAACATTACAGTCAGATATGGGAGGAGAGTTTAGAATCTTTAAAACTTTTCTTCAGCAAGAGGGTATTCAGTATAGGTTTAGTTGTCCTCATTCACATCACCAAAATGGTGTTGTTGAGAGAAAACACAGGCACATTGTTGAAACTGGTTTAACCCTTCTTGCACAAGCAAACATGCCATTATCCTTCTGGTGGGAAGCTTTTCATACTGCATCTTTTCTTATCAATAGAATGCCCACACCAGTTCTAAACAATATGTCACCTTTTCAGAAATTACATCATCAATCACCAGATTATCAGTTTCTTAAAGTGTTTGGATGTGCATGTTATCCACTCCTCAAACCTTATAATTCACATAAGCTTGATTTCCATTCTAAAAAATGCTTATTTCTGGGATATAGTCCTCTTCACAAAGGTTATAAGTGTTTGGATAAGTCAGGGAGAGTCTATATTGCTATTCATGTTCAATTCAATGAGTCTGAATTTCCTTATTCAGAAATGTTTTCTTCTTCCTCTTCCTCTCAGTCATCTGTTAGTCAATCAATTTCTTCTTCCCCACTTTGTGTTCTTCATGACAATAGCTTATATCAAGCACCTGCTGCATCACCCTATTCAGCTGTGTTACCAACACCAGGTTCTTGATTTCAAATCAAAGATCATGAACAACACTCTCAATCACATTCTTCTTCATCAGCTTCCCTGCAACCATCTCAACACACTCAGTCTCAGTTTATTCAACAACCACCTCACATACTTCCTTTGTCTCAACAACCAATTAACCAACATCCAATGACTACAAGAGCCAAATCAGGCATTTTCAAACCAAAACCTTTTTTCTTACTGTTACACAATCTTGTGAACCAAGGAATGTGAAAGAGGCTTTAGCAGATATCAAATGGCATATGGCTATGAAAGAAGAGTTTACTGCTCTGGAAAAGAACCATACCTGGACTTTGGTACCAGCTGAGACAGCAACAAAAATTGTTGGTAACAAATGGGTATTTCGGGTGAAGTACAATCCAGATGGGAGTGTTTCCAAGTATAAGGCCAGGTTAGTTGCTAAAGGATTTCATCAGACATATGGTATAGATTTTTTTGAAACCTTTAGTCCTGTTGTTAAGCCTTGTACTGTCAGAATCATCTTAAGTCTTGCTGTCATGCATCATTGGTCAGTTAGACAATTAGATATAAATAATGCATTCCTAAATAGAGAGCTAACAGAGGATGTATATATGCATCAGCCTGAGGGATTCATTAATTCACAATATCCTTCACATGTGTGCAAGTTAAACAAAGCTTTATATGGTCTTAAACAGGCTCCAAGAGCCTGGTATGACAGACTCAAAGCCTCTCTATTACAATGGGGTTTTCAAGCTTCAAAATCTGATACTTCTTTATTTTTTCAACATAGTCAGAGAGATATAGTAATAGTTCTGATCTATGTAGATGATATACTTGTCACGGGCTCAAACACAGTTCTCATAGAAAATGTTATTAAGCAATTTGGTTCTGAGTTTGCTCTCAAAGATCTAGGGGATTTCAGCTATTTTCTTGGTCTAGAAGTTACACCATCAGTTGAAGGGTTGCATCTATCTCAAACAAAATATATTTGTGATATTTTAAGCAAAGCAAATATGCTTGGTAGTAAAAGCTGCACTACTCCTATGAGTGTTTCTGAGAAGCTTCAAAAAGACTTAGGCAGTCTATTTGAGAATCCATCTCTTTACAGAAGTATTATTGGTTCACTTCAATATGTCACCTTAACAAGGCCAGAAATAGCATTTACAGTCAGTAAACTCAGTCAGTTCTTATCAGCTCCTACTGTTCTGCATTGGCAAGCCTGCAAAAGACTGCTCAGATATCTTCAGGGTACTGCTCATTTTGGTCTACAGTTTCATCATTCAGGGTCACTCATTCTGACAGCTTACTCAGATGCAGATTGGGGTTCTGATCCAGATGATAGAAAGTCAATAGGAGGTTATTGTGTATTCCTTGGTTCAAACATTGTAAGCTGGTCATCAAAGAAGCAAACACTTGTTTCTCGATCCACTGCAGAGTCTGAATATCGAGCACTTGCCTCAGCTACTTCTGAAGTGTTATGGATAACCTATCTGTTGAAAGAGTTAAAGGTGCAGCTGGACACATCTCCTGTTTTGTACTGTGATAATAAGAGTGCAGAGGCTTTAGCCAGTAATCCGAAGTATCATACAAGAACCAAGCATATTGAGCTGGATCTCCATTTCATCCGAGAGCATGTGGCTAAGAAAGAATTGACAATCCAGCATGTATCAAGTTCAGATCAACTTGCTGATATTTTTACTAAGCCACTTTCATTTGATCATTTTGCTTACATGAGATCTAAGCTCAATGTCTTTCCAAGACCTTGAGCTTAAGGGGGAATGTTAAGAAACAATGATGAGTCAGAGTATTGTTACTCAAGTGGAGTGCTGAGCTGGAATTCTGTTTTATAAAGTTGTTAGATTCCCGCCAAGGGGTTTGTTATGTTTAGCTTAAGTTTCAGCTCACGCTTTGCATGCGTTAGAAGAATCTAGACTTCAATATAAATATCATTGTATCAATTCAGTTTTAGTATAATTAATAAAAAAAATAATTTCTCAGTTTCTAGAATTTTCTTTCTCTCTCTCGTTTATATTTTTCCTTCACTTTCTCATTAACCAAACAGAGCTTAACACTTTTAACAGGATTCAAGTCCTTATTAAACTTTGAAATAATAATAAGAAAAAAAACCAGCAATCATACGACTTCATCAGCCTTATTATTGTACTGTAGATATTTTTTAAATGTCTAAGTAAAATAAAATTTTGAATTAACAGTCAAATATAGCAAAACTTTAGGTCTGATTTGGCGGCAGCGTAGATTAGAGGTAGCAAAATTTAATACGATCCGATTACCTGACACGAACATGACACAAATAATTGGATATGGATCATCGAATTTAACACGATTATTAAATAGGTTAGATCTGGGTCGACACGATTTTTTCCGTGTTGGGTTAGAGTTAAAGTTCTTGATCCATTTATCCAATCAATGACCTGATTATATTTTCTATTTTAAAATAATTTGTAGGTTCTTGTTATCAAAACTCAAATATTAGAGATGATTCTCTCTTTTATTTTTATTTTTTGAAAAGATAAATATAAATATAGTATTTTATTTATAAAATTTTATATATATTTAGAGCTTCAATAATATAAATGTGTAAAATATTGTTAGACATGTATATTATAATTAAAACTTCAATAGTGTAAATGTCTAATATTTTGGTGATATGTATATTTTATAATATCGATAAATTATGTATGATTTATGTTTGAACGATAGTGTGTAAATGTTTGATGTAAATTTTGTTTAATATATAGATATTAAGCTGGTTATTGGGTAACTCGATTATTTTTCCATGTCAGATTTGGGCCTTAATATTTTGACACGATTATTAAATGAGTCGGGTTTGAGTCGATCTAATTTGACACGACATGAAGCTCACACGATACGAGCACCCCGCTTTGCCAGCTCAAACGCAGATTGAGATGTGAATAAATATTTTTTTCTACCAAAGACTTGCATTACCTGCATTATTCTTAAAGAAAAAGGTCAAAATTGTTGATAATTTTATATACAATAAATTAGGGATGGCAAAATGCAGGTCCGGATCCGGGTACGGGTTTTGCTTTCTCGGTTTCGGACCCAGATGTAAACCCGAATATTTTTCATCCGGGTATGGTCCGGGTTAAACCCGAAAATATCCGGGTTTCAGGATTTTGGGTTTATGACCCGAATGATTGCTAAGAGATGCAATTTTATCTCTTTCTTCAGTGAAGAATTCCTTTCTAATCTTCCATCTAGTAACACCAATAATGAAAAAAATTCAAAAATCAAATAATTAGAAATAAAATCCAAGATAACAATACACAAAAGCAATTATCAAAGATAATCATGATGTCTCGACCATGATGATGACAAATTTGGCGATGAATGATTATGGAAAATTGGGCTTTGTGGAATTGTGGGGTTAGGCCAAGAAAAAGGGAGGATAAATGGCGGCTGAAGCCCCCCCAAGTAGCAAATGAACAACAATTGAGGACAAAGCAAAACAAAGACAAACGCATTCGTAAGTGGCTGTCGATTTATCAACGAAGAACTTGCCGAGGACAAAGCAAAACAACTAGGGGTAAAAGTGTAGGAGGCCAAAACTGAGATTCCATTTTGCGAAGATGGACAAACCACGGCCAAAACTCGTGACATAGGGTGTATTTGGGATTGGGGTTAGGCAGCTATAGTTTTTAAGTTACAGCACTAAAGTGTTTGGTAAACACTAGCTGCTGTAGTTTGGAAGTTATATTACTATAAATTTTCACTTGTATAATAGAAAATTTATTATATCTTTAATAATTTTATCAAAATTATTATTTAAAATTTATATTTACTACATATTATTAATGTTTGTTTCATAGTTACAACTTTTTTTCCACAGCAGCTGTAGTTTAAAAGATACAACACCTCAATTCCAAACGCACCCATAGCTGGACAAACGGCAGCTGATGGTGAAGATGAACATGAACGCAGTGGAGGTGGCAAAACGATGATAAGTGACGGTGATGATTTGTTGAAAAGAAGGGCTGAAGAGAGAGAGAAAATGTTTGGGTTTGACTACCGTGGCCATGCACTTGTGAGGGTAGCAACCCAGATAAAATTATGGTTTTTTTTTTTATGTTTGTATTTATAGTAATCAATAAAATTAATTAAAAAATAATATTAAAATAAGATATTTGGATCCGGATTTCGGATATTTGGGTTAGCCTAAACCCAGAACCAGACCCGAATATATCTGAATCATAAAAATTCATTCCGAATTCAAATTATTTTACACTCTAGTACGGGTTCAATCCAGCCCGGATTATCTAGATTTGTCTGAATCTAAGTTAATCTGCCATCCCTACAATATACCATCTTCCGCTCAAGTCAATAACCAAATGCTCTTGGTAAGTGAGCTTCGGAATTGCTTGCTTTAAAGCTAAGGAGAAAGAGTTGAAGAACGATTGGTTCGAATATTTTATTCTACACAGCGTGCAGACCTATTTGTTGGGAGGGCTGATCAGCTATTTTAATTTTAATAATAATAATAATAACAACAACATTATTTTATTGGACTCAATTTTCTCCACAGAATTAGGCTTACAATAAATGGGCCATGATGCATTTTTGGATTGGATTTGGGTATGCGTCATGATGGCATTTGGGCTTAACATTTAACATAAAGAGTTGAATTATTGGCACCCCTTGAAAATTTATTAGAAATTTTTTTGAGAACAGAGTATCTGCTTACAAAATATTTTTTCGAGTTGGAATTATAGGCACAATAAAATTTCCAAATGATGAATCAAAGATATGTAGGTTTGTAGCGCAGCCCTCTTAATATGCTTCTTATTGAATCCACAAATTGATTTCACTAACTTGAACCATTGAATTGTTGTACCACCTGGTTTTAAATGAAAAATATTTTCATCTGTAAATTTTTAAGTCTTTTACTTTTAGTGACTTTCTCACTCTTAATTTTTTTTTAAAGTTTTGATATCTCTATTATTCTCTTCAAACTTTCTCATTCTAAAAAACTCAAAAGTACTAGCTTTCCAAAAATAAAAATAATCAATTTGAAAAAAAAAAGAACAAAAAAAAGAAATAAAAGCAATCAATTGCATAGATGAAACTACAGAATAAAGGGAAAAAAAAGAGAGAGAAAGAGAAATGCAAACCTGTGCAAGTAAAATAAAGTAAAGAAAGAAAGAAAAATATAAATGGAGTTAACTTTATTCTTATTTATCCTTAAATTTAATTATAATAGAATAGTGATTATATGAGATTAATGATGGGAGTCAAGAAATAACTTGTCTTAACATTTAACAGGAAACAAGTTAGTTGCGTGCTTTGTATAATCATCAAATCATGTTGTACTCTTATAATAATAGTGTTACTCTAAGTTTTTTTTTAAAAAAAAAAACACTAATATTTATTTATAATTAGAAGACTGCAAATATTTGCGGTTAGAAATTTATTAAGATTACGCTCGCTCTTATTGGATAATAAAATCGAAATTATTAAAATTTACAATATAAATAATATTTCAACGCAATGTAGCCTAAACTCTACTCTCCATGCGATTATTTTATGTTCTTTTAATTTTATTACTCATCTTTTTAATGGAGTGCAGTGCAACCACACAAATTGCAATAAATATATGAGTTAGCCTGTAGAATATTTGTGATCTTGGCAAAGGCACGTTTGGTAACATTCAATTGCCAATGTATCTTGCAATATGTTTAATTAATTAATTATAAATTAATTAGTTGCAATATGTTTAATTAATCGACTTCGAGCACAAACAAGAAACAAAAACAAAAAGCTTTGAAAATTGTCCTCACCTCCCTGTCTCAAAGTGATTACTAGAAAAGCTTTCCAGTGCCTAATCAAGCTAATTATTACTAAAACCTTCTAATTTCTTATTCATTGTATCTTGACATAAATTTATAGCCATCAATCATTTAATCTCATCAAATTCAAAGGTAAAGAAAATAAATGGATTGACAACATTTAATGCTATTTTATTGATCATTTTGAATCTCTATCATTTAATTTGACAAGATTAATAGCTACAAATTTGTTTTAAAATTTTAAGTTAAAACTTTATGTTGGAAAAACACCTATCTTTTGATTAACTACAAACTATTTTAGATGTCAAAAGAATAAGTAGTCAGTAAGAGTTTCTAAAATTATCTTTGTAGCATCAATGGTTTCATTTATCATCAGATGGTCAATTTTGCGTTTAAAGAACGGTCATAAACTTGTTTCTAAAATCCTTTTTTTTTTCTATTTTATATTGTATTTTTACACTTTTCCATATCATTAGGGGTAAAATGTTCTTTTGCTGTGAATTTCTTAACATATTCTAGGAAAATGGAATGGAAAAGTGAAACAATTGACGATGCAGATATAATTTCATAAATCTTAGATGATTATTTACACTTTTGGTATCTAAAAAAAGATTCACAGATAATATTTGATTAAAATGATTATAAATTACTTATCCTTAATTGAATCGTCATTCTTATTTCACTTAAATCGTCTTTTATAGTATACTAGCTGCAAAATCTCTCAATAAATTAACGTAAAATTACTTGTAAGCTTAAAATGAGTGACAATAAAATACATTATGTGATGCCAAATGGCATTACGCATGTGCTGTACAAGTAAAATAATTTAATTAGAATATATAAGATTCATCAGAGACAATTGTCAAAATATTTTGATCGTAAAATGATATGTTAAAAAATATTAAGTGGTAAAATGATAATATCTATATCATATATCATATCATTTATTGATGAAATTTAAATTATCATTTATGATGTCTTACGATTAAATAATTTTTAAAATCAGTAGAAAAAAAGAGAAATTGTTATTAATTATTTTGAATAAAAATATAATTTAAATAAATAAATCATTTGTCAAAGGCAAAGCAGCCACAAAATGAAATTGTATGTATTACACATAAGCTAAAGGAAATGTTTTTAAAGGCACACCATTTTTTTTTAACCAATAAAAAAAGGATTAAAAATTTCCAAAAATTCTCCTTTAGTTCTTCCACTTTAGTTCACAAAAGCGATGCAAATCATAACAAACTATATTGACAAATCCATTGACTCAAATGAACTGTGCCGTTTAACTGGCGTTATCTTGATGATCGAGGGAAAAAAATGATAGCAATTGGTTATATGTATCTAAAGGTTTTCAAGTGTTTGTGCAAAGCTTCGATTGATAAGATGCCAGGGACTCAAATACCAAGTTAATTTTTCCCAAGAGAAAGCCTCTGTACTTACATTCTTATTCAAATATACCTTAGTAATTAAATATAAACCACTCAGGTTTTAGCTTTCTTTCTCACGTGGGATAAATACATTTAAGAAAAAAAATTCAACTCTATGGATGTAATTTGAGTGACAATTTCTAATCTATTATTTTCAGTATATAAATATACTATTTCGAAGTGATAATGAAGGAGTTTTTGAATCACTTATAATTTTGCACTTATACAAAATAGGTCACACTCAAAATTATGCCACAAACTAGCCACAGACCATAAATATTTTTCCAACATAAATTAGGCATTTTAGGCCCCTCAATAATTAGATAGAATGAAAATTTCATTTGTTTCTATAAATTTGTGATTCCGCACACAAGATAATTTGCTTACTTAAACTATAGTATAAAATTTTAAAACAGCTTTTGCTGACATCGTTAAGTTATTGACTAGATTCTTTAGGCTCGGGAAGTTTAATTAATTAATTAGTATGCCTGTAGGTGCACAAGTAAAATATTGCAAGAATGGATCCTTAATAAAACGAAAACTAAACAATCCACAAAATTTTGTAAAATGGGTCCCAACTGCTAATTATTAAGACCTGCTAATTTCTTATTCATTGTATCTTGACATAAATTATGGCCATTAATCATTTAATCTCGTCAATTGCAAAGGTGGAGATGGTAAATCAGTTGACAACTTTTAAGGCTGCTTGTGGCCTTGAATCTCTACCATTGAATTTGATAATATTAATAGTTATAATTTATGTTAAAATTTTAAGTTTATATTTTAAGTTAACCTAACACCCTTATTTTAAATAAGGAAAATTATTTGTAAACTATTTGATAGATGTTGAAGGTATAAGTAGCTATCAAGAACTTTTAAACTTATTCTTGAGCCCTTTATTGTTTCGTTTTTTATCAAGTAGTCAATCTTTAGTTAACTTTGTTAGAATTTACTAAAAGCATTTATGCTAAAAGATTGTTTTATCCTTAAGTAGTGTAAATGTGCAAAGATACAATTTATACTTTGAAATTTTGAAAATATGAAAAATATTTATGCTAGAAGACAGTTATAACTCATAAATCAATCATAAATATTTTTAAAATCTATTTTTTTTTTGTTTTTTAATATTTTCATACATTTACAAACCACTAGAGGTAAATTAATCTTTTACCATAAATTTCTTAGCATATTCTAAGAATATATAATAGAAAAGTGAAACAATAAATGATTTAGATATAATTTCATAAATTTTAGGCGATGACTTGTACTTTCGACATCTAAAATGTGATTAATAGATATTTTCCATTTAAATAATTATAATTAATTACTCTTAATTGAATTTTCATTCTTATTTCACTTCAATTGTCTTCTCTAGTTCTATACTGACTCCACGGTCTCTCAATTAATAAAACGACAGAAACAGTGCACATATATATGATTCCAATGCGCATGCTGCGTGTTGTACCTGTAATTGCAAAGTATTATGAAACCGGTGCATAAGAAAATGACAGAAATTAGTAATTAATAAATTCAATTATTCATTCGGAATTCTATTGTTTTAAGTAGCACGCATGATTCCCTTTCAATGCTGAAGTTTGATTGCCAGCTCTTATTTTTGTAAGCATATGCATAATAAATTAACTGTGTTATTTTATTAGATTTTATTGGTAGGTTATCATGGAATGATCATTTTACTGTTGTAATGTCAGCACACTAACACAGGTTAATGGAAAAATGGTTTGGTGATACATTAGATAAATTTTAATATAGGACAAATGATTTTTTTTTAAGATTAAAGAATTGTGTATTTGTTAACTTTCACTAAAAGTTAAGTGGATCGATGATTATTTTTCTTTTATTAATTATTATTATTATTATTATTATTATTATTGCTGAGAAGTATAGTGATTTTGATATGTTCTTGTCAGATTTAGATTTAGTGTTGAACTGACCTTTTTACTACTTTTTTAAAATGTATGATTTATAGTTATTGAATAAAAATAGAAAATTAATTAAATCTTAATTTTATGTTGCTATAAATACATATTTGGGAAAAGATTATGAGAATTGGGCACATATCAATTCAGAACTGGATCCAAATCCGTTCTTGTCTTTGTGCTTTGAGCTTTTTTTTGGTTGTAATTTCATGTATTTAAGTCTCATGAAATTGGTAAAATATATTTTTTAATTTAGTGTCAAATTATAATCGATGTATAATTTTGATACACTGATGCAGCTTTGAGGGAGTTCCTTTTGTGGAGATTATGTTCACTTAGATGCAGTTTGTGCTTTACTTGTTTATGAACTGTTAGAAGAATAGTCGGCAACTTGGGCATGATTTGAGTCTGCATTCTTGCTCCCTTTTTGTAACAAAATTGAGCTTATATGATGTCGTTTTGCTGTCTGAATTCCGAAATCTATATATTTGGCTCTCTCGGGGTTCACTAAGGTCGCATATGGTTTAATCATGACTCATTGAGTATCTAACATAGGTTTTTGAGAGCATGAATCCAATAATAAGAAATCTTAAACGTATTCTGAATGCAGATAAAGGCTTCAGCATCGATCTGAACACTAAGCATACTAATTTGTAAAACATTGATGATCACCAAAAGAAAGCATGGGGAACAAATTTTTAATTATTGGAAGCCGCTTTCCTTTCAATTACTCCTTGAGGATTAGGGCAGATAAAAGAGTAGCGTACAATTACAGTAATTGAGTATGATACACCATGTAAGAATAACATATTACAGCTACACCTAGCCGGTGCGTCTCGAGTGTCATTTAAGGCATCAAGGAAATACAATAAAACTATCTTGGGCAATGAGGACGCGCATTCATCTATGCAGTAATTCATCTAATTCACAGGCAAAGAATGAAGCTAAGCAGCTTTCAGCTTCTCCAGTTGATGCTGGCTTACATTTTCGGAGTAAAATATTCTATCAAAAAAGAAGGCGTTGGAGGGCAAGGAAAAATCGAGTCTATCAAAAAAGTTCTCATTCAGCTCAGTTGTTGACATTCTGTCGCAACAAAAAGAAAAAAAGAAGTCAAAAAGTGCAGAGGGTGAAAGACTTACCCACTGAAATCCTACAAGTACATACCAGCAGCCAGGCAACCTGTACCCCTTACCGCTCACAAGCTGGTAAAAAGATTAAACAGCAGAAGCTTATTAGTCAATGAGATAATTAAACTACTTCTGATATACATGCTAGAGGAATAAAGTTGATCTCTACCAATAATGCTAGAGCTCCCAATGAAAAACATCCGCTCATAGAGAAACTAACAAATTTTAGATCTCGTCCAGCCTGCATGAAGAACAAATATTCCGAATTAACATACTGATTGATTTCGGCTGGAGTGATCCAATTCAATAGGTTAAAAAAGCAGACATAATCTGAGGATAGCAAGATAAGTATACTCATGCTTACCAGCAGCGTTCCCTCAAGACTCAGAATGGCTGGTGTCACAATTAAAGCCACAAAGTATGCTACCAGTACTTTGTGCATCTGCATGGGCAAAAGAGAAGTGTATGCAGCAGAGTCGAATTAAAGTTTACAATTTGTCAGATAATGTATTTTCAAATCAGCATTCTATATCAGTTGGATCTGTCACTTATGAAGGGCTAAAAGAAGTAAACGGTCCAAATTGGTCTGCTTAACAGTGTTTTCAGGGTTAAAATAGAGCTTGCTTAGATTATCTAGTGACGGTTCATTCTAACAAGGACTTTCGGATTTGCCCTTGTGTTAGATATATATATATATATATAAAAGCTGCAGTGATTGCATGAAATTGAATGCTACTCGTGACAGACTAGTTCAAGTCTCTAAAACTCAGTAAACCATATTGCTACTCGTAATTTGCAGTACTAAATGAATAAATAGGGAACAGAAATGCCTTTACAAGTACACAAAACAAGAACTAACCTCTTGTACGATCACCTTATCAGGCGTAAAAATGTTGGGAAACAACCAAGGAACAGATGTTCCAACAATCGCTAACAATACTCCAAGTATAGCACCAATGATTACAAGTGACTTCGCAGCATCCGCGCCTGGCAGACATCATAAATATTATTGAAGATTGAACAAACAACAATTCAAGTAAAAACAGGTTTTGCAACAGAAATTATCAACCAAATATTTTATCTACACTCTCTAATCTCTATAAGCATAGTTAAAGGTGTCAAATTTAACATGTGATGTATATACTCATTGTATAATAGATGTATACCATTAGATTTTGATAACAGTATAAAATATTTATACTAAAAAAAATAAATTCTTTAAAAATATTCTAATTAATTAAAAAGCTGGTTAAAAAGATTATTTACAAATTAAAAAAAAGAGTTATAATGAATCACAACATCTCATAAGTCTCTCCATTAAGTTCGAATTCATAAAATTAATTTTAAATTTTACCTATTACTCATTAATTAACTAATTATTTATCCACAAAATTGAACTAATGGTAAAGATTAAAATATTTAAATCCAAAGTCTAAAACAACCAGATTATAAATGCTATAAAAAATCATACAGTGTCATAGAAAAATCCTTTAAAATAATCTCTAGTTTAATATTATCTGTTAAAAAAAATAAGTAGTATCATATTCCACATTTTTTTCACATAAGGTTCAATCAACTTCAAAGACGTGTAGACATTATCAGTGCAATCTCAATTTCTATCTGGCTATGAATCCCTCTTCAGTTTTTTCCTAAAAAAATTGTTACTCCTTGTTTGTTTATGGCCTGTTTAAAGCCTTTAAACAATCAGTTAAAATGACGTGATTTTAAAAAAGTCAAAAAAACTTTTCTAAGAAATGGCCTAATGAAAACCCCAAAACCGCTTGAGCCGCCCCTGGTTCCCTTAATTATTTTTTTAATTCAATCAGACGGCAATTATTATTAGAATCTTGCTACTAATTAAACTGCAAAAGTAGGATTCCTCGAATAATATCTGAAACTAATATTATATGACTACGTCGGTTGACAGAATAAGCATTGTTAATCCTTGTAACCTCGAATAAGTGACAGAAAATGCAATCCGTGACATAATAATTTCACATTAATTACTCATGCTACGAGAACGTAGGAAAATGTGAAATGGGTCCTTAGGAAAATGATAGAAAATATTAATGAATTGATTAATGATTCGATTGCCCAATTATATAAATAAATTTTTTATAAGAAAATGTAATGTTGAGCTTTTAAATATTGTGATTAGTAATTATTAAATAAAAATAATATATAATTAAATTTTAATCATATATACTATAAATATCAATACATCTTCGCCCACCACAAAATTTAGATTCGATTGCACCATATAGTTAGGGATGGCAATGGGGAAGGGAGGGGAGGGGACCAACATCCCCACATCCATTCCCGATATTCTCCACATATCCCAATCCCCTCCCCTTCTCCATCAGAATTATTTGAGGGGATCTCTGTCCCCTCCGTAAATAATAAGAGGGGATCCCCGAGGGGTCCCTGATCCCCGAATAACTGATATATTTTTAATTTTTGAACTTGATTTAATCATATTAAAATAAAAATTTAAACAAAAGTAAGGTTTGACAATATATTTTATACTAATATTAATCTATTACAAAAATCACACTACAAAATATAAATAATCAGAATAATTATCTTCGTCAATCTTTATAATCTTATAATAAAAAAATTATTTTTAGGGAAAAGGACATCTACACCCCCAAAGTTTGGAGAAATGGTCACTAACACCCCCAAGTTTTCAAAGAGGGACACCGAGACCCCCTTTTGACCATTATACCCTTTACCTCTATTATTCTAAAAAATTAAATATAAAATATTTAGTAAATACAAATACCATATAAATAATGTAATATCTACAATAGACTAACAATATTAAAATATTTAATATTTTAATAAATTTTAATATGTAAATTATTATATTTATTTTAATAATATATTTTTATTCATTGTAGAGATTTTAAATATAATTTTGCATTAAATACGTTCTACAATTAAAAACATTCTCACATACTAATATTGTTAAAATTATTATTTTACATAATATTCAAAATAATTTAAATTTTTAATACATTTATTTTAATATTATGATTCTATTTATCGTAAAATTTATTTTAATATAATAAAATATATCTAATAGATTATAAAATATTAAAATATTTTTAAATATTGAAATTATTTTAAAATGTATATATTATTACATTTATTTTAATATTATATTTCTATTTATTGTAAAATATTAGAGTTAATTCTTTTGGGATAAAAGAGATAAATGGTATAATTGTCAAAAGAGGGTCTTAGTGTCCCTCTTTGAAAACCTGGGGGTGTTGGTGACCATTTCCCCAAACTTTGGGGGTGTAGATGTCCTTTTTCCTTATTTTTATATCAATAATGAAATAAATAAAATGGGTATAGATACTAAAATTAATATTTTTAATAAAAACATTTATTCTTACACCTCATGCTCCTCATGTTATTCCTCAAGGATTGTGACAAACTGAAAGATTGTATCAAGTTTCAAATCTAAAACAATAAAAATAATATAAGCAACATGACTCATTATCTAAAATAATTTTGGGCCAAGGTTTTAAGAATAAGGTATGGTTGAATAGTAATTCAGGACTACAACTAGTTAAGTAGGCTCGAAATTTTTATAACAGATTTGTGTAAATATTTTGATATTTATTATTTATACTAATATTTAATATTTAATATTTTATAATTTAAATTTCATTATTCATTTATTAATAATTCTAAAAAATAAAATCAAAATTTAAAATTAATACGAGGAAATGGGGAAATGGGTAGGGGATGGGGATTCCACCTCATCCCCGTCCCTTCCCCGAATAAGAAATTAGGTAAAAATTTGTCCCTGTCCCTTTTCCCAAATAAGAAATTGGGTATAAAATCGTCTCCATACCCTCCCAGAATGGGAAAATCCCCAAGAGTCCCCGTCCCCGTGGGGATTTTTGCCATCCCTACACATATCATTGCACAACTATTCTTACTCAAAATGGATGTGGTGTTAATGTTAGATTCCCCCCCCCCCTTCTTTCTTTGGATAGTGATGGACTTAATGTTGGGATTATATGCTCTTTAGAGCATATTAATTTATTTATTTTCTAATTAATAAAATATTTGAGATATTTTCAATTGCATAAATATTTTAAATAAGGTCTGTTTAATCATATTATATGTATTTATGTGATCATCATATGGATTCACAGAAGACATAAATACAAGTTATCTTATGATTAAATAAATTAAGTTCACAATTGATAAATAGAGTTGAGCGCTCTATTTATGTTTAGACTGTAATAAATTTATTGAATAATTTGTCTTAATCATGTATGAATTTATTGATGTAGTACGACTACATTTAATAGGATTACATGTGAGATTTAATTAACTTTGTAATAACTATCAGGCTTATTAAATCTCATAGGCATTGATTTTACTATAATCTTAATCTTAAGTTAGTTATGATTTTATGATTGTAATTGTTATTACATTTGAGTTATTAATAGGCACCACACATATTTGTAGTCAAGATTACCTGGTATCTTGGTGGGAGCAATTATGAGTATTAGAGTTATAGATTAACAATATAAATTTTGTACAACACATCTTTTGATGGGTTTTTGGCACTTGATCATAGAATTCTCTGGCCAGAGTGTGTCAACATATTTAGTATGTTGAAAATGATCATTAGAGAAAATCAGTAAGTATCAATGAATAAGATGTAATTAAATTGATGAGACAGTTGAGATATCGATTTAATTAACGATGTGGTTACAAAGGATTGTGCAGTAAAGAAATCAATGTGGCATGGGTTGAATTATTATTCGAGTACATTATCCTAGATAGCATACAATTATGGAGGTAAATTCTAATCTTTTAGTGAAGTAGATTTGGAATTAAATAATTGGACTAGTTTAATTACAAGCCTAATTATTGTAGCCACTATTGTATGTACCCATATGATCCCCGAGTTAACCCATTTAATTGATTGTGCTGCTAATAGATTAATAAGCAAAATAACTAGCTATTTGGGTTAAAAGGCTAAATATATTATTTAGCAGGAGGCTCCATGTAATATGCTTGTATGTGAGGGGCCTTGTGTTATTTTACAAAGTGAGCCCCTATAACACAAGAACAAGTAACATTGCCTTTGGTTTTATTATTTTTTAATTTAAATCAAATTTGATTTAATAGAATTAAAAAATAGAAAAATATGGAGCCTAGGGTTCCAATTAGATAAAGATATAAAATGACTTATTTTCTCCCAAAAGAAAAGAGAGTCACATTATACAGATTAAGAGGAAAATAAATTTTCTCTCTAATGATTATATTTTTTTTAATGCTACTACACTAATCAACCTATGAAAATTATAAATTGTGAAGAACAAATGTATGCACCACATAAAAGGATATTTATATTAAACTACTAGCTTTTAAGTTTTTCTCTTTAGATGTTAAAAAAGAAAAAACAAACATTTCATTCAAATATTTTTATTTAGATCTATTCAGACTTCAGCTAAATTCAGACCTATTTAGATTTCAGATAAAAAACAAATACAACCTTAGCTTGGGTTCTCTTTTTTCTTCGAACATTATGATACTTCTTGCTTTCACTTAAAATAATTTAAACTATAAGAAGTACTGTAAAATATCATTTAATTACATTTTAGTAAAAATTTGTTAAAACAAAAAATTAATAGCAGAGGGTATAAATGTTACTTCGTATAAACATAATAGAAAAGCTAATTTCTTTTATTTATTTAGTATTTGGTCCACTTTTTTACAAAAAGTAGAAAAGAAAATTTTGTAAAAATAGTTTATGACTTCAAATTAATAGTTAAAAACTCCCTTTCTCATATTCAATTCATGCAATTTTAACATCATGAATAATTCTAAAGGAAATTCTTTTGGTTTGTTTTGTTTGGGAAAATTTGATGGGTTGACCCAAAGTCACTAAATTTGGTCATGAAAAAAGAGGTTTTTTTTTTTTTTTTTTAAGATGAGACTTAGATTGGGTTGAGGCCAATACTTTGATGGGATATCTAATAATAATTCAGGTAGAGGTGGTAAAATAGGTTTTGATATAATTATATGATACACATATGATATGACTTTTTGTACTGTGCTGACAAATATTGACATGATTAATAAAGAAGTTAACATTACATGATATGACATGATAAATAACCATGTCATATCTATATTGAACTATCTCAAGACGATTACACATTTATGACACAAATATCAATTAATACATGGTAATATTATTTAAAAAATTAACCAAAAAAATTACTAATGTATTTAATGAACACTAAATTAATTATTCATGGCACGTCTATATTTTGTTATAAACTTATTTATGTCATATTAATTTATTTATAACTTATATTTAATAATAATATTGACATATTCGTTAATTTTTTAATCTATTCTGTTATTTTTTTTATAAAATATGTTAAATATGTCGACATGATAAACACAATTAATAGCAAGGATATTCATGTTTTGATATTTCAAAACAATTAATAAATAGGCTATATCCGTATTTACTTAAATTTGACACCAAACAAATAAGATACAATATAATTACGAATTGATATCCCTAAATCCAAGTTTAGCAACAATACTATTGGATTATTTATAGACCATTCTCACTCTTTTGTTAGTGGTCAAAATTGTTGTAGAAAGTATACAGTAATCAATAAAGCACAAACTGATGCCCCATAAATTATATTATTCTCCCCTAAGAATGGGGAGCAGGAATTCTATCCCTAAAAATAAGCCCCAGAAAATATGCTCCTCCACGAATGGGGAGCAGGAATTAGGCTCCCAGAAATGGAAGCAGCAGAACCATGATCCCCAAGGAATGGAGAGCAAAAATTAGACTCCCCAAGAATGGGGAGTATGAATTAAGCTCCCAGGAATAGAAGCAGTAGAACCATGCTCCCCCAGAAATGGGAAGCAGGAATTAGATGGGGAGCGGGAGCAGAGGATGGCAGAAGTCATGGACCCAGACAGCCTTTGACCCAGATCTAGATTATGAACCGCACAAGAAAAGTCAAATCCAAATAGAGGAGCTATCATTGAAGGACAATAGAAGGGCATTGCTTGGTCTAGAAGCAAATTAAATAGAGTCTGAGAGGGATACAACCTTTAAAAAGGTAGAGATATTTTGTAATTAAAATACTAGAGAATAGAGGAGAGTTAGATAAGGTTTAAGTTGTAAAATTACTTTATCTATAGAAGGCTATAAAAGCAAAGTTCTCTCATAGTGTAAGGCATCGAAAAAAAATAGCAAAAAGAGAGGGAGTTAAGTTATAAATGTGATCTTAATAAAATATTTATCTTTCTCTGCCCGTGGATGTAGACCAAAGGTCGAAACACGTTAATTCTCTGTGTCTTTTTGTTATATCGCCCCCACATAAATTAATTCTCTAAGTTGACTAGAAATCTGCGTCAACAGTTTGGCACCGTCTGTGGGGACTGTATAAAGATTGTTATTAAGGTTGCATCAAACCCTCAACAACCATGAGTCATCGTAGTTATTGCAGCCACAATAGCAGGTTGCCCCCAGTTCCTAGTCCGTCAAGAAGGCAGCGTAGTAATGCTGGGTCATATCCACTGTTCGCGCAGCAAGTGGCTAATTTAACGCAGAATATGGCCAGGGTTCTCCAATATATAGAGAACCAAGAATATAGAGCAAACCCAAATCTGCCTCTCTACAAGATAATGATAATAGCTTACAACAGGCTCGTCAGAAAAGAAACCTTGCTAGATCAGCTAGAAGAGCAGAGACTCATGCAAGTCATACTGATCACCCAAGGGACCTCCGACATGTGTTGAAGGCCAAGCGGGATTTACGCCACAAGTTGAATTCGAAACGTCAATGTAAGAGCATGAGTCAAAGGGCTCTAGTGCTAGTACTAGGTCGGCAAGTCTTAAAGCAGAATTAAAAAAGCTTAAGAAACAGGTGGATGGGAAGGAGAAAAGTCGTGCAAAACCACTCTCGGTGGAGGTAGAACCACTGTTCACCAAAGATAAAATAGAGGCCCCATTGCCAACAAAATTTAAAATGCCTCAAATAAAGTTATATGGAGGGAAATGAGATCCAACTGAGCATCTAGAGACCTTTAAGTCGTAGATGAAGTTGCAGGGGGCGACATAAGCGGCCATGTGCAAGGATTTCTCCTTAACGCTTACAATAATAGCAAGTAAGTGGTACAAGAAGCCGAAGCATGGATCTATCTCTTCATTTATCCAGCTTAGTCAGATGTTTATTAGTCAATTTATAGGAGCAAGAGATCATCAGCTTCCCCTAACTCTCTTGTTATCAGTGAAGCAGGGGAAGGATGAGTTATTAAAGGACTATATTATTCGTTTTAACAAATAGGTAGTCAGGGTAGAAAATTGTACAGATGTTGTGGCATTAACGGCCATAATGGCAGGCTTTTGACTAGGGAGATTCCATTACTCGCTTGCTAAAAATGCACCAAGGACTTTCACCGAGTTGCTATCGAGAGCTCAAAAATACTGTAATGCCGACGAGCTGACCAATGCGAAGAGAGGAACAGACCCGGATCCTCAGAGGGCTGGAGAAAAATAAAAAAAAAGAAGGATGAACAAATTGAAAATCGATATAAAAAAAAAGTAGACCATAAGACAACAGGTGACCAAGAATCCCACAAAGCAGGTACTCTGGGTACACGCCACTTAGTGTACCAAGAGAACAGCTGCTCATGCAGATAAAGGATCTAGATTTGTTGAGGAAGCTCAAAAAAATCAGGACCGTACCAAATCGAAGGGACATGAGTAAGTATTGTAAGTACCATAAAGATCATGGTCATAATACTAATGACTGCTTTGATCTTAAAGAAGAAATAGAATCCTTAATTCAGCGAGGATATTTAAAAGACTTTGTAAAAAGAAAAGAGCCCAGAGATATTCAAAATAAAGCCCCAGCTGATGCGCTATAAAATATTGCTACAGTAGCACCCGAGCATATAGAGAACCAAGAGGTTGCAGGAGGAGCCCCTATAAGAACTATATTTGGTGGACTTGCAGGAGGAGGGGACTCTAACAAGGCACGAAAAGCTCACGTATGGGAGGTTCGAGCAGCACCTGGGGCTTTACTGGTAACTTAGTTGGTAAACCCCCAAAACAGGCTATGATGGAACATAATACCATCACTTTCACAGAAGAAAAACCTAAAGGGATATACCAGCCGTATGATGATGCTATGGTTGTTTCAATAACCCTAGCTAATAGAAAAGTTTTCAGAGTTCTAATAGATAACAGGAGTTCAACAGATATTTTATATGCAGCAGCATTTGACAAGGTGAATATATAAAGAGAAAAATTGAAGCAAACTCATACTCCATTGATCGGTTTTAATAGAGAGTTCTTAATTCCTTTGGGCAGTATAGATCCATCAGTCACTATTGGAGAACCACCTCACCACGCTACTAAGATGGTAGGCTTCTTAGTAGTAGAGCACCCTTCGGTCTACAATGTTATCTTATGTAGACTAGCCCTAAATTGTTTTCGTGCAATAACCTCAACTTACCATTTAATGATAAAATTCCCTACAGAAACTAGGATTGGAATCTTAAGGGTAGTCAAGAAAAGTCCAGAAAATGTTATGGCATAGCCTTAAAAGCCAAAATAGAACGAGAAAGTCTTCAAGTCACACTTGATCCTAGAGAAGAGAGAAACGAACAAAAAGAATCACCAGTAGAAAAGCTAGACACCATCTAAATACGGCATAATGATCAAAGTAAGACAATTCATGTTGAATCATCATTAACCCCATACTCTTTTGCATTTGGGATAGAAGAAGTGGTCCCTGTAGAGATTGGCATGCCCTCCTATAAGGTATAGTATTTTCAACCCGAGCAGAACTTAGAATACCTAAATCTCAGCCTAGACTTGGTGGAAGAGAAAAGGGAGCAAGCTCAGCTCAGAGTAGCAGCACACAAACAAAAGGCAAGCCTAAGACTTACAAGCTCAGAGACATGAATTGAGTTATACTTCCACATCCTTGGAATGCAGAACATTTGAGGATTTACTATCAGTAAAGAAGCATCATTGGTCAGTTTTCTTTTCTAAAAGTTTAGCCAGTTAATAAGGCTTTTTAGGCCATTAGGAAAATTCTTTTTTATGCTAATAGAAAGTTATTACCAGTTCGTATTTATGACAGTTTAATAATAAAGCACATCATGAGCTTAGTATAGAATTTCATATTACTGTTTCAAATTTGCTTTTATTTGAAAGAGGGCAGCTGTTTTGTAAAAAATCAACAAATTGTGCATGAAAAGGAGAAAGGCCATGCCCCTTGAGAACATAGAGCATGCTCCCATGAATAAAAGCAACAGCCATGCTGCCCATGAGGCAGAAATCATACTCCCAAAAGAAGAAGCAATAGAAAAAATTAATAAGTATCCCTTGCCTCCTAAGAAAAATAAAAAACAAGAAAAGTAAAAAGAATTTTTTAGAGCAGAAATCATGCCCTCAAAAGTAAGGAGCAGCAGCCATGCTCCTCAGAAATTATAATTATGCCCTCAAAAGTTAGAACCAATAGCCATGTTCCTTAGAAATTATACTCCCATGGGAGCAACAGAAAAAATTAACAGACTTCTTGGGGAAAAAGAAAAGGAAGGAAAGTAAAAATTTTTCTGTTACTCTTATAAAAACCCACAAAAGCAAGTAAGCGCAAGGAGGAATAGAATACTAAAAGCAAATACATTAATAAATGATGCGTAAATTAGTAAGTTTACTAGTCGGCATAAGAAATATAATGAAGAGTAGAGTATCGTCCCACAGAGATTGTATATCTTATTAGTTATCGAAATTATTCTAACCCTAATTTATTTAAACAATCGAATAGGTGAATTTAAATTAAAATAAAATAAAATAACTAAAAATTAAATAAAGATGCAGGCAGTAATAGAAATCACCAAGAGATTAAGACACTAGGACATCTGATTTCACCATAACCAATCCGATTTAATCCTCCATCTATGCTATTAAAGTTTATTACCCATGTTGATAGTGAATTTCTCTAATCAATTCAATATCCTCTCTCGAATAATATCAAAAATACTCTCACATAATAACCCACTATATCTCTATGTGAATTTAAATATGCAAAGATTCATTAAGCTCTATGAAAATTCTTAGAAAAACTGCATGAATCACGTTGGCACATCTCTGTCTTTTGTTCAATTCATGGAATCTATTATACAGAGCAAAAATACATAAATCTCCTCTCGGTCTCATTATGTATCCTCAAATCATTTAAATATTAGTCAGATATTTAAAAGCATTAAACATAATAATGAACTCTCAACCATGGAATAATAAACTAAAAATAACATATATTTATGGAATTAAATCTTCATAGTTAGGCAACATAATATCATAGCCCTAGTAAAATAAATTAGTTCATGGGAATGTAAAGAGAATTCAAAAATATTGCAGGGAACATATAAACTCAACAATAGAGAAAAGAGAAAGAAAAACTCAAGAATTAATTCCGGACTCCCTCTAAATCTCTTATGGCTGCTTCGGCTTCTCTTTTAATTCAATCTTTTGTTGTTTTTTCTTCTTGGCTTTTAATTTGTGCGGCTGCCCTCTTAAATTTTCTTTTTATATTGTTACACCACCTCAAAATCCTTAAATGAAAAGGATTTAAAAGAAGCCAAGCTTAACCAATTTTAAGCCCACGCACGTGCTTGCCATTTAAATTGTCAATTAGTTCTACAATGCTCCCCACGTGCGTGCGTGCATGCTTAATGGTCAATTAAATCTCCATTGATTTATTTTTTTTTATTTCTTTCCCTTTTTAATTCCTTCGAGTTGATTTCCTCCTTAGTATTCCGATTTAATTCCTCTTTAATTCCATATTGTACCTAAAATAACAAAATATAAAATTAAGTTATGAAAATATAAAAATAATATATAAATTACTAGCACATCAATAAGGATAATCAAAACCTTTTCGATTTACAACTTTATTATTAGAACACCCTCATTACAAGAACAAGAGAAAAGACAAAATGACAACTAAGAACTCAAGAGATAATAAAAAAGGCAGCATCCTAGACATAATTGATAATGAGTATCATCAGTCTTCTAGAAAACGGTAGTCAAATTAAGGGTAGCGGCTCTCAATCATGGCCTTAACCTTGGCACCACCTTTTATAAATTCTTCATCAAGGATATTTTCAAAGTCTGTAGAAACTTTGAACTCTTCAACGGCTGATACCTTCATATTTGGAATTTGGAGGTACAATTGGTCAAGGGAGTTGGATAACTCTTGAACTTAGGACTGGGCCTAAGCTAACTATTCCTTTGCCGCATTGAGTTCCAACTTCAATTGAGTCACAAGAACTTTCTCTTCACTAAGACACTTCTCCAGCTCATCAATCCTTTTTCTAGAAGCTTGTCCCGATTCAAGCAAAGCATTCCTCTCTAGCATCAGGGACTTTATCTTTTTCTTTGATATTTGAACAACACAACCAAGTTGTAGGAAAATGAACGCAATTAGGATCCAACTCCATGTAATTAATGGTAACACAAAAGTAATATTATTACTACCTGATAAACGTTAGCAAGCATGGCTTCAATAGGATCAGAGTTCTCCATTTGCCTCACATTATCAGCACAGACATACTGAGGCCAAGATTGAGTAAAAAAGCTTAGATATGCTTGAGAATGATCTTCCCAAGTGAAGTTTCGCAAACCATCAAACAAGGGCGGAGTTCCTTAGCTTGGGCCTGCTGAAAGAGGTGTAGACATAAGAGCATGGGTGGAAGCAAATGTAGAGCCAAAGCCTGCAGGATATGAATCGTCATGAGTGAAAGTTGGAAATAAAATTTCTTGCTGCAATCCTAGAGCAGTTGCAGATGCATGGTGCGGCCCTTCGGCAGGTGTATTAGTGGAACCAGATACAGAATGAAAGCCAACAGACTAAGAAAATGGAGTTTCACAAGTGCAAGATGGAAACAAAGTTTTTGGCTACAACCCTGGTGCAATTTGAGGAGTCTAGTGCAACCCTTAAGCAGTTACAGTTTCTTAAGAGAATGATCCCATAGGCTGAAAAGACTAGTTTATCCCTAAATTTCCTGCTAATCTTTGAAGCTGGATATTTGTCTATCTTCTTCTTTTTCCATGAGACGTCATCCCCAGGAGCCATAACTAACAGAAGATGGAAAAGGAGAAGAAAAACAAAATATTACAGCCTTCCAGTAGCATAAAAATTATTATACTTAAATAAAACTCACTTAGAGATGGAATGTTGGTGGAAGTAGAATGGATAAAGCCAAAGGTGGTTAGAAAGCCTGGTTGAGAAAGATATTTCTAGGACCACAAGTTTATAGGGTCTTTAAAAACTTCATCGATTTGATGTTGCTCACCAGGATAAATAGAGGTGCAGCCCCATGACGCTGTAAAAAAAAAAAGACAAAGAAAAAGAGTAATTACGCTAATAAAGAAAAAGCACACCCTGTATCAATTTCTTATGAAGCTACCTAAAATGGGTTTAAACCCGATATCTAGGACACATGTCAAGAGAATTTCCTAGCTCTCAATCCTTAAGGGTGAAAAACCAAGAATCTTTTCAGGAACCGTCATGAGATTTGCATTGGGCGATTAAAGGAGAAGATTTAGCTCAAGCACGGACATAATACCAACCCGTGAAGGGGAAGTCTTTATCACTTGAAAGACTTATTAGTTGGTAAATTCTCTAAAACTGACTAAATGTTGACTCTAAGAGATGGAATGGATTTCTTAGAAATTGCATTCCCCACCCGATTAATAGACCAGTCAGGTGAGAAGTTAGGTTGCCGTCAAGAACAAATAACGGAGGAGCAAAATTTACGATAAGGGGTATTTGGTCAGAGGATATGTGGCAATAATCATCATCGTCTTCAAAGTACTCATGGTAAAAAGGGTTAGAGTTGTTTTCATAATCAGAAGATATTAAAATTTTTAAAAACAGGGAGAAGAGAATAGACACTCACTAAGTAAAGCGAAAACCAAAGGGTTGAAACTCCACGAGGTGAGCAAATGTATAAAAGATTGTTTATATAGAAATGAGAAGAGAGAGAAACAACTTGAGCTCTTATGCTTATGGTGAAACCAGAAGCTAAGAGCTGGAGAGCAAATGTTGTAGAAAATATAAAGTAGTCAATAAATCACAAAATGATGCCCCTAGAAATTATATTATTCTCCCTCAAGAATGGGGAGCAGGAATTCTACCTCAAGAATGGGACCCAGAAAATTTACTCCCCCAACAATGGGGAGCAGAAATTATGCTCTTAAGAATGGGCCCTAGAAGTCATGCTCCCTAAGAATGGGGAGCAGGAATCATGCTCCTCCAGGAACAAAGAGTAGGAATTAGGCTCCTAAAAATGGGAGCAAAAGAACTATGCTCCCCCAGGAATAGAGAGCATGAATTAGACTCCTCAGGAATGGGGAGTAGGAATTAGGCTCCTAGGAATGGGAGCAGTAGAACCACGCTCCCCCAGGAATGAAGAAGAATGAATTAGACTCCCTAGGAATGGAGAACATGAATTAGATGGGAAGCGGCTCCCCAGGAGTGGGGAGCGGGAGTAGAGGATGACATAAGTTATAGATCTAGACGGCCCTTGACTCAGTTCTAGATTATGGACTGCACAAGAAAAAGCCAAGTTAAAATAAAGGTGCTATCATTGGAGGACAATAGAAGGACGTAGCTTGGTCTAGAAGCAAATTAAATAGAGTCTGACATGGATACAACCTTTAAAAGGTAAAGATATTTTGTAATTAAAATACTAGAGAATAAAGGAGAGTTAGATAGAGTTTAAGTTGTAAAAGGACTTGGCCATAAAAGCAGATGTCTCTCATACAGTAAGGCATTGAAAAAAAATAGCAAAAAGAGAAGGACTTAAGTTGTAAGTGCGATCTTAATAAAATATTTATCTTTCTCTGCCCGTGGATGTAACCTAAAGACTTAATCAGGTTAATTCTTTGTGGCCTTTTGTTATATCGTCTCCACATAAATTAATTTTCTAAGTTGACCAGAAATCTGAGTTAACAAAAATAAACACTAATTTTCATTTAGAGATTCTCTTTTCTTTAAAATAATAAGATTATAACAAAAACATTCTAAAAGTATTATTAATTACCTTGCAAATTATTTTATAAGTTGCTTTTACAACGCAACCCTCTCCTTACATCTTAAAGTCTTGTCCTGAAATTAAGATTTATTATATTTAAAAAACCATTACCAAACACCTTTTTTTATAAAAAAAAAAACTTTGAAATAAGTATGTTAATTTTGAAGTTTTAACAACAATTCTAACCTGGGCCTTACGAGATTTTCTTGAGTAACGGGGTTGTTTAAACTAAATATTTTTCAGGCTAGAAAGTCTTCCCTCAATCATTAAAGAGAAGAATTTGTCTGATTGAATAAAAATTATTTTCGTTGAACAGAAATGAAGAGAGGATTTCTCTAGCTTGAAATTTCTAGCTCTTCATCAATAAAAAGAACTTCTCCACATTAAGGACTATTGAAGGGAAGTTCTCTTGTGTGTTTAATTTTTATTTTTCAGAACTTTATAAAAAGACTCTCCCCTAATCTCTAATTACTCAATAAATTGAAAGTTGTGGATAGAAATGATGAATATGAAATGAACAATTTAATATTTTACAGTTTAATCTCTTAATTAAGATCACTTCGAACCAACCTTTATATATAAATATATGCTCGCCAAATACAATAACATGAGCTTACACTATTAGTCTTGAGCTGAAAAAAAGAATAGTATACAATGCATGAAACTAGTGCCCTGAATTTTCCGGCATTTCTATTGAGTTTCCAGAATTCATCAAAATATTGTGCCAAAATTCCATGACTTTGGAACAATTCTCGTAGTTCATTTTTTCCATTGTAGCAAAATCTCTGGTGTCATATTTCCCTTCGATTCCAGGCAAGTTTTCTGAAGCAATATCTGTGATCTCATTGCAGGACTTCGGTGGAAAATTTGGTGCATCTTGAGGATGGTTTTGAATTCCTTGATGGGTGGAATTGGATACTGGCTTATGTACAGTCGCATGGTTATTATGATCACTGTGGAGTAATGCTTGAGCAACATCACACTGTTGTTTGGGGGAGATCAAGTTTTGTTTAAGTCTCTTCTTCAAGTGACTGTGCCAATAATTCTTTATCTCATTGTCTGTTCGTCCTGGTAATCTTGCTGCAATTGTCGACCATCTGAAAGATTTACAATGCAAAATAACTCTCCATCGTAAAGGATCCAGTGAATACGTATATAACATTAGACAATGTTGACATGTTCATTAAATCACATATCCTCTCGTCATCAGAAAATGGTAATATTTGTGGATTAAATTCAATGCTAAGTTGATTTTGTACGTTGAGCACTGAGTTAAGAATCAGGATTTATTTTTCATTTCTATTACCTAAACATGAATTGATTTAATACTCAGTCAGAAAATTACCTCATTGTTGAATTATTATCCAATATTTACATCAGAAATATGTACGTATACATGCACAGTTTTATTGGCTGGTTGTATGTATGGTAAAGATATAAGAGCTTCTCAGCTAGAGTGGATGTATGCATGCACGCCTGTATAAGATGCTACTATGAAGAGAGAGGCTGAATCCTCAATTAACACAAATGAATGATTTAAAAAAAAAAGGTAGAATTAGATCTAAGTACCTATTGCCAAGAACTCGATGTAGCTTGAGGATGGTTTCTTCTTCATCCTTGCTAAAGTTTCCCCGTTTAATACCCGGCCGCAAGTAATTTATCCATCGTAGCCTACAGCTCTTTCCACATCTCATTAAACCTGCACACAAATTATTAATCACAAAAATAAAAGGATGCATGAGCTTTAAATATTTGATCACCATACACAAATTAAATCTCCATGTACATACAATATATATTTTATGATAATCAACAGATTCATAAATACATGCCCTAGACCTATATATCATATATGATACACAACATGACAAATTATTAGAAATATGAACAACTTGTGAACTAACAATTACCGGCTTGTTTGGGAAGAGCACGCCAATTGCCGTGGCCATATCTTTGAATGAAAGAAATTAATATTTGATCCTCTTCAGGAGTCCATGGTCCTTTCTTCAACCCCATCTTCTCACAACAAGGAGTCCTCACCATATTGAAATTATGTAATAATTACTTTACCTTTACACAATTTAATTCTTGTTAGCTGCCAGCGAGCTCTTTCATAGTCATCAATGGCGGCCGACTTTTTATATACTGTCCAGGAGCAGCATGACTTGAAAAACAAAAACAAAGTTAGCCTGTTATGGAGATGATCAGACGTTGATTACAAAGAGACGGACCATTGAAGAACTCTTCGACCGTCACAACTGTGCTTGATACTTAAAGCTAAAGACGTGTGACTTTGTCATGTCTCATTGTCCACAAGCTGCTTTTGAGAGTAGCAAAAAGTTGAGTATGCAATTGAGACGCTTTGATTTTGGTATCTGATGGTCAAAAATGAGGTGCCTTTGTGGGGCGATCTAATCCTGTTGGGATCTTGAGCTAGCTGCCTTTGTTATTATCTTCGTGTTAAGCGTGCATTTTTTTTTCTACAAAAAAAAAAATTATAAAGAAGAGGAATTCTCAATTTATTCTTCCGATTTTAGCTTACTCGTGCGTGTGTGTGTGTGTGTGTGTATTGTAAAGAAGGAAATAGGATATTGAAACTTCAATCAATGACCTAGATCATATAAAAACAATTTCTAAAGGAGAAGTGTGATTTAAAGAAAACTAAAAAATTAATGGCATTGTTATGGTGCAATTAAACATTGTAAATAAGGTATTTACAAATAGCTTTAGCATCATCAAAATTAAAAGCTTACATGAAAAAAAAAATTAATCCATTCGAGAGTTACAATTTCAAATTAAATATTGACAATAATTTTCTCGTTACACTTCTAAAATATTAGATTTATATCATTTATCAAAATATATATGATTTATCAAGAAAACCCATATATAATTTATAAATAACCCAAAAAAAAGAACTTTCTCCATGTCCATTTCATCAATTTGGAAACATCCAATAAACTCCGAAAAACAATTAGTATTGGTTGAAAATTAGGGTTTCTTGGGATCCACATGGCTCAAAAAATGGGTTAAAACTTGACTTTAATACTGAACTTTTGGGTGACTTGGTAGCAAATGATGTTGATCATAGAAAAAATAAAATATGCATTATTATAAGTTTTCCACTGAGTAATCATTTCGGTCGGCTAGATTTTTGCTTTGGTGATCAAGCCATGATGACAAAATCTTGACTACGAGAAGCCAAGGATCCTGAACTTCTCTTTTTGCAAACAAAGTCACCCAAAGAAAAGTACCAAAAAAGAGGGGAAAAAACAACAACAATGGATTTAAAATTCCAAAAATTTTCCTTTGGTTCTGCCACTTCGGTTACAAAAGCAAATGGAAATCATAATATATTTTGACAAATCCATTGACTCTTGAACTATATGTACGTCAGATCCTCAATCTTCTACCTTTTAACTTGCATCATTTGGACTATCAAGAAGCAGACAGTTTATAGCAATTGGTTATATGTATCTATAGCTTTGAAGTGCTTGTAAGGGACCATGTACTATATATATAGCCATAGCAAGCCCATATTAACATTATGCAAAACTATTTTTCTTTTTGGCAATATCAGAGCCAACGGCAAGTATTGTTTTAACTTGGTATCAGAGCCAATTGCAAGTACCATATCAAGGCATGTTGGTTGATAAGATACTAGCACAATTGACTCAGATACCAAGTTAACTTTTGCTGAAAAAGAAAAAAATTAAGTTTTGCAAAAAGCTAATAGCACTGACCAAACAATACAAGAGAGATCGTTCATTTATATGAATTTACAAGAAGATACAGAGTCCTTTGCAAATTGTACGAAGCTATGGATACACATCTGATAAGAGCAAATCTTAACAAACTACAAGATAAAGTAAATCTTAGCTTGTGTATTATCTTCAAACAATCGGATTTTTTTTGGGGGGGGGGGGGGGGGGGGAATGATAAATGGAGGGAGTTGAAATAGTATTTTAGTGATTATGCCTATTTCGCACTGACTTCAAAGGAAAACTTATAGGAGAAAATCAATGACATGAAAAGAAAATAATCTTTAATGAGAGATTCATATTCTAAATAGGTATTAATTTCATAATGATTGTGATCTCTTGCATATAGGCATAAATGACAATAATTCTTGCATATATGCATGTTATAATGATCTTGATTTCGACCATATATATTTGTCTTGATTGGAATGAACTTTTGTTACATTGGTTTACATGTGAACGAGGCGTCAAAGAGATAATCTCACATTGGTTCATAATAAATTTTTATGTTAAATATATGAATTTAAAACAACTCTCACTCATCATCTAATTTTTTACTATGAGTTAGATCAATGGACATCCTATAGAATTGAAATTATCATAGCTTTTGGCATTCTAGATAAGTTGGGACTGATCAAAACACTTTCCGAGCTTGAGCGAATGACAGGATTTAATTGAAGGTCATATGGATCAATATTGACCCTATAGATTATGGTTAGCATAAGATGAAGATCCTACTCAATAACCATATTGTATATATAGTTGAAATCAGGATCGTCATGACACACACACACACACACACACACAACTATGGCAAGAATCATGCATGACCATCATGGAATGCAAAAATGGTAAGAACAATGATCATTATGGAATTGGGTAAAAAAAAAGTATCCTGAATATTGTATTTAAATATTTTTTCGTTCAAATCATTTAATATTTTTGTATAAATTTGGCATCAGAGGCCCACTGAAAAATAATAAGAATGGACTTTTTTTTTTTTATTTGGCAGCCCACAAGATAATTTGCTTATTTTGCGAGAGTTTCCTTTGTCGAATATGTTAAATTCCCGGAATGATATGTGAAAATATATCATAAATTTTAAAACAAATTTGGAATACATTTTTTAGGCACGGGAATTTTAATTAATTAATCAATTAAGACTTGTAATCTTGAACAAATGATGCAATATGCGAACTGATTGGCATTGGATCCTTAATCAAACGAAACTAAACAGTCCACAAACAGCTTTGTGATTCCATTCAGGAGCATGCTTCAATATATATGAATATAAAATTTTGTATAATGGTCCTTACGATAATAGAAACCAGTATCTAATTGTTTAATGATTCAATTGGTCAGTTCTATAGTTTTATTTAAACAAGTCGGTGCAGTAGCATGATTCCATTCCAATTAATGTTGCCTTTTGGCATGTTTTGCTTCTGTGAGCATAGAGACATCATTGTTTGGAAACCGAAAATAATAATAATAATAATTTTCAACTTTTAAATGAATATTTAACTTGGCATGTTTTTGGGCAGCAGTGGATGGATTCAAGTCCTTATTAAACTTTGAAATAATAATAAGAAAAAAAATCAGCATTCATACGACTTCATCAGCTCTATTATTGTACTGTAGATATGACATCTAAAATGAAAATATCAACAAAATTGAGAGTGAAAACTCAAAAATTTAAATTTTTAAAAGTCTACGTAAAAATTTGGATTAACGGTCAAATATGGCGAAACTTCAAGTCTGATTTGGTGGCTACGTAGATTGCAATGTGACTAATAATTTTTATCTAGCAATGACTTGGGTCATCTGCATTATTCTTTAAAAAAAAAAATCAAAATTATTGATAAATTTATATACGAAAACTATTCAACGTTCAATTCAGTAACAAATTCTTTTAGTAAGTGAGCTTTAGAATTGCTAAAGCTGAGAGAGAGCGAATAACGATTGCTTCGTCTTGTGGTTCGAATATTTTATTCTACACAACATGCCAATTTTATTAATAAAAGAAATAATTTGTTGGACTCAAATTTCTCCACTAAATTGGGCTTAGGATAAATGGTCCATGATGCATTATTGGGTACATGTCATGACGGCATTTAGGCTTAACATATGACAAGAAGAGTTGCATTATTGGCAAACGATAAATCGAAGTTGGGGTTATAATCACAATAAAATTCCCAAACGATGAATCAAAGATATGTAAGTTTGCAGAGCAGCCCTCTCAATATGCTTGTTATTGAATCCTCACATTGATTTCACAATGTTTTGAACCATTGAAATTGTTGTACGACTTGTTTTTAAATAAAAAAATATATTTTCATCTATAAATTTTTTAAATCTTTTAATTTTTAGTGGCTTTCTCACTCTTAAAATGCTTTTACAATTTTGATATCTCTATTATTCTCTTCAAACTTCCTCATTCTCCAAAACTCAAAGATACTAGCTTCCCAAAAATAAAAATAATCAATTTGAGAAAAAAGAAATAATGATTAATGTTTTAAATTTTTGTAAACCAATTGCATAGATGAAACTACAAGAACAAGGGAGAAAAGAGAGAGAAAGAGAGAAGCAAACATGTGCAAGTAAACTAAATTAAAGAGAGAGAAAATATAAATGAAGTTAATTTTATTTGTATGTGTCCTTAAATGTGATTATAATAGAACAAGGGTTTTAAGAGATTAATGAAGGGGAGTCAAGAAATAACTTGGCTTAACATATGACAAAAAACAAGCCACTGCATGCATATGATCATCAAATCCTGTTGTACTATTATAATAATAGTGTTACTGTAAGTATTTTTTGTAACACCAATATGTATTTTACAATCATAAGTCTACAAGTATTTATAATTAGAAATTTACTGAGATTACGTCGCTATTATTAGATAATAAAAGTAAAATTATTAAAATTTAAAATACAAATAATATTTTAATGCAACATAGCCTAAATTACTCCTTATGGGATTATTTTATGCTCTTTTTATTGTATTAGTCATATATTTTAATGTAGTGAATTGCAACTACAAATTATAAAAAATATATGAGTTATTATAAGAATAATATTTTAATATAATATAATACATTACGATGCAAGTTGCCCAATGCACCCACAGAATATTTGTGGTCTTGGCGAGGCACGGGTTTGGTAACATTCAATTGCCATAGAACTAATTATAAATTAATTAGTTGCAATATGTTTAATTAATCGACCTCAAGCACATACATGAAACAAAAACAAAAAGCTTTGAAAATTGTCCTCACCTCCCTGTCTCGAAGTGATTACTATAATGGTGCGTTTATTTACCGGATTGGGGAATTGGAATTCGGAATCAGAATGATTGACAAGTTTACTTCGCAAAAATGAAGCGGGGATCGGAATGGTGGGACCCACAATAATTTGGGAATGGGGAATGAGAGATTGATTCCCATGGGGGGAGGTGGGAATCAATCTCCCATTCTCGGGACTTCCTATTTTACCCTCAGTCATATTCAAAAATTCCCACATTACCCTCATTTAAATTAAAAATATAAATACTGAAAATAAAAAAAGTGCAAAATCCCTAGAACCCAGAACCCGTTCTTCTTCTCTGCGAAGCTGCCATAGCCCGAAATCAATTGCACACGTTGTCGTCGTCAGTTCTGAGTCCCCGGCCGTCGTCGTCACAGCTGGTCCGTGTCGTTGGGGGTTTGATCGCCGGCTCGTGGTGGTGGATCTCCTCATGGGTGCTGTCGTCGCCGGATTTGCCTCTCGTTCGCAGCTGCTCCCTGTCTTTGCCTCCCGTTCACCGCCAACCGGAAGCTTCTAGTCACCATCGTCAATGATGCAGGTATCATTTGCCTCCCATTCGTAGCTGCTCCCTGTCTTTGCCTCTCATTCTGTTTTTCATCAATTTTTTTAAGTTAATTACATGATTATTTATTTAATTATTATATTATTTTATTTGATTTATTATTGAATAATGTTTTTCACACACAAATTGTAGCATGAGTTGAAGATTAATATGAACAAAATTATATCTACCGAAAAAAAATTTATTAATATGTTTATCCGAGACTTGGTTGATTAAATTATGTTTTAGATTAACTAAGTACAGAATAAAATTTTGAGCTATGCTTGATTAATTCACAAACAAAAAATTAAATATAGAATTTTATGTAATGCTTGATTAATGACTATTTTGATGATTAATTTTTTTTTAATGTGATGAATGGTGGCTGCAGCTATATTGTAAACGAATGGATGGTGTACTTTCCTGGTCTTCATGTGGTAATCTGTCTCTGTCGGAAGCCAATCTCCATTGCAAATGCTTTGTCATGGGGCGTAGTCCGATGTTAGTTATAATGTTGAAGCTTTGTATTTGTGTTGCTTTTGGGATTTTAAACTTATAACTATATGACTTATTTAACTATGTTGGTGGGATTTTATGTAACTTATTTTGCATTTTTATGTTGGTGGGACTTTATGTGTTGGTGGAACACATGTTAAGAATTGTTTTGGATCCAAATATGCATTTTATGTTGGTGGGATTTTATGTGATTTATTTTGGATTTTTATGTTGGTAAGTGTTGGTGGAATATATGTTGTGTTAAGAATTATTACTAATGCAAAATTGGATGGATGACAAGTTGCTGGAAAAGTTGCCGTTACTAATGCAAATTTTGATTTTCGATCACACAAATTTTCTAATAATAATAATAAAATTAATTAATTAATTAATTAATTAATTAATAATAATAATAATAACAACAACAACAACAACAATATTGTTATTATGATTCATTATTAATAATAAAACAATCAATTTTAAAATTATATAATTAATAATAGTAATATATATCAATAAAAAAAATTATAATTGTTGTTATTATTATTAATAGTTTTAATAGTATTTTTATTAACAATAAAATAATAATTATTATTATTTTTAACAAAGAACAATAATATAGTACTATAAATTATTATTTTTATAATAATAATTATTATTACGAATAATAATAATATTTTATTAATTATTATTATTATTATTATCTTTATAATAATATTTTATTAATTTATTAATTTTGTTAACATATTTTATCATTATAAACAACAAGGGGTATTTTAGTAATTTGAAACAATTTATTCCGATTCCAGCATAGAGTAAACACATCAATGAGAATTGATTCATTCCTATTCCGATTCCAACAGTTTAAGTAAACAATTTATTCTGATTCCCATTTCTCATTTTGATTCCAGTCCATTCCGATTCCAACCCATTCTAATTACTGTTTAATAAACGCAGCATAAAAATTTTCCAGTGCCTGATCAAGCTAATTATTATTAAAACCTTCTAACTTCTTATTCATTGTAACTTGACATAAATTTATAGCCATCAATCATTTAATCTCATTAAACTTTAAGGTAAAGAAAATAAATGGGCTGACAACATTTAATGCTATGTATTGATCATTTGGGCTCACTATCATTTAATTTGATAAGATTACTAGCCATAAATTTATGTTAAAATTTTAAGTTAAAACTTTTAATTAAAATAACACCATCTTTTAATTAACTACAGAGTATTTTGGATGTCAAAAGTATAATTAGATAGTAAGAGTTTCTAAAATAATTTTTGTATCATCAATATTTCATTTTTTATCAAATAGTGAATTTTTGCGTTAAGTTTGTTGGAATTTATCAGAGAATTTATTTTAAAAGGCCATTTTACCTTTACCGTAGTGTAAATGTGCAATTTTACATTTTTAATTTTAAAAATCTTAAAAATTGAATAACTTTCTGTTAAAGGACGGTCATAAACTTGTTTTAAAAATCTTTTTTTTTACTATTTTATATTGTATTTTTACACTTTTCCATATCATTAGGGGTAAATTTTCTTTTACTATAAATTTCTTAACGTATTCTAAGAAAATGCAATGGAAAGTGAAACAATTGATGGTGCAGATATAATTTTATAATCGTAGGTAATTATTTATACTTTCAATATCTAACATATGATTCGCAGATAATATTGATTAAAATAATTATAAATCAATTATCCTTAATTGAATCTTCATTCTTGTTTCACCTAAATTGTCTTTTACAGTCCCATACTGGCTCCACGGTCTCTCAATAAATTAACCTAAAATTACTTGTAAGCTTAAAATGAATGACCACAAAATGCATTATGTGATACCAAATGGCATTACGCGCGCATGTGATGTACAAGTAAATAATTTAATTAGAATATATATCTTTAATCAATTAAACGAAAGAAATAGTGCACATATATATGATTCATCACACAGATAATAAAATAATCTAAGTGGAAAAAAATAATTGCTAGAAAATTTTGATAGTAAAATGATATATCAGAGAATATTAAATAATAAATGATAATATTTATATCATATATTATACTATTTGTGATGAAATTTTAATTATCATTTATGATGTCTTACGGTTAAATAATTTTTAAAATGAGCAGTGAAAAAAAAATGTTATTAATTATTTTGTATAAAAATATAATTTAAATAAATAAATCATTTGTCAAAGGCAAAAGCAGCCACAAAGTGAAATTGTATGTATAACACGTAAGATAAATGGAAATGTTTTTAAAAGGCACATAATTTTTTTACAAAAGAAAAAAGGATCAAAATATTCCAAAAATTCTCCTTTAGTTCTTCCACTTTAGTTTATAAAAGTGTATGGAGATCATAATAAAATATATTGACAAAACCATTGACAAATCGTAATCGACTATATTAACTGGCATGATCTTGATGATCGAGGAGAAAAGATCGACGGCAATTGGTTATGTGTAACTGTAGGCCTTGAAGTGGTTATGCAAAGCTTTGATTGATGGTACAATTGACTCAAATACCAAGTTAATTTTTCACAAGAGAGAGCTTCTGTACATAGATTCTTATCCAACTACACGAGCAATTATACATGAACCACTCATTTTTTAACTTTCTTTCACATGTGGGACAAATACATTTTTTTTTCAACTCTATAAATATATTTTGAGTAATAATTTTTAATTCAATGGTGATGAACATAATTTATATACATATTTTATCTTTTATTATATATTTATTAGTTTTTTTATTTTTTATTTTTAATTAATTAAATTATTTTATTAAATAAAAAATTAATTTGAGATTATAAATAAAAGAGCTCAATTTAAGAAGCATTAAAGATTAATTGATTTTTAGAAGCAATTAGACATACATGCACGTGGAAATCAAGCCAAGGAACCGAACTCAACAAATTCGGTCATCATGCACATGCGGACAAAGAAGATAAAGTGATGGAAAGTAATTTAAAGGGACCCGCACTTGGCTTTCATGAGTGGAAAAAGGAATGAAAATTGCTTTTGGTGGGCACGTGAGTGAAGCCAAAACAAATTAAAAGGCTTTGCCAGCACGAAAGAATTAAATTAAGATTGATTTGGGCTTTGAATAAGTGATGGAAAGTAATTTAAAGGGACCCGCACTGGGCTTTCATGAGTGGGAAAAGGAATGAAAACTCCTTTCGGCGGGCACGTGAGTGAAGCCAAAACAAATTAAAAGGCTTTGCCAGCACGAAAGAATTAAATTAAGATTGATTTGGGCTTTGAATAAGTGGGCCGAGTGTTAGCTTGTGTGAGACAGTTTATTTGCAATCAAAACTTGACAAGGATTTGAGCCAACTCTAAAAGCCGAACTTTGGCTTTCGACGAGGAGAGCCGCCGGAGAGGAGAAAATAGAGAGCAGCAGCAGTTCGGCTTTCCATGGTTGATTTTATTTTATTTGTTGCTCCTAATTTAAGTATGTTTAATTTTTTTTTATTGAAGTTAATGATAAAATCTTATTCAATGAAATAATTATCTTTTTATTTAATTAATTTCCTATATATATTCTTTGATGATTATGGTTCTTGTTTTCACATGATTAGTTAGATGTTTTTAAAATTTTTCATCAATTCTGTCATACATTATTGATTGTTAAGGTTAATATTTGACTAAATCCATACTTACATCTATAAAGTTTATATATGATTATCTTTAATTCTGTGTCTTTCATTAAATTATTTACATAGAGTGTTTAGAAAAATTTTAACTTTTTATTATTCAATATGTTCACATGAGATTCTTAGATGTCATATTATTAAGTAAAAAAAGAACCTACACAAGATTAGTTTTAATTGGGCTTAATTGTTATATCCATGAGATAACATAAATTGATTTCGAGTTGTCACTCTAAAATTGGGGATTAATTAATAATTAGATAATTACTAGTTAGATAGTGGTAGATTCTGAAACCTTAGTAATTTTTGTCTTATTGAATTCTCCTTTATTTTAATTGTTTTCTTAGTTTAATTAGTTTAATTTTTCTTAAAACTCAATTTGCTCAACTAGGTTATGATTAATATTAATTTTAGATTTAAATTAAACTTTTCAATTTATAACAATTCTTGTGGGTTCAACCTCGTTATCACTATTTTATTTCTAGATTCATGCACTTGCGAGTATATTAAAATTTTCACAACAACTAGAACATCTTTTTAAGTACATAAATATACCGTTTTAAAGTAATGACAAAAGAGTATCTAAATCACTTTCGACTTTTCATTACAAAAAATAAATTACACTTAAAATTATGCCACAAAATAGCAACAGACCGTACTATATTTCCAACATAAATTGGGCATTTGAGGCCCATCAATAATTAATTAGAATGAAAGTTTCATTTGTTTCCGTAAAATTGTGATTCGGCACACAAGATAATTTGCTTATATAAACAATAGTATAAAATTTTAAAACAATTTTGGCTGACGTCATTGATTTATTGGTTCTTTAGGCACGGGAAGTCTAATTAATTAATTAATACTTGTAATTTGAACAGGGGATGCAAGATGCGAAACTGATTGGCATTATGCATCCACCGTATACCTGTACCTGTACAAGTAAAATATTGCAAGAATGGATCCTTAATAAAACGAAAACTAAACAATCCACAAAATTTCGTAAAATGGGTCCTTGCGAAAATGGAAGAAATTAGTAATTAATTGCTTAATGATTCAATTGGCAAATCCTATAGTTTTATTTAAAAAATTAAGTAGGTGCGATAGCATGATTCCATTTTAATTAATGCTGCTGTTTGGCATGTTTTGCTTCTGTAAGCACCGACATCATTCTCTGGAAACCAATTGAAAAAAAAAAAAATAATAATAATAATAATAGCAATATAATTTACAAGATTTCTGACTTAATTAATTTTTAAATATTTCTTAAAGTAGGATGTTTTGAACAGCGCTAAAAAAAAGACTGGAGAATTTAAATTTAGAATTGTTAATGCAAAAATTTGAATCAATGGTTAAATGTGGTAAAAATTTGAGTCTTAATCAGTGGTCATGTAGATCAAGATGTGAATAGTATTTTTTATCTAATAATAGGTTAGATTGTCTAAATTATTTTTTTAAGCACAGACGTCATTCTTTGGAAACCAATTGAAAAACAAAAAAAAAAACTGTGGATTGTTACAAAGTTCTCACATTTTTCCTCTTTCTAAAAGTTTTCTCTGAAAACTTAGAATGGAGGGTTTGATAGGGTTACACGGACCCTCCATTATACCTACCACTTGGGTTTAATCTTAAAGGTTTTTTTCTTTTCTTTGTTGTTGCAGCCCCATCTTTGTTTTCTTTTCCTTTGACTTTGTCTTATAGTAGTGTGCGTTTTTTGTTAAAGCCTTTGGTGGGGTAGTGGTGTGGAAATTTCACTATGGATACAGAAGAGCTGATTCGAAGATGCAGAGCTATTAAGTTATCAGGGGTAGAGGAAGGCAAAGTTACTTTCAAAAACAAAATGAAATCAAAAGAGGAGAAAATTGTAGCTGGATGTTTAGTTGGAAAAGTGATGACAAACAAAAGTGTTAACAAGGAAGGGCTGAGGATAGCACTTCAACAAGCATGGCAGAATAAAAAAAGAAGTGAAGGTGGAAAGCTTGGGGGATAACTTGTTCATGTTTAAATTTGGAGCAGAAGTGGATAAGAAAAGGGCTTTAAAAGGAGGGCCATGGCATTTTGCCAGGGCTCTTATTGTGTTTGCAGAACCAGAAGGAATTGGGAATATATTAAAGCAGTCCTTTACCCATGTATCCTTTTAGGTACACCTACAAAATGTGCCCATAATGTGCATGGACAGAGAGACAATTTCAGAACTTGGGGAAGTTATCAGCGAAGTCAAGGAAGTTGAAACTGATGCAAATGGGGATTGTATGGAAGAAGTTATCAGAGTTAGAGTCTCCATAGACATCACAAAGCCGTTAATGAAGATCTTGGAAATTAAAGAAGAAGATATAAGCGAGGAAGAAGGTATTCCAGTCCTGATAAGGTATAAAAGGCTGCCAGATTTTTGTTATTGTTGTGGGTGTATCGGACATCGATATAGAAAATGTGCAATGTACAAGAGTCAACCAAAGGATGAGTTAGCTTACGGCCCATGGCTTAAAGCACCAACTATGGTAGAAAAATTAAAGCAAAGTAGAAGAAGAAACAAAGAAAATGATACTGAAAATCGAAGCCTTGAACCACAAACTGGACAAGAAAACCAAATTACCACAAGATTGCTTCGACAAGATGTGGGATCTCAAACGGGTCAAGAAAGTGGGCCAAATACCATCTAAACACAAATGGGCACTAATCAGTAATTAATAAATAATGGAGACAAGCTAAGCCTAGAAAAAAATAGCTGGAAGCATCAGAAGGAGACAACTAATGTACTCAATCTACATAATGAACAGAAGCGAGAAACGGGAAAACAAAATGAAGGAGAAAGTTGGAGGAAGCCTCAAAATTTTGGCGTAGACCAAAACAAAATTTCTCAATTGGGACACAATGATGAGATGGCCCAAGCAGTGCCGGGAGCTGAAGAAAGTGATAATGGATTGAAACTCAAGCTCAAAAAAAGAAGATGGAAGATTCAAGCAAGGAATAGGGAATATGGTGAGGATATGAAAAAAGGGCTTACAGTTACCAAAAGGTTAGCTAGTGAAGTTGAGTGGGCAAGCCCAGAAACAAAGAACAGAAAATAGACAGGCCAACAATGGTGATTCCTTTTATATCACCAAATGCAAAACAGGTGTTGAGCGGGGAAATAGAAAAAAAAGGAAGATGCTAGTAGAACAGATATAGCAGTGGAAAATATTGAGGAAATATCAGCGGAGGCTGGTCACCAGCCTCGCTGACAACCATGAAAATTCTAAGCTGGAACGTTCAGAGATTGGGGAATGGCCCGACGTTCCGTGAGGCCAAAAAAATTCTCCAACTTTATAGGCCTCAGATTATGTTTCTCTGTGAGACAAAGCTGACGGCAAAGCAAATGCAAAACAAGTGTAGAGAGTTGGGCTACGAGAACTGTTTTGAAGTGGATTAAAATGGATTGGGAGGTGGTTTGGCAATGTTGTGGGATACAGAGGTGACTGTGGAAATAAAGTCATACAATAGGCATCACATTGATACAGTGGTACATGCGGAAAATGGGTGTTATTGAAGGTGCACAGGAATTTATGGCCCCCTAGAGATAGGGCAAAAGCATCACACTTGGACCTTAATGAAAAGGTTAGCTACTCTTTCTTCTTTGATTTAGCTTTACTTTAGGGATTTCAATGAAATTATGATGCTTTTTGAAAAGCTATGGGGAAATGACAGAGATGTGAAAATGATGTGCGATTTTAGAGATACAATTAGAGAGTGTAAACTAAAGGATTTGGGATGGAAAAGGCAGTCTTTTACTTGGTCTAATCGAAGATATGGACCTTATTTGATTGAAGAAAGGTTGGATCGCTTCCTCTGTAGCAAGTCTTGGGGTGATATTTTTCATGAAGCTGCTGTTGAGACTCTAGTTACTTGGACTTCGGACCATAATCCTATCCTAATGAATATAGAGGAGAGAGGGAGAGGTATTAGATATCACAAGAAAACTACTCCTCGTACTTATTATGAGGACTTATGGAGTTCCTATGAGAAATGTAAAAAAATTGTAAAGAATGAGTGGCTGGATTACAGAACCTGGTGCGGAGAAAATGTTGTTCAAACTTTCAAAAAAACATCAAAGGAATCCCTAGCACAGTTGAAATTATGGAGTATAAAAGAGCTTGGGAATAGAAGAAAGCAGGCTGATAAGTTGATAGAAGAATTAAAGGCTATAAGGCAGCATCATATTCAATATGAAGATGGAGACATAATCAAGAGGATTGAAAAGCAGCTGGATGCCATTCTTATGGATGAAGAAATCTATTGGAAGCAGAGGTCGAGAGCAGATTGGATGAAAGAAGGGGATCGAAACACAAAATATTTCCATGCAAAGGCATCATCAAGAAAGCAAAAGAACAAGATTTGGGGAACCCTGGATGAAAAAGAGAAGTGGACAGAGGAAGCAGAAGAGGTAGAAAGAATGTTCTGTGATTACTTTGTAAATCTTTTCACATCTACAAACCCATCCCAAGCCCAAATGAAAGCTGTACTTCAGGATGTTCCAGTCAAAATAACGAAAGAAATGAATGAGATGTTGGACCAACCATTTACAGAAGAAGAAATCTCAGCCGCTTTAGCTCAAATATGTCCAACAAAAGCCCCAGGTCCAGATGGTTTTCCTGCTGTGTTTTTTCAGAAGCACTGGAGATTCGTGAGAGAAAGAGTATTGACAACTTGCAAGCACATCCTCAACGATGAAGGTAGTATTGCTCCTTTAAACCATACTTACATTGCTCTAATCCCCAAAGTTAAGAAGCCTAGGAAAGTGACTGAATACAGGCCTATTAGTTTGTGTAACGTCATATATAGAATTGTAGCCAAAACTATAGCAAATAGGCTAAAGCAAATTCTGCATTCTGTCATTGCTCATTCTCAGAGCGCTTTTATTCCTAAAAGGCTAATCACTGATAACATCATCATAGGCTATGAATGTCTCCATAAAATCAGAACTCATAAGAGCAAGAAGAGTGGCTTAATTGCTTTAAAGATGGATATAAGCAAAGCTTATGATGGGGCGGAATAGGGGTTTTTGGAGAGCACCATGAGAAGACTAGGTTTTTCTGAAAAATAGATTGATTTAATTATGAGGTGTATTACAACAACATCTTTTTCTGTGCTGATAAATGGTGTAGCGAAGGGTGTAATCCATCCTCAAAGAGGCTTGCGACAAAGGTGCCCTTTATCCCCATATTTATTCTTATTATGTCCAGAAGTGTTTTCTAACTTGCTGCTGCAGGCTGAATCCAAACAGCTAATTCATGGGCTGAGATTTAGTAGAAGCTTGTCGATTACGCATCTCTTGTTTGCTGATGACAGCCTCATATTTACCAAAGCGACAACGGAAAATTGTACAAATTTAAAGGCTGTTTTTTATTGCTATACTGCAGCTTTAGGTCAAATCTTCAACTATGACAAGTCTTCAATATTTTTTAGTGGGGACATCTCAGCTGGTCAGATGGATACAATCAAAAATATTTTTCAGCTCCATGTAGTCTCAAGACATGAAAAATATTTGGGGTTGCCATCTATAGTGGGAAGAAAGAAGATAAGCTTTTTCAATGACATTAAGCTAAGGGTGATGAATAAGATATCAAGCTGGAACAACAAGCTTTTTTTCAAGTGGAGGAAAGGAAATTTTGATCAAAGCTGTGGCTCAGACAGTCCCTGCCTATGCTATGAGCATTTTCAAGCTTCCTATGGGTTTATGTGAAGATATCCAACAAGCTATTGCAAGTTTCTGGTGGGGCTCAAAAAGGGATCAAAGACATATCCATTGGGCAAAGTGGAAGAGGTTGTGTAGAGCAAAAAGAAAAAGGGGCATAGGCTTCAAAGACTTGTCAAGCTTTAATTAATCTTTAGTGGCAAAGCAGAGCTGGAGGATTATCCAATTTCCAAACTCACTATTAGTTCGGGTGTTGCAGGTAAAATATTTCAAGCATTCAGATTTCTTAGGGGCTAAGCTGGGATATCAACCTTCATTCATTTGGAGAAGTATTTTATGGGGAAGACAGGTGATCCAAAAAGGTCTCAGGTGGCCAATTGGAAATGGAAAGAATGTGCCGATTTATAATGCAAGATGGATTCCTAGACCTGCAACTTTTAAGATAATATCTCAACCAACATTGCCTGCAGAAGCTACAGTATCCTCAATAATCAATGAGGAGCACAAGTGGGACGAAAACACAATTAGACAACATTTCATGCCTAATGATGTTGAAAGAATAATGCAGATTCCCCTCCCAAGTTGTCCAGAACCTGATCAGCTTGTGTGGGCTTATGACAAGTAAGGGTTATACTCTGTAAAGAGTGGTTATCAGGTGGCACTCAGCCTTAAATTTCCGAACTGTCCAAGCACCTCAAAAACTAGTCTAACAGAGTGGAACGTGATTTGGAAGCTTGAAATTCTAGCAAAGATAAAGATTTTCATGTGGAGAGCAACTAAAAATTTATTAGCAACTGCAAAAAATTTGTGGAAGAAGAAAGTTGTTCAAGATCCATGGTGTCAAAAATGTGGCAGCAAAGGGGAAAATGTATTTCATGCTCTGATAGAGTGCAAAGCTTCCCAAAAGATGTGGAAGCTCACAAAATTTAAGGAGGACTTTAACCACCTGGTCAATCGAGACATGTTGAGTGTGCTCCACGGGCTAATAGTTAGAAGAAATACAAGAGACATGGAGATGATTGTGGCATTATGCTGGGCAAGTTGGTACTCCAGGAATCTGGTTGTCATTGAAAAGAAGGAAGCTAATGTTCAGATGGCAATAGCTAGAGCTGAAGCAACAGTGGAGTCTTATTGAAGAGTTAAAGCTCCCCAAAGGCAAAATGATCCACAACAGGTGTCATCTATGCAGACAAGCTGGAAACCTTCACCTGAAGGATGGTTTAAAATGAATGTCGATGCAGCAATTAAGTCAAAGGATCAATTCACTGGGCTGGGAATTGTTATCAGAAATCATAAGGGAGATTTTGTAGCTGCTGCTCGTAAAAAATCAAGATTCTATAGTTGTGTAGCATATGCAGAAGCTGAAGCAGCAAACTGGGGTCTAGAAATAACAGAAAATGCAGCTTGTAGCCCCCTAGTTGTTGAATTAGATTGTCAAGAAGTGGTTAATCTAATCACGGGTAAAAAGAGCAGCAAGCTGGAGATTGGTTGGATCATTTCTGAGGCTCAGCAAAGGATAAAAAGGCTAAAGAATGTTATAGTTCAGCACACACCTAGAAACTGTAACAACACTACACATAATTTAGCTAGCTTAGCCTTAAATTTTGATAAGGCAGAAATTTGGATTGGCAGCTGCCCACCCCAACTTTTGTATTTATTCTCTTAGTTTCTTCTATGAAAGTTAAACTTTCCAATCAAAAAAAAATGAAAAAAAATAATAATAGCAATATAATTTACAAGATTTCCGACTTAATTAATTTTTAAGTATTTCTTAAAGTAGGATGTTTTGAACAGCGATGAATTTGTTACATATGACATTTAGAATTAAAAAAAAAAAGATGGAGAATTTAAATTTAGAACTGTTGATGCAAAAATTTGAATCAATGGTTAAATGTGGTAAAAATTTGAGTCTTAATCAGTGGTCATATAGATCAAGATGTGAATAGTATTTTTTATCTAATAATAAGTTAGATTGTCTAAATTATTTTTAAAAAAAAATAAATAATTAAGGTTGTCTGTGAATTTATCTGTTATAACTCTTTGATACTCAAGTCATCAACAAAATTCTTTTTAGCAAGCGAGCGTTAAGGATTGCTTGCTTTAAAGCTAAGGAGAAAGGGTAAGGTAAGATTACTTATCAGTTCGTCTTGTGATTCTGCACTACATGCAGACCCAATTGGTGTTAGGCTAATCAACTATTTTGACAATAAAAATAACATTTTCTTGGACTCAATTTTATCAACTCAATTCGGCTTAGGATAAATGATCCGTAATGCGTTATTGGGTTTATGTCATTTGGGCAAAACATATAACAAGAAATAACTTAGTATATGAATTGTGTGATCATCAAATCCTATTGCATTATTATAATAATAGTGTTACTCAAGTTTTTTTTTTTTTTTTTTACGCTAACATGTATTTTACAATTAAAGGTCTATCGATATTTATAATAATAAATTTATTAAAATTACATTTATTATTATTTGTGAAATTTCTATATTACCCACATTCAAGAGAGAAATATTCACCCCTGCCTATATTACGTAATTGGTACTACTCAAGTTACATCAACATATTGAATGATTGCATTTTATTTCTATTATGAAAGTAACAAGTGTCAGGTCGACACTTCAATGACGGTACTCTTGGATAGCATCAATAAATGTTCAATACTTGCGGTCTTGGCATGGCACATTTGGTAACATTCCATTGGCACAGAATTAATTACTTGCAATTAATGTGTTTAATTAATCAGCTTCATGCAAATGCCAGGAGTAAAAACAAAAAGCGTTGATTTTTGTCCTCATTTCTGGGTCAAAGTGGTTACCTGTGCCAAAGCAAGCTAACCATTAAGACGTTCCAATTTCTCATTCATTGTATCTTGACATAAATTTATGGCCATTAATCATTTGATCTCGTCAAACACAAAGGTGGAGAAGGTAAATCAGTTGATAACGTTCAAGGCTGCTTGTGACTTTGAATCTCTAGCATTGAATTTGATAAGATTAGTGGTTATAAATTTATGTAAAATTTTAAGTTCAAATTTTAAGGTAAACCAACCCCCTTATTTTAAATAAGGAAAATTATCTATGAATTATTTGGTAGATGTTGAAAGGATAAGTAGCTATTAAGAATTTTTTAAAATTATTTTTGCACCTCCAATTGTTTCATTTTTTGTCCAGTAGTCAATTTATCATTAACTTTGTTAGAATTTACCAAAATATTTTTGCTAAAAGGTCATTTTACCCTTAAGCAGTGTAAACGTGCAAAGATACAATTTACATTTGGAAATTTTAAAAAATGAAAAATATTTATCCTAGAAGACGGTCATAAATGTTTTAAAATCCATTTTTTTGTCAATAAATGTTTTAAAATCCATTTTTTTGTCAATAAATGTTTTAAAATCCATTTTTTTGTCAATTTTTTAGTATTTTTATATATTTACAAACCACTAGAGGTTAAATAGTCTTTATTAAAAATTGCTTAGCATTTTCGAAGAAAATACAATAGAAAAATAAAACAATAAATGATGTAGATATAATTTCGTCAATTTTAGGTGACTACTTGTACTTTCGACCTCTAAAATGTGATTCATATATACTTTCCATTTAAAGTCATTATAATTAATTATCATTAATTGAATCTTCATTCTTATTTCACTAAAATTGTCTTCCATAGTTCTATACCGACGCCATGGTCTTTCAATTAATAAAACAAAAGAAACAGTGCACATGTATATGATTCCAATAAGCATGCTGCTGGTTATACATGTAATTACAAAATATTATTCAACGGGTGCTTAACAAAATGACAGAAATTAGCAATTAATTAATTCAATTATTCATTTGGAATTCTATTGTTTTAAGTGGCCAGCATGATTCCATTTCAATTCTGAAGTTTGATTGCCACCTCTTGTTTTCTTAAGCATTTACACAATAAATTAATTATGTTGTTTTATTACATTTTATTGGTAGATTATCATGAAATCATCATTTTATTGTTTAATGACCGCACACTAATACAGGCTAATGGAAAAATGGTTCGGTGATACATTAGATAAATTTTAAGTGGACAGATGATAGTTTTTTAAAGATTAAACAATTGCGTATTCTTTACCTTTTGCTAAAATCTAGGCGGATTGCTGTTATATTTTCTTTTACCACATATTAAGGCAATCAAATTATTATTATTATTATTATTACTATTGTTGTTATTGTTGTTGTTGTTATTGTTGCAGAGAAGTGTAGTGATTTTGATATGTTCTTCTCAGATTTAGATTTAGTGCTGAACTGACCTTGTGGTCAATTTTTTTTTCAAAGGTGCGATTGATAGTCATTAAATAAGAATATAAAATTAAATAAATGTTAACTTTAAATTGCTATAAATACATATTTGGCAAAAGATTACGAGAATTGCATACATATCAGCTTAGAACTAGATTCAAATTCGTTCTTGTCTATGTACTATGAGCTTTTTTGTTGTAATTTCTTGTAATTAAGTCTCATGAAGTTGGTAAAATATATTTTTTTAATTTAATGTCAAATCATAATATTAATTGCTGTCATTTGCAAAACAAACTAACTTAAATTTTATCTTTCAAAATATTGTTATCCTATGATGTGATAAGTTTTTTTTACGGCATTAATAATGTAATAAATGTATCTTATTAGATTTTGATCAAGAGTATAAAATATTTATATTAATAAATAGTATAAATTCTTTAAAAATATTGTAATCAATTAAAAAGCTAGTTAAAAAGATTATTTACAAATTAAAAGAAAAAAGAGAGTTATAATGAATCACAACCTCTCATAAGTCTCTACATTTAGTTTGAATTCATAAAATTAATTTTAAAATTTACCTATTACTTTTTAGTTAACTAATTATTTATCCACTAAATTGAACTAATGGTAAAGATTAAAATATTTAAATTTAAATTCTAAAACAACCAAATTATAAATGCTATAAAAAATCATACAATGTCATAGAAAAATCCTTCAAAATAATCCCTAGTTTAACGATACAATTATCTGCTAAAAAGAGAAAAATACAATTAGTATCATATTCCACATTATTTTCACATACGGTTCAATCAACTTCAAAGACATGTAGACATTATCATTGCAATCTCATTTTTTTCTGGCCTTTAATCCCTCTTCAGTTTGTTCTAAAAAATTTGAAACTCCTTGTTAATAATTTGTTCATAGCCTGTTTAAAGCCTTTAAACAATCAGTTAAAATGACGTGAATTAAAAAAAATCAAAAAGTTATTTTAAGAAATGGCCTAATTAAAGCCCCAAAACCGCTTGAGCTGCCCCTGGTTCCCTTAATTATTTTTTTAATTCAATCAGATGGCGATTATTATTAGAATCTTGTTACTAATTAAACTGAAAAAGTAGGCCTCCTCGAATAATATCTGAAACTAATATTTTATAACTACTTCGGTTGACAGAATCAGCGTTATTAGTCCTTGTAACCTCGAATGAGGGACAGCAAATGCAATCCGTGACATAATAATTCCACATTAATTATTCATGCTAAGAGAACGAAAGAAAATGTGAAATGGGTCCTTAGGAAAATGATAGAAAATATTAATGAATCGATTAATGATTCGATTGCCCCCTTATATAAATAGTTTATGTGTAAGTAAGTGCAATGGTGGACTTTTAAATATTGTGATCAGTAAATATAGATAAAAAATTAATATATAATTAAACTTTAGTCATATATTACATAAATGTCGGTACAACTTAACTTAATATAGAATTTAAATTCGTTTCGATTATAATAAATTAGTCGTGAGTGTGTATCTATTGGCCAGCATCGAGTGATGATAGAGTTATAAACTCTTATACAAACTGACGTGACATTAATTTATTGGTTGAATGAAAATATAAAATAATAAAAAAAAACAAATGCGTGTGGTAAGTGATATTTAATTTAACCAATCTTATCATGCCACATCAGTTTGTACAAAATAAATTTGTATAAAAATTTGTGGCTATATCATTACTCTTTTTGGAATATATTTCTAAACTAAACTTTAAATAGACTATATCAAGACAAGATTCAGCAGGCTTGTAATTTTAATATTAATATAATTGTATTGAAATATTAAAAATACACTTAAACAAGCATCATCGGGTGGACATATATTGAGGGAAAAAAAAGAGTAGGATTATTGGTACCCCTTTAAATACCTCTTAACACACATTTTCTTAATAACTCCATTTAAATATTCTAAAAAACCTTCATAAATGCAATGATAGAAACACCCTTTAAAAAATTATTAGTGTAAATCTCATTCTCTAATTTTATTTATTTTTATTATTATACTCATTTCAACAATAAGGTTTCTTACATTCAAAAGGATAAAAACAATGAGTTTTCTTCCTTCCATTGAAGCGTACGATAATAAATTCCTCATCCAAAAATTAGAGGAAAAAGTAATTTTTTTAATTTCTAAAATATTAGATTTTTTTAAGTAAAAAATTATTTAACTTTTAAGTGGAGTTTAATTAGAAATTATCATATTATATAATTTTAATAAAGGTTAAAATTATAAAATAATTAAAAGAGTTTTAAGAGTTATTTAGAGGGGTGCCAATAATCCTACTAAAAAAAAAAGGATAGGAAAGATAAGGTCCGCCATTAAATTTAATCAATTAATTTTTGGGTGGGTATATTTCACTCCATTATTTTTGTAAGTTCACTTTACTTTCAGAAAGTAATTCTAAAAAGGTTTACACTATTTTTAAAATATACAAATCAACAAAATATTTTGACAATTAATTGATTAAGTCCTTTTTATAATTTTTTTACTTATATATCTTTAACTGTTAATGTTGCTTCAAGATAAATTTTATTTGGTTATTTTATTCTTATAATACAAAATAATTAAAATGCCCCCAAAACATGTTCTCTTATATCTAATAGTTGGGTGTTTAATTTTTTTGATTGCATATCCAAACTTCTTCTTTATTTGTATTTTTAAAAAATAATGTGAACTTATTGTAATTAGCATTTTGAAAGTGGGGTGAGTTTACAAAAATTATGGGGTAATAATATCATCAGCCTTAATTTCTTTGGGATTTTTCTATTTTGGACCCTCCATTTACAAACTTTTTTCTCACCTCCTCAATTTTGTAATTTTTTTTTTAAATTCGATCCTTTTAAACTTAAATCCTAGTTTTGCCCCTAAGTGGCATCCATCAAACAGTACCAGACCTAGACACTTAAATTAGGGAACTGAGTTTAAAGAAATTTAATTTAAATTTTTTTTGCCGGGGGGAGGGGTTGGCTTTTATATTTCGTTTATGTTCCCTTAACCACATTTAAAGTTTAAAGTGAATTGCAAGATGTAATCATTTTTTTAAAAAAATAATCTGCATAAATGTCTACAAAAACAGAATTGTGTGGCTGTTCAGGTTTGAATAAGTATCCAAAACCATTGTATAACACTACTATCACTAAAGTACAAGCATTTTTTTTTTTTTGAATTACATCAGACTAATGTTCAGGTTACAACTCATATTATATGAGATTTACAATTGATATTTACAATCAAACAATTACTGGGACTAGTTTACATTAATTCTCATATAGCACTGCCCAGATTTTTATCCTCTCAAATATTCGAGGGATGTCAAACTCCCATTTTAGGAGAAAAGCGCGGCGCCTCGAGCTCTGAGGCTTCAAGAAAGGAAATTTAAATTAAACCCCCGCAATACTTTTGCGGGGGCTCGAACCACTTCCCTCACACTTGTGAGGGAAGGGTTCTAGCCACTTGGGCTAAGCCCAAGTAAAGTACAAGCATTTTGCTTTAAAGAAAATGCAACCAAGTTTTTATTTATTTATTTAATTCTATCATAAATAGCTTGGGATATAGTTAAAAGGGAAAATAATGACCCGCGAGTGGCTTGTATCGGCCCTGGAAGCATTCCTACGAAATAACACCAAATAAATGCTATTGCATGCTATAAGATCTTAAGGTTAATCAAACTTCCCAACGACACATCTTAAATTAGTTTATTATCTATATACCCGATTCCACTGTCCGGTAAAGCACTTCTCTTTTCCTAATACAAATGCATTTTATGTATGCAGTTAAGTCAACACAAGTGTCAATAAGTTTAATGAATAATAAAGCATGCATACCAATAATTCTTACGCATCTAAGGAAAAAAAAAAAATTGAATATGCCCTCACAAAGTCATTTTTTATGTAGGAAATTAATACTTAATTATCAAATGAATTATGAGTAAATTAAATCACGCCAAGAAATCCACAAGTTTGCTCGATTGTATTCTCACTTTGTTTATTCCAAATTGTGGACTACATGTTTTTTTTTTTTTTTGGTTATAGGTGCGGTTGATAAATTTTTTTACTCTGCCACAAAGTAAGGATTCATGCTTCAAAGTAAGGAGATTACAGGGTTTTATTTGAAAAAACAAAATGTGACATCAATGTATACACTAACAGAGATAAATGGAAAAATGGTTCAATGATACATTTGACAAATCTTATGTGGACTGATGATAATCTTTTAGAGAACCATATTTTTTTAATTTTCTCTACAAAAAAGTAGGAGGTCGGTAATAATTTTTCTTTTATAATGTTTACGGCATTTGAATTATTTTTACTATTCAAGATAAATCTAGTAATTTTAATATGTTCTTATCTATGTCCGTTGAACTGTTTTCGTTGCAATTTTATATAGTTGAGACCCCATTTGAAATTTGAAATTCTAATATTAAAATTTGCTTATTTCATGATTTTTTATATTAAACAAAAAAAAATTCTATGACCCCAAAACCTCTTGAGCCGCCCCTGGTTCAGTTAGTTAATTTTTTAATTCAATCAAACTGCAATTATTTATTAGAATTTTGTCACTAATTAGACTGCAACGTCAGCCTTTCCTCGATAATATCTCAAACTATATATAACTACTTCGGTTTGCATAATAAGAATTATTAATCCTAGACAGACTAATTCCACATTATGCGTACTCTGCGCAAGTAAAATATTGCCCAATAATGGATCCTTAAGGAAATGAAAGCAATTGTGAAATGGGTCCTTAGGAAAATGGTAGAAAACATTAATGAATTTATATCATAATTCGATTGCCCATTTCTATAATTAGTTTATATATAAGTAAATCCAACGCTGAGTTTTTATAATGCTGTAACCGATTGTTATTAGATAAGAAAAATATGTAATTAAATTTAATAATACACTGTTATAAATAAAGACGTGTCAGAAAATGTGAAATTAATAGAGCTGAACTTAATACGAGATTCAAATTTGCCTGGATTATAATAAATCAATCAATGTGTATTGACCACATAATTGCACAAATATTCTCACTCATAATGCATACGGTGTTAATGTTAGCATTTTCGCGGACAGCGATGAATTTAAAGCTTGATTTAACTTGACTTGATCAGGTCTCAAGTGGAAATATTAAATACGATGATATAGCATAGGTTTCATTAGTACTCAAGTTTACATCAACGTACGTATAATACGATTGCAATTTATGCATGCAATTAAGTACACACAAGTGTCAATAAGTTACCAATGAGTTTAAATATTAATAATTAATCAGCTTCAGAGCACACCATCTTGCACAAAAATGGTAGAAACCTTCTGGTTTATGTTGGAAATTTATACATAATTAGAAAATAAATTATGCATGAATCACGCCAAGAAATGCACGAACTGGTGGAGTTGTATTCTCACTTGTTTATTCCAGATAGTGGATCCAATAATTGTATTAATTTACTATGTGGTATTTTTGTTGTTCGTTATCAGCGCAATTGATCATTTTTATATTCTGCGACGAAGTAAGGAATCATGCTTCAAGTAAAGTGGTTATTCAAATTTTTTTAAGAAAAAAAATAAGGGAGAGGATGAAGAATATATGAACTGTATATATTAGCTATTAAAGATTCATCTTATAATATTTAATTATGATATATTTGAGTGAGCTAGACACACACACTTGAAGTACTACACCTAACACCTAAAAGCCAACTACTCTTTGGTTTAGTAGTTGACAAATTTTCGACTCGTTCTTGAGGTTGAAAATTTGAGTATTTTCATTTGACAGTGAGAATAAAATTCCTCTTAATTTAAGAGTAAATCTCTCTATTTTTTAAGTAAAATTAGGCTTCAAATAGACTATAATTCGATAGATTTCAATAAATTTCTGATTATAATATTAGTAAAATTACATTGTAATATTAGACATAGAAACATCACGGGCAGACCTATGTTGAGGTTTGTGGCCATGTTAAAATCAGAAAAAAGGTGGGGGGATACATGGTACATTTAAATTTAACCTATATCTTTGGAATTTTATAGTTTAGGCCCTCAATTTACAAAGTTTTGATTCTCACCTCCTCAATTTGTAGCCTTGATCGAACTAAAATCCTAGCTCTTTCCTTAAAGAAGCATTCCTATGAAGTAAGACCATATCAGTGCGATTGATCATTTTTATATTTTGGGACAAAGTAAGGATTTATGCTTCAATTAAAGTGATTACACATATATTATTATTATATATTTTTTAAGGGAGAGAACAAATAATATAAGAACTACATGTAATCCATCTTATTCTAGACCTCATCGAACCAAACTCCTAGTTCTTTCCTTAAAGAAGCATTCCTGCGAAATAATACCAAAATAATGCTTTTTCCATCCTATAAAATCTTAAGGATTATTCAAGTGACCCATAATCTCAGAACTTATCCCCATCCGTAAGCTAGCTAATCAACACCTTTAATTAAATTAGTTTCTTGTCTTTATATTCTAATTCTATTAAAAGCTAGACCCAAAGCTGTATGTCCTTTGTACCCTCTTCCACTGTCCAGTAAAGCACTTCTTTTCCTAAAAGCAAGAAATTAGGCACATATTAATTAATCCTTTTGACACATATATAACGCACTCATACCTTCATATCCCCAAAAGTTTGGCTCCATGTCTCTCAATAGTCAATGCACTCAATTATAGCTTTCTTTTAATCATTTTGTTTTCAAGAAAACTATAGCTTTTAAGGTAGTGATCAGATTCCAGATTTATATATAAAAATTAAAATATATAAAGGTTTGCAGTAGTGGAAACACACATGCTTGTCATTGGTCTAGTACCCCACTATTATTTTTTAGTGACATTTTACTCTCTATCTTGAGGAACAAAACGTGTCAATAATCTTATTCGTTTATAAAGTGAAGTAAACAATTGAATTATGTATCCACTTATTGATTAGAATCGAAATATTAAGCGGTGAAAGGACTTGGTTGTCATCTTTACAGCTTAATTAACGTAATAATTAATGCTTAGAAGCAATATTGAATGGACCAGGTGGCATCCACCATATTCATATGAGTATGTATGAATCATCATTTGGAATAATACATATGCTGCATTTTCCTTCATTTATACTACATTCGATATAATTTGTCATGTAACTAGATTAATTGTTGTCATTAATTAAAACTCTAAAGAGCACTCTTCTTTTTTGGCCAAAAGAAAACTTTTTTTTTTTGTTTTTTCCATTGTATTTTTGTATCAGAAGAAATATCACAGATCACATTAATTATAAATTAATTGGAATTTTAATAATAGAGACTACTCACTTATTTTTTATTAACGTATGATGATGATGAGACAAATGGATTATGATCCTAATTAATTTCTCTCAGATAAATGAGTACATTGTGTCCTACAGATATATTATTACTCTCACAAGCACAAACAATAATGGAGAAAGATGGAATCTTTGATTTCAAGTCCTTTTTTTTTTTTAATTTTTTTCTGAATCTGATTGTACAATTACCTTAAACCAGCAAAGAATTAAAAATATCATGGAACGTCTTCTTTAAAATAATTTAATTTCTGAAAGGTTTTAATTCCTTATCCAGTTCATCCTAACTAGAAATTATCACCTATTTAGTTATATCTAAAAACAATGAATTATGCACATGATAATTAAACAAACCAACTAGTTATAACTATCTATCTAACTATCTACGGTCACCCTATAATACATCACTACAAAATCGAAAAATTAATTTAATTTGAAAGAAAAAGGTATAAATTTGTTGACAAAGCTTGTAATTAGATATGGCCATATTTCATCAATTTATCACAAAAGCATGTCAAAAGGTGAGTGGTGCCAATTGCCAAATTTAACTGTGTGTGGAGCCTAGCTAGCTAGTGAAGAGAAGAGACATAGAGCTATTCCGATAAGTTAGCAAAGTTATCTTAAATTATTATGTATGGATAAGGCATGAGAGATTATCAAGGACACGATATGCTTTTAAAATAACTATATACTCTTTTATTTGATGAGTTGGTATCTATTAGCCTTTTTTTATTTTCATTTTGTGGGAAGTATCTTCTTGACGTAACATACAAGAGGGTATAGTGTTGGAATCTTTCATTTTGTTTTTATCTAAATTGTTTTTTTTATGACTCCATGATGTCTCTCTATCCAGTAACCTTTTTTTTTTTTTCTTTTTTCTGGTAATCCCATAATTTTAACCTAAAAAATTAAAAAAAAAAGATGGTAATTGCTATTTAACTATATTAACTATGTATTATTTTTAATTTCAACAACAACAACAACAATCACTATAATGTAAAGTGCAATACAAATAGTCCAAGTATTTCCCAAAAATTAAAATTGAGCAAATTAAAATAGTTACGTAGTCAATACAATTAATCCTTTGATGTATGTAATCAAATAGATTTTCATAAGAATGAAAATGAACAAGAAACCCAAGATTCTCTATAAAAGAGCCACGCAAACATGATTTTTTAGTTTTTTGTAAGTAATGTGAGATTGATCTTCTCTAATTATCGGTTTAATTAAAAAATTTAATAAAAATCAATCGGTTCATATAAAAAAAATCAAAAATCAAACCGAATCTGAACCAACTTCGATCTGGTTCATTTATAGGATAAAAACTGATTGGTACAGTTTGATTTGGAGCCAAACAGACCTTGGCTACCTCTATATAATTATATGAAGTCCGAATTGTCGATTCAAAAGTCCGAATTGTGCCACAATAAATGTTACATATCTATTTAGGTATTATCTATTAATTTATTTATATATCAAGCTAAGGACATACTCTGAAGAGTCCTAACAAATGACAAGTATATTTTAATACCGTATTTAAATAATAATAATAAAATTGAACGAAAATTCAAATTGAATTTCCTTTTTTCAAAACAAAACTTAATTTAATCCACATTAGACCGACAGTAACATTCTTGTCATTTACCATACATTAGTTGAAACAAGTAATTATCCAATCACTTTAGTTAGGGATTCAAGTTTCCTTGTGTGCATTGTGCAATATAGGGAAGATTTTGATTTCTAGAAAGGATTAAATCCCTTTCGTGCAATGTGGGAAAGATTTTTCTTAATATTATTTGGAGGTAAATCGTTTTGGACCAAGAAATTCGTGCTGCTCTACAATAGAGCTATCCAGGCACAATGTGAGATTAAACTTTCTCCAAAGGTAAAATATGTCTGGGTAATGTAATAATTTTAACCTGTATTATATTGTATTAAATATATTACATTAAGGTGTATTGTATTTTTATGTATTAAGATATAATACAATTTACATTTGGTGTATTATTGACTGTACTATATAAAATAATATTTTTATTTTTATTTTGAATAATGATATAGCCACAAACTCTTGTACAAACTTATTTTGTACAAATTGAGGTGGCATGATAAAATTGGTTGAATTAAATAACTCTTGGCCCATATGATTTATTTCTATTATTTTATATTTTCATTCAACTAATGAATTAATGGCACATTAATTTACACAAAATAAGTTTGTACAAAAATTTGTGGTTGTATCATTACTCTTTTATTTTTATTAAATTAATAACTTAAGATTTATTTATATTTTATTTATATTTATATTAAACTAATAATTTAAATTTTTAATTGAAATAAATAATTTTCACTGCTGACCACCACAATCCACCACTGGTTGCCGTACTTTAGGGTCATTTAAACTATATTTTAGTATCATTAAATTTCTTATCATCAAGACCATGCAATAGTGCAACTATTATCAATAAATGAATTTTCACTTGCCGTAGATCTACGGTCAAAGTGTTAGTTTTCAAACTTTTGATCATAAATTTATAAGAAATGGAAATTTTTTCCCAATAATAATTGCACCATTTCGTAGGCTCTCATAATAAAGATTCTATCGATACCAAATTTTAGTACAAAATATGATTCTATACAGTGGCCAACAGCCGTTGAACTGTCACTTGCGGCAGCATATTTGAGTTTTTAATTTTATTTAGTATTACATATTTTTATTTAGTTTTCATTCTTTTAATTAAAGAAATTAAAAAATAATGTGAATAATGCCATATTACTCAAATTCGATGCTCCTTAAAGTTTATTTAATGCGACATGTTCACATTATGATATATTATAATCATTATAATATAAACAAGAATATTTACCAAACGTGAAACATACAAGAATACGGCGTGCGAAACATACTCTCAGAGTAATATCAGGGATTTTAATAGTTGACAAAATTTATATTTTATTCTTTATGAAATTTATTATCAGGATCATACCAAATTAACAATTAAAACTAAAGTGAAAAATAATTTTAATTACAAGTTAAAATAGTCAACAAAAATTCAAATTGAATTTCCCTTTCCAAGAAAACCTCAATTTTATCCACGTCAGTCCGACAGTAACGCCTTTGTCATTCACTTCACCTCAGTAACGCCCTTTGTCAAACCATGAGTTAAAACTCAATTTTCTCCCCAAATCAAACAAAAAGAACAAAACCAAATCACAGCCGTTGATTCCCGCAAAACCTCTGTCGAATCTTAAGTGGCTCTCACCCCTCTCTCTTCACGCTACCAACCGAATATTCCTCCAACTGATTCTCTCTCTCTCTCTCTCTCTGCCCATCTCACCGTCTATAAAACAAACCAAAACAAACCTTAAAAGTTAAAACCCAAATCTTGAAAACAGAGAGAGAAAAAAAGGAAGAATCAAGAAATGTGTGAGACATTGAAGAACAACTACCAGCTCTGTGAAGAGATCGGACGGGGTCGTTTTGGGACAATCTCCCGCTGTTTCTCTCCATCGTCGAACAATTTCTTCGCCTGCAAAGTCATCGACAAGTCCCTCCTTACGGATCCCTTAGATCGCGAGTGTTTACAGAACGAAGCCAAGTTCATGACCCTCTTGTCGCCTCACCCGAACATCGTCCAAATCTACGACGTTTACGAAAACGATGAGTTTCTGTCCATCGTCATGGAGCTCTGCGAGCCCGTGACCCTCTACGACGAGATTTTGCGGAATCCCATTTGCGAGACGAGGGCAGCAGGTTACATGCAGCAGCTGCTCTCGGCCCTGGCGCATTGCCACAGGTACGGCGTTGTCCACAGGGATGTGAAGCCGGAGAACGTGTTCTTGGACTCGAGGGGGAAGGTGAAGCTCGGGGATTTTGGATCGGCGGATTGGTTGCTGGGTGAGATGGTGACCACGAGCGGTGTCGTGGGGACGCCGTATTATGTGGCGCCGGAGGTGGTGATGGGGAGGGAGTACGGTGAGAAGGTGGACGTGTGGAGTGCCGGCGTCGTTTTGTACACTATGTTGGCCGGGATCCCGCCGTTTTATGGGGAGACTGCTGCTGAGATCTTTGAGGCTGTCCTGAGAGCCAACTTGAGGTTTCCGACGAGGATTTTCCGGTCGGTCTCGCCGGCTGCGAAGGATCTTTTGAGGAAGATGATTTGTAGAGATGTTTCCAGGAGATTATCAGCTGAACAGGCTCTGAGTAAGTCATTATATCTTTTAGTCTTTCAAATTTTTGTTACATTTTTTTGTCTCATTTTCTAATTTTCATGATAAATTTTCGAAAATTTCAAGACCTTGCAATTCGGGCTTACTCTGTTTTGATGTTGGTTAAATGCAGGGCACCCATGGATATTAAGTGGCGGAGAAACAACTTCAATGGACTGAAAATGTAACAACCCCAAATAAACAAACTTTGCAGCGCATCAATAGCTTATCAGTTGTTATTATCAGTTATCAGTACTGTACATATCAGTTTCAGACCCAGCAGTTTCCGAGAAATTTCAGTTTTCTGTACACCAGATTCCAAGCGAGAAAGTTCAGAATTTTCACGTGGGTTCCTGCAGCAAAAGACTTTATTAAAGTTCAGTAGCTTGTTTTGTACTTTCGGGTTTTTTTTTTTTTTTTTGTATTTACTCTGATAAAGAGGATCCTGAGAGAGAGCGCTTGTAGATAGAGAGATGAGAAGGCTGACTGAGAATCCATCCAAGTCTCTCCCCGCCTTTGCTTCACAGTTTATTTGTCAGAAAGTTAAAAGGAAGTGAGAGAGCTAATGGACTATTAGTTAGTTTGCTGCTTGTAATCTTTTAGCATCGTATTAACAAGTTTTGCTTATAGACTTCGGAATCTAAGTTTGCAAGCTTTTGATGAAAGCATATGGCATATCCTTGTATTCAAGTTAATTTGGAATCTTAATTTTTCTATATGATCTTTGATTCAAGTCATCCCATTACCTTGTCACACAAGTTGAAGATCTTTATGTGGAAGCAATGCATGGAAAATGCCTTGGTATAAACCATTTATGCTGACTTTGCAGTCCCTAAAACATGCCATGTTTTTCTTGTTTTCTTTTAAGACGAAGAATGGGACTAGAACTAGAATATGCGACAAGCAGACTCTGTTCACTTTCCTACATGCTTGCTTGCTTAGTGTTAGTACCAACTGGTCTTTGTTCATTATCTGACTTGAACACCACGCAGTTCTTTGTTCCTTATTTGACTTTAACACCACGCAGTTCTTTGTTCCTTATTTGACTTTAACACCACGCAATTGGCCCTTTTTTTCCAAGATAAACTTGTGCGGGACGGCCATGTTCACTTATCATATGCTGAGTGGTACGATTTATTAATCAAACATTTGATGTTGTAACAGGTCACGTGATAGGACCCACGATCTTTTCTTTCTCTTATAATGCCACAATATAAAAGTGAATAGTTAAGATCCAACTCACTATCAAATATGTTGAGAAAATATGCTCGTTCCTTATAAGTATTTTTCATTAAACACACCATCACAACATGCCGAGATAGTCTATCCCCTCCACGTAAGTGTTTCTCTATTCTATTACCATTCATCCGAAGGTAAGTTTGTAAGGACCTTCGCGCACGTTACCAAAAGTTTTTTACTTAAATAATTAGAAAAAGCAGAGCGGTCTTGACTTTTAACATCAAATACTAGTGAATCTGAATCGCCCATCTTGGCTCTTTTTCTTGAAAACCGCAAAGGCACGAATGCAAATGTATGACTTTACTGTTAGTACTTGGGATTTCTTTTTAAAAATAAAAAAATTGTTGGCGATAGTCCTGAGTGTAACACGTTATGGTGAAAAGAAAACTAACGTGTCGTTCAATAAGTCCTAAAGGCGTATTAATAGAGTTGCATCCTTTTCAAGAGTTAAATTATTGGTGAGAAAATGGAAAACTGCACAAATCAATGCGAGTTTCGCGTGTTTTCAAGAAGGATATGGTTACGATAGAGTTGATTTTGGGTGAAATTTGAATTTTAATTATATATGTAAAATAATAAATAATAAATAATTTATTATAGTTTTAATCTTATAATTAAAAATAAGTGTTTTATCTCAAAGTAAATCTAATATAATTAAATTCTTTTAAGAAAATAAGGGGTTAAATTCAAGAGAGATCAGTGAAATTTCAAATCAAGATATTATATTATAAATCGTAATTTTAATTTTGATAAGTTATTCAAGCTTTTAGTTCAAAGAATCTGTACAATTTTGGTTAAGTTTCAAGGGAACAAAGATGAGAGCTGAAACAATATATTATCAGAATTTGAAACCAATAATTAATTAACGTCCTAAATTAGGCCTTAAAATTGTCAATTGAACATAAAAATAAACTATTAAATCAATTTCTTGGTAGTTAATTAACCAATTTATTGTTAAATTAATGGAAATAAAATTATATATAACTATTTAGGAAATTATTATATTGTCACTACTAACTTAATACGAGAGTATTTTTGCTGTCGAGAGAGATAATATATTAATTAGAAACACAAGACCAGCTCTTACAACTACCTCATGTGCCAACAGCAAAATTCTGCCCTACCCATGTGCTGGCTGCACAAGTTTTTTCATCATTTTTTTAAAAATAAACCCACAGAAAAAAAAAAGCACTTCTTGGCTAAGGAATAAGCACTTATTTGAGCTTGGACTGATTCAAGTAGCTATTATTTTATTTCAGAACTAAACTCATGGTTCTATACAATTAAGATGATTCTAGAAGACTGGGTACCTATTCGTTCGGTATAAAATAAAAAGAAATTATCAACAAATGTGAGTTAAAAGAGAGTCCACATGAACCTCTGCAATCAAGGCCTGAGTTGTACCTATGTTCTTTTTTCTTTCAAAATTTCAATGCTTTTGGGAGATTCTCATTATGTAGATTAGTTGGTGTAAACAAAGATGAGTATATGTGCGGGTACCATATATTAGTTTATGAAAAAAAGAAAAAACAAGAAGAAAATAGCACATAATTCTTGATGATTTGATTATTCAAAAGAATGAAGACAACTTGTTTTGGAATCTATTATGCATATTTTCAGTACATTAACCCATATAGCATATGCTTTAGTTCATACCATTCTTTACTTTAAGACATGAGCCACATGGAAGACGCCAATAAGTTCATGGAATAGCTTTAGATCATGTCAACCGTATTTATTTAAAAAATCTTCATCTTTACTTTTAAAGCTGTTGGATTTAATTTATTTTTTTGTGACATTTTTTAAAATACAGAGACCAACTGAATAATTTACACTTAAAATATAAAGACTGAACGACTTAGTTAAATTCTAATACATAATGTCAATTAATTATTAATTTTTAAAAAACTTGTGGTAGATAATTTAAAACATAGATTTTTGGGATAATTTTTTAAAATATGGAGACTAACCAAATAATTAACACTAAAAATATAAGACGAAATGAGTTATTTAAATTATAATGTATAATGTTATTAACCATTAATTATAATGAGTTATTTAAATTAAATTATAATGTATAATGTTAATTAACCATTAATTTTAGAACACTTGTGGTTAATAATTTAAAATTTTAATATAGAGTAGCATGTATCTAAATCTTATTAAGCTCGAACAATAATATCGTATCTGAATTGAATACAATAAGTTTTTGCTACATGAGGGCAAACTTTTTATGTTACTTCAAACGAAATTAAGACAATTTCGTGTAGGTAAAGAGAGTGTAGTGGGTGCTTATGTTTGCAGGGCAATATTGTTCAGAAGGTTTGGCAGATCTGCAGAATTGCATATCTAAGTTGGGACTCATTCCATCCATGAGCATATGATAACTTATCTTGCATTGGAATTTTATTATTATTTTTTTTATAGGGGTGGGATCTGAATTGGTTGACAAATGGCAGTCAAATAGTCATATGACTCATACTTTCAAGGCAATTTCCAAGTTACATTCCTTGTAACTTACAACCTCCAAAAGCAAAATAAAAATAAAATATTGTCCCCATTTACTTTACATGTAATTCATTTTTATATTATTTTTATTAGTTGTAAGTTACATTAAATGGTCGTAAGCTACATTAAATGTAAATCTCAATTTTTAATATCTTATTCTAGGATTTAAATAGTGACAAAAAATTACATTATTGAAGAGAAAATATGACATTTAAATAAATTAATTAACAAGTAAAGGCGGATTTTTTTGATGAGTTTTGAAACATGATTGAAGATGTGATTAATTTACTAAAGCAAAGAGGTTTAATCACTTGCTCTATTACTACATATTTTGTATAAATTTTGTACTTAAACCATATCTTTTTTTTCCCCGGTAGTTACATTACATTCATCATCAAATTAAATGTATCTCGTTAGACTTGAACTTTAGATTTTTTTTACTTCAATTGTAAGAGTTAAGCTAATTAGTCAATCATTCTAAGATTCATTTTAGTATTTGATATACAAATTTATCTTTTTCGATGCAAATAATTTATGTACAAATACACACATACTCACATATAGTGACATAAATAAAGTGGTGGATGCTAATTAGTTTATGTGGTAAAATTTTTTCACTTAAAAATTGGAGGTTTGAGATTTGAATCCACTTACATAAATAATAAATTGATTTTGTTTCCATTAGGCTAAATTACACGCGCACACCCGCGCGCGCGCGCGCAGCCACACCCACACACACACCCACCCACACGCACACACCCCCGCGCACCCGCACCCACACCCCACACACACACGCACGCACGCACACAATAAGTGGAGAAATTTTTGAAGAGAAGCTTCTTGCGTGCTCGACACGGCACGTTTGGGCACAAAGAAGACAGATCAGTTGAATGGCAGATCAACAAAGTTAAATAATTTAATATCCTACAAACTTTCTATCGTCGTCCATGTCAATCTCTGTGCCGCTTTTGACAAGTTATATTAATTTCTTTCCATAATTTAAGGCACAAAATTGAAACCTCTTACGTAAAACAAAAGCTTACTTATTATACCAACTTAGTCTTTCTTCAAAATTGACTTTATCACACGGCAACAGCAAAATGGCCTCTTTTTTTCCACCAGCATTACCATTAATCTGAATGAAAGTTTGGGAGTAAACACTGTGCATGCGCGGGGTCAAAAGTGCTTTACTTAATGTTTGGGACAAAAAGAAAAAAAAGAAAAAAAGAAAAAATAAAATGTAAAATAAAAAACTCTTGACTTTAACATCAAGGAGTATAATTGAGTGCGTGTAGTCGCACACCTTATAATGTGGCACTATGTGCGTGTTAAATTCTTATTGAGAGCTAAGTTGTGAAACTCACAGTCTTCTAATAGGAGCTTGACACTTGTGAAGGCAGACACTATAAGATGTATAACTTCGCGCACGTGATCAATCCCCTTAACATCAAATAATAAAAATCACACGTGTATGACAGTATGAGCATCTTTTAATTATTTTTTTTAATTACATGAGATTAATGCTCAGATTACAACTCATATTATATGAGATTTACAACTGATATTTATAATCAGATAATTACTGAGACTAGTTTACATTAATTCTTATATAGCATTACCCAGATTTTTACACTCTCTAATATTCGAGAAGTGTCTACTCCACTCACATTTCGAAAAAGAGAAGATTACTTTTACTTAATTATATTATAATTAAGGAAGCAAATAAACCCTTACATGCGTCGCGGGGGTTGAATCAGCTGCACAATGATTGGGATTTGCAGGGTCCTAGCCACTAGGCTAAGGCCCAATGGTTATTTATTTCATTGTTAGTACCCATAAGCAGTGCCACGTTAGGACCAGGGAGGCTCAAGCCCCTCTAACTTTTCAAAATTTACAAATTTAATTTAATATTTGTTTCATTTATCATAAAAGTCCCTATTAAAAGTTAAAAATAACCAAAATATTAAGTATTTTTCTTTAACTTCCAACCCAAAAAGAAATTGTTATTTTGCGATTCGTTGCACGCTAACTCTCCTTACAGAAAAAAAAATAGAAATTATTTTATCTTATTGAGTTTATGAAAATAATTTTTCTTCAATGAATCTTATGACACTTAAAATTCAATTTGATGTTTACATTACATAGGTGCATTCTAATAACAAATATTCAAAATTGAAAGAGATTGATAGGCTAACAAGAAAAATAATTGATACTAAAAAAGATAAATTGTATTCATTAATTTATTTGTTGATAACATTATCATTGATTTTACTAGTTATCATGACTATAGTAGTAAAACACATTTTCAACTATGAATTTTGTGAAAAATCATCTATGAAATCAGATTAGAGATTAATAATTGAGTAATATTATTGTTGCCTATGTAGAAAAAGATTTATTTTGAATTCTTGATAATAAGTTTATTTTTTAATTTTTTTAACATATGAAAACACGTCAAGATCAAGTATAAATATATTGGATATATTAATGAATTTTTATTTTTGATACTTGTTACCTATTTACCTTTTTTAAATTATATTATTATTTAAACTTAGCCCTGCTAAGATAAATTTTTGGCACCGCCACTGTAATAGTACCTCACTTTAGGGTTTAATTATTTTTGGAAAATTAAGCGTCCAACTACGTGCAATAGTAGTAAGGTGCAGTCAACACAAATTTTTAGTTATTTATAATAATTCTTTTTTTGTTATTAGTAACATATTAGCACATTTTTCATAACCAACGTTGCATGAATACAAAATTATACAAACGATAAAAAAAAAAATTATCGTCAATAATGAAAATATTGCTACCAGAAAAGGAAAAAGATTGCGCCGTGCAGCTAACACCTTAGAAAGATCCATAGTGCACATCAATGAGAATTTAATGTAAATAGAGGTCAGGCATGAGACAGAAAGCAAGATCAGCGGAATACTAGATCAAGGAGTTATATTGTATAATCGAACTTTTAGTTTTGATAAGTTATCCAATTAAGATTTTAACTCAAGAAATATCTATGCAGTCTTGGTTAAGTTTCGAGGGAACAAAAGTGTGAGATAGAACAATATATTATCAGAACTTGAAATGTCGTTTTGAGCTTTAAAATTATATATTTATTCAAAAGAAAAATCAACTCTATTATTGAGGATTCCAAGTTTCAATTCAATTGTTCGTTCTGCAGTCAGTACGTAGTAGTTTTGAATAAATGAATAAATATACTATTTTTAATTGAAAATATTATACTAACACTTAATATTTAAAGGGTTTTGCTACCTTACGTTTAACGTAAGGTACAGCCCTCTCACAAGATGATTTATGGGCTCTACTAAGATTCGTGAGAGAGCTGTACCTTACGTTAAACGTCGTAAGGTAGCAGCTCCCATATTTAAATGATAAAAACAAGAGCAAACTCTTCGACTACGTCATGTGCATGCCAACAGCAAAAACAGGTCCTACCCATGTGCCGCCGACAGAAGAAGCACTTGCTTGAGGTTGGAGTACTGATTCTAGTGGCTATTATTTTATCTCAGAACTGACTGGTTCTCGCCACTGGACCTTTGGGCTGGTGGTTGGGCTTGTGCACTCACAAGCGTGCGTGAAGTCAGCCATTCAAGTCTCTATAAAAATTTAAGTCTTTATAAAAATATTACGGGACTAAACACTTATAAATTTTTTTTTTTGAATGTGAATAGAATAGAGATATTCCTCCTATGTGAGGATGATTTGTCTAGACATATACTTTATAAAATTTAATATAATGCATAAGTGCTTGTTATATACATCTAATTGTAAATATTAGTGACATATCTACTATAAGAGTAGTTGTAAATATAAAATTTAATGTAATGTATAAGTTCCAGTTATATATATCTGATTGTAAATATTTGTGACATATCTACTATAAGAGTAATTGTAAATATATATATATAATGTAATAATCTGGTGAATAACCAGTATTAAAAAAAAAAAGGACTGATTGATTCTCCATTAGGATAATCCTAGAAAACTGAAACTCTGTTTGTTTGGTTTAAAATAAAAAGAAAATCAATCATATATTAATTAAGGGCATGTTTGGCAGCCCTCATTACATGGTATTAACATTCCTCGTAGTATCAAGTTATTACAATCCCATGATCGGTAATTACTCCTCACTGTATTGCGTTGTGGTCAAATTGTTTCGTAATGCGGTCAAACCCACATAAACTAAACCCTGTGAGAGTAGGGTTTGTGTGGGTTTGAATTCTTGATCTTACCATAGAATGCCGCGAGATCATACTCACAGTTACACCAACTGGCAACTAGGCAAACTTCATGATCTTGCCATAGTCCTTAAGCACAGTGTTCATCTCATAACCAGCTTCTGATTTTCAACTGCAAACGCCGCATCCTTTTCTTCAATCTCGGCAGCGAGATTGACTACTTTGACCAGCATCACCTTATTATTACCTCCTCCAGAAACTCAATGGACATGGGAACCTTGAAGAAGAGGACAGCTTTCTTAGTTTCGATCTCCGAATCATAATTATGCCAATCGGGAACAATCTCCGGCACACCACCAGCTTGTTATTGATCAAGCTGACAACTTGTTATTGATCAAGAATGAGCCATCCTTCGCGAACGCTAACACCGCCAATCGGGAACGATTATTAACAATTTACAGCACCTGAGAAAAGAAGCCTCACGAAATCAGCTAAAAACCCAATAATCAGCCAAATGAAATCAGATAAAGAAGCCCCACGAAGAATTTGCACCCATTAAGCTAAAAATCAAAATAGAAAACAGAGCAAGCCAAAAAAAAAAAAAAGGAAAAGAAAAAGGGAAAAGAACAGAGAATTGGAAAGTTCTGGGAATATAAAAGAAGGCTTTTTTAAAGAAAGAGAGAGGAATCAAAAGTGAGGCCTGTTTAAAGACAGAAATAGAGAGAGAGCAAAAGGTTCAAAGGGAATTTTGTGGGTGTTTATTATACGAACCCGTATTATTTAAATTATTAATCGCAATTTATTTTATTAGTAATTATGCTATAATTATTATATTATTTTATAATTATCTTGTGGTATGATAGTATGTATAGACTACAATCTGTATAAAGAATTATGATTCTTTTAGCATTTATACTAAAAAAATAATAGTTATTTTTAAAATTTAAGATTTCTATATTTAGTTTTTTTTCCAAGTACTAATAAATGTTATTTTCTAAATATATAATTTAAATTAATTGTAAAAAAGATACAGTACAATGTAGTACTAAATATAATACAATTAAAAATTAATATAATATAATGTAACACTAAATATGGTACAACATGATTATAATTCATTGCTAATACAATACAGAATAATACAATATACATATATTAAAATAATAAAATATAATAAAATATAATATAATATAATACAATGTATCAATGGCACCCTAAAGAAAGTTCACATGAAGCTCTACAATATCAAGGCCTGATGTTGTATTTTGATTCTGTTTTCATTCAAAATTTTAATGCTTTTGAAAGATTCTCATCATTGATTAGTTGGTGTAAACAAAACTGTCTACGAGTACCATTTATTAGTAATATTTTTGGAAAAGAAGGTAACCCATAGTTCTTGATTTGATTATTCAAAAGAATGAAGACAGCTTGTTTTTGAAATCTATTAACATTTTTTAGTGAGCCCATATAGCTTGCATACTTTATATATATATATATATATATATGATGATGGACGTGAGCCAAATGGGAGAGGCTTATAGCTAATAAGGCAATTAATATTGGTCACATGGTTTGGATGATCTGCAGAATTGCATATCAATTTAGAACGGTTTTTACGGTTCCTTGACTTTATTGATAAGTCATCTTTGTTTATGATTATTATTATTATTATATGGGTGGTGGAATCCGAATTGGGTAATATGAAAAGAAGTCAAAATGACTTTTCAAAATGAAATGAAAAGTCATATTTGCTAAAATATATATTCTTCCATCTCATGTGAGTATTGCTCATCTGTCACCCACTTGTATTAAAGAAAAAATTAAAGAAAAAGAATAAGAACAGCCTTTTCTGATCCACAAATACATGTATCCATAATTCATCATGTGTATTTTTTTTCCCTAATTTTTGTAGGTCAGTTTCATAATATTTGAGCACAAAGGGCCAAGATTCCTTCTCTCAGTTGTATATATCATGTTTCATGTTTGAGAATAAAAATTAAAAACATGAAGAAAATATGAGGGTAAGAGATATTGGAATGTCATGTGAGATTTTCATCACTTTTTGGCGTAATTGCATATTTCTTTTTCATTTACTTCCGATATGTAAAGCTGAATATGCATCTTCTAGGTTTATTAATGCATTAATACTAAACTGCTAGCTAGTCTTTTAGTTCCACATCATGGAACTCATTTAGTTTCTTTTCCAACTAGAAATCATAAAATCTTTATAGATGGCGGACAATTAAAAAAATATATAATCTTTTGATGTAGGGTGTTGTGTGTCAAGTAGGGTGTCTTTCAGAGGGCATAACTTGCGTTACATGTATCTATTTTCAACGTGTAATATACAGTTTTAAAATTTGTGATGAAAAGAATAAAATCTAGATTTGCCTAAGCCATTTTGCCCTGTGGTCGAGCTGGAAATTCCACTTCTTTCCTAGTCATTTTCTAATTTTAAGATTTTTTTCTATTTTTTTATTTTTTTAAGATGTTTATCTTTTTTCTAAAACTCGGATTTGAGTGCCTTTTGTTTTTATTTTCTTATTTTGATTAAGAGAATTTAATTACCATATTTTATTTCAAATTTATTTATTTTGATAAATTTACAATATTTAGACTTGTTATAAAAAAGGCTCAAAATGCTAGTTTTATGTATTCAGACTTTTGATAAAATTTATTATTATTTATAAGCCTAGTTTCCTCTATCAAAAAACTCAATAACGTTTCCGTTTCGTTATCTTTGATGCATGGTTCAATTTTTCGTATTGTACTATGCCATATTATATGATTTTAACATAAATCTTCTCTGATGATTGATGAAGTACAAGTCTAATACAATTGTGTGTGCAATACGTTATCATCACTTTGCATGATTGCATCAATTAATTGAGCCGTGTCTATTACTTTATTGCTTTCCTTGCTGGAATATGCGTGAATTAACATATAGGACGCATGTTGCAAAAGTTATTTGTTGTTGGCACCTACCAAAATGCACACAAATTCAAACGAGTTACGTGTTTCATTAGATATAGATTTAAAGGCCAATACGAAATTGTTGTTGCAGGATTTTAAACTGGTTTTTGATAAGTTAAAAGTTTGGTATTCGTTATTTTTTTTAAATTTAATTTTATCAAAATCATCAAATCTTTTGGTTGATTTTAAAAAGTAGAGATGAAATAGCTTTTTAAAATTCCACTTTTATAATCCATTTATGTTTATATATAATTTCACATATATTTCCTATATAATTACATAAGGAAGGATATGCAGCCCTCTAAAAAATACATTAGCTTTTATTTCGAGTGATGATATAACCACAAACTCTTGTACAAACTTATTTTATACAAACTGACGTGTCATTAATTCATTGGTTAAATGAAAATATAAAATAATAAAAACAAATCAAGTGGGTCAAGTGATATTTAATTCAACCAATCTTATCATGCCACATCAGTTTATACAAAATAAGTTTGTACAAGAGTTTGTGGCTATATTATTACTCTTTTATTTCATTTTTTAGCCATAAAAAAAATGGCTAATTATTGGTCAGGAGACTGTAATTAATTAAGAGTAGTTCTACATATTTTAAATTTTTTATTTCAAAAAGTTATCTTAAATGATGTGGCATTCATTAATTAATTGGTGATAATTATACAATTAATTCACTTAAATCTTGTAAAAAATTACCATCTAATCATTGATTGGTTGGTAATTCTTTACAAGATGCGATTGAATTATTTGTATTATCATCACTAACTAATTGATGAATTCCACATCATTTGTAATAGCTTTTTAGGATAAAAAAATTTAGGATAAGTAACGCTACTCTTATCAATTTTTAGATTGTTATAATCAAATGTATAATAGTATAAAAAAAAAAAAGTATGTGCAACCATTTATGAAATTAAGTATGAATTTTATATTGGCTGCTTGTAAATTGATTATCTTCAAATCACCTCTTTCCTTTTGAAAACCTTAAATTACATCATTTTTATTTTAAAAAAATTAGTAAAAATAAGGGTGGAATGATGATTTTTTTTTAAATCTTCTTAACAAAAAAAAGAAGTAAAATGAGGATTTTAACAATAAAAGACGATTTGAAGATATTAATTTATGAGAGAGTAGTCCGAAAATAACACGTAAATTAATGAATCTCTGTAGGCATTTGAACAAAAATTGGGGGTTTCATCATTCTTTTTTCCCCAAAAAAGAAAATAGTTTCTTTCCTCTAAAATAGCATACCATCCATACCAAACTAAATAATAAAGTTTATTTCTATCATTTTCTCTATTCTCTTCAAATCTAATACCACAACCAAAAGATAAATTAAGTTTTGATATTGAAAGTATAAAATGGAGTTTAGACAGTGATATGTCGTTGAGTTAAATATATAAATAAGTGAGAGCATGAACGTGGCTTATATAGAGAAGGTGGTCGTGCCCATGCGCAGAAAGCTTAATTGTGTCTCTTTCACCACCAATTTCAATCCTTAAATTTTCTTTTTGTTCACACAACACAATATCATCAATATTAATAGTATCATTAATTCTAGGTGTTAGTGAACACTCGGTCTTAGTAGATGTTTCAATCAGGATTTCTGACTATATTAAAATTAAAAATAAGTTAAAATATAAAAAAAATATATTTCAATACATTAGAAGACAAAATATATTGCATTAGAGGTTTTTTTTTTTTTTGTCTATTAGCTTATCCTTGATTTTAATATAGTCAGAGATTCTTGATGTGGGTATCCTCATTTTTTTTTATGTGGATACACTTTTAAATTATGAGATTTAAGAAAAATATTTTTTGACTCTCTTAAATAGCATGGTTTAAAAGCATGTCCATATTAAAAAAAAAAAAAAAGGGCATCCGCATCTGAGAATGATTATATATCTATATATGCATGCATGTATGTATATTAACTTTCTTTTGAATAGAAAAAGGAGTGTTGGTTGATTCCAAAATCTTGTCTTTTAATATTACATTAATGATATCAAATTTGTATTTAAGTGATCCTCTAACATTCTTTTTAAACCTCTTTTCTCTACATACTCTTCTTAATTCCTAAAATAATCTTCATTTGTTGTACTTTCTTAATAAACCCCTGCTTCGATACTCAAAAAAAAAAAATTGTTAGGCGCTTTCTCTCTCCCTTCTTACATTCCAAACCACTTTCAATCTCTTCTTGATTATAGCATTTATGAATTTATAATTTTATCTCTATCTGTCTTTGTTTTTCCTAGTAGGTAATAACCTTGATATATACATAAAGATATGTGTGCGAATCTGGAAAAAAAAAATTGGCTTAAGTAAACAAACTTCACAAAACTATCTTTCTTACAAAAACTTTGTTTATATTTAGATCAAATTCTTATTCTATGATAATTCATTATTTTTTTCCAAATTTTATAGATTTAATGAGTTTATAATGGAGAAAAAAAAAAGAAAACATAGGTGGGTTTAATTAGATAAGTTTTATTTTTAATATAATTTAAATATAAAAGGCAAATTTGTAAATAAAGAACAAAAGGGGTTTTAGAAGAGATATAGAAGGTTGCCAATAGTGTCACTCTTTATTGAAATACAAAATTAATTCCCTAAAGATTTTTAAACAGGTTTTTTTAATTAGTTATTTGAATTCGAATTTAAATGATGGATGGGCTTTGGAAAAAAAATTAATTATTTCTGTCCAAATAATTTATATGTACAAATGCAAACGTGGGAGCACATTTTCAAGTGAAGCTTCCGTGTTAGGCATGGCACATTTGGGCACAAAAGTAGAAGGATATGTTGAATAGCAGATCAAAGAATTGACAATTAAATGCGGACTTTAGATAGGGGTCCATGCCATACTGTGGTCAATGCCATACAGCCATGCCCCTTCCGATAAGTTATCTTAATTTCTTTAAGGTACTAAACTGAAATGGGACAAAAAGGAAGCCGACAGAAAGTACAAAAATAATGCACTTTTGACTTAGATTTCTTGCATATCAAATTCAAATTGGCTACACGGTTATTCTCATTTCCATGTAATTCTTGATTACCACCAATTCAATTTGACCAAGTTGAGGAGTTTCTATTTCCTAACCCAAAAAACGAAAAAAAAAAGTCATTATTAATTCTCTGGCCGCCTTTGAGAGCAATTTGAACCTCAAAACACAAAACAATTTTGATTTTGCTTTATGAGATGGATTTTGTTGATGGGTAATAAACATTAGAGAATTGACAATCGTTAGATTTAATCAAACAGTTAGAAAATGTAATAAACAGTAATAAAAGAGTTGTGAGAAACTGAAAAAAGATGGTTGTCAATTTTCTCGTATTTATTACCCCATCATATGAAAATTAAGTTGATAGACCTTTTATTTCATATCTCAATAAAATACTCAGGTAAAATTTATTTCGCCAAAATTTTAGGCATTTCGACAAAGACGTCCCCATATCGGACATTTCTGAACTTGCAAATCCACAAAATTTACACTTCCAAGTATTCAAATTAATTTTCTTTCTATACTTCAATAACCTTATTTCCCCAAATACATAATATAATACGTTCCCAACAAATTTGACTTCAAACAACTTTATCCAAATATACCTATCATCTTCAAAATATCAGTAAAATCCAATATAACTATTCTTAATGAATTCACTAATTTTCAAAACACTGTCAAATTATTATAAACTGGAACTTAATTACCACAATTATCATTTAAAGGACAAGGACAATTGGGGTAAGTTGATTAGAAAAACTTATCTTATTAACAATAATTGGGGGTTAGTTGAGACTTTTAATAGTTTAGGTTCTAGTTTAAAGTTAGTCAATTTATTATGGGGTAGATTGAAATTAACCCATACACGCTAGAATCCATCTTAAAAAAATTCATAAAATGAAGTAATGATCAAATAATCCAAAAAAAGATATGATGATGAAGCTCTAGTAAAATATATATTTTTAGCACCGTCATGCAGCCAAAACTCAAAAATTACAATAAATGTTCCGATGGTCGATGAGTGTACCAACATTTTTAAAAAAAATAAGAAATAGAGAGAGTATATAAAACTCAATGGGTAAATAATATGTTTGAAAATGAACGTACTTGCAGATAAAGTATATATTATGATGTCACCATATTTTCTATGCTTCAACATCATTAAAACCCAAACCGTTACAAATATTAATAATTTCAAAAAACCCCAGAGACCTCTTGAAACTTTCCACTTGGACCATATCTTTTCTCAGCCGTCCACTGCTCTCTCTCTCTCTCCATTTTTTTTCTATAGTTCCTAATAAATGATAAAATTTGTAGAAAATTCTCTTATTGGGCTAGGCCTAATGTGTAATAATTAAAATGGGCTTAAAAGAGATCCATGGCCTGCATGTGTGCTGGTAAAGGAAATCCAATGGGGTCATTCCAATTTCACGAAGCAAATATTAGACTTTATATATTTGCAATCACTAATCGATGATATCTAGTTAATTCACTTCTTAATGCTGCACGATTTTAGAATGAGAGTAATACCATACGTTTACTTACATAACCTGTACACCAACACACATGATATTAACGTGTCACTTGTTGATGGGTAATAAAATCATAAAATCTACTTAGGCCTCTGAGATCCAGGGTTTGTATTGTGAATATGCACAGTAGGTACATTATTTCAGAGTATTGTGACCAAAATTCGTTTAATTCATTGTTTTTCTTTTTTCAGAAAAAGAAAGCATTTGTCCAACCACAAGTACATTCATTTTAATTGAGAGGTTGACTACCTTACGCTGGAAGAAAGACAAAACCCAATATTTGAAAAAACAAAAAAAAAAAATGTAAGCAAACCAAAGCGTCGGTAATAAATTGATTCCAATGCATAAGACATTCAAAACTTGCATATTTCTTCACATAACTGTGTTTAAGCCTCAGTTAAAAAAAACAATAATAATAATAATAAAACAAACGAGTTGAAAAGTTCTTTACTGTGTTGGAAAGTGCTTTCCCGCATAAAGCTTTACGATACTGCTTTTTTGAAAATATACCTATCAAACAATAATTCACAAAACGCTTTCATCTATTTCATTCGAAAATTTTAGAAATAGACCAAAGCGCTTCCGGGAAAATCATCATATTTCGTGATAGGTCATTGAGAATGAAACGTAGTAAGAGTTCTCCACATCCATTTTGCTGTGTACCTGAACAGAGATTCTGAGGGAAATAATATTAGGCGTAACACACGTGTACAAAGGAGAACATGAATTGACCACCTTCTATCTTCAAACCAACTTTAAGTCAAAGAAATAATTTTTATGCATTAGTTTCTAATGACTTCTTTTCTCTTGCTGTCGCAATTTTATACAATTCAAAATATTATAGTAAAATCAAAAAGACCTGAGAATATTACTTTAATTGCAGTCCCCCGCATGTGCATTAACCCACTGGAAGTTGGCCTCAATCCAGCAAACCAATTTTGTCATACCTTACCAAGGAAAGGCTGCATGGCCAGAAAATTATCGGGGTTAGCTAAAGATGTAATACATGAATATATGCTGACAATAATTGCAAGAATGCTTGACTGTGATGCTCTTATCAGACTTTACAAGACATTGCCCAGAAACATAAGATGCAACCAATATAAAGCCGATGCATATTGTTTTCAAGTTGTATAAAAAACTACGTATGCTAACCAATATAATTAGGAGTACAAAATAACCGTAGGGAAATGAGAAAAATAAAAAACGAATACAAGTTCCTCATTTTAAGAACAAGAAGAAATTTCTTGGTTAATTAATGCTTTGCGACCAAGACTAGATATACAAAACCTGCACAACTTATTAATCTCGAAACCTGCACAACTTATTAATCTCAAAATGAAACTAGATGCTAATGGAAAAATTTGAGTCAACACACAAGAATCTTCCATCATTGGTAATGAATTCATGTGTCAGAAAGGAAAAGTCTTTTTCTACCTTGACTCCTGCAGGTGTGTTTCCAGGCTTGGCTGTAGTTGTGCTTCCAAAGACATTGCCACCGTTGGAAGGCTTTGCAGTAGTTGTGCTCCCAAAACCGAACTTCGACTTCTTGTCTGAGGGCTTTAATATTTGGAAAGAGCACATTAGTGTCTCATCAACAGACATCATTGCACCAGCATTATCAAACTCCCCGCAATAATTAGGTGCTGAAAAAATAGTTACAAGCTGTCGGTTGGCAAAGAACTCATATCCATCCTCTACGACCTGCAAATAATAAATTATAAAATGTAAAACAAACAATTAAGGAGGTATGCACTAAAATAAAAAGGAATCATATCCTCCACAGTAACCCAAAGCACTGCACAGAATGGACCAATCAGTGCCAGAAGCAACCAGATCCAAAGCCACAGTTACACAGTGGAGGAGCTTAGACATTTAAAGGCAGCAAGCCCCAGTGGTACAACACTCATAGAATGCCAAAATAACAATAGAGTGATAGGCGTAGAATAGCTACAGTCTCACAAAAAACTTAAATGCTCCTCACTGAAATTTCATGGCTCATGGTATACTTCCACAGCCCTAAGATTGGTCCTGGAGAGGATATGAACCCTAGGCTACTGTGGGAACTAAAAGGAACAGCTATGACAGGTAAAACCTGGTGAGCACGACAAACGAGATCCAGATCATGCTTCTGCAGAAACTCTGTCACTTTGTCAGCACCAAAAGTAAATGAAACTCCCCTATCATTCATCCCCCAGCCTTGAACATCTTTACTGGGATCAGACCAGAGAAGATCACAGAGCAACCCTGTGTCTGGTACATCAGTTGGGCGTTGTAAACTTCTAATTTGATCCAAACTATGTAGGTCAGGAGAAAGGCCCCCATGCATGCAGAGAATCTTCTCATCAATTAGAGCCGCCACTGGTAGACAGTTAAAACAATCTGTGAATATCTTCCATAGCCTAACATTAAATCTTCTCTTGCACTCATCATAAAACCCATATATACGGTTTATGGAAGCACATTCATGGTTTCCTCTCAAGAGGAAAAAATTTTCAGGATATTTTATTTTATATGCAAGTAGAAGGCATATTGTCTCCAGACTTTGCTTGCCTCGATCCACATAATCCCCTAAAAATAAGTAGTTGGCTTTAGGAGGTAACCCACCGTACTCAAAAAGCCTCAAAAGATCAGAATATTGACCATGAATGTCTCCTGCATGTCATAAACAGATATCATTATCAGGATGAATGATCACAAATCTTTATTCAAAATGTTTTCAATAATGCCAAAACTAAGCCACTGGCACAAGCATGAGTACCATTGGACGTACAATGTAAATAAATTATCATAAACTGAATCTAACGGATTTAAACTGAATTCTGATCAATGGAGTCAATTAACTCCTTACAAGTACGTTTCAGCTTAAACACAGCAGACCCAAGTTTGAAATGTAATCAATATGGAGCAGTACAAATTAAAACATCATATTCTTCTATTTCAATTATTTTTTAAAGTAAAGGACACATCAACTTCCACACAAATATTGCATACAGCAAAGTTGACCAATCATACATCTTCTGAAGTGAGTAACAATGTGCTGGACAGCAGATAACAACACCTTTTTCTTCTCTTTCGACTGAAATACATCAACTATCATCAAAAACAGTGCACACAACAAATCTATTGATCACACTTATGTAAATATTCTCTACGACCTAATCTAAGTATCATGAAGTAACTTGGCCCTTTGTTTTTTAAACTCCAAACTCAACCATTAGTTGCATAATGTGGCAACAAAAACTTAATTGCAACATTGAGGACATTCAGCAATTTCAGGCAAACCTATATATTCAAAGAGACTAACAAAGAACGGGGCACGAAGAATACGTAGCTTTCTTAGTGCAAGCTAATTGTAATAGGTAGTATTATGAAGACCATTTATCTGCTAAGAATTGAATTTGAGTGCATTTTCCTACAGATCTATACACAACTCAACTTAAGAAGAATAAAAAAATAAAAAATCCTATGGATTAAGAAAGATAAATGGAGATTTAGTAGTATACATCCAAAATTAGAAACTCATTAAACAATCCAGGGGTAAAAATTGAGTAATAAGAATATAGCGCACCTCAGGATAAGACCAAAGACATAATAACAGAAACACTTAAGGAAAACCACTAAAAAGTTTTTACATAATAACCCAAAAGCAAAGCAAACCATTATAAATTTTTACATAATAACCAAGAAACAAAACATGCAAAAATTGGGCAAGTCCATATCCCGAACCTCTGTTAGGAAAAATGTGTTCAGCAGACTCATGGATCCAACAATAAAAATTAACCCGTACACAACGAAACAAATTAATTGATATAAAAAACAGTCAAAGACAAAGCCAACTAAGAAGATTAACTAATTTGGAGATTGAATTACATAGATATTTTTAAAAAATATAGCATAGGCCCATTGTATTTCATAGTAAGCAACTGCAAATATGCCCAGAGGCAAATTCATAAAGGAACAGTAGATAGAAGAAAAAAAGACGAGGCATGAAACAAACAAATCACCTAACACATCATGGGGAATTGACTTGTTAACGTTAAAAGAGCAAAATAAAACTTGGCACCTTCATCCAAACAAGAACAGACGCTTACCCCTTATAGAGAATGGCTTAGGTTTTTCTTTAGAGTTTGAGGCTGTTTTATAAGAATATGAAGAAGAAATGATTGTGGAAGTTTGATAGTGATCAAGGATTGAATACTGGGCTTAAAATACAAATTGGTAGTGAGGGCTGATTTAGAAAACCAGCAGATCATAATGTTGAGAGACCACTAATCCCCAATACTTGTACCGTCTCACATACATATCCAAATTTAATAAACATAAACTAAATCCAGTGTACTGAGCGTTATTATTTAATGGAACATAAAATCTCTGGGTCAAATAATTCTAAAGTTAAACCAACAATAATCCCAAAAGCTAAAGTTGATAAGAAAGGCCCAACAGTATACTTCTATCACACAAAATTTGAAGATAGAAAAAAGAAAGGCCTTTTTGTTTTTTAACTGAAACTGAAAACAATTCAGTATTAACAATTCATAAATTTTAAAGACGTTGGTTTTCCATCTTAACACTGAAAAGTTGGTGTTTATATATCTAAATAAAATTAAGCCAAAAATTTTAATTTATCACTAAATAGGAAAACAACTAAATAAGCTGCATAGTTTTATTTTCCAATAAATGCTTATAATATTTATTCATTCCTTACCATATGAAAACTTATCCTTCATTATTTATTTATTTTTTATAGGAAACAGAGAAATTAGTATTAATAAGAATAATAATTACGAAATGTCAAAAAGGGGTCCACAAAGAAAGAATCCCCAAAAGATCACTAAAAGATCCATACGGTTGAGAGCTAATCAGATGATAATATAAGTACAATTGTTTCTTTTATTCATTTTTACATATTTTAGAACAATGTAGTAACATTTGAAAAAAAAAAACTTTAAAAAAAGCAACAATTTCGTCTATCTAGATGAATACTCCTGATTTGAATCCCCTCACATGGGCGAGGAAGGCATTGGATAATGGTTGAATCTTGAAATATTGACCAACAAGATTGAGCAAAGAAAACGTTAATAATCTATATGTCATTAAATACGAACAATATCATTATAAGTATAATTTTACTTTAAACTTTTCTGTTTTCTACTTATGAATTATTATGTCTACAACATCAAAGTTTCCATAAAATATGAGTAGAAACATGTAAAATACTTAACAAAGGCGTAGGTGTCAAAAAGCCAGTGTTGGGATGTTTCTTCTCTCCAAAAACAAAACGACTTAATACCTATAATCAGATATGTAAAAAAGAAATACAACTATGTCGTTTAGACATCAAGAATCAGCTCTATTAAGATTTCCATCCAAATTTAGATATATTTTTGGGAATTCTTTTTTTTAAAAAAAAGGCTATTGAAGTATCACACACCAAGAGAAGAATAATTAGAAAAATAGAAAACACTGAGGCATTCAAACCCTCAACGATAAACTCAACATATCAACTTTAAACAAATAGATTCTTGACTGTTCGTAGTGAAATTAAGAAACAAATCAAAATAAGGAAACTCCACAGAAGAAACATAAAAGACGAACTAAATTTCATGAAAGCATTCTCCAATGTCCTAATGAACTCTGTGCTCAACCTAAAGACAGAAATGCCCTTGTGTTGCAAAAACTATGACACTACAATCAATGCAATCACGCAACCAGTCATAGATTCCAAGCTAATACTCCAAAAGATGTCCTAAAGAACTCTATGCTCAACTTAAAGACAGAAATGCCCTCGTGTTGCAGAAACTATGACACTTCATTCAATCTAGTTAGGCAAGCAGTCATAGATTCCAAGCTAATACTCCAAAAAACAAATCTAACCTCAAACTACCCGATAAACAGCTCAAAATGACATAATCCTGAACATTCTCCAGACATCCCATAAAGGTCGCACATCATAAATTCTGATTTTTAAAATTTTCACGAGCATAACAACCAACAACATTTTCACTTACCATATATGCATCAATCCCCATGTGGATTCCCCTGGCGCCCAAAAGGGGGGAAAAAGGGAAAGAAAATAGCAAAAAGGGAAAACCTGAGCTAGGAGCAAGACATTATTTTTTGGGGGGTGGGAGGAGGGTTGGCGGGTGTGGGGAGGGTGGAGAATTGGGTAAGGTGTGTTGGCTTATAAATGCAAATTGATCCAATTTGTTCAAGGAAAGAATATTGCTGCTACTGAAAGCTATAGAACAGCCTCTATAAGACCACAAATTTAATCAAATTAAAAAAATCCACAACGCCCAATCTAAGCAGCCCAAAGCCATCAATACAGTGCATTGAAAAATAAATGTGACATCAACTTCTATATAGACAAGTTCTTTTCATTTACTAACTTTAATAGTAAATTTGTAGCATTAATGATATAAAACACACAAAATGACTCGAGTTAATGTAGGCAATAACACATAATTCATACATCAAGAAACATAAACTCACAGAGTAAATACAAAGCATCCTCCACTAAGATGCTTAATAGCAATCATCGCAACTTCCTTAAATGGAAGAGAAGCTCACAGAATTAAAACCAATAAATTACAGAAGCACCAGTAAAACTAAATCATTAATTGCAGATAAATCAACTAATAACGTTCCACATTAAGTAGTCAAACCTCCCCCTCAACACCAATTGGGGTTCACATCAACACTAAAAGAACCAGTAGATCATCCAAAACCAACCCCATTTCATCAAGTACTCTGATAATCTAAAATTTGACAACCCCCTTCCCCCCGAAAAGGATATCTTTAATCAGTATGCAAACATGTCTTGGCGAGTTTGGAGAGAGAGAAACGCACAGACACGCACAAAGGACCCACATGCAGAGAGTTCAATCCTCAAAAGTAAGCAACATAACGACAACCAAACCAAAAGAATTGGAAATAGAACACACTAGGTACCTTGGAACAGGAATTTATAAATAAGAAGGGAGAAGATCGGAAATCCCATAGATTACCAACAAAGGTCCTTAAAATTATCCCATGTAAGCGCAATGAAACCAGGCAAAAACTACCCAAAACAAGCAAGCACATTACTCTGCACCCTATGCCAAAATTAGGAACGATTAAGTCAATCAAATCACACACAATACATAGATCATCCCAAGGAAGACCAAACATTCAATCACAAAACCAAGCATAACCAGTGTTAAACAATCAAATCATTAACAAAACAAAACAAAACAACAAAGAATCAAAGGGCAAAAACCAAAATACTGCATCACCAATTTTCACTAAGAATACACAAAATCACTCACTAAAACCATGGCCAAAACAAAATTACTCTAAAAAACCAAAATAAAAAATAATTAAAAAACCTTAAGGTATTCATTAAAAAAAAAAAAAGAATCAGCTTGCGTACTAAAACAACTCCAAATGAAGCAATAAAACTATAACCAGAAAAAAAATTAAAAATTAATTAAAAAATACCAAAAAAATCTAATTTATTCACACAAAACTCAAAACAAAAAGCGGGTATCTCATTAAAAATTCCCAAAAAAAATAAATAAACAAAGTTAAGTTACCACAAATCTTGATGGGAGCTTCAAGCTCCAACAAATTAGGCTGTTTCATGAAAATCTCTCTGGACTCAATACACAGCCGCCGGATCTCCGATTCCGATAACTGAACTTGCTTTCCAGGCCGGCCCCGGACCTCTAATAACCGTTTGATTATATCATCAAGAACAGCCTGCTCCATTTGTTAATCTGTCTTCGCTTTCCCCTTTTTGAGCCTTCAGATTCTACAGTATTTGACCTCGTTAAAAAAGTCAACGGTCGTACTGCTGGTGATCGACTGATTTAAACGAAGAAGAAGAAGAAGAAGAAAAAGAAGAAGGCGGTGAGTGAGTGAATAACATGGATTGAATTTGGTCGCTGTTTGGGGGTTTGTCAATGGTGGTGCGCTGCCGTTTTGTTTAAGAAATGGTGTCGTTTTGGAGAGATGACGGTGGAAGAGAGTTTGAGAGATTCGCGTTTTCGCTTTAAAGGGGAAATAATGGTGTCATGAAGTTTGAAAATTCCTTTCGGATGACAGAGAAAAAAAATTAAGAAATTAAAAATGAAAGCAAAAATTGGTTTACTACTCTACTCTCTTACATTATGGAAAAACACAAGTAAACAATAATAATATAAAAAAAATTAAGAAAAAGATTAAAAATACTAAACGCTGATAAGAGTGTCGACAGAATTAAAATAAAATCGGATTATTTTTTTAAGTATTTTTGTTCATTTTTTTTTAATCTAAATATCATTTGCTTCTTTTTCTTTATGAGTATATGCACTGAAGAATACATCAAGTTATTGAAGAATTATGTCATAATTATCCAGTTTAAACATTGTTTATAGTATAACATTGATTTATGGATACCTTCTTTATGTAAAGCTTCTTTTGATGTGAATGATTGGTTTGTGAATTGGAAAAGATCCCTCCCTAAACATTTTGAAAGTTCATTAGACATGAAAGCTTGAGGGGGGTAGGCTAGTGGTCATGGGCACCTTTTGGAGAAAAAAGTAGTGATGTCTTGTGGACCAACTAAGGTTAGGAGTGGGCATGGGAGAGCTTGTGGCTTATCCCCACACTCAATAACTTTATAGATTTTTCATAAACAAAGTACAATGATATTTTATCTTCTTTTTTTTTTTTTTTTGGATTTGTAAACCATTTGCATTACTTAGTTGATTTGTTTGCTAAGGAGTTTTGTCACTTTGTTTTAAATTCAATAACTTCTTATCATAAAGAAAATGCAACAACTTGACTCTAAGGATTTTGGACCATCTTCAATAAAAATCTAGGACATTTAAAACATGCATCATCTATCTTGAGATGAAATGATCATGTGTACGCCAAATGTTGCCCTAGAGTGAGGGCAATAAAAGATTAATTATGTTTTACTTTTACATACTGAAAATTCAACAAAATGCCATATATACGTTCTTGTGCCATATATTGCTTTGAATGCTTCGTTCTAATTCTTATCTACCAGCAATCTTATCTTTTTTTTCTGATCGTTTGTTTCTTGGTCTAGTTTATTAGTTCATGTGCATCTAATCTCTGTACTGTGGAGGCTTGGTACTAGACTTTGCGGCCCATACTTTTTTTATTTTTTAGAGCTACATTAGGCCAGGTTGTCTTGCCTAGCCTCACGAAGAAATAAATAAATAAAATCCAAATGTATAGTTGTAAACTCATATTTACTTATGGTACGTTTACTTGACGAAAATAAGAATGATTGGAATCAGAATAAAGAATGAAATTGAAAATAAATTATTTATTTTGAACTGTATAAATTGAAATTGAAATCAACTGTATTCTCATTAATGTGTTTATTTTTATATTGTAATTGAAATAAATTGTTACTAGTTTCAAAAGTCTCCTTAACTATGATTATTATTATTAACAATATTAGTATTAGTACTACTACTACTACTGCTCTGACTATTATTACAATATAAATGAAAATAATAGTAAGTAATAATAGTAATAGTAATAATAATAATAATAATAATAATGATAATAATTAGTAATGGTAGTAGTAATAGTAATAATATTAATAGTAATTATTATTATAAACAAAAATTATTATTATTACTATTAGGAGAATAATAATCAAATTAATAATAATGATAATAATTACTATATATCTTATTACTATTATTACCACTATTATTATTATAATAAAATGAAAAATTATTATTACCACTATTATTATAATAATAAAATAATTATTACTATTATAGTAATATTATTATTATTGTTACTAATATTAGTAGTAGTGTAATCAGTTATGATAATTGTCATCATAATTATGGTATTATAATATTGATTATTATTATTATTATTTAATTTTGTGATAAGGACAAAGTCAAAATTTAAAAAAAAAAATAAAGAAGGACAAAATGATTAATTCAAGAATGGAAATTCCAACTCCATTCTTGCTCCTCATTCCCAAAATTAATAGATCCCACAAATTTCATTCCTATCCTAAATACAAACTAAACAAGTGAATAATAAAATCATTACTATTCATCCATTTCAATTCTCCAATCCAAAAATAAACGCACCGTTATTCTTTATTTTTACAATCAATCAATCTCAAGAAACTCACAGTTAATCCTTTGACGCTTAAATTTTTTTAGCCATTCTTGGGACCATACAACTTAAAAAAAAAAAAAAAAAAATTAGCGTTTGATATTTTTGTTCAGCAGTTGTGGGTTTCCAGACAAAGGCAAAACTAGGTGAAGGCCAGAGGGGCCGGCCCTAGCTGAAAAAACAAAACATAAGTTGATGAAATTGAAAGTGAGTGGTGATATTTTCACACTGCCTTTTCTTTTCTTTTTTTTCTTTTTCTTTTTTCCAAAGCCACCGCATTTATTAACACATCCCATAAAAAATAAAAATAAAAATATTTTGTAAATTCGCCCTTAAAATACCAATAATAACCCTGCTCATTTAATATTTATAGTATTTTTTTTCTTTCATTTAGTTTTCTCAAATTTAGCTATTTAACACTTGAAAGGAATTAGATTTATCATTTTACACATAGGGATCTTATGCATAAGCATAGCATTTGATAATTTATAGTATTTTGTTTTCGGACAAACAATGTATAATGTTTTCATTGCATACAAATGTAAGCGGATCATTTTTACTTAAAATTTTATAAAAATTAAAGTAAAACTTACTTTATTTTTCTTCTGAAATTCTTCCCATGGAATAATATCTCATTTCTTCATCAATTCAAAAATTATGTGTATTAAAAGATCTGTCTTAATTTAACAAAGGATCCAACAAATAAATAATAATATAATTTTTATTTATCTATTTATATTAATTATTTCATCAAAGGGTAACACTGTAATTACCCAAAAAACCCTAAAAGGTGGAGTGGCTGATAAATAGAATTTGAGTACTCTAACCGACATCCTGGATTCAACACCAATCTGGGTACTGTACTTAATTCTCACAATCAAACCATTCACACTAGAAGCAGATCTTACAATCAAGCAAGCCATTACCATTCACACTTATAAAAAATCATCTTTACATAGAAATTATCAGTAGTACACTTAAGTTTACTCTATTATAAAAAAATGGTACAAAAATTTGAATTTTATTTAATTTCACATCTGGTGTATGTAATTTGTATCAATCATTCACTACAAAGAATATGACTACAAAACAAAAATATACACAAATTATAGTGATACTTATTTCGTAATAGTAATTTTAGTTTTTTTAATTGACATGTTAATACACATTATAAATATTGGGTGAAAAGCAAATAAATTTAAATTTTTATAATATTTTTTATAACAGAATAATTTTGAAGTGAATGACTGATGGTTTTTCATATCTAAATTAAAGCATCTGTTATTTTTTCGCAACGCATTACCAATATGAATGCAATTTCGTCATGTTTGTTCACGTTTTTCCTTGACCCATATATACAGAGGAGTACTTCTATTTGCACGTGAAGGAAGGCAATTAATAAGAATTCTAGCTCTCTTTTTGTTTAACCCCACATGAAGGGTGTGCTGAAAATAAATAAAGAAATTAAAGAGCACATACATATGCCAGTGATGGTTGTTTGACTACTTTACAAATTACTACCAGATCAAATATTTTATAATCCATTCACAAATATGAATTGGTGGCCAGAAGACAAGGTACAAGAGTTTTGTGTATCTATCTTTTGCTCTTTGTTTCACATTATCAAATAAATTGATGAAGTGAATGCCGGCCGGCCGGTTTATCTTTGCTTCATCACTGATATCTTTTCATACCGTCTACATGGTGAAGGTAATTAAAGAAATTATTAGATATACCACACGTGAAACTGCACCGATATTTTACTTGAAATTCCATCTATTGAAACTACCAAAATTAATATTTTTCGTTAAAATTAACTAAAATTAGGAGATGACCTCTCGTCCGCCAACTGTTTTCAATGTGTTTGATAAATAAAATTTGAGGACTGTACTTACTTCTCACAATCACCATTTGCATTAAAGCATACTTCACTATCAAGTAAATTTTTCACAATTATAAAAACGACATAATCTTTAAAGAAAAATTATTAGCCGTCCACTCTAAATTATCTTATTATTAAAAACGTTACAAAAGTTTAAATTTTGTTCAATTTTGCACTCAGTATGTGTAATGACAATTAGAAAATGATTAAACAAAGTAAATATAAATTATAGTGATAGTTATTTTTTAAGGGGTAATTCTATTTTTTTTTTTTGTTAGTGAAAAATTGATATGCATTATAAACAATTATAAACAACAGTGGAAAATTGAATAAATTTAAATTTTTATAACGTTATTAATCACAAAATAATTTAAAAGTGGATGATTGATAATTCTCCGTCTCTAAATTAAAGCATCTGTCATTTTTTTCACAAGACATTACCAACATGAATGCAATTTCGTCATGTTTCCTCGCGTTTTTCTTAATTCATTTATGCAGGATGAGTATTTCTATTTGCACGTGAGGGCAATTAATAAGAATTCTAGCCCTCTTTGTCTTAACCGCAAATGATAAATAAAGAAATTAAAGAGCGTCTATATGCTAGCGTTGGTTGTTTGACTACTTTACTGCCGAGTCAAATATTTTATAATCCATTCACAAATATGAATTAATGGCTAGAAAAGAATATACAAAAAGTTTGTAGATCTATCTTTTCACTCTTTGTTTCACCCCATCAAACAAATTGCCCAGTGAATGCCGGCCACTTTATATCTGCTCATCACTATAATTAGAAGATAGCCTATCGTCTGCCAATTGTCTTTGGGCGATGCCCAGAGAAAAAAAAAAAATCAATATATTCAATTTAACAGAATTTCAAACCAAATATCACTTTCCTATGTGACAACCCTCCTTGGGAAGCTTCCTCCTTCACAATAAACTCTAATATATAATTGTTACTTGTTTGACTGCTTTACTTCTCGACCAAATATTTTATAATCCGTTCGTTTGACTACTATACTAGTTGATCAAATATTTTATAATCCGTTCACACATACATATATGCTAATAGAGAGCATACATGCATATATACTAATAGAGAGCATAACCTAATTGCCATTGTGGTTTAATTAGCAATATTGCTACAATGAGTACCGTCTCATATTTGCTCTTCTCTTTCTTGTTGATCCATGGACTAATATTTTCTCACACTATTTACATCGTGAAGGCAAATGAAATCGTTTCGGCTGATTCTTCTTTGAATGCAATATCTTCTCATGTTCTAGTTCATCGTAAGTTACCAAAGATGGTAACCCTAAGGAAGGTTCCACTACGACCGCCAAGCCCTGTTCCCAACTTTCCTCCACGTCAGAATCCTCCTCCGGGCCGGAAATAGCTGCCGCCGACAACTTTTTTCCAGTAGAATTACCCTCCCCACCATACAATAAAACTTCAACATTTGTTTTGTTGAAGCTAGAAGGCCTTACGTGGGTTCAAGTCTCTTTTGTTTTGTTTTCTTTGGTAATTATAGAATTGCAAAATTTTATCTATTGAAAAATTGAATAATTAATTAATCTCCGACTCTCTTCACTCTTTTATTTTCTCAACCATTGGTTAACCAAAACTCCATATTGAAAATTTAATTGATCCTCAAAAATAAAATGCGTTTATAAAAGATGATCGAAGTAATAACTAAAACTTATGGTTATGGCTTGGTATTTGACTTTTTATAACAGCAGTAGTGTTTAATCAATAATTCAATTCTTCTACATGGTTCTCATGAATTTGCAAAGTACTTATATAAAATTAGAAGAAATACTTGTGTGAGAATTAAGAACGACTCACAGGCTTGGTCAGTCGAGTTTTCTCCTATAGTGGAGTAATGAGTCTTGTAATGGGACTCATTAATTTTTAATATTATATTTAATGGCTCTCAAAGTGAGACCACTGCTGGTTCCTCTTGAGAACCCACAACTTTACCACACTATACAGACCCCTAGTCCCCACACAAGTGCTTATGGGGTCTTTTTTTATGTGAAAGTATCTCTCACAACTATTTTCATATATAGAATGGTGGCTTTCACACCATAATCATGCATGTCATGGCTCAACCACTAAGAAATACGACACATATTATTGGTTACTTGGTTGAACTATTAGTAGTGACATTCGTTGTTGATTATTTGGTTGAACTATTCGTAGTAAGTAAAATTAATTAAAATTTTGGCCACAGTAAAATTACCAATTTTCCACCCTAAAGAGTGATAAAATTCTAAAAGCATTTGAAACCTTTAAAAGTATCACTTTTTTACCCGACGGTTTAGAAATATGATTTTCACACCTCGCCGTTAGCATAGCTAGAATATGTTAAGAAAAAAAAATTGAAAAAAGATAATTTTGTTCTTGTAATGTAATTTAACAATATAATGCAAGGAATTTTTTTTGCAGGGACTAAATAGGAAAAATAATGTCGGATTTGGGCATCTAGTATATCATTTCATAGTCTGAACAAGAGAAATAAAAGTCATAGTAATTGGTTTGCCAAGTTCTGTTGTTAATTGCTTCAGAAAGTTCTTTGAATTTTCAAAAAGACTTCAAAGATAATTTTGAGGTACTAAATGATAGAATTTCAAAATTTTTTTTACCAATTTGGGTTTGAAATTCAAATCATATTCAATCCTCACCCTTGATCAGAACCAAAAAAATTTAAGAACAAAATAGTAAAATAAATAAAATTTTGGAAGTTAATAATTTTTTTTCTTGTGGAGAATATAGGGGTTTTGATTTCTCTCTCTCTCTCTCATATTCATAAAAAAAGAGAGTAAATGATTTTTTTACACGTCAAATTTTGTATCCAAAATTTTATTCCAAATGATATGGTATGTGATGTGTCATTCATTAAGTGGTTGATAATTAAGATCTAAAAGAATTAATTACATTATCTCTCCCAATCAATTAATGAAATATCACAACATTTGGAATAAATTTTTGGGATAAAAATTTAAAATGCGTAGCACTATTTTTTTAAAAAGGTAGATGATGGGGAATCCTAATCTATATTTTAGCCTCTTGTCTGGCAAAGATTCAAACTCCATGATCAGCCAAAGAAATCTATTTGAAAATTATTCGATCAAGCTCTTGGGAAAACAACGAGTTATGATTATTTTCTCCATTTAATTAGATTCATATACAATCTTAATTTTCTTGAATATTATATTCATTTTTTTTCCTTAAATTATTGGTTGATACTAGATGAAGTTATTGTGATTTGCATTCTTTGTTTGGATTTTTTATTATTCTAAATTGAATATTTATACTAAAATATTCATCTATCATTTTAAAAAAATCAACTTGGTTGGAAATTTCATTGAACTTAAAAGAAAAGAAAAAGATTACATGATAGGGGACCATACAATGAGCCTTATATACCCTTTGAAAATTAAAGATATACGGTCATTAAGCACAATGGTTGGAGCCACCGCTCTGCAAAAGATAAACAAACAAGATCGAAGATAATGCAAAATAATTGAAACAAATAAATTTACAAATTGGTTTCAAACCTGCGACCTTCGTTGTTAGTTGAATTATTCAAAATGATGTGATTGAATAGACATATATATTATTGTTATTGTTTGTTTAGACTTTAGATTGAATAGACGTGCAATGTCAGTCCAAGCTGTGTTCGGACAAACCTAAACCTATTATTAGGTTATTGATTTTTATAAGGCTATAATATCTTACATGAGTTTACTATAAAATTCAAGCGTTGAAGGAACTTGTGTTATTGTTTGTTTAAACTTTAGATTGAATAATGTGTAATGCCTGTCCAAGCTGTGTTCGGACAAACCTATTAATTTTTCAAATTACAAGGCTATAGTATGTTACATGTGCGAGAGTTAATGGACTAATTTGTAAGTCTTGAATTTTTATTACTTGTCAGACACATTTTAAGTTGTGAAGTTCAATATAAAATTTCGACGAGCTTTGCTCTTGAAGTAGATAATCTCTGCTCGGTTTTCGGGTTGATGCTTTTTATTCACAACTATCTCACCACTTAATTGTGGCTTTCACAACATGATCATGCATGACGCATGTCATGACTGGATAATTCTCCTATAAACCCTTCGATTAGCGTCAATGACCTAGTCAATTTTTTTATGTTTTTTAAAATTATCAAAACATCCATATCGTTATTTGGATCATTTTTTTATTTAACTTTTTAACGATCAAACTATTTTTTGCATAATTTAACACGTAATAAGTGAAAAAACATGAATAATTGAGTAGATTTTGATAAAAGACTTGGCACCGAAGAGCATTTACCCTATCATAACTTGACCACTACCAAATACTTAAATTATTGGTCATCTGGTTTTGAACAAGTCTATAAGTAATTAAGATACTGGCCACCATTCATATTAAAATATATATGGGCGTTTTAATCTTATATAAAAGGCCATGCATTTTCTTTTTATACTGTGACGGCAGAAACAAAAACTAATATGGGTTTCAATTCATATTGGCTCACTTTCATATTGATCAGTAGCCTGTTACTTTCACATTCAACTTGCATGGCCATGGCCACTGAAGCGGGTTCTGGGTCTTACAAGTTGAAAGTAGTGTCCAAGAGAACATTTGGAACTTTGCCGCCATCTCCCAAGACAAACCCTCCAAGTCGCTGGAGACCCGTTTCTCCTCCACCAGGGTTATAGCCGCTGTCATCATCAATTGCTACTCCATAATCAGTGCTATCTTTCACTTTGATATCATCTTGTCGTGTTAATTTTGTATCCTTTCAATACTTTGTAATAAGTTTTGAGATTGACACCTTTACCCTCCACAGCTTTTAGGTTTTATCACTTATGCCATTCAGCTTTCAAAATGCCACGTTGCATCCTTGACGTCAATTTTTGTTTTAAATATGTTTGTTCTATGGTTGGAATGAGTTTTTCGGTGAAAAGTTTTGATATAGAGAAGGCAACATAGTATTATGAACATTGTTCAGTACAAGTAGTAAAATCCAAAACTCTAAGGGGGAAGATGTCATTCTCCATTTTATTCTGATGTACACAGTCTTGATCTTCTTCAATAATTGGTGGAGCTACATAAGTTTGTTCTGCTTTCTTTGTTTGATCTTTTGTTGTTGCAAAGACTACATGAGTTTATTACATACCTCCAAATAATTGGAAGACAAATCTTCCCCTACATATATGCAAGTGACTTGAGCTCACTTACTCAGATCTATGGAAGGAAGTGTGGTTTACCTCTAGCATGATTGGAGGTTCCCATGTTCACAAACTTATATACCCATTTATGATTGATATTGTTATTATTATTGTTTTATCATTTTTCTTTTTTATTTTTTCAGGTATTAGATTAACTAAAAATTTAAGTTCCTTCTCACATATATAATTGTAGTTCAAATCCAATTCTCTTATATCACCACAAGAGACTCTACCGAATCCATTCACATTCACATTTAGATTAAAAAATTAATGCTTTGAAATTGTAAAATAGTGGCATGGATCAAATAATAGTAGACGGAAATCACATGAAGATGCCATTTTGACATGCACACAAACTAGGAATTAATATCATTATTTGATGTCATTATTGCAAGAATCAAGAAGTATATATCTTTACATAAGCAAGAATAAAGATCATCCTATAATACTGTATGAAAATAAGTAAAATCATTTTGTGCACGTGAATTCCAAAGATATATTCATCATTTATAATGGTTGATTATTTAACTTTTATGTTATTGCATTTTTCTTGTAGAAATAGGCATTAGATGAGCCATTGATAAGTACAATAATAGTGGAAATACAATTCAAAATTGTTATTATTTTCTCAGTAACAAGTAAAAAAACAATGAAAAGCATTATTTTATTTCACCAAAGTCAATAAACATTTTTTTTTTCTCTTCTTGATGCATGCACTAATTAATACCTTCCTATACGCTATATATATATATATATATGATCATGTTCCATCACTGTTGCTTCAGTAGTTGCCGCCAACAACTTTTCCAGTAGGATACCATTGCCCCGGGCCCGCGTACATCAAATTTGTATTTGCTGCTCTCTCCCATTAAGTAGTAAAACTTTCGTGCATATAAAGAAAATAATAATTAATGGAGCTTGCTACGGTACCGACTCTGTATGTAACACAGCAAATGGAGCGTTTCCACGCATTGCAGGAGAGAGGAAAAGCGACTCAAACTCAGCTGATGCAAGGCCAATGTGGACTCAGCTGTTAGTTACTGAATCTGCAACTTAGCTGAGTCCATAATTAATTAGTCAATGAGCCTCTTCATTATTTTGTACGTTTTCCACTGTCACTGAAATAGGTTGTCGAAAATTCCATGGAAATCTTCAATCCACTCCAACAATAAAATAAAAAATTTATTAAAGATAAATTAAATTAAAGCTAGACCTTCTGGTAATGGCTTGATATTTATTAGAAAGTTAAAATAAGACTGTAAACTTTGTTTGGAAACTTAGAAAATGAAGAGAAAATGTTCTGGAAAATTCTTTATTCTTATCTTTCTTTTTTTTTTTTTTTTAATCAACTTTACAAATGTAAATACAACAGTATTTATACTGATCTAAATTCTAAAACAAAAATAACTGCATTTGTTATCAACTAAAGAACATAACGTAATACATGCTTAACAGACTTGCTGAGCTAGCTACTTCTCTTTAACTAACTGCTGATGTGTCATTAACTCATATGTGCTGAATATGTAGCTTCCTTCTGCACATTGTGAGCTTCTTTAACAGCCCCCCTCAAGCTCAAAGAGCAGAGATGCACATTGAGCTTGCTTCTGAAGTAGTTGAAGTTAGTAAATGTGAGAGGTTTAGTCAAGATGTCTGCAATCTGCTCTTCACTAGGAATATAATTAATTTCCAGCTCTCTTGCCAGCACTTTATCTCTTATGAAGTGCATGTCTAGTTCAATATGTTTAGTTCTCGAGTGATAGACAGGATTTTTGGCTAGCTCAGTTGCACTTATGTTATCACACTAGATTGTTGGCACTGAAAGACATTCTAACTTGATCTCCTTGAATAATGACTGCAACCATGTAATCTCTGCACTTGCAGAAGCAAGGGCTCTGTATTCACTCTCAGCACTTGATCTAGTAACTATTGATTGCTTTTTGGACGACCAAGATATTAGATTATGTCCCAAGTAAATGCAATATGCCCCTGTTGATTTTCTGTCATCAATGTCACAAGCCCAATCTGCATCTGTGTATCCTGTTAGCTTTATTTCTCCACCACCTGAAAATTTTAGTCCATAATCTTCTGTATCTTTCAAGTATCTGAGAACCCTCTTGCAGGCCAAAATGTGTTGAAGAGTTGGTGCTGACACATACTGACTTAGTTTGTGAACTGCAAAAGCAATTTCTGGCCTGGTCAGAACTAAATACTGTAACCCTCCAATTAAGCTTCGATAACTTGTTGCATCTTCAACATACTGACCCAAAGACCCTTTAGCTTCTTTCTGGAGTTTTGTTCCAGTAACCATTGGAGTATCACACCCTTTGCAGTCAATCATATCAGCTTTTCTTAACAAGTCTTTAATATATTTTCTTTGGGACAGATATATATCATTCTCAGTATAAGAAACTTCTATCCCAAGAAAATATGAAAGCTTTCCCAAATCCTTTAATGCAAACACTTTGCTGAAACTTGAGATAAATTTTTCAAGCTCATCACAGTTTGGTCATGTTATCAGTATGTCATCAACATAAATCAGAATTAATATCATTGAACTCTGCTCTCCTCTGAAGAATAGTGAAGTATCAGCTCTGGAATTTTGAAAACCCCAATTTGTAACCAAACAACTCTTCAGCTTGTCAAACCAGGCTCTAGGAGCTTGTTTCAATCCATATAATGCCTTCTTCAATTTGCATACATAATCAGGTCTTTTCTCATCAATAAATCCTTCAGGTTGACACATATAAACATCCTCTGTCAAGTCTCCATTTAGGAAAGCATTATTAACATCTACTTGCCTAATCACCCACCTATGCATTACAGCCAAGCTTAACATAACTCTTACTGTAGAAGCCTTTATAACAGGACTGAATGTTTCAAAATAATCGATTCCTTCAGTCTGTTGAAACCCTTTTGCAACTAACCTGGCTTTATACTTTGCTATACTGCCATCACTATTTTGTTTAACTCTAAACACCCATTTGTTTCCAACAATTTTATATTCAGCTGGGGGTGATACAAGAGACCAAGTTTTATTTCTGATCAAGGCTTTATACCAGTGTTTATCATTAAGAGCTTCTTGAACTGTGTTAGGTTCTTTGTTGATCAAAGTGGCTGTGTACAACTTAGGCTTGAATATTCCAGACTTTGATCTGGTGGTCATTTTGTGTGTAGGCTGTGAAGTTAGAATTATGTTTGGACTGGGTTCAGTTTGCTGATGATTGGTTTCATGTGGTTCTAATTGTATTTGGGTTGATTCAGGAATATGAGAAGCAGTCTGTGATGTTGATGGTTCTGATATTGAATGACTAGATGATTCTTGAAGATGAAGATTGTTTGCATGCTCAGGTACTACAGGAATTTGTTTATTACTTGGTATTCTTGCTGAGTAAGTATCTTCAAAGCTGCTGTTGAGTAAGGGTAATGTTGAAAGATGATAGACTTGCTGTTTAGAGAAATTTGACACTGAAGGTTCTAATTTGATGGCATTTTCAGAATGAGAAGTAGCAAAGATTGTTGCATATGGAAAGACATTCTCATCAAAGACAACATGTCTAAGAATATGAACTTGACCTGATTTTGTAAGACATTTGTATCCCTTATGAGATGGGCTATATCCAATAAAAATACATTTACTGGTATGAAAATCAAACTTGTGTCTATTAAAATCTCTCATGTACGGATAACAAAGACATCCAAAGCATTTAAGGAAATTGTAATCAGGTTTGTGCTTGAAGAGTTTCTCATATGGGGATAAAAGTTTCAGTACAGGTGTTGGCAACCTGTTTATGTGATATGTTGCTGTATGAACAGCTTCCCACCGGAATTTGAAAGGTAGATCAGCTTGAGCTAAGAGAGTTAAGGTCAATTCAATTATGTGCCTGTGTTTTCTTTCTACTAATCTATTCTGGTGATAAGTATAAGGACATGAGTGTCTGAAAATGATCCCATTTTGATTCAAAAAATCAGTGAACACTCTATATTCTCCCCCCCAGTAAGATTGCAGCATCTTGATTGTTGTATTGAACTGATTTTCTACTTGGATTTTGAACAATTTTAAAACTTCAAATGCTTCTGATTTAAGCTTAAGTGGATAAACCCAAGTATACCTACTATAATCATCAACAAAACTAATATAGTATTTGTAGCCATTTCTAGATGTAGTAGGTGAAGGACCCCAAAGATCAGTATGTACCAGTTCTAATACTTGTGTAGTTTTGGTTTCGGTTGTGGAAAAATGCTGCCTATGAGCTTTCCCTAATTGACATGCTTCACATATAGAATCCACAGGGGATAATGTTACCCTTTGAGAGACTTTAATTTGTTTACAAGTCTTAAGCAAATGCATTAATACTGTTAAGTTTGGATGACCAAACTTTCTGTGTAACAAGGTAAATTCATCAAGTTTTTGGTTACACTTATTTGAAAATAAACTGAGACCAGTATTGTCAACTGAATTACAGTGATGAGAAAAAGAAGAAACATTTGAACATGACAACATGGAGATTGGCTTTTGTGACTGACATTGAGAAAAGAAAGTTTGAGATGCAGATGAGGTATGAGAAACAGATGATGAAGACATAGAAGAGGTTTTCAGTAGTAGCTTGTAAAGACCTTTCTTAGCAAGGCCCTGTAGAAGAACTTGCCCCTTCATGTCCTTTACATAACAAACATTTCCACAGAATTCAACAGAAAGAGAATTATCAGATGTGAGTTTAGAAATACTCAGTAAATTTTTTAGTGATTGTAGGAACAAATAACATGTTCTTTAGAGCTATAGTGGTGGTGTGTTGTGTATAAGACTGTTTTGAAGCTCTAAATGATAAAAAAACATGACCAATATGAGAAATAGATAAGCCTTTACCATTTCCAATAATGAGTTGATCAGTACCTTTGTATTCCTCTTTAAAATGCAGATTCTCCAAATTGTTGGTCAAATGATGAGTTGCCCCACTATCTAAATACCAACCATCATCAGCATTGCTTTCAAAATTTGCCATATAAGCTTCTGTAGGTGTAGGACCATTAGTTCCAGAGTAACAGTTTGTTTCAGAAGCAGGGTGAAGATTTGATGACATGAGATAGTGATTATCATATGCATCATATCCCTGATATGGAGATACAAAACCATCAAAATTAGCAATATATGCTGATCTTGGTCCTTTGCCTCTGCCAAGATTCCTTGGAAATGGTATATAATCCTCTACAAATCGATGCCAGCAAATATCAGCAGTGTGACCAGACTTGAAACAAATCTGACACACCAATTCTTCCATATTACCTGGGACTCCTTGAGATCCATTCATACCAGTAACTCCAGTTCTAATAAATTGTGCTGAACTTCTAGGATTCTGGAAAGCATTAGTATTATTTGGTCCAAGACCATATCCTCTTCCAAATCCACCTCTACCATTACCATTAAACATTCTTTGAGGTTGAGAAATATTTCCCCTTCCAACATTATAAGTTCTACCAGCATTACCAAAGTGGACACCAGCATATCCTCCTCTTCTAAAGTTATTCCTTGACTGAGCATAAAATGCCCTTGGATAATAGACATTTGTATAAGCACAGTTTGCATTAAACATGTTTTTGTCATTTTGTTCCTGTTCCAGTCTCGTTTCATGAGTTAATAACAATGCATAAGCATCATCATAATCCATTTTAGAGCCAGTTATAAAAGTGGCTATATCACGATAACCTGCTCCTAAGCCATTAAGAATTGTCAGCATGAGATCTTTTTCTGTTACAGGGCTTCCAGCACTAGCAAGTTTGTCAGCTACAGTTTTCATCTTATTGCAATAATCTTCAACACTCATTGATTCCTTCCTAAGAGTATTTAACTCATATCTAAGTTGAAGAACCCCAGCTTCAGATTGCACACCAAATTTTTTCTCTAAGGTTTTCCAAACATGAAAAGAACTCTCACAATTTATGACAAGATTTAGAGTACCTTCACTAATTGATGAAAGCATCCATCCAAGCAAAGTTTGATCCTGTGATCTCCAATTCTGATACTCAGGATTATCAATCTTTCGAATAGATCCATCAGCTCCAACTTGAGTGAAGTGTTCATCAGGTGTTGACTTTGTTCCATTAATAAAACCTTCCAATCGATTGCCTCTTATAGAAGCTAATACTTGAAATCGCCTTAGCAAATAGTTTGAACGATCGAGCTTAATTGGAGTATTAAAAGAAAAATTTATTTGATTTGTATCAGCTGCTGTAAAACTTCTTTGCTGAGCACTAGAGCTTGCTCTGTTTGGCTCTGATACCATATTAGAAAGTTAAAATAAGTCTGTAAACTTTGTTTGGAAACTTAGAAAATGAAGAGAAAATGTTCTGGAAAATTCTTTATTCTTATCTTTCTTTTTTTTTTTTTTAATCAACTTTACAAATGTAAATACAACAGTATTTATACTGATCTAAATTCTAAAACAAAAATAACTGCATTTGTTATCAACTAAAGAACATAACGTAATACATGCTTAACAGACTTGCTGAGCTGGCTACTTCTCTTTAACTAACTGCTGATGTGTCATTAACTCATACGTGCTGAATATGTAGCTTCCTTCTGCACATTGTGAGCTTCTTTAACAATATTTGACTTTTTTTTAATTACAGTAACTTATAATCAATAACATATTATTCATCATGACTCTTCTTATGAGTAGTTAAATTTTCACAAATATCAGGATGATTTTAATAATTTCCATTCAATTTTTTACTAGTTCATTTTAGACTGTATGGTGATGTTTGGTTGGAAGGAGAGGAAGGGAGAAAAGAAAGTAATTTAAATTTCTTTCTTATTTTCTTTGTTTGATTTATCATAATTTATAAGAATTTAATTTTTATTAAAATTTAATATACATCATAATGTGGAATTTAGATTCCACACCAAAGAGTGATGAATTTAAATTCTTACTCTATTAGAAGTCAAAACATCCAAAATTACCCCTTCAATCGTTTATTAACTTATTTAATATTATCAAATAATTATTATTTATAATTTTATTTTATCAATTTAATATTGTATAAATTAATTTTGTATTAATAAAAGTTAAAGCAATGATTTAATTAATTTAATAAAATCTCTTTATTTATTTATTTAATTTTAAAAAATACAAATACAAATTTAACAATCACCGGACCGCCGTCATTGCTGTTGCCGAAACGCTCGCGCGTGGGACATCACCGCCCATACCGTGGGAGTCGCCGGTCGACGAGCAACATCACGAAAGTGAAAAAAATAAAGTTATCTTCCTCAAATCCAGTTGAAAGAATTTTGAAAACTTTCTAACTATCTCAGATCTGGACAAACATCAAGTATTTCGGCCAAATAAGTTGTTTCAATCTATAGATCATCAAGTTCTGATAATTTTTATATAATTCTCGAGTTGAAATGACATGGTACAGTCTCACGCGGCGGCAACTCTATTTTTTATTCAAATAAAATTTTAAAATTGTAATATATTAGTTAAGAAATTATTTGTATTATGTCATAATTTTTTTAGAAACAAATTAAATTAAACTAATTTTAAAATAAAATTATGTTAATAAACTTTTTGAATAGAGTTTAATTATAAATATAATTATATTACTTAAAATAATTTTTATTAGTTATTTATATAGTAGATTAAATAAATTTATTGTTTAATTTTTTGAATTATATTTATGATAAAGATTGAAAATTCAACACTAAAGGGTGAAATTGTCCAAATAAAAGTTAAGACATTTCCTTTTTTTGTATAATTTTGTAACAAATCAAATATTAGAAAAGAATTTCAATATATTCTCCTCTCCTTTCTTCCACTTTCCTCTCCTTTCATTTCCTTACTCTTCTTCAAACCATACACTACTTAGGAGTCCCATGTGTTTGTGTGTGAAAGTCTCTCTACCACATGCACAAATAAATGTTTTCAGCAGATAATCTTCTATGCCCCCTACCCTACGGTTTAAGTCAATTAACTAATTTTTTTAAATAAAGCATTTGATAAAGCGAGATAAATAAATTAAAAATATTTTGGAGTCCATGCCTGATAGGCTTACTTGGTTACATTCAGAAGATGGGAGTTTGAGTACATATGACTTATTCTGAAAAATAATTTGCTTCGAATTTTCAATTTTTGGAATGGTGAAATAAGCTTTGGGCACGTCATGCTGTTCCAGGGATTTCTATTTTGGCATGGTGTCTTCTCCATGATCGGCTAGCCACTGATGATTTGTTACAAGCTCGTGAGATTCCTTTGGTTTCTGGCTGTTCGTTGTGTAGACGGTGTTACGAAACAGTGTTTCATTATTTCTTGGTTGTGATTTTGCTCAGTCTTTGTGGGGTTGGTTGGATAGCTTATTTAATTAGTGCTGCTAGATGGCTAGAAGAATGAGAGAAAGCCGAAAGAAACTGCAATCCCGGCTGCCGTTTTGCTTTCTCTCTCTCTCTTCTGTCAGTTTTTTCTCTCTCTCTCTTCTCTCAGCACATGCTTCATTCTCTCAGCTTTCTCTCATTCTTCTTGATATTTAGCATTTTCCATTTCATTTTCTGATATCTTGGGGACCGGATGTGTTAAAGGACGCTAATTTTGCTGCCCATTTTTATGGCCGTGTGGCTGCTTTATGAACTACATCATGTTTAATTGTTTAGGTGTGAAAGAAGTGCTGCTTTGTTCCTCTCCAGCAGAAAAAATTTTTTAGAATACATTAGAACTACTATGTCAATCATATAATGTATCAGAATTGGTTTAACATCAGACTGTTTGTACATGTTGAAGAGTGAGCTTTGAAACTGGTTTCCAAAAGATCAGATGTTATGTCGGTTTGTGGTTGTGATAATATATGACATGTCGATTGGAGTTCTTATAAGCTCATATGACAATCCTTTTGTCAGCTTATTTCTGAATAACTAAAGCGCATGTTCGTCACGTGCTCTCACTTATTCTATTCGGCATTATTAGTTGTCGTTTTGGGCTTATGGTTATCATGAGATGAGCACGTGTCCGAGAGGTTGTTATTTTCTGTTATGGAAGCGGGAAAATTCTGGGCTTTGTTTAAAACAAACCCAGAATACAGCTGACTGATGGGAGATCTTTCTGGAGTCTCTTAGGCGAGTTTATATAGTCTTAATTAAGAGAGGTGAAATCGGTGTGTGAAAAGCTTGTAACTTCATCTTTAAGCTTGTATCTTGATCTTGGTGATTGAATAAAAGCTGTTGCTCTGTTCTTCAGTAGTCATAGGCCATCTCCAGGCCGAACCACTATGAGCTGCTGTTCTTGGCTTGCTGATTTCTGATTTGTTTTTGCTTTTGCGTGATTAATTGCTGTTTCTGTATCAAACGTCAGAGAGTTTAGTGATGTCTTTGGGGTTCTTGGTTGGTTGATTTTCAATCAAGCTTCAACAGTATAAATACTCTCGCTGTAATCATTTTTGTATGTTGTTGAATAGTAACAGATTCAGATCTAAAAGCTTTCCCTTCTTAATTTCTTTTTCCTTTACTTTCTCGCTAGCCAATCATCCTTTGTTGCTAATACTATCATGGTATCAGAGCCAACCATGGCTAGCTCGACTCAAGGCACTCAAAATTCAAGCTCCTACAGCTTCGTTACTCCTGTGAAGCTTGATCGGAACGATTTCGTCGTCTGGCGAACTCAAGTGCTAACCTCGATCAAAGGGAATGGTCTAGAAGGTTATATTAATGGAGAATGTGTGTGTCCTGGTCAATTTCTTCCTCTCAATAGCACTGAAGCTAGTACCTCCACTGGATCTAAATCGGGAGAGGTGAATCCTGAATACGATGCTTGGATGAAAACAGATCAACAACTCTTGAGCTGGCACATGTCCACGATTCGGCAAAATTTACTCTCTACTATGATCCATTGTGCCACGGCTAAGGAACTTTGGAAATCACTAACAAGTATGTTTATCTCTCAAACTCAGGCTAAGCTAATGCCTTTGAGAACGCAAATTCAAACTCTAAAGAAAGGATAGATGAATATGACTGAAAATTTTGCTAAGATGAACGTTTAGTTGACGGTTTGGCAATTGCTGGAAAAGCTGTTGAAATGAATGATTTTATTATGCATATATTGACTGAACTTGATTTGTCTGACTATGAATCTCTTGTTACTAGTGTCTTAGCTAGAGGTGAAAACATTAGCTTGGATGAGTTCTATTCTCTGCTGTTGAGTCATGAAATAGAATTGAATAAAGGAAAGGGAAAGTCAGTCGTGATGTTGTTCATAATTTGTCTGCGAATATTGCTCAAAAGACTCACAGTTATGGCAAAAGTTCAGGAAGTTATCAGTGGAATAATGGCGGATTCTTTGGAGTTGGGAACAATTTTGGAGGCTTTTTAATGCTGCTGGTCAAGGCTTATCTGGTGCTGCAAATATTCTCGATGCTATTTGTCAGATCTGTTTTGCACCAGGCCAGCTAATAAGTGTAAGAACAGATGCAACTCAGCCCTCGTACCTCAAAGGAATCATGGCAAAGGTGGTTTTCATGGAGGTTTCTGGCCAAATCCAGGACAATTTGGTGGAGGGCAGTTTGGCTCTTATGCAGATATATTGCGGAAACGTGGGTTGAGCAATTATTAATACTGCAACTTTTAGAAAAATATAAATATGGTGATAAACAAATGTAAAGAAAATAAGACACAATAATTTACGTGGTTCGGCGTAATACCTACGTCAACGGGCAAAGATTAGAAGATAATTTTCCTAACAATGAGAATTTACAAAAGTGGGAGAAACTCTCAACACCTACACTCCCAATACACCCAAATGAAATCTCACTAGAACACTCAAGTAGAAACTCTCTCAAATCTCTAAAAGAGCTCAGTTACAATTGCTCTCTATTTCTTTCGAATTGGGATGAATCACAAATAAATTATGGCCCTTTTATTTATACGAAGCATTGCTCAGCTACCACTTTCAATTTGGCTACAACCTGCCAAATTGACAAATTGAATTTAGAATGAATAATCAATTTTAGTGGGCAACAAAATCTTCATGCATGCATGGCAACAACCTGTCAAATGTTTGAGCCACCGACCTCCAATTTGTCAAGAAAAAACCGTGTGGAAAAATAAACTTTGGTGGGCTGACTTTTCAACAAGATAATGGTGGAAGAAGGCCTTTCTTGGTTCTGACAGAGGTGGTAATTTTGTTTTGTTGAAAAGCCCATTTATGGGTTCAAGTCTATTTTGTTTAGTCTTCTTCCATAATTAATTAATTATAAAAATGCAAAATTTTATCTAGCGAAAAATTGAATAATTAATTTGTCTCCGAGTCTCTTCACTCTTTTATTTTCTCAACCATTGGTTAACCAAAACTCCATATCGAAATTTTCATTGATCTCCAAAATCAATATGTATATAATAAAGATGAAATAATTAATGACAAAAACTTATGTTTATTGCTTGATATTTGACTTTCTAAAACGCTAGTTACGTTTAGTCAATAATACAATTTTTCTACATGGCTCTTATGACTTCGCAAAGAACTTATGTAAAATTAGAAGAAATACTTGTGTAAGAATTAAGATCGACTCACAGGGCAGTCAGTAGAGTTTTCTCGTATGGTAGAGTAATGGTTTTTATAATGGGACTCATTAATTTTTAATCTGAAAGTGAGAACCACTGCTGGTTTCTCTTGAAAACCCACAACTCTACCGCATTATACAGCCCCACTAGCCCTCACGCAAGCACTTATGGGGTTATTTGTATGTGAAAATACCTCTCACAACTATTTCATACATAGAATTATGGCTTTGACGCCATAGTCATGCATGTCATGACTCAACCACTAAGAAATACGACATATCTTGGTTATTTGGTTGAACTATTCGTAGTGACATATATTGTTGGTTATTTGGTTGAACTATTCGTAGTAAGTAGAATTAATTAAGATTTTGGCCACAGTAAAATTACCAATATTCCACCCTAAGAATGATGAAATTGGTAATTTTATCACTTTTTTACCTGAAGTTTTAAAAAATATGATCTTTACACCTTGCCGTTAGCCGAACTAGAATATGTTAGTGAATACACCCCCACCCAAAAAAAAAAGCGAGGACTAAATAGGAAAAATAATCTTAGATTTGGACATCTACTGTATCATTTCCTAGTTCTCAATGAGAGAAATAAAAGTCATAGACTCATAGTAATTGGTCTGCCAGATTCTCTGGTTAATTGCTTCGGAAAGTTCTCTGAATATTTCAAATAGACTTCAAACAGATTTTCAGGGTAGTAAATCACAAAATTTGACAAAACTTAACTAATTTGGGTTTGAAATTTAAATCATATAGTATCCTTGAGATGATACAAAATTCACCTTTGATCAGAACCAAAAAAAAAAAATTAATTAGGGATAAAATAATAAAAAGATATAAAAATTTTGGAAGTTAATAATTTTTTGGTAAATTTTTAACCTACCCCCCAATGAATTGACATTTTGCACGGCGTCCCCAAAAGATTTGACTCGTTGCACTGCACCCCCAATTTCGTCAAATTTTCAGATATTTCTAACGGCTCCGTCTGACTTTTGATTGAATAACAAAAATGCCCCACTATATGAGAAAAACAAAATTTTAAGTTCATTTAATTTTTTAAAGGTTTTTATTTCAATTGCAATAAAAAAAAAATTCTTGTTACATGTACATTGTGACCACTATTATTTTTCCTTTAATTTTTTTAGATTTTTATTTCAATTGTAATAAAGAGAATTTCCATTAAAATTAATTTAAGGAAAGAACTTCTAATTTTACCCCTCCACTTAGAAAATAATAGAATTGGGGGCGTGGCGCAACTAGTCAATTTTATTGGGTGTGTAATGCAAAACGTCAATCCATTTGGGGGTAGGTTTAAAATTTCCCTAATTTTTTTCTTGTAGAGAGTATGGGGGTTTAGTTTTTTTTTCCTCTCTCATATTCATAAAAAAAAAAAAGAGAGTAAATTATTTTTTTACATGTCAAAATTTTGCATCTCAAATTTCATTGCAAATGATATAGCACGGATATGTCATTCATTAAGTAGTTGATAATCAAGATTTAAGTGAGTTGATTACATTGTCTCTCCAATCCAATTGATGAAATACCAGGAATAGATTTTTGGGTTAAAATTTTGAAAAGTGTAGCACTATTTTTTAAAAAAGTTAGAGACAGGAAATCCTAATCTATATTTTAGCCTCTTCTCTAGTGAAGATTCAAACTCAGTGTCGATGATCAGCCAAAAATTTATTTAAAAAATTACTTAGTGAAACTCTTGGAAAAACAGTGTGTTTTGATTATTTTCTCTATTTATATTCATATACAGTCTTAAAGTCCTTGAATATCATATTCATTTTTTTTTAAATTGTTGGTTGATTCCATATGCAGTTATTATTATTTGCATTCTTCGTTTACAATCTTAATTTTTGGTTATTCTAAATTGCATACTTATACCAAAATATTCATATATTTAAAACTGATCTTCAAGGGAAATTATATTGAATATAAAAGAAAAGAAAGAGATTACATGATAAAGGATGTAAATACCGAGCCTTACCCTTTAAAAGATATTCGATGATAACGCATAATGGTTGAAGCGAACGCTCTACAAAAGATAAACAAACAAGATCAAAGATAATGTCAAATAATTGAAACAAATAATTTTATAAATGGGAGATTGTCAATTTTCCCCTGCTGTAATTAATGTATACTATTTATCCCCTTCTATTTTTATAATATTCAATAACCCTCTTGACAGTATAAATTTATAATATTACCCTTATTTTCAGATAGACTTTTATTTATATTTATTATAAATAAAGTAAATCATATAAATAGAAACTAAATAAAAAATTTACGTATTAAAAACAAGAAATATATGTTTTGATGTGGAAAAAAATGAATAATAATTTTTTTCTTGTACTTTTTTATTTTATAAACATTTTCTTCTAATAAATATTTTATAAGATTTTAAAATTAAATGTAAAAAGTACAAGAAATTTTTTTGAACTTTGCCGCCATCTCCCAAGACAAACCCTCCAATTTGCTGGAGACCCGTCCCTCCTCCGCCAGGGTTATTGCCGCTGTCATCATCAATCGCTTCTCCATAATCATTGCTATCTTTCACTCTGATATCATCTTGACTGTTAATTTGTTCTTAAGACCGAAGAAGTAGAGCCAAAAAGAGAAGCAAGGTTCTGTAAATTTTATTAAGTTTTCGCATAAAAAAAATTAACCCCTCCATTGAGTTCTTCTTATACAAAGAAAATAAGGAAAAGCTAAAAAAGGAAATAACTAAATAAGGAAATAAGCTAGCTAGAATCAAGGCAAATCAGTCTTGAAGGAAAATTGCCGTAACATTTGTATCTACAATTTAAATTTTTGATGCAATAATTTCTAAGATTGACACCTTTAGCTCCCACATATTTTAAGTTTTTTTTTTTAATAAGGAAAGGAACTTTTCATTCAACTGGAAAAAACAAAAGACAGAACATCTGCTGGGAATTCGCCAAGCCAAAATACAACATCCATGCTTTTCAAAGCTCTTTTGGCAAGAGAGTGAGCAATTGCATTACATTGCCTTAGAACATATTGAACTACACAAGATTGGAAGTCCTTACTGCTTTTTTGAATCTCCGAGATTGTCCACCAAATTTCTGTTCTTTTGTGGGTCTTATTTTTTACCAGATCAGCCACCTCACTGCAATTTGTTTCCACAATCAAATTATTGAGGTTCACCTTCTTTGCAATCTCCAAGCCCTACTCAACAGCTTGAGCTTCTAGGAAGGGTATATTTCCATGGAAAGATGTATTCTTTATTACTGCTGCTATCTTCTTCCCCGATGAGTCCCTTACCATAGCTCCCAGACCTCCCCTCTGCTTATCAGTCTGAACAGCCGCATCCACATTGATTTTGAAATGGTTGAAAGTTGGTGGTTTCCATTCATGTTGCTTACTATTCTGAGAATCAGTTTTGAAGTCTTCTGGCATTCTCTGCACTTTTTTATATGCTTCCATAACAGCTTTTGCTTTGGCAGCTACAAATGCAGGATCTGGTTTCGTCCCTTCAAAAATAAGCTTGTTTCTTGCATTCCATGTAACCCACCAAATTGCAGCTACATAGTTGAGCTCATTATTACGCAGGCTATCTGTTAATCTGTGCATTACACTGAACATATCTTCTCTAATAATATACTTAATTTCACCTTCCAGGTGCGTGAATTTCCAGATTTTCTTAGCCATTCTGCACTCCATCAGAACATGGAAGACATCTTCCCCATTGGCCTTGCGCATCTGACATATCGGCTCCTGTATGATCTTCATTTTCCACAGATTCTCAACCGTTGGGAGCAAGTTCTTTACAACTCTCCAAACAAAGATTTTGATCTTTTCTAGTAAATCTAATCTCCATAATTTGTGCCAACCTTGCAGTCCCTTTTTTGAAACCATTGGAGGTTCAGAGCATTTAAGGTTAAGGGCTATCTGATAACCGCTCTTCATTGAATACATCCCCTTTCTGTCATAGTGCCATAATAACACATCCTCTTGTGGAGTTTTAGGGAGTGGTATTGCTTTTATGCACTCAGCATCCTCCTTTGCAAAACTTGCCTCAATTAACCTTTCATTCCATTGATGATTTGGATCAATCAGCTCTGAAATTTTAGCTTCTATAAGCAAAGATGGTTTGAAAATCGGCTTAAAGGTGGTAGCCTAGGAAGCCAATTGCTGGATTGAATTCGGATTTTGTCTCCCTTCCCCACTCTCCATCACAAACCTTTTTGCAGAACTTGCCTTCCCCATAATATACTTCTCCAAATGAATTATGGGTTACAGCCTGCCTTAGCCTTCAAAAAATCAGTTTGCTTAAAATCTCTGGCCTTCATAACTTTTGCCATTAGTGAGTCCGGGCATTGAATTAGCCTCCACCCTTACTTTGCAAGCAAGGCTCGATTAAAGCTTGACATGTCTTTGAAACCTACCCCTCCTCTACTCTTAATGCAGCTCATTATTTCCCACTTTGCCTAATGGATCCCTTTCCTATCTTCTTTTGACCTCCACTAGAATCTTACAATGGCTTTTTGAATATCATTACACAAGCCTATAGGTATCTTAAAAACACTCATGGTATAGGCTGCAACTGCCTGGGCAACTGCCTTAATAAGAACCTCTTTGCCTCCACTAGAAAAAAGCTTGTGCTGCCAATTAGAGACCTTGTTCAAAACTCTGAGCTTAAGCTCGTTAAAAAAGCTCGATTTCTTTCTGCCCACCATTGAGGGTAATCCTAAGTACTTTTCATGTCTGGAGACTATGTTGAGTTGAAATATGTCTTTAATTCCTGCCACCTGCTCTTCTCGAGATTAAAGAGCTATCCCGAGGCTGCTGTATAACAATCAAAGATTTTTTTTCAACTGCCTGCACTGTTCGGTGGAAGCCTTTGCAAAGATGAGGCTGTCATCCGCAAAGAGTAAATGGGATACTGTAAGGTCTCTATCGAATTTCAGCCCATGAATTAGCCTTTTTTCCTCTGCTTGCATCAGCATGTGTGAAAACACCTCTGCACAAATTAAGAACAAATACGGGGACAAGGGGCACCCTTGTCGTAAGCCCTTTTGAGGATGTATAAGACCCTTTGCAGCTCCATTAATAATGACTGAAAATGAGGGGGTAGTTACACAGTCCATAACTAAGTTTATCCATTTATTGGAGAAGCCTAGTCTTTCCATGGTATGCCTAAAAAAAGATCACTCAACCCTGTCATAAGCTTTGCTTATATCTAGCTTTAGAGCTACCAAACCCTTTTTTTTTCCCTTGCTATGTCTAATCTCATGTAAGCACTCATAACCGAGGATGATTTTATCTGTTATTAATCTATTTGGAATAAAGGCACTTTGCATATGTGAAATAATATGATGAAGGGTTTTTTTAGTCTATTAGCTATGACTTTGGCTATTATTCTATATATCACATTACAAAGGCTAATTGGTCTGTAGTCTGTGACTTTCCCAGGCTTAGCCACTTTAGGAATCAAAGCAATATAGGTGTGGTTTAAAGGAGTAATGGTACCTTGCTGATTGAGAACATGAAGGCCAGTTTCAGTGACTCCTTCTTGGACAACTTCCCAGTGCTTTTGATAAAACATAGCTTGTAATCCATCAGGACCTGGTGCCTTTGTTGGGCACATTTGTGAGAGTGCTGATTGGATCTCCTCTGCTGCAAAAGATTGGTCTAAGAAAGTGTTCATCTCGGAATTAACTTTGGGGCTCATTCCTTGTAGGACAGCCTCTATTTGAGCCTCATTTGGTTGTGAAGTGGTGAATAAATCCTGGAAATATTCACAGAATTTATTTTCTATATCTCCCCCCCTCTTCTAGCCAACTTCCTAAGCTATCTTCAATGCCCTCAATCTTATTCTTTCTCTTCCTTGAAGATGCTTTCGCGTGAAAAAATTTCGTGTTCCTGTCCCCCTCTTTCAACTAGTCGGCCCTTGACCTCTGCTTTCAGTACATCTCTTTATCCATCAGTATCCCTTGAATTTGCTTCTCGATCCTCCCAATTTCATTCCCTTTTTCATACTGATCTCCCCCTTCCTTAGCTTGCTTCAGTCTCTTTACTAGCTCCTTCAGCTTCCTATCTATATCCCCAAACTCTTCTTGGCTCCAAAGAATCAACTGTGGCATTGATCTGCCAGCAACATTTTGAAACATATGGACTGGACTTGTTCCGTTTTTGGTATGCCAATTAGACAATTCCTCATTCACAATATTCTTACACGTTTCGTACGAGCTCCACATGTCTTCATAATGGATTCGAGTAAACATTTTCTTCTCATACACTAGGCTTCGCTGTCTTCCATTAATCTCCATCATAATTGGGCTGTGGTCCGACTCCCAGTTTACTAAATTTGTGGCTAGGTCATCATGGAATTCAGTTTTCCACTCTTGACTACACATAAACCTATCCAGCTTTTCCTCGATCAAACATGGCCCAAACCGTTTGTTTGACCAAGTGAATAGGTACCCTCTTCTTCCTAAGTCAAAAAGCTTACAATCACGAACAACATCTCTAAATTCAACAATTACACCAGCATTTCTATCTAACCCTCCACTCTTCTCATTTAAGCTAAGGATCTCGTTAAAGTCCCCAAAGCATAACCATGGGAGAGAGGACATACCTGGTAATCTCCTCATTATAGTCCATGTGTGCTTTTTCTGGCTCGTTTCAGGGTGCCCATATATCCCAGTGCCTCTCCAAGTTTTATCTTGTGTACTTTAGACTTGGAAGTCAATGTGATGCTTGCTGTAAGAGCGAATTTGGACATCAATTTTCTCCTCTCCATATAAGAACTAGGCCTCCATTTCTTCCAACACTGTCTACACTAAAACAATTTTCTACTTGAAGCTGATTGCATATCCGCTTAACCTGTTCAGCCCTCAACTTAGTTTCACATAGAAACACAAGTTGAGGCTTGTACAGGTGGAGAATTTTTTTCAAAGCTAGGCGGATTCGAGAATTCCCCAAACCTCGAACGTTCCAGCTGATAAGCTTTATGGCTGTCGGCAGGGCTGTTTTCCAGCCTCCGACGATACATTTTCAGCATCTATCCCCTCATTTTGGGTCAGTACATGCACTTCCTCCTCCCACACTAGCTTGAGCTTTGCTGCTAGAGAGGATATGTAAATCTGGTTGCCTTTGAGACTACTGGACTCCCTAGTTTCAGCTTTTTGCATTCAGGACTTGGTCTAATTTGATCCTTCATGGCTCTCTTTAGTGAAGCCGGCCCAACAACACACCTTCCTGTCATTGCCCTTTCTCTAGCTTGTAACTTCCATTTCTTCCTTTTAGCTCTTGCATTTTGGCTATCGGTATGATTCATTTCAATGCCTTGTTCGCAACCCATTTTTTGTTCTGAAGTGTCAAAGCCCAACAAGTGCATCGTCCCACTTTTGCCATTCATTTCATTTTCCCGCCACTTTTCTACATTTTTTCTCGCTGAAGTTCTCCCTGCTCTAGGAACCATCCCCATATCTGTTGCAGCTATTGTCTGAAGTTGAGCTGTAGCCTGTACCATGTCAGCATCTTTAATTAATGAGCCCTTTCCTGATTCCTCCACTTGGCTACTCCTCATTGGCTCCATTCTCCTCTCTGTATCAGGTTGAGTTGACCCGTGAGCATTCTCTCCTCTCAGGTTAGGTTGACCCATTTTTTCACCAGGTTGTTTTGGCTCTCATTGTTTTCTGATGCTACGTTTGGAGCTTTCCATCGTTCATTCTCTCGATTTTGCCTTGACCATTCTGCTTTAGTTTATGCTTTCATCCATACCCCAAAGGCTAGTTCATCCTTTGGCTGCCCTTTGTAGTCAAGGCATTCTTTATATTAATGTCCAATCTTTTCACAGTAAAAACAGAACTCCGGTAATCTTTCATAAGCTACCCGTATTGACATTTGCTCTCCTTCTTCCAGCTTTAATACCAGACATTTGGCTAATGGTTTTGTGACATCCACCACAACTTTAATGCGTGCATAGGACCCAATACACTCCCCTGCTTCATCTGTTTCCTTTTCTTCCACTTTACCAATTTTTTCCCCTATCTCCTATATAATCTCTCTATCCATGCACATGAGAGGCATGTTGTGAATTTGCACCCAAAAGGAGGTATGAGTGAAGGCTTGTTTTTTGATATCCCCAACACCAATTGGTTCTGCTAGTATCATTAGTGACTTTTCAAAATGCCATGGTCCCCCACACAAGATTCTCTTTTTTTCACTAGCTAAAGCAAACTTAAAGATAAAAATGTTGTCCCCTACACTCTCCACTTTCAGCTCCCTTGTAGATCTCCAAGCTTGTTACATAGCTACTGCCTTTAATCCCTTACGGGGCACACTCCGAACATGAAGAATCTTCCCAACTAGACAATGTGCTACTAATTTTTCCCCTTTTGTCTTCATTCTTCCTGCGAAGCTAATCATTTTCTCCTCCTCTGACTTCAAAGTTATTGCTTCACATCTCCATATGAGTTCGTCATCATCCATTTCTTCCCTTTTACAACTATGGATTGCTCTTTTATACTGCGACCTTCCCCACCAACTACTTTGCTTCAGAAGTTTTCCTAAACTTTAATAACCCTTGAGCACAATAATCTCTAAATAGAATCTCTTTAGTTATTTTCGAAAGAAAAACCCCAATCACACCCAACCTGTGAGTGACAATCTGGATCCACCCGAGATCCTCCTAAAGCTTCCTGTCCAGGTGCCTTTCAGAGAGAAAGGGCCTAGAGGAAGATTCTATCATGCTGGTCATTATCCACAGATTTTAGGTTTTACCACTTATTCCATTCAGTTTTCAAAATGCCACGTAGTGCCTTGCTGCTAATTTTTTTAAAATATGTATATTTGATGGTTGGGATGAGTTTTTCAGTGAAAAGTTTTGATACAGAAAAGGTAACATAGTATATGAAAATTGTTCAGTATATGTAGTAAAACTTAAAACTATAAGGGTACGTTTGACACACTGTATTATATTATGATGTATTGTATTATTTTAATGCAAGTGTATTGTGTTATAGTGTATTGTATTAGCACTGTATTATAATAATGTTGTACAATGGGTGGTGCTACATTATACTATATTAATTTTTTGTGATTAATTTAAATTATATATTTAGAAAATAATATTTATTAGTACCAAAAAATTCTAAATATAAAAGTGATAAATTTTAGAAATTTAAAATTTCTATTAAAAAATGTTAAAAATGTCATAATTCTTCTAAAGCTTATAGCTTTAAATTTTTAAAAGTGTATTTTTCAGCATTTTCTAAATAGATAACATGTGAAATACAGATCGAAGTAAATAATTTAATCAAATAATCTCTGAATAATTTAAGAAAATAAATAAATAGTTAAAATCTTCAAGATTAATTAAAAAATCATCTTAGGATGATAAAATAAAAGTTTATACATATCACAAGATATTTACAAAGTAATAAAGTGATACAATTGTTATAACATATTCACTGAGAAATTGAATTGTGCTAAATAATATTCTAGTCATTATTTATATTACTAATTTTCAATTAACATTATTCAAAATTATTCATATTTAAATATTTATTATTAGCTATATTAAGTTATTTAAAAATAACTAATTTAATTATTGTAACATAATTATATTAAATTATATTATTTAAGTATTCATTATTAGTTATATTAACTTATTAAAGATTAATCAATTTTATATATTAATTAATATAATTTTATATACTACTAATATAGTATAATTAAATAATACATTATATAGTTATATATTTAATATAATAAAAATTAAAATATAATATAATATTATTAAATAATAAATAATAAATTTATTAATTTATACTAAAATTATAATGTAAAACTAAAAAATATAATATAATATTAAATAAAAATTTATATTAATTTATTATTATTACAAAGTAAAAGAAGAAACCTAAGCTAATGTGGCAACTGTCGCATTAGCAAAACCCGACATTCAGTTGAGTTTAGCCAATAATGCATCCAAATGCAGTAGTTTAGTGCCCCAAACATTAGCAATGCAACCCCATGTAATGAGGGGTACCAAACACTCCCTGAGGGGGAAGATATTATTCTCTCTTGTATTCCAATGTAACAATCTCAATCTTCTTGAATAATTGATGGAGACTACATGAGTTTATTCTATTTTCCTTTTCTGATCTATGTTGTCGTGCAAACTACATGAGTTTATTATCTACCTTCAAAAATTGGAAGAAAGATCTTCCCCTATATATATGCAAGTGACTTGAACTGTTTCCATATCTATGGAAAGAAGTGGTTTACCTTTAGGCCATGTTTGGTTGGTGGTAGAGACGTGGGTAAAGGAAATGAATTTGATTTCTTTTCTACTTTCCACTATTTGGTGGAAATTGAATTTTAATTTCCTTTAAGTTAAAAAATTCATAATCCTTATCAATGGATAATGATTTCAAATTCCTCATTTATTGGAATGCAAAAATTCTAATATTGTCATGTAACTAAAATTAATTTTAAATAAGTTAAAAGTGAAAATAATTTTTATATATTTTTTAAATTAATAAAATAAGTTCATTTGAAAAAAAGGAAAAGCAACACAGTGGATTGCCAAACAGTCATCGGAGGCTCGCTGAAGTTTTGCTGGAGACGCACTACACCATCAAAACTAGTACCAATAGAATCCTTATGAGGTGATCTACAACTTTATGAAGTTAGAATTGCTAATATATATTGTTATTTACCTCAAATCTTGTTCAAATATTTGAGAAAATTCTAACTCTCATATTTCTGACCATATAATGTATTTTCGGCAAAGTTAACACTTTCAGTGAGTTAATCGTCCATTTCTGATCATTTTTATGTATTTAACGCTACAAAAAAGGGTCAATGGAGGTCAACGGTGGCGGTCAACGACAGCCACAATGGTCAGGTCAGAGGTGGCGACGACAGTTGTCAACTACTGTCCATGATTTGCTGCTATAATTTTTGAAAATAAATAAAATTCTCTATTTAAGTAGATAATTTCGATAGGCTAATGTATTATTGTTTTCAATAATTATAAATGTTTGGACACTAAATTGAATAAATAACTAATTACGCAATGTTTGTTATTTTGATTATAAAATAATAATGAATTAATCAAAGATATATTATAAATTAAATGTTTTGTTATTAATTATTTTCTAGATTAAATTAATTCATATTTTAAAATTATTATTTATTTATTAAATAATATTAACATTTTGATGCTAAAGATAATGGGTATATTTGTCCAAATAAAAAATATGTAATTTCTTTTTCTTTCAAATTTAGTGTGAAACCAAACAATAGCAATTAATTTTTGCACTTCTTTCCTCTCATCACCTCTCCACTCCTCTCCTTTTTTCTCCTATCATCTCCTCCCTTTTCTTAAAACTAAATACTACCTTAGTATAAATAGAGGTTCACATGTTCAAAAACTTGTATACCCATTTATGATCACTATAATAATAATTTTATCATTTTCCTTTTTATTTTTCCAAGTATTATATCAACTAGTTAGAAATTAAATTTATTTCCGCCTATATATGTAACACCTGTGGTGGGGGGTGTTTAAAGCTAGTAAAAGGGGGAATATATAAAAGGGAGAGTTGATAAAAACAGGGGGAAAAACACAACACATACGCGTGTGAGAGAGTGAGAGAGAAGCTGTCAACCCGACCCGGAAACCCGACCCGACCCGCAAGCACGACCCGGCCGATTCTCCCATTTCCGACCACCACTCCAGCCGAGCTTGGTACCGTTCTAAAGCTTGAAGACCGACCGTTATACCCCTGCCGTCCTTGTCGCCGAAAACCGACGGAAAAGCGGCCGATTGAAGCCCGAAAAGACCGCGGCTCCACCCGTTTTTGTCGCCGTCGATCTCATCGGATTTGAGCTGCGCCACCGCTTGGATCTTGTTCCTCACGTCACCAGCATCATTTTCCGACCAACCTCGCCACCAGCATCATACCCCTGCCGTCCTTGTCGCCGAAAACCGACGGAAACGCCGCCGGTTGAAGCCCGAAAAGACCGCGGCTCCACCCGTTTTTGTCGCCGTCGATCTCATCGGATTTGAGCTGCGCCACCGCTTGGATCTTGTTCCTCACGTCACCAGCATCATTTTCCGACCAACCTCGCCACCTGAAACGGTTGGATTGCCGTCGTATTTGTTTACTCAGAAGGAGCTAAATTTGAGATAGAGGAGATGGATCGAGCTGATTAAGGACTATGATTGTACTATTGATTATCATCCGGGCAAAGCGAATGTGGTAGCTGATGCGCTAAGTAGAAAGTCTTCCAGCTCTATAGCTCACTTACGAGTGACGTATATGCCTCTGTTGACCAAGTTGAGATCTTTGGGTATCGAGTTGAACTCTGACAATTGTGGAGCTTTAATAGCTAACTTTCGAGTGAGACCGACTTTGATTGGCAAAGTTCACCAAATGCAAGCTCATGACCCACAGTTAATGAAATTGAAAGAGGATGTGCAAAAAGATTTACGAACTGATTTTACGGTGAGAGATGACGGAGTCTTAGTCATGGGTAATAGACTTTGTGTACCTGATATTAAAGATCTGAAAGAAGAGATTATAGAGGAAGCTCACTGTTCAGCATATGCGATGCACCCGGGTAGTACAAAGATGTATCGTACCCTGAGGGATCATTACTGGTGGCAGGGCATGAAGAGTGAGATTGCAGAATTTGTTTCTCGATGTTTAGTTTGTCAGCAGATTAAGGCTGAACACCAGAGGCCTGCAGGGTGTTTTCAGCCGCTTCCCATTCCTGAGTGGAAATGGGAGCATATCACCATGGACTTTGAGCGGGACTTCCACGTACACAGAAAGGACATGATAGCGTTTGGGTGGTTGTTGATTGACTTACAAAATTTGCTCACTTTTTACCGTTCAAAACCACCTATTCGTTGGACAAGTTAGGGAGTATTTATGTGGATGAGATAGTTCGACTTCACGGAGTACCCGTGTCCATAGTCTCCGACAGAGATTCCTGGTTTACTTCTAAGTTCTGGACCAGCTTACAAAATGCTTTAGGCACCAAGTTGAACTTCAGTACAGCTTTTCATCCACAAACTGATGGACAGTCAGAACATACTATTCAAACCCTGGAGGATATGTTGCGAGCTTGTGTTATGGAGTTTAAAGGTAATTGGGATAATCATTTGCCTTTGATGGAGTTTGCTTACAACAACAGTTATCAAGCTAGTATCGAGATGGCTCCATATGAGGCTTTGTATGGTAGAAAATGCAGGACTCCAGTATGTTGGGATGAGGTTGGTGAGCGGAGGCTAATCGGCCCAGAACTAGTTCAGGATACTAATGAGAAGATACAATTGATCCGGGATAGATTAAAGGTGGCCCAAGATAGACAGAAGAGCTATGCAGACAAGCGTAGGCGGGAACTTGAATTCGAAGTGGGAGATAGAGTTTTCATACGGATATCTCCCTGGAAAGGGGTGCTTCGATTTGGGAAACGTGGGAAGCTAAGCCCACGTTACATTGGGCCATATGAGATCATCGAGCGCATCGGTCCGTTAGCTTATCGATTAGCTCTACCACCCGAGTTATCCAGAATCCACGATATGTTTCATGTCTCAATGCTTCGGAAGTACATGTACGACTCGAGTCATGTGTTATCGAAGCAACCAATTCAGCTGAAGGAGGTTTGACTTACGAAGAGGAGCCAGTGGAGATATTGGAAAAGAAGCACCAGGTTTTACGTTCTAAAACTATTCCATTAGTGAAAGTGTTGTGGAGGAATCACACCAGAGAAGAGGCAACTTGGGAACGCGGGGATGTAATGCGAGCTCAATACCCCCACCTGTTTGCATCAGATGCGCAAATTTCAAGGACGAAATTTTTATAAGTGGGGAGGATTGTAACACCTGTGGGTGGGGGGTGTTTAAAGCTAGTAAAAGGGGGAATATATAAAAGGGGGAGTTGATAAAAATAGGGGGAAAAACACACACATACGCGTGTGAGAGAGTGAGAGAGAAGCTGTCAACCCGACCCGACCCGACCGGCAAGCACGACCCGGCCGATTCTCCCATTTCCGGCCACCACTCCGGCCAAGCTTGGTACCGTTCTGAAGCTTGAAGACCGGCCGTCATACCCCTGCCGTCCTTGTAGCCGAAAACAGACGGGAACACCGCCGGTTGAAGCCCGAAAAGACCGCGGCTCCACCCGTTTTTATCGCCGTCGATCTCATCGGATTTGAGCCACGCCACCACTTGGATCTTGTTCCTCACGTCACCAGCATCGTTTTCCAACCAACCTCGCCACCTGAAACGGCCGGATTGCCGTCGAACGACCACCGGAAAACTCACGGCCTTTGGAGTTTCGATCCACCGCCGTTGCCGCGCGTTGGAGGTCACCGCCGGCATCATTGGACTCAGCGTGGTCAGAACTACTCGATTTGAGCTTCACGTTGCCGTCGACTGGATTCCGGTCACTGTTGACCGACGAGGGGCAATTCGGTAATTTCATAAATTTCGGGGATAAGTTTGTAATTTCTGAAATTATGGTTATTTTTGTAATCCGAATTGAGGGCAGCTTGGTAATTTAGGATATTGTGGATAATTTAGTGAGAATCGACGTTGGGGACATTTTTGTAATCTTGGCATGTAAGGGTATTTTAGTAATTTTATGCATTCGAGAATAGTTTATGCGGATAGAGATTCGTTTCGAGATTTATTGAGTAAAATTAGTCGTATTTATATTTACGGAAAAATGATTATGTCGTTTCTTTGATTTAGGAGGATCCGCGAGCGAGGACCGATCCGCGGACGTGGGCAATAGCCAAGCGTGAACACCATCACTGTGAGTGGAATATACAAAACTTATTTTCATAGTGATTATGATAGTAAAGCATGTTTGCGAAATAAGTATTTTGAATATTCGGATTTAATGATTTTCTCGAAATGGATTTTATATATGCATTGATGTTATATTAAAATGTTTGGTCAATGATTTTTCGTATCGACTTTAAATGGAATATGATAGTATTTTAAAGACAAGAAAAGTGGATTTCAATGCGATGTGACTCTATTGTTATTTTTGAATAAATGTATGATATTAGAATTGAGTGAATTTGAGATATGTTGAATAAAAAGGAAATGAGATTTTAGATATGATTATATGTTTATATACATGAGTATAGAGATTGTTTTTAAAAGCATTAGACAGTACCCATCCCCTCCAGATACAATGTTACAGATGATATGAGATGAGAGGCCTTAGGGGCTCGTCTGAACACACATAGAGACTTTGGGCCGTGTGTTTGGGCGCTTTTACCTTTTGGGGGCATATGCATGCAGTGTGATGATTACAGTGATACAGATATTGAGATACCGATGATTACAGAAATACAGATATGAGATAAAGATTTATATTGAGATACCGATGATTACAGAAATACAGATATGAGATACAGACAGATATTGAAATATGATGATACAGATGAGATATGGTAATACAGACAGATTTTGGGGACCAGTTATGCATGCACAGATATGGCGAGATATGAGATGATATTTCCCCGTCTATCCGTTGTAGCTCCGGGGCATGATGGTTCCCTGATTGCCCGTCCGTTGAGGTCCGGATGTGAGATTATTCCCCTAGGTACTTGTTTGGTGATGATTTTCAGATTTGTATATTCTATATGATATTGTGATATGATTTCGATGATTATTTGGTACGATAGTATATATATGCTTTTCATGGTTAGAAATATGATTTAAATGTTAAATGATTTATTTCTGGTTTCTCGCATATGGTTTGATGAAACCGTGTTTGAAAATGATATTATTATTTCTTTTTAAAGTAAGAATTAATTTTCAAAAACTACTATCCACTCACTGATTTTCACTGAGTTTTATACTCACCCCGTTTTTATTATATTTTTCCCCATTCACCAGGAGGTTGCAGGTACACCAGACCGACCCAGTGACTGTAGATATATTTTGAGTCTTAGCCACATGATGGTGCTAGAGACATAGATGATTTTTGTTAGGATGTTATGGCTATCTTGTTCTTTTGGGATTGTATAATATTGTTATATTATTCTTTTGGGATTAAGAATAAATTGAGGATGTTGATTACTGGAGTTTGTTGTATAGTGAATTATTTTGGGAGTGATTGTTTCATATTTGCAGATTTGGGATTGTTGAATTTACAAAGGAGACTCTACCGAATTTTCGGCAGAATCTTTAATAATTAGCTTATTATCGATTCGATTAGACGATGTTAGATAGACTCATCCTGGGGCTGCGGGACGGGGCGTTTCAGTATAAGTGTACTTCAAATTTCAATCCTTTTATATCTCCAAAAGAGATTTTACAGATTGAATTGGTTCACACTTACATTTATATTAGAAAAAAAATCATCTTTTGCAATTGTTAAGTAGTTACACGGTGCTAAGATAATTAGGATTGATTAGTTACTAATTCAGCTTGATAGCAAAGTTAGTTAGTGTTACTGACATTTCAGCTGAGTTGGCAAAGTTAGTTACATTTCTAGTAGTTTGTTAAAGCATGTTGCTTAGCTTAACAAATATACAATGCATACATATGGAATGTAGAACGTTTGAGATCATTGTATTTACACCTATATAATCAGCAAAAGTAATCATATTCAAATCTCATCCTTAAAATTAAATTCAAATCTCTCTCTGCATTTTTCTTCATTTTCTTTGTCTTTCTTAGTCACCAAACAATCACTCAAACTTTAATTAGGTATCAGAGCTACGATCTATAAGCTCTCATGGCTTCTTCAAGCTCAAATCCAAACACAACTTCTTTTGTTTCATCATTTACATTTACCTCATCAATCAATATGGATAGATCAAACTCTATAATTTGGAAAACTCAGATTCTTTCCTCAGTTCGTGCTAGTGGACTTGAAGATCTTCTTGATGATTCCACAATTAGTTCAAATAAGTTTTTTCCTTATGAAACTGAAAATTCAACTATTGAAGCTCAAGTAAATCCAACATTGACTAGTGGAAGAGAAAAGATCAAATGTTGTTGAGCTGGTTAATGTCCTTAATTAGCCTAGAAATTCTCAGCCACGTGGTTAACTTTGAAAATTCTCTTGAGCTTTGAACTAGTCTTGAATAACAATTTGTTAACATTTATGTTAACATAATGTTGATTTTGATGATAACAAACAAAATAAAAAATGATTAAGTTTTTGAAAGTTTAAATTATTTTTCATACATTTTAAATAAATCATTATTTTCATATTATAAAGGTTTTATATCTAATGGAAAAATGATTTAATGAAATTAGTTGTTTTCAAGTTTATGGTTTAATTGAAAGAATTTTGAAAACTTTGAAATCAACAAGTATTGCTTGGAATTTCAAATTTGGACCTATTTGAAAATATTTAAATATTTTGGGCCATTCAAAAATTATTATTAAGAAATTCTGAAATTGGACTTAATTACAAATTTTTATAACATTTTGGGCCATAATATAATTATATAAAGTTTTGAGGTCAAACTATAATTTTGGCAAACAGTTCATTGTACTGTTACTGTAGTAAGCGGCAAATCGGATATGCTAAACGGAAATCCAGTTACAAGGCAGAAACTCTCCGGATGAAAAGCGGCAATCCGGATTCCGTAAGCGGTAATCCGGTTGTTGGGCAGCAAGCTTCTGGAGTATAAACAGTAATCCGGATATCACAAGCGGCATTCCGAATGTTCTAAAATTTAAATTTTTGTCTTAACGGTAACATGCAAGAGGAAGTCCGGATACTATAAACGGTAATCCGGTTATGAGCAAAAAGTGTATAACGGCTAGTTTTTGAGTTCAAACTATATAAACTTAAAACCAATTCTTTTTTGGTAATCTTTGCAAGTATAAACAAGTGCACACAACATATATTGAGCTTCAAATTCAAAAATCATCATAGATTAAATCTTCATTGAGCTATCATTTGTATATCCATTCTAAAAGAGAGTTGCTTGTTGTATTTTCCATTTCACATCAAATTGTGAGTGTACAAGTGTGAGAAACATTTAGGGTGAAGAGATTGGGGAGATAATCTCTTGATTGTGAAGGTCTATTGACACCTTGGAAGTTAATTGTAAACATTTGAAGCCTTGGGAGGTTTGGATAGTGAAATCCTCAAGCCGGGTGAGCTTGGAGGCGTGGACGTAGGCGGGGATAGCCGAACCACGTAAAAATTCTTGTGTTTGTTTTCTCTTCCCTTACTCTTTTAATATTGTGCTTAATTGAATTTATTGTTTTTGATTTAATTAAGGTAATATATTAAATTGTTGTGTGGTTTGCTTAGATTAAATTTTTTAAACCCCAATTCACCCCCCTTCTTGGGTTGCCTAGTTAGTATTTCACAATTTGGATCTAAAACTTTGGCTACATCTGAAGATGATGCTTAATAGTCTCAGAAAAGGTTCCATGTCTATGACTGAGTTCTTTGGAAAATTAAAGGCTATTTCTAATGAATTAGTTGTTACTGGTAATCTTGTTGGCACTTTGGATTTTCTTACTCATTTGATCTCTAGATTAGGCCAACCTTACTATCCTATTATTGTATATATTAAGGCAAATCTTGCTAAAATGATTGTCAATGAAGCCTATTCTATTAACTCATGAAGTCAGATTGGAAGCTAATCAATTAAGTGCTAGTAAGGAAGCTATGTTGAACTATGTTGTTAATATTTCTCAAATTGGACAAAATAATAAAAAACCAGGGGATCAATATAATAATAGTTGGAATAAGAATGCTGGTAATAGAGGCAAAGGTGGTTATGTTGGTTGATAATGCTAAAAAATGGTTGATTACTCCGAATTATAAAAGTGTCTAGTTATAATATAACATGCTCAATTCAAAGTCAAACTATAAGGAATTTAAAATTCTAGTAGTTAATTATTAAACAAAAATAATTGTAAAAAAAAATTAATAAGGAGTAGTCTAAATTAAAAAAAAATGCTGAGACTATAGGATCTACTCTTAATATTCATATCAAGGTCATATTACTCTCCCATATTTATATTTTATATTTCTTTTACTAGTTTAAAAATTATATGACTTAATTAATTCTTAACTAACCACTCTATGAATAAATATGGGTTAATTAGGGTTAATGCTAATAATAATAATAATTATTACTAGTAGTAGTAATAATAAGGGTTAATTTCAGATTATTGCCATTGTGAATTGACTATTTTCAAATCACCCCTTTACTCTCGAAAATCTCTATTCTGCTCCCATTTGCGTTAAGAAGACCCAGAAAAAAAAAAAATCAGCCCACCTCATTCTTCCCTTTATTTTTCGACCAGGGGTAATTTGATGTTTTAAAAAATAAAGGGAAATTTAAAGATATTCAATTCAAGTATTTGACTATTTTTATTAAGAAGACAAAAAAAGAAAAAAATTCATCAACTCACCCCCATTTTCCCCTTATTTTTTGACCAAAAGTAGGAATCATTTGAGGTTTTAAAAAATAATGGAGGCATTTTATACATAATAGATTCATGAGGATATAATTTGAAATTTACCCAATATTAACACATAAATATATTAGATTAATTTTTCAATAATATAATAGTATAAGTTTTAGATATACAACCAAACATATTTTTACTACTTTTCATTTTCAGATATCATATAAAAAAGGAGCTTTCAAACACATTTCATATTTACAAAAAAGTAATCATTCTGATATAATAAGATAAACAAAAATCATCATTGGAAAAAATTAATAACAACCGCACCCTCAGATACAAAAAGCCCTAAAGTATTCACTAAAAAAATCGGCTTGAGGACTAAAACAACTCATGAAGCAATAAAACCACACCAGTAAATCTTTTACTCAAAACTTAGAAAAAAAAACAAAACAAAAACAGAAACTGATTTATTTACAAAAAACTTAAAACAAAAAAGAGGTATGTCACTAAAAGTTCCTAAATAGATTAAAAAAAATAGAAAAATGACATTATCCCTCAACCAATTTGAGAATATTAGCAATTAATTACTATGAGTTTCTAGTAATATTTTAAAATTACTTCCAAGTTTGTGACACTATGTAATAATATTTTTAATTTTGTATAACAATCACAACAAATAAAACTATATTTCTTTCTAGAATGATGAAGTAGTTTTATGTCAACCAATTATTTTTTCGTTAACTTCATCGGCTACTATTAAAAAATGCAAGATAAAAGATTATTTTATCTCTAAAGCTTCCCAAAACACTGTTTTATGTACCTTTTTAAATGAATTTAGGTACAAGACAAAAGTCCGGGATTTAGTTGGTCCTTGGCCAAAATAGCTGGATCCTGAAAGCATCCTAATCTTAATAAAATAATTGTGAATAGACACAATTTTACAGATTAGAATGAAAGAAAATAAATCAAGTAAAATAGAGCCAGCAAGCTTTTATAATTCCTTTTCAATTCTCATTCAGAGAATTATGCGTAATGTTTACAAGGATCTGACCCTGTTTATGCTAAAATATCACCGTCCATTTGTGTTATCCACCAGCGACTTGAAGTGATCGGCCAATTGAATTCCAAACATACAAACAATAAATGATACAAAACCCCTGTTCTGCATTTTTATTTGCTCTGACCTTGGCAAGAGCAAAACAGCTCTCCTATAGTGGCCTGGTAGCCACTTATTACGTAATAACTCCAATCTTTTGGACCACATGGACCTTCGAAAAAGATCGAGGAGATTCACATATGATATATATAATTCGGTACATAAAATTTTAATAAAATATTGTTAAGATTACCACAAAATCCAGGGATCTATTTTGAACTATATTATGCTCCAATGGTCTTGTCGAGTTGTTTTTCAATAAGCTCTTTAACCAGTCATTTAAATTCAAATCTTAGATAAAGGAGACAAAAAAAAAAAAATTAGACATTGGTTGCATTTTTTTTTAATTTAAAATCTGAATAAATCTAAATTAGTCTGAATTCTGAATAGAACTAGTTTAAATCTAAATGATATACTTTTTTTTGTATGAATTGCTAAAAATAAATATTAAATTATTTTTTAACTTAAAAAATTAAAAAATAGTATTTTTAAATTTGTGCTCTTCCAAATAACAAATGTTAACCAATAAACAAAAATTTCAAAGAAATTAAATAAGATAATATATTATCATAATATAAATTATGTTCAATTGAATACAAGTATTTATATTCTAACTTAGTACATGTTAATAAATTTGATTGTAGTTTATGGTGCTTTTATATGAAAAATATTCATAAAAAATTATGAAGATAATTAACACTAGTTTGAAGATAATAAAACAATAAAAACAATAAGAGTCTACCACTATATTATCACAACTTATAGAGATGGATAATAATATACTAAATGGGAAAAAAGACAACCAAACCCCTAAGGTTTGGGGAAATGATCACAAAGACCATCAAATTTGTAAAAAAGGAACGCGAAAACCTTCTTTTTTTACTATAATACCCTTTGACTATAGAAATTAGAAAATTGACTTTAAAGATTTTTAATTAATACAAATTTAATATAAATAATATAATCTATCTAGTAGACTAATAATATTAAATTATTTTTAACATTTAAAATAACATTAAAATCTTAAATTATTATAGTTATTTTAATATATAATTGTATTTATTATAAGGATTTTAAATAAATCTTTGGGTTAAATAGCTTTCCAAATTAATAGTATATCTCCTTTTTAATATTATTTAAATTATTGTTTACATAATATTCAAAATTAATTTAATTTTAATTAACTTATTTTAATAATATGTTTCTATTTATTATTAAAAATTACTTTTAATATAATAAAATAAGTCTAATAGATTGTATCATATAAAAATATTTTTTAAGTATTAATTATTTTAAAATGTATATATTATTACATTTATTTTAATCCAATATTTCTATTTATCATAAAATTTTGAGAACTACTTTTTTGTGTTTATAGAGTCAAAGGGTATTATAGTCAAAAGGGGTCTCCCTTATTAAAAAATTGGGAGTTTTTGTGACTATTTCTCAAAACTTTGGGGTGGAGGTGTATTAGCCTATAGGGTTATAAATGTTGATTTTAATGATAACAAACCACACGTTTTGGATAAACAAATATTTATATATTGTGCTCTTATAACAAGAAAATATTTTTTATGTTATTAGATTGTTTTTCAAGATATGGACTAAAATGAAAGAGTTTTTCCATCTTTGCTTTTAAATAAATATTGTTTTTAATTCCAGATTTGGACCTATTTGAAAATCTTTAAATATTTTAGATCATTCTATAATTTCACATATTTTGGGCTATATCATAATTTCAAAAATTTTTTGGGATTAACAAAGTATTACTTAATAGTTCTGAAATTAGACATATTTGTAAAGTTTCATAACATTTTGGGTCATGATATAGTTATAGAAAGTTTTGAGATAAAATTATAATTTTAGAAAATAGTTCACTATGCAGTCAGTGTAGCAAGCAGCCAACCGGATTTGACAAGCGGTAAACCAGATTTGGGCAGTACCTTACTGAAAGGAAAGCGGCTATTTGGATTTCGAAAGCGGCATACCGGATCTTAAAAAATTCAATTATTTACTGCAACGGTAACATAAAAGCGATTAACCGAATTCTAAAAGCGGCAAGCCGGTTATCATCTGAAAATACATAACAGCTAGTTTTTGAGCTCAAACTATATAAACTCAAATCTAATTTATTTTCAAGCTCTCTAGTAAACAAAAACAAAAAGCACCCAACATATATTGAGCTCTCATTTCGCAAATCATTATACATTAAATCATCTTTACTCTTCAATTTATATATATACTCTTTAAAAGAGTTTTTGTTGTAATTTTCATTTACTCATCAAATTTGTGAGTGTTTAAGTGTGTGAGACACTTGAGTGAAGAGATTGTGAGATAATCTCTTTGTTGTAAAGGTTTATTGACACCTTAGAAGTCAATTGTAAGTATTTGAAGTCTTGGAAGGCTTGAATAGTAAAATCCTCAAGCTTGAGTTGCTTGGAGGCGTACAACATTTGCTTATTCTTAGGTCTTAGGGGTAAAGTCGAGTATTTTTCAAATAGTTTTATTTTATTAGCTACCCAAATTCAAATCTTAAAAAAGGTAAGAGACTAAAAAATAAATTTAAACTTTACCATCCCTGTTCTTAAAAAAAAAAAAAAGTGAAAATGAAAGTTTATCCCAAAGCTATAAATGGCCAACCCGGACGGGCAAAATATTATTTTGCTTTTAATTCGGAAAAAAAATTTAAACTATCACACTCATAAGGTCACTCAAGCTCATAATAAACGTATTTCAAATCTTCAACCATTGAGCCAAAGCACTTTCGTGCTCATTTAATTTAAATCTAAATTGAAATAGCTTTTCGGAACATCAATCATCCAAATTTATATATTATATTATACAATACTAATGAGATAAATTATAATATTTCCAATAATTTTTTAAAAATTGCATTAAATAATTGATTAGAAATATACTTAAAACTTTTATTGCATTTGCATAACATAAAATCAACAATAATAAGAAAAAATTTCAAAATAATATTACACTTAATGACAATACAAATTCAATTCAAAATTAATTAATGACTTAAAATTAATTTATAATTTAAAATAACACAACATTAATTAATAATAAAAATTCAATTCACTTAAAATAGAACAAAATATTATCAGATTTAATGTTGCTCAATTCAAATTTATTTATTTAAATAATATGTAGTAGTATAATTCAAATAAAATTTAGTTATAAAACTTGAACTGAGCTTTTTACGAGTTTTTTTTTACATATATGTTTTGGCCCATCTCAAATAGTGTCATGTTATAAGGTCCGTGTACCTAAAAATTTAGGCTCAACCTGGTCCACGTACATATCGTGTTGTACCGTATCGAGTGCCTTAACGAAGCATGCTCGTGCCGTGTACGAGCACATATGTGCCTGTAAAGTACCTTGTGTCACCCAACGCATTGACCATCTCTACCTAAAGCATTGTTTAAGTTTTCATGTTTTGTTTTTTCTAACTTGACTGTTAGATTTTAAGGGTGAATGACATTTTCATCTCTCTAATTTTTTTTTTCACCATTCGGCCCCCAATAAATTTGTAATACTTCATTTGATTCCTTGTGTTAAATAGTAACTGGCTAAAGACATTACTGAAACTGAAGCCTGCACGTGACATTTTAATATACAAATAGATTATTTAAGATACGCGTAAATTAAATTAATTTATTTTGTTAAAAAGTCACATTTATGTTCAATAATATGTTTCTTATATTATTTTAATACTAAAAATGAAATAAAATATCATATTAAAAACTTATTAGGGATGTAAGTAGTAAAAATAATTTTTAATAAGGACCAAAATATCATTCCCCTAGATGAGAAAGCAAATCCAATTATTATTATTTTTTTCCTTGAAATCAATTGTTTAGGATAGTACAAGTTAATTTCAAGCAACCGGTTTGTACAGTAAGTGAAAAGAAAGAAAAAATAGAGTTCGGGATTTGTTAATTGTTCTAGCAACAGGACAAGGCTCCCTTGCAGAATCTGTAAGTAACGCACTGTGAATTGACTAGCTGATACATGGCTGCGTGGCACGTGGACGGTGGATGGAACATGAGATTATATTTGGAACTTCGCATGCCGTTTTTTTGGCGATGACAAGATAAGTTCATTCCAGTTGCTGAGCGGTAACCAGTCAGAATTTGTTGGAATGAGTGTTAAATACTACTGTTTTGTGTGCAATATAAACTGTTTGAACACACGCGTTAGATCTCACACACGCATTCTCCATAACTCTACCAAATCCACTCCTCACTCAACCTAGAAATCTCAGCAGCTAACGTTCTCAGTGAATTAAAAATCAAATTCCAAAATAAATTACAAAATAAAACATTCGATACTCTTCTTGTTCTAACCATAATACACAGCTCTCTCTTTATCCCAGATTTACTCTCTCCGTGCATACTCTTCTTTTTCAATCACAATTCACAGTCACAACTCTCTTTCTCCGTCATAGTTCTTCATGCAAAATTGATTGCTGCTGCTGCTGCTGCATCATATTCTTCGGTTGTACAAGGCAACTCGTTCAGATCCAATGCACCCATAATTTCCTCATCAGCGTTCGAATCATATAAATACCTCTTATATTCCTTCGTCATATCTTTCCTGGTACAAACTATATTCCTATATTCAATTCTATAAAGTTGTTGCTGAAACAATTTTACACATTCACTTCTAACTCGTCCCCTTTACCGGTCTCTTCCTATTCGTGGAAAATTTTTTTCCACCTTTCTCACATCCCCAATATTATTCATAACTACCGATTTTAAACTCCGTCCCCTGATTATTGACATTTCAGTGATTTTGACTTGACTAGCCATCACTTGATTTATCTCGTTTTTTTCTCCAACCACGTGACAATTCCCCGTCCATATATCCCTTAGTTACCTCTAACCACCGGTTGCACATTAACCGAATAAAGTCGGTTTCCTACGAATGTCTAATTTTTTTTCTTTGATTCTGACCGTTAAATCGTCTCGTTCTTTCTCACTCCTCATCCAACGCCTCAGATCTACTGTCTGTTACTAACATAATCTGCAAGGGAAATAGCTCCCTAGCAACAACGGGTAAGCTTACGTTACATTTGGTGTAAGAAACATAGTTGATATGACCAGTTAATTAACGTAAGAGCAACACGTGGTAGTACGAAAAACATGTTGAAACCGGTTGGAAACCAGTTACAAAATGGGTCAACGGTGAAGTCAATCCCATGCATTACTCATTAAGGAGGCCGTAGCTCTGACATTAGCGGGAATAAAAGGCTGATGGTTCAGCACGCGCTCATGGAAATTTTCACACGTTCCAAATTCCGCTGACCTTCTATTCTTTCACAGCCATTTTGTCCATTGTCCCCCGGTCACGTGATGATTATTTTGGTGGTCTTTTCATTTCACAAATTTTACCCTTTACCATCTTCACTTGGTGGCTGAAATTTGACTTTTGGGTACAATGCAGTGTGGATTTAATCATTAGCCGGAGGATAATTTTAAGTTTGGTCTTTTAACGGAACATAAAATTAAAATTTACTATTTAAATTATGTTTAAAAATAATTGTAGAATAACTACAGGATGGAATATCTATAACTATTATTACATTATATTATCATATTGATTAAATATTTATTTACTTTAATTTTCGGCCAAACCTACTACGCAACAGTTGCATGGTGCAACTGCTGCGTTTAACCGTTGGATCCAGCTCATGGTGACAATCAGAATCGATCCAATGGTTAAAAGCAAAGGTTGCACCATACAATCACAGTATAAGAAGCGGACCCTTAATTTTCATAATGATAAAAATGTTAGAATTTATATTTTATGTGTTTGTGTATGTGTGTATATGTATATATATTTATATATATACATACATATACACACACAAATGATCAGTTACACATATTATTATACGCAACGAGCCACATGCCATTTAATCATTAATTGTGTTGCACATTTGATTAGGAGTGTGTAATAATAATAATAATAATAATAATAATAATAATAATAATAATAATAATAATAATAATAATAAGAAACAACTTAAATTAATATTTAGGTTTTTTAATTTAATATTTTGAATATTCATATTATTAAATTTATATTTATAAATTTATTCTTATAAATAAAATACTTTTAAATATTTAACAAATAATACATCAATATTAATATACTTCATTTTCTTATAAACTGTTTTAGTAAAATCCTATATAGTATACCACATATGAGATAATACTACATATAAATCCAACCCAATCTTATTCTATCCTACTAAACCCAACATATTATTACCCATAATCCATCTTATGAAAAAAAAAAGAAAGTAATTTAAGTTCTCATGGTGGCTGGAGTTGGAAACCTAAAAGGCTGATAAAATCGTTTTATAACAGGTTATCCTTCTTTTGATTTTAATAATATATTTTCCACCAGCACCTGAACCTAGTTTTACGTTAAATTTCATGACATCCGTTGGATCTAAAAATTTACTAATCCAACGATTCGTTTTCTCAGAAAGTTACTTACAACAAATGTAAGTTAAGCACTGCCGCAACAATGATATACGTACACAAAAGGTAACACATCATTATTGGAGATAATATATGAGTCCATTTATATTACAACTGTTATACGTTACAACAGTTATTTTTAATATTATATTTAGTTAGTATAATTGTACAACTGTAAATTTAACGACTGGGAATAACTGTTGGTTCTATTATTTATTTATATATATATATATATAAAATAGAACCAAAAATTTCACTACAAGATAAATTTTTTATTTTTTACTTTTTTTCATTTTTAAGACTAAATTTTGTGCTATTGTCGGCAACCTATTCATCTTTCAAACGCGGCTTAACAAGGAGACGAGGAAACTTCATATTCGTTTGTCCTTTCCACGCGGTTAGATGTATCAGTCTTGTCAAGGTCTTCTCGTAAGTAGTTGGATGTGTCAGTCTTCTCAAGGTCTTCTCAGAAGTAGAAAGCAAAATGTTTCTCTTACATTTAGGTTCTTTCTTGTTGTAATTATCAGTAATATCCATAGGTAGCTTTAAACATGCCCAACAGTTAAATATGATCAAAATGTCCATGTGGTGTTAAAGCTTTACACATTTAATTTCACTAAAAAACTTAAAATGAAACAATTTTGAATTTGGTAAAACTTAAGTGATGTATGCATCAAGCTATCAAGGTAAAGAAAAGAAAAATTATCATTTTACTACTTTATATTTTTGACATTTTATTTTATCACAAAAAATTTGAAACAATTATTTTTTTCATTTAACGTATCAATTTTTATCATTTTAACATCAAATCCCTGAATGATGTACCACTCAAACGCGGATTCGCCATCCCAGTTTATATTGAAATAACAACGCGCTTCAATCATTTTCTTAGAAATTTACTTTGCGAAGGGAATGAAACAACAGAAATATTTGTAGTTTTATATGGTGATAGATTATATAAATTAAGTAGCTAATTCGTCATCTTCAATAGATTCATCATCGCCAACCAAAATGATTCCAATTACTGTTCCGCATTTGAAGCTTCACAGCTCGTTCAGCTCCATTATATTTTCTCAGTTGAGGTTTATATCATGGATAAGCTATAACATTAGCTTTTGTAAGGCCGCCCTGATCCTCGCAGGTTTATAGATTCATTATATAAATTAAGTAGCTAATTCTTCATCTTCAATAGATTCATTATCGCCAACCAAAATGATTCCAATTACTGTTCCGAATTTGAAGCTTCACAGCTCGTTCAGCTCCATTATATTTTCTCAGTTGAGGTTTATATCACGGATAAGCTATAACATTTGCTTTTGTAAGGCCGCCCTGATCCTCGCAGGTAATTTTTGTTTCCTTTTGGCCACTAAATTATTAGTATATTATCTATTTTGACTCTCATAGTAACCATATTGATCAATTTGCAGGCCTGATTTTCAGCCACAAGTTAGTAGACATAGCTGTAGTGGCTGTGTTAATAACATACCTCACAGATTATCCAAGGAATTATGATGTCGTGGAAGCTGCTAGACTTGTCAATATACAGGAGGGAATATCAGCGTCTACGGTGATTTTCCTGATTTGTATTCCAGATGCCTTTTCCGGACGCCTGAATGTCTTCTTTTATTCCACCATCTCCTGCATCTTAGTAAGTTATTAATTTCATTTTAAATGTATTTTAAAGAACAATAAAGCTACAGTAATAGACAAAGTTAGTTCACGTTTGAATGAATGTGCCTGTTAACAAGGGCGAAGCTATGACTACAATTTTGGGGATTAATATTTTATAAATTTAAAATTTTAAGGGTTAAAGTCGAAAAATATATTTAATTATTGATTTTTTTTTTTAATTTTTCTTCAAAGACCACCATGAGGGTCTTTGAGAAATTATGAAAGAATTAAATTTATAGTGGTCAAATTACACACACACATACATACATATATAATATATATATATTTTTTAGGATACCAAGTGCCGCTTGATAGTGTTAATGGAGCATATTACAACCACAAGTTTTTTGTGTTTTCCTTTTTGTTTTTCAAAAAACCACTCACAACACTATTGAAGTTCATAAACTTAACTTATACCAAGAGTTAAAAATTGTCTCAAATTTATATGAATAATCTAATAATTATTCTCAACTGATATAAGATAATATCCTCAAAGAACACTTGTTAGAAATTAATAATTAAATTTCTTCTTTGTGTTTATTACTTAATTAGCATGCCAACGTCATATGAAATTGTATAAAAAAAAAGGAAAATAATGAAATTTGCAGGGATTGGTGCTGTTGTGCATAACAGCCTTTGAGGGAGCTGCAAACCCCTTCTTGAAGACGTTTATCTTAATTGGAGTGGTGTTGTTAGCAGTTGGGAAGGCTGGAATGCAGCGCTTCTTAGGTCCATTTCTTGCCGATCAACTCAGAGCCCATGAACCAATAAAACTAAACATGAGTGAAGACCGAGTGCGTGCTCGAAAAAGAGTATGGTGGTTCATTCCCTTATTTTTTAGTGTTATTGCCTCATTCAAATTAAGGGGTTGGGTAGTAATTTTCATATTCACTGCGTCGGCCACGGGGATCACTTTGTTCATCTTCTGGTTGGGTATTCGTGTTTTCCATTGTACCGAAAGAACTGGGGCAGCTGCAGGCAGCTCTCTTGCTGTTGTTTTCCGCGTCGTCAAGGCTGCTCTATCAAAAAGACATCTAAATAACCCTTCTTCTTCGAATCAACTCTATCGTAATGATCAAAACCAAGTACACCTGTCTCCTCAAGTCAAGTTCTTCAGGTACTGTTGTGGAGAGAATACAAATTAAATGACAGCATTATTGTTTTACCACATTTAGGTCTCTAATAAACCTCAACAGGAAAAAACACACCGTTTAATGGTAAATATGATTGTTTACCAAACAAAATAATTAGCTTTAATTTGAAGAGATCTCAAATAATCAATTTGCATGCAAAAATATTATATTTATCTTTAAACAATGTGTTTTCTTTTTTGTCTCTGGGAATTTGATTGAGTGGTTTTTTAAGTGGTTTAATTTAACTGATCACTGACTTTGTCTCCTAAAGAAGAAACGAGTGAAAAGAATTGATTTGGGTTAAAAAAAAAAAATCTTTTCTAACAGGGATGGTAGTGCTATTCTCCCAATTTATATATGTGTATATATATATATAAAACCTTTGTTTGACATGTGTAAATACTCTGAATTGCAAGCAGATGGCTGGACAAAGCTGCCATTATAGAACCCTCCATTCTAATTAGTCCAGAAGAGCAGGAGAAGGCGGGCAGGCTTTGCACTGTGGCACAGGTCCGGGATACAAAACTTATGCTGAAAATGGTTCCCATATGGACTACTTTTGTTGTGTTTGGTCTGATAGTATCAACAGGGCAGACCTTCTTTCCTGAGCAGGGAAACCAACTGAATCCTCAAGGTTTTATTACTTATCTTCTCGTAATTCAATACCTATCTCGTGTATTCGGCAACTTTCTGTGCAACCGGTTACTTTCAAAATGGGTTCCAGAAGCTAAACAGAAAGGAGCTAAAATAGTGAGAATATGGGCTGGAATGGTGCTGTCAACAATTTGTTGTGCCGTTGCGTGGCGGGTTGAGGTTCACAGGTTGATAATAATCAACAATAAAGGATTACTAGACAACACCGACGAAGTTATACCAATGAGCATCTTTTGGCTTGCCCCGCAGTTTTGCCTATTAGGTCTTATGAAAGGGCTCGCTAGAGATGGAATAACTAAATTTCTTGATGATCAATTCCCTGAACCAATGCACGACTGTGTATCAGCAGTCACTGAATTAGTAACTGGACTTGCAAGCTTCGTAAACATAGTCGCTGTCTATTTCAACAAAAGCCTTTTTGCCGACACTTTGAACAACAGTCGCCTGGACAAGTACTATAAGATGTTAACCATTGTTAGTTTTATCAATATTTGCTACTTTTGGTGGATATCCACCTTCTACACCCGTGGTGATGATACAGCGGAAGTAGATGTGATATCACAAGCAACCGGCCGAGAAGAAGAGGAAGATTTCAAGGTTATTGTTGTTTAGCTTCAATTCCTTCTACTGTATTCTGAAGTTTTGAGAGTCGAGATGATATTAGATATTTGTTTCAGAGAGTTCATTTCGTAGCTTGTATTCTTTACAAAGTAGGAATTTTTAGTTATATAGAAGATGTTTTTGTGCTCCCCAAGTAACTTAGAGTTGTTATCTAACCGTGAAGATCACCTTGCTCTTAATCCAACTATCAAGATGCCTTCCCTGTACTGTGTACTAGGTGTGCAGACAGCAGTTAATTGTCTTCAAATACCCGCTCTCGACATTTTCTTCATCAACAAGGCAGCGGTAGCTTGTCCTCTAAGTTTCTTCAAGAACGATGACAATTGAGCAGTGTTGGGCCTCCTTGCACTGGTTCTTACATTACGTTGGCTATGGGCTGGAAATAGTTGAGGCCCAAAGTACTATTTTCCCAGCAACTATACAGCTACGGGTATTCACAACCGAGTCGGTTCCCAAATAACCAAAATAAAAAATAATTACCTCTCCTAAAAAAAAAAGAATAATAATTACCAAAACCCAGCTTGGTTACTAAAACAAACTCCAAATGAAGCAATAAACTACGCCCAGTTAAAAAGAAAAAAAAAAATACAAAATACTCTAATTTATTCACACAAAACTCAAAGCAAAAAAGTGGGTATCTCATTAAAAATTCCCAAAAAAAGAAAAAAGTTACCACAAATCTTGATTGGAGCTTCAAGAAAATCTCTCTGGACTCAACGGACAGCTGCCGGATCTCCGATTCGAAAACTGGACTTGCTTTACGGGTCGGCCCCGGACCTATAATAGCCGTTTGATTATATCATCAACAACAGCTTGCTCCATTTGTTAATCTATTTTCTTTTTCCCCTTTTTGAGCCTTCAGATTTTACAGTATTTGACCCTAAGAAAAAGTCAACGGTCGTACTGGTGATGATAGAGTGATTTAAACGAAGAAGAAGAAGAAGAAGAAGAAGGTGGTGAGTGAGTGAATAACATGGATGGAATTTGGTTGTTGTTTGGGGGTTTGTCAATGGTGGTGTGTTGCCGTTTCGTTTAAGAAATGGTGTCGTTTTGGAGAGATGACGGTGGAAGAGGATTTGAGAGATTTGGGTTTTTGCTTTAAAGAGGAAATAATGTTTATGAAGTTGAAAATTCCTTTGGATGAAAGAGAGAAAATATGAAATCAAAAATTGGTTTTACCACTGTCTTACATTATAGGAGAACTTAAGTAGACAATGATGATATAAAAAAATGATTTTTAAAAGAAAAATATTGAAAATATTAAGGTATTTTTTTTGCCAGAAATATAAATAGTTTTAAATTATTAAAATAAATATTAAGTTGTTTGTTTTTAATTTAAAAATTTTAAAAATAATATTTTTACATTTATACCTTTATAAATTATAAATATTATATAAATAATAAAAGATCTCAAAGAATTTAAATAGATAATATATTATCATAATATTAATTATATTCAATTGAATACAATCTTTTATGTTCTAAATTAGTATATGTTAATCAGTTTTATTGTAGTTTATGATGTTTTTATATGAAAAATATTCTTAAAAAACTATGGAGATAAATAACGCTAATTTGAAAAAAATAAAAGATAAAAATAATAATAATTTACCGCTATATTATGATATCACAAGTTATAGATATAGATAATAATCTTAATTATTAAATTTTATTTAGGTAAGGTTGAAAATTAATTAATTAAATAGGAAAATTTTGGAGAACATCTTTTAACTATATCATTTAAACTTTTTAGATTAAACAAAAAACTAAAAAAATTAGCTTAATAAATTAGAGACTTAATAATTAAAAATTTTAGTTAAATTGAAAAAACAAACCAACATGATAACTTAACTTATTGAAATAAAATCAATTAAGTCATTTAATTAAAAAATCAAACAGCCGCTAAACGTTGATATGGTGCTGAAAGAATTAAGGTAGAATCGGATTTAATTTACTTTATTTTTTCTACTTCACATTATTTCAATTAGTGTTTTTATTAATTGTTTTCTAAATATCATTTGATTCTTTTTCTTTATGAGTATATGCACTAAAAACTACATTAAGTTATCGAAGAATTATGTCATAATTATCCAATTTATACATTGTTTATAGTATAGAATTGATTTATGGATACCTTCTTTCTGTAAAGTTTCTTTTGATGTGAATGATTGGTTTGTGAATTAGAAAAGATCCCTCCTTAAACATTTTGAATGTTCATTAGACATGAAAGCTTGAGGTGGTGGTTTAGTGGTCATGGGCAGCTTTTGAAAAGAAAGCAGTGATGTCTAGTGGACCAACCAAGGTTAGGAGTGGGCGTAGGGGAGCTTGTGGACTCCATAACTTCATAGATTTTTCATAAACTAAGTACAATGATATTTTATCTTCTTTTTCTGGATTTGTAAACCATTTGCATTACTTAATTGATTTGTTTGCTAATAACAGGTCTTAAACCGGCCCAAACTTGAAACCTTAATTTAATTTAATTTTTTATTTTCTCCTTCTTCTTGGCCGCCGCTTTCACAACTCACCGTTGCCAACGCCCGCGCCTTGTTGTTGGCTAACAGCCATCTCCTTCCCTTTTCTTTTTTGTTGTTCCTTGATGCGGGGGCGTCAGCCGCTCTTTCTCACATGCCGGGGCTTGGTCCTTGCCATCACAGGCAAACTAGGCCAGCGACTGTCGTCAGTGGTAACAATGGTTGCTGCTGGCCTTAGTTCCTTAATTGGCTGATTTTGTAGTCTTTTTTTCTCAAATTTAATGATACCAGATTCGAGAAAACCCAAAAATTTAATCAGTAATTGAAGATAAATTCAATTCTCAATGATTCAATATGAAGAGGGTCTGATACCACTTGTCAAAACAAAAAAAAATCTTTTTGGTGAAAACCGTCACTTATAATCCAGGAGCATTCATGTTGTATCATCAAGAATCAATAAAAAATTGTGCAGAGGCATACCTAAATCCATAATGCTGAATTACTCTCGAGGATTGTGTGGTTAGTTTTTCAGATCTACACATTCTCCTATAGAATCTTTTAAGTTTCCCACTATCCTCTCTCTGATGATGTGATGTTCTGTAGAGAATAAAAAGATACGTGTGACTTGGGGATTATAACCACTTATATAGATAATTTTTTCTGTTGTTATTAGGTTTTTTTAATTTTGCCCATCATAAAATTAGAATACAATTGAGTCTCTACAAATTAAAGGTCCACACTCTATTGGATACATTAAATCTTATAATATCGAAAGATAATTTTTAATTGGGCAGTTCGCAAGACATAATTATTCACATATAAACCCAACATTAGATTAAGGATCCAACAATATTGAATTAAAAAATCCAACATATTATGCTTTCCTTATTTGATCTTATCTACCTCTAAAAATCTATATATCAAAGTGACTTAAATTCGTGCCCAAATCTATGGGAAGAAGTGGTTTACTTTCCTTATAATTGGAGGCTCCCACGTTCATAAACCTATATACCCCTCTGTGATTGTTGTCATTATTATTATTATTTTATGATATTTCCTTTTTATTTTTAAAAGTATTATATCAACTAAAAATTAAATTTTCTCACCTCATTTACGAGTGTAGTTCAAACTTCAATCCTCTTATATCACCACAAGAGACTTGACTGATTGAATTGACGCACAGCCACATTTAGATTGAAAGAATCCACTGTTGTAATTTTCAAATAGTTACACAAAAGAAATAATAGTAGATGGAAATCACATGAAGATGGCACACATGGTAGGAATCAATATCATTATTTGATGTAATTATTGCAAGAATTAAGTTGTACATAGCATACACATATAGCAAGAATCAAGATCGTTATATGATACACGTATGGAGATAACCAAAATCATTTTGTGCACGTGGATCGATTCTAAAAGTAAATTCATCGTTTATAATGGTTGATTATTTTACTTATATGTCATTGAATTTAATTTCGTGTATAAATAGGCATTTGACGAGCCATTGATAAATACAATAAGAGTGGAAATACAATTTTCAAAACTGTTCTAATTTTCTCGGTAGCCAGTAAAAATCACCATCAAAAGTATCTTTTATTTCACCGAAGTAAACAAGTATGTACTTCTTGAAAACCATGTATACCAATAGTAGTACCATCGCCGCCGTACATTAATTTTTCTACATGCAAGAGGCGGCTTTTAATTAAGCGGGGGCAGCTGTCCCCACTTGCTCTGTACTAGTTCCATCCTTGATTAAGACCAGATAATTTTAATATAGCCCCTATGATTTGGGTCAATCATCTAGTTAATTTTTGTATTTTTGAAAATTACCAAAACATTCATTTCATTATTTTAAGTTGTTAGATTTAGAATTTTAAAAGTAAAATTAAGTGTAAAAATAGAATAATTAAATTTATTTTAATCAAGAGAAATGCATAAAAAAATATTTTAGATATTTTAAAAAAAATCTAAATTAACTAAGTAATTAGCGACCAACAAGACCAAATACTGATATTTTGACTTTTGGTCATTTTTGTTGAACAAGTCTCGTTAAGCAATCGCCATGCATAACAGCCAGTCAATGTTATATCAAAGGCCGTGCATTTCCCTTATTTTTCACATCCATTATAGATGTAGATCTTCAGCTTAGCCTGACCTATTGGAGACTGCGCATGAGTAAAATCTGCTTTTCGAGTTTGATTTTTGTTATCTGTCCAAATTCAGTTCACATGTGTACTGTATTCCGATTTTTATATCTTTATTTCGACCTAGAAAAAAAGGTATTCTGAATATGATCAGTATGTCCTTGATCCTTTATTTATGGGTCGGTATGTTTGCGAATATTTGTATTATCTGTTATTAACTTTTATGATTAGATCTAATTTATGGTGACAATCAGAATCGAATCAACGGTTGGTTCTGACGGTTGTATCGTCTGTATAACTATTGCAACATAACTTTGGCCTCTATTTATTTTAATATGTACGAATCTTAAAATCTCCAAACAAATATCTTCAGAAATGATTTTACGAAAATTTAATAGAAGTCCCTGTTGTTTCAACAAGTTATAATTTCTCTGTTATTTATGAAAATTCATATAAAAACCTCTTGCTGTTTAAAAGAACTATGATTATGGAAAAATAATTGTTATCTCGAAGGTTTATCCCGAACCGGTCACCGACCAGTTCTTCAAATTCCGCCTCCGCCCCCACCGCTCGGGTGGGGCCTTGTCGGGCCCCGATCATTGATTTTATCAGCACTCATTATGATTAAGAAGCTCAAATCCGGATAAGACGAACAGCAGCGCAAGTCGTTTGTTATATGGTAAAGAATTTGTCAAGTCATCCGCATTCGTCCGACGTAGCATTTGAGGCAAAGTGCGAAACAAAGTCGCTAGTAATTAACCCCTAGCACCCCGCAATCCTCCCCCCCACCGCGCGGAACACCACCAAAAAAAAAAAAAAACTTTTCTTTTGCTTTGAATTTACATAGCCTCTGAGTTTAAGGTTTAGAAATTTTGTGCGGGTGAGGTCGGCGCTTTTACTTTGTAATTGTTTTCTTTTATATATTATTAACGGTCTTTTATAATGTATTGACATGGAATAACATTCTTAGTTTGTTAGTAATTAAAGAAAAAAAAAGCTCATAACTATGCCATGACCGAATAATTTTCATGTAGCCCCTTTGATCATGGTCAATTACCCAGTCAGTTCTATACTTTTTAAAAGGGTAAAATTATTTGAATTTTAAAAATGACTGCAAAACACTCTTATTTTAATAGTACATTTTATCTCAAAAATACCTATTATATGAATTATTATAATAACTTTCTTTTATAAATTAACTTAGTATAATTATTCTAAATTAATATTCATATAGTATACATAATATTCAATATATATAATTCTCTTGTCATATACCTTAAAAATTTTATTTCTAACCTCTTAAATAATATTTAGTTAAACATGGAGTATATCAATACTTTTAAAATATTTTGAACATATTTTGAGTATATCAATGCTTTTAAAATATTTTGAACGTATTTTTACTTTCTAATTTAAAAAAATATAAAAATTTCTTTTGTAGTCTTCTCTTCAATTTTTTTAAAGTTTTCTTCTTTTTCTTCTTCTTTTGCCTTTTTTTTTTGGCCGGATGGCCATTTTTTTTTCAACTGTTATCTTACAAAATTAAGATGCAAAAACTAATGTTGAACATATTCTTTAATAAACAGAAACTAATAACTAAAACTTATATTAAAAAACTTGTTTACAACATAATTTGATTCCATTGTTGTATTTATTAAATTGTTATTAATTCTTTTTGGATGTGCTAGAAATTTAATTGTTCTTTTGAATAAATTAATTTAACTAGTTTAAGTAATTTTTTTGCGATTTTAAAGAGTGTAGAAAATAAAAATTAATTTTTTAAATTTTACGTTATGAGTGTATAGAGTATTAGAGTGTTTAAAGTAATGTTTAAAGTGTGAATAATTCCATTCTTTTTAAAATTCTCAAAACATTCATATCATTACTTCGATAATTATTTGATCTTACTTTTTAATGGTAAAATTATATTTTTGTTTGATATAACATTTTAATGGTAAAATTCAAACGGATCTAATTAACATATAACAAGTTGAAAAACATATGACTAATAAAGTAGATTTTGATAAATAAAAAGTTAAATTAAAAACAAAGACTACCAGCCAATTAGCTAGGTGCCAACAAGAGCATTTACCTTGCCATAACTTTACCGCTACCAAATTGTGACATTATTGGTCATTTGGCTTTCAGCATGATGTAGGACATTATTTTAAGATTCTAGAATTTTATTATTTTAAGATTTTCTATTCTAATTAAAGTTAATTATGGTATCTATCTTAATCTTTTATTTATCTTATAATTATGATTTAATTTTCTTTTTTAAATTAACTTAGAGAAGCAAGTTTCTTCCATCATAAATAGAGAGGTCTTGTTATTATTTTCGTAACCTTAGCTTCAAGTATTCAATAAAATCCCTCTTTTATAATTCTCTTTAGGATTGTATATCAAAAACCTTTCTTTAGGATTGTATATCAAAAACCTTTCTTGTAGAGTTATTTGAATTAGAGCGTCATATAATTTCTCTTAAAGCATTATTAAAATCTCATTAAGTCGTTTGAATTAGAATAAGATCTAATTACATTTTGATTAAAGCGTAACATAATCGCGTTGGCTTAGCTGAGTATAAGAACGATATCTAATGTTTATCTACCCTATTAATTCCACTTCCACTACCCTGATCCATCAGTTGGATTCAGAGTGGTTTTGTACCGATTGCATAGCTTTCCAAGTTACCCACATCCATCCCCAACAAATCCATAACTTAAAAAAAAAAAAAGGAAACAACCCAAAATTTGAAACCCTAGTGCCATTACATCCACCACCACTGTTGTCGCCACAATCAAGCAGCCGTCACTGCTCACCACTGACACCAATAGACTCGCCATCATCTGATGACTATACTCCAGCCATTGCCGTCAATTAACTACAACCAACAACCATTGGACAATAGCACCAAAACCTATAAGCTCCAACACTAAACCCACCATTGTTCAGCTACTTTCATTGCTAGCCTACACCACCACCAAACACACAAGCCATCGCTGACTAAACTCAGTGAGTCTAGCCATCAACTGGGCTCATACCCGCTGCAAATCATCCAAAGTCGTGAGCGCTCCACTAGCTACCGCCACGAATTATCATCCATCGACACCACTACCATGCTGTTCTCTAGTCACACATCCCAAACCAGTCACCAATCACCACCAAATGCCAGCAATAAACTGCCACAAAACATAGTCAAACTCAACACAAGCTGCCACTATTTCAAGTTGGTTTTTCAGTCAAATCGTCGTAAGTTACCTTTTAACGTCACCCCAACTACACTCCTTACCACCTTATCAGCTAGATATAACCATTGTCTCTCCTCATCATGACCACCAACCGTCAGTCATAATAAACCGAAATTATTTACAGTTTTGCCATTACCTTGTGTTTGTGATTGAAATATTGAAAAGACCACATGTTTCAAACGCTTGGTGGAAATTGCAGTCTTGAATATATGATTAGAGTGCCAAAGTATGATGGAGTACAATTTATAGTCGATTTCCTATTAAGAAGGAGTGGTTTGGAATAGTAAATCAGAGTGTAAAAGCATAGATTACTTTTTGAAAGTCTTTTGAAAATTACTTCATGGACTCATATGAAGCAAATGTTAAGATCGAGATCTATTCCTCTTGGTTATTGTTTGGTACGATATGATATGAAATAAATTTTTAATTTTGCTTCTGAATTTGAACAATTTTATTGTTGCAAATATTATTATGAACCTGTAGAGGATACCGTTACAAGATTTGTGAGGGAGCTCAATTTATATATGAAATAAAAGATGCCTACATACATTATATACACTACATAGCACGAAATTCTTTTAGTGACACAAATTGAATCGCAAATTGTATCACAAATCAGAAAAAAAAACCAAGCATTGAAACAATTAAGTTGACCTCATCCATGACACTAATTTGAAATCCTAGTCCTATCACAAGTCAGCAACTTGAAATGAAAGACATCCAGGTGAAAAAAGTTTATGCCTCTCCACACGTTGAAGATGTGCCTAATATTGTAGAAGAGAACGTACAATTTAGTATTAATTTAAAGTTTCAATCTAACAATTTGTGGAAAAATGTGCATGATGTTTCTTGGAAACAAGACGACTGTTGAAAATGATGAAATTATTGATCTATCTGAGATTTTTTAAAGAAGTATAACCTACTCTTAATTTGAGCATTGAGCTTAATAGTACGATTGAGGTTTTACAGCAAAATCAAATTGAAGAAACTGGAATGATCGATATGATTCTACTTATTCACATTGAAGACAAGAAGGTTGTGCTTGAAGAATATTTGATTGAAAACGTGAAATTTCTTAGAGAGGCCAATGAGCGACAATTGTAGAAGGACAAGAGTTATTTGATCATTGTTCGTTCTTGAAAGTATTTATCACCTCAAAGAATGTATAAGTGAAGGAAATTGATGAAGTATGGATTCTTCAGAGTTTTAAAGAAGATTGATGAGAAAGACAAGTTTGAATTACAAGATGGTTTTCTCTTACATTATCATAAGCCTTACTCTAATAAATATGATATTAAACACTCAATATGCCAGAGGGCAATGATCTTCTACTAAATGTGATGTCAAGTAAATGTTGTGCCAGACGATAATAATCCTTCTGTTGACAACGTGGCAAGACTGTTCACTAAACAACTTAGATGCACTTTCTATCAAAACTGAGTCAAGATGACCTACAAATACTATAGCAAAATCTCTTTTTAATAAATATGGTGTAACATGCTTAATTATTATACCAGACATAACAATCTTTCACTAAAAAGCTGGTATACCATGTGCACTATTTGTCAACAATAAGTCAAAGAGAAAAAGAAAATAAACTTATCAAATTAAGCGCATAGATCATGTTGAGACTTCACTATCAACCCAAGCTTGAAATTAAATTAGTTACTCATATTAAACTACGAGTAAAATGATAATTTTATACTAAAATACATAAAAATATAAGATAGAGTGAAAAATACACAAAATGGAGTTCAAATTTGGATTTAGAGCTGTCTAGGGGAGATGCCTCTTATTTATAGATGCAATTGGTAAATCATGGCCGTTGGACGAAAATAATTCGGACACACAAGGTTGTTCTACATGGCAAGCTCTGATTGAATGGAACATATCATTAGGGCTGTGATTTGGTGTATTACTTGTAATGTTCATACACTTTTAGTCCAATAATATGTTGCCAATCATCGATTAATGCAAAAGTCAGCAAGCATTGATTCAATGTATTACATGCAACGTAAACACATTTTTCGATCCAATAATATACTGCCACATCATCAGTCAACACAAAAATCAATGAGCATTATTTCAGTGCATGTAAGTCTATAGTAAGAGCACAATACTATCAAATAGGATGCTGCCATATCATTGACCAATGCTACATCAGTTGGCCCTACCAAAATTAGCATATATCCTACCACGCTAGATTCAGACATCTATAAATCTTATTTTATGCAATCAGAGTTCGTTTTGCCTCAGTTTTTATTGTTTTTTAGGTTTTCAGGGCTTTTAAATTCGTACATGATGTCACCACTGCCATATGAGACCCCAAACATAATCAAAATTATGATTTTATCCTTTATATCCTTCCTAAGATTTTTAGTTATTTTTAGGTCAAAAATACTATTTGTTCTACTGTTTAACTTCTCACTAATAATGAAATAACCAAAATATGCTTGAAATGCATAAATTACTCAAATTATAACAAAACACACAGAATCAAAGCTTGAGGGACTTAGATACATAAAAATATAGATATTAGTGAGACTTGAAGTGTAAAATAATGATTTTATCCTTTATAAATATACACTCTTCAGCACTCAATACACTACAAGTTTCATTCTCTAAACTGTATCCAAACTCGAGGATGAATTTTGCTTTAATAGGGGAGACTGGTGTAGGACGTTATTTTAGGATTCTCGAATTTCATTATTTTAAGATTTTCTTTTTTAATTAGAGTTAATTATAGTATGTGTCTTGATCTTTTATTTTTATCATAATTATGATTTAGTCTCTCTTTTTAAGCTAACTTAGGGAAGTGGGTTTCTTCCATTGTAAATAGAGAGGTCTTGTTATTATTTTTATAATTTTAGCTTTAATTATTCAACAAAACCTCTATTTTGTAGTTTTCTTTGGGATTATCTATAAAAAAAACTCTCTTGTAGAGTCATTTGGATTAAAGTAATTATCTAATTTCACTTAAAGCATTGTTAAAAGTCTCATTGAATTGTTTGAATTAGAAAGAGATCTAATCATTCTTCGATTTGGGTGTAACTTAATCGCGTTGACTTGGTCCGGCACTAGAACAATATTTAGTGTTTATTTACCTTAATAATTTCAATTGTGCTCCCTCACTCTATTAGAAAAAAATCTATAAGCAATTAAGATATGGCCACCAATCATATTAAAGTACATCTTACGTAAAAGGCTGTGAATTTTCCTTTTACATCGTGATGGTGGAAACAAAAACTAATATGGGTTTCGATCATATTGGCTCACTTTCATCTTGTTCAGTAGTCTCCTACTTTCACATTCAATTTGCATGGCCATGGCTACTAAAGTTGTTTCTATGTCTTACAATTTGAAAGAAATGTCTAAGAGAACATTTGGAACTTTGCCACCATCTCCCAAAGTAAACCCTCCAATTCGCTAGAGACCCGTTCCTCTTCTACCAAGGTTATAGCCATTGCCATCATCAATTGCTCCTCCATAGTCAGTGCCACGCTTCACTTTGATACTAGTTTAGCTTTTTAATTTCTTTCCTTTTAATAGTTCTAATATAATAAGTTTAAAAACTGACACCTCTGGCCCTACCAATTTAGGTTTTACCACTCACTCCATTCAGTTTTCAAAATGCCACTTTATGCCTTTGCCGTCACCTTTTGTTAAAATATTTTTACTTTATAGTTGAGATAAATTTTCTGGTGAAAATTTTTTATACTAAAAAAGTAATATAGTGTTATCAAAATTGTTGAGTATAAGTACTAAAACTGAAAAATTATAATGGAAAGATGTCATTCTCTCTAGTATTTTGATATACACTCTTGATATTCTTGAATAATTGTCCAGTATAAGTTTGTTCTACTTTCTTTGTTTGATCTTTTATTGTTGCAAAGACTACATGAGTTTAATCTACCTCCAAATAATTGGAGGAAAAATCTTCCTTTACATATATGCAAGTGACTTGGAACTCTTTTACCTGATCTATGAGAAGAAGTGTGGTCTACCTTTATTGTAATTGGAGGTTCATATTTTCACGAACTTATATACCCATTTATGATTGTTCTTATTATTATTATTTTAACTTTTTTCAAGTACTATATTAACTAGAAATTAAATTTTCTCCCCACCTATATAATTGTAGTTTAAACCTCAATCATTTTATATCACCACAAGAGCCTTTATTGATTTAATCGATTGACACTCACATTTAGGTTAAAAAATTCATCTTTTGAAACTGCATAGTATTCATGGAAGAAATAATAGCAGATTGAAATAACATGAAGATGTCATTTTGACATGCATACAGAGTATGAATCAATATTATTATTTGATGCAATTATTACAAGAATTAAGAAGTATATATCCTTATATATAGTATACGTATATACTAAGAATTAAGATAATTATATAATAAATGTATGAAAAATAAGCAAAATCGTTTTGTGCACGTGAATTCTAAAGATAACTTCATTGATAATAGTTGATTATTTAACTTTTATGTTATTGCATTTTTCTTGTATAAATAGGCATTTCATGAGCCATTAATAAATACATTTATAGTGGAAATACAATTTTCAAAATGTTATAATTTTCTCAGTAACAAGTAAAATCCACCTTGAAAAGGATTTACTTATTTACCAAAGTCAATAAGCCTTTTTTCCTTCTTGATGCATGGAGTGGACTAACTAATACCTTCTAAAACAGAATAAGAAAAATGATGTTTGGCTTGAGAGAAAATTTCAGAGCAAATATTTTCTTGATTCTGGAACTTTCATTGATTTCTTTGTGCCATTTAAATTAAGTATTTATACATTATAATTAATCATAATTGCTTGTTACTAATTACACTTGACTGATTATAATATATAGGTAAACTTCAACAACATACATTCAATACATTAAAAAACTTATCAACCTGGGCTGAGATGGCAATGAAGCCGTTGCATTGCTCAGTAATTTCTGATGACTTGACACAGTTGGACATTATAACTTTAAACTTGGCCTTTTTATGCTTTGCATAATGAGTTGCCTTAGCAGCCCCTTTAAACTAAAGGATAAGAATGCACATTGATTTTGGCTTTTAGATAGTTGAAATGTATGAATGATAGTAGTTTGGTCATTATATCTGCAATTTATTCCTCAATAGGTATGTATTGAATTTCTAGCTCCCCAACAATAACTTTGTTTTTGATGAAGTGCATATCAATTTCGATATGCTTTGTTGTACAATGGTAAATAAGATTTATTGCCAATTCAGTTCATTGATGTTGTCACACCAAATGGTAGGTTTAAGTGTGCATTGCATATCTATCTTAGTAAATAAAGACTACAGCTAAGCCAATTAGCACTTATAGATGATAGTGTTATGTATTCACTCTCTCCACTAGATTTGGTAATTATTGCTATTTCTTAGGTGACCAAGAAATCAGATTGTCACATAAGTAAAATGCAATAGGCATCTTGATGCAAAGCAAGAAATTAAAGAAATCGTAATTAAATTGAAATTTATAGTATTTAAGAATATTTTAATTAATTTATTTTCTAGTTTGATTTGGTTTCCTATTTAGAGTTTCATTGTTTAGGCATAGTTTGTTTAAGTTATATTCCTAATCTCGATATGAACCATATTAAGGTAGGTTTTCTAGTCAAATTAGGATGAGTCATAGTTAGTATAAATAAATGTTTTTTTGTAGCTTTACAAGAGGACTTGATTATTTGTTATTAATTATTTCTTACAATAAACTCAAGATTCGAGTTCAATAATATTTTTAATTTTCAAATCTCTGCGTGAGTATTTGAGTTAGTTAATTTTCGGTATTCTACGGAATCAACGAGTTTTAACCCCTAAATTTATAGTATTCTTTTGAATCAATGTGAATTTAGTTTGTTCTTTTATTCTGGAATTGTCTAAAATTAATGGAATATTTTGAACTTTAAACTTTTGCTGCATCACACCAACAGAATGTTATAGTGGAAATACAATTTTCAAAATTTTATAATTGTAGTGTTGGAGCACTAACAAATTGGCTGAGTATGTATAACAAATGCAATTTCAGGTCTTGTTAAGATTAAGTATTGTATTTCTTCAACAATGCTTTCGTAGTATGTTGGATCAACAATATTATGTCCAAAAGCTCCTTGAGCTTCCGTTTGCATTTTCATTCATGTGCTCATATATGTGTCAATACCCTTGCAACAAGCATGTCAACCTCGAATATGATATCTTTGATATATATTTTCTGAGAGAAATAAACAGAATCAACATCATATAACATTCAAATTCCTAGAAAATAAGATAATTTACCAAGATTCTTTAATGCAAAGGCAGTACTAAACTTGACAATAAAGTTTTCTATATCTATACTATTTGGCCTTGTGATTAAGATGTCATCAACATAAATGAGCACCATGATCGTGAATGTGCTGGTTTTTCTAATGAACAGAGAAGTGTCAGCTCTTGAGCTCTTAAAACCCTACTATAGTAAGCATCTTTTAAGCTTTTCATACCAAGCTCTTAGAGCTTGTTTAAGACTATACAAAGGCTTATGAAGTTTGCAGACGTAGTCAGGTTTCATAGCATTAATAAAGCCTTTTAGTTTATCCATAAGTGCATTTTCTGATAATTCTTTATTAAGAAAGGCAATTATAACATCAACTTGCCTAATTGTCTATTGATTTCATTACAGCTAAGCTCAATACAACTCTGATAGTAGCTGGTTTAATTATTCGACTAAATGTTTCAAAATGATTCGCCCTTGTAATTTGCTGAAAGCCTTTAGCTACCAATCTAGCCTTGTATTTGGCTAAGCTACCATCTATGTTATGTTTAACCCTATATACCCATTTGTTGCCAACAATATTCTGATTAGCTATTCTTAGAACTAAGAACCATATACAATTTTTAATCAGGGCATTATATTCATCTGTCATAGTTGCCAACCACCTGAGATCATTCATAGCCTCTTGAATTGCATCTGGTCCTTTATGAGAAAGAACTATAGTATAGACCTTAGGTTGAAAGATACCAGTGTTGCTTCTGGTTATCATCTGATGTGTATTATGTTGAATAAGAGGTTGTATGTTTAAGGGAATAGAGGATGGTTGTATGTTTGATAGAACTAATAAAGATAAGAGAGGGTGATCTAATAGCTGTGTGTGTACTAATGGATGTGTTGGAAAAGAAGAAGTAATTAGTGTAAGCTCATTGTGTGTGGTTACTAGCTGTTGGGGTGAGATGGAACTGTGTAATGATGGAGGAGTAACTAAATGATTAGAACTATTACAACCAAAACTTATAGAGTCAAAATTAGTAGAGTTGTTGTTATTGAATGAAGAAGTTAGAGATAAGGTTGAAATGTGATAAACTTGTCAAGGAAAGAAGAGAAAAGATGAACAAGAATTTGAATCTATGAAGAAGAGTTAAATTCATATGAATAAGGGAATGAATACTTATAAAAAATAATATGTCTGGCTATGCATATTTTACCGAAGGATGAAAACATTTATATCTTTTGTGGGATAGACTGTAACCAATAGATATACACTTGAATGAAAGTCAAATTTACATATGTTATAATCTCTTAGGTAAGGGTAATAAGAGCAACCAAAACACTTAGGCATGCTGTAATTAGGTTAAGATACAAAAAGTTTCTCATATGATGTAGAGAATTGAATAATAGTAAATGGTTATCTATTACTATAATAGATTAATGTGTGAAATGCATTTTGCTAAAAATGAAAAGGTAATTTAGCTTGAGCTAATAAGGTAAGCCTTAATTCAACTATATGCTTATGTTTCCTCTTAAACACCCTATTCTGATGATGTGTGTAAGGATAGGGGTGCCTGAAAATGATTCCAGATTAGTTTAAGAGGTGAATAAAGGTTCTGCATTCATCTCGCCGTTAAATTGCAATATTTTGATGGAGGTATTGAATTGATTTTTAACTTGCAATTTGAAGAGTTTGAACACTTCTAAAGTTGTCGATTTTAGTTTCAAAGAATAAATCCATATATATTTACTGAAATTGTCCACAAAACTAATTTAATTTAAGTAAACATTCCTAGAAAGGTATAGAGAAGGACCTCATATATTGGTGTGAACCAATTCAAGAATACTAGTCATTTTAGTTTCAGTAGCAAGGATGTAACCTATAAGACTTTCCCATTTGACAGGCTTCACAAACTATTTTAAGTGCTTGTTGAATGAAACTAGAAGAGATATTAACTGACTTGACATTCTTAAGTAAATGCATTAATGTTTGATGATTAGGATGGTCAAATCTTTTATAAAAGGAAGTATCTTATTTATTAATGTATTATAAGGAGTAACAATAGTTTGATAACAAGTTTTAACACTTGAAATTTTATTTTAAAGAACAGCAAAAACATCAAGATTAAAATGACAACATGTAAGGTTCAATTCTCTCACCTAAATATAGTAGAATTTATTTTGAGCTAACAGGCCCTTTAAGTATTATAATAATAATAATAATAATAATAATAATAATAATAATAATAATAATAATAATAATAATAATATATAATATTTAATTTTAAGAGTAGTAATGACATAAGTGATGATGCAATGACTAAGTAATAATGAAATAAGTAATGGCATAAGTGATGATGTAAGAGAAGTTTGTAGAGATAGATAAGAATTCTAGAAATTAGTAAGGGATTTATGAATGATAATCTCAACTATTGATCAAGAGTTAATGTGGCAAAATCCTAGCCATCCATTAGCCTTAAGAAATCCTATAAATACCCCCTAGCCTCTTTCATTTTCAATCCAACTTAGGAGTTAAAACATTTGTTTAGGAGAGAATCAAAGCAATTGGTAAGTTTACTCTCCTTATTCTCCGCAAGATTTCTAATCACTCTATCTAGGATTTATATTAGCATGATTTTAGATTGTTACAGATCATAATACATGATTTAAGGTGTGTTTAAGTTCTGTTTAAGGTTCTGATTTATTGTGGGTTTTAATAATCAACCCTTTGTGGTGCTTTAAGCACACTGGATAAATTTTAGACAGTATAAGTATCTCGAATTCAAACATATATTTTCTGAATGGTGTTTCTTAAGAACTTTATATTTCTGAAAACTAGACATGTAGCTATTATTGATTAATTTTTTTTTCATAAGATTTGACTTTGTTTTCAATTTTATATGGATTTTTGAATTGGACACTAATACACTGGAAAACTGTGATTCCAGCAAGACGATCCGATTCACTAACTTATTTGTATTATTAAATGAACTCAAAAAATTCTGAAATTTTATATAGGAGTTGATAAATGTCTAGTATTGTCAATATTAATTTCATAATTTTATGATTAGTATGAGATTTTATAAAAATCTCAGAACACGTTTTGTTCGGTTAAAGTACTGTGAAACAGTTTCAAATTTTTTAAGTAATAAATAGTTTTGAAATTTTTTTTGGTATCCGATTCTCTTGGAAATTTTATATGAGATACCTATAGATGTACATAATGGTTCCATAGAATATTATGTCATTTTGAGTTTTAGATTAAGAGTTAAAATTCTGAGAATCAGACTAGTACGGGTATGAATTAGAAAATCAGATTCTTAGGATAAGTTATTGATAGTTATATCTTATATTTATTAAGGTGTTTGGGGTGATTGAGGCTTTTAGAGCCTTAGAGGTGTGTTAGTTCAAATCTTTTAATCGAGGTAAGTAACTTCATTCCTAATGTACTAGATATGTATGATTATTTTGTTATTATGATAAGTAACTTCATTCCTAATGTACTTGATTTGTATAAATATTTGGATATTATTATAAGAGTTTTTATACTATTTAGAAAATTAAATGATTTTTATAACAAAATCAGTTTATGAAAATATTTTCAAATCTAAATTCTTTTAACAAAATATTTTATAAATGTTTTTCAATATGTAAATTATTTTATGATATGACTACCTTTTATAATTTTTTCTATGAAATATTTTGCAAGCCTAAATTGTTGTTATGGGCATTTATAAAATTGATACAAATGTTTTGTGCTTATGCATGATTTCACTTATTTATGATTGTATGAGAGGCCACCTCTTGGGAGTATATGAGGACCATCTCTTGAAGGCTAAAGCGTCACAAAGTGCCACATATAGTGCAAAGTACCACATATAAGTCATTATGTTTTTGCTCATTGTCCATAGTTATTTTGATTCTGATCGTAATATATGATATATCTGTCTGGGACCAAGATCGAAGTTTTCGCATTCGAAAGTGTGCACACTATATTCTGATTCTGTTTCTGGCCGGGTCATCAGGATTATAGGTAACACTATGTGACATGAGCTAACTATCTGTTTTCTGTGTACGCGATATATGATTTGCTTTTATAAATGATTCTTTTGATATTCTGAATTACTATGAATTTATGTCATCTTATTGAAATATGTTATTTTGTGAAATCTACGAATTGTAACATATGTTTTAAATGAAAGAAGGCTTGCAATATTTTTGGTACTGTATGGCTAGTGTGTTGGGAATGGTTTTACTTATAGAGTTGACGACTCATCCCTCATCATTACTTTTTACAAATTAAGTTTCGTTTGAAAGATGTACCTAGCTTTAGAGTTAGTAATTTTGTTTTCGTTTTCTATTTTCGTTTTCGTTTGCTATTTGAATAAGAAGAGAAATGAACTCATGTTTCTATTTAGTTTACTCCTGTTATGAACTTGTAATTTAGAGTTTGAGACTTTTTTTTTATAGAAAGACTATTTAGTAGAATGTGTGGATTTGTGGATTTATTTGAATAAGAATTTGAGGTATTTCAGTTTAAAATTTATGAGTAAGAATTATAATTTGTGAGTACTCTTCTTCTTTACTCGCTCCGCACGTGTTAGATTTGGGGTGTTACAAAACATCATTGACAATGGCTTATTCAAAATAGTTTGATAAAGAAAGGATAATGGAAATGACTAAGAAGAGGAAAAATATATATTTTAGTGTTATTTGTGTGCGAGCAGATTTAGTATGTCAACTTATATGACAAAAGAAAGTATCACCATTATGAGTCATAGCCAAAGCTTATCTATTGCCAATGATAAGCTGATATAAACCTTTGAATTATTCTCTAACATATGGGCTGGCCAAATTGTTTGTTAAGTGATGAGTAACACCACTATCAAGATACCATTTATCGTTAACTGGTCTCTTAAAATTAGCAATATAAGCAGCTTTGGGTGTAGTAATTGTCTTTGATGTATAAGATGAAATAGGATAGCAATAAGGCATCTCATAACTTCTTAATAGTGCATTTGATAACTAAAAAATAGCTCAAAACTAGCCATATATGCAAATCTAAAGGTTTGCCTTTGGCAAAAGATTTGAATAGATGTATATAAATATCTCCATACCTATGCCAGCTAACATCAGCAATGTGCCTTTTGCTATGACAATTTTGGCAAAAAGGGAATGGTTTATCAAAATCCCCAAAGTGAATTGAAGGATTTCCAATAAGATAAGTAATATCCTTGGATATTGACTTATGAAATCACATTTGTTGCTCTCTCTCATAGCCACGAAATTACCACTGCCTATTGGAAAACCTCTACGATGACTGTTAAAAAACTTGCTTCTACCAGATTTTGGTCTTCTTCCACTGAAATTACTATCAAAACCATGAAATCCACCTTCATATAATCCTCTTCTAGCATTACCCCTAATTTGTGAGTAATTAGCATTCATCATACTATAGTTTGCATTAAACATATTCTTAGCATTTTGAGCCTATTTCAATCAAGCCTCATATGCTAGAAGTAAAGCATATGCTTTATCATAATCCATTTTGTTTGCAGTGATAATTGAAGCCAAATCTAAGTAACTAGGTCTTAAACCATTGAATATCCTTATCAACAAATCTTTTTCACTTATATAATCTCCAGCTCATGCAAGTTTATTAGCAAGCATCTTCATCTTTCCACAATGTTCTTCTATGGACATTGAATCCTTCCTTAAAACATTCATTTCATATTTAGGTTGTATTACTTTAGCTTCGGATTGCACCTCAAATTGATTTTTAAAGATCTTCAAATATCAAATGAAGTGTCACAGCCAAGAATAAAGCTCAAAATACCTTCACTAATTGTAAATAACAACCAACCAAGAAGGATATGATCTTAAGCTCACCAATTGGTATAGGTTGGACTTTCAGCTTATTGCTCTGAGTCATTGGCTAATGAGTTTGAGAGATAATGATTAGGCACATCTTGAGTTCTTGAAATGAAGGTTTCCAGCCGATTGCCTATTATGGATGTAAGCACTTGCTTTTGGCAAAGTAAGAAATTAGATTGATTGAGTTTCACAGGAGTAGCGAATGTAAATGAAGTTTGTGAAGGTTGATTTGAGTAAAGAATAGTGGAATTTGAGTTCGTTGTATTGGAATTGGCCATGTTGGCTATGATACCATGAAATAAAATAAGAAAAATGATGTTTGGCTTGAGAGAAAATTTTAGAGAAAATATTTTCTTGATTCTGGAACTTTCATTGATTTTCTTATGTCATTTACTTCAAGTATTTACACATGCTAATTAATCATAACTACTTGTAACTAATTACACTCAAGCAATTATAATATCATGCTAAACTTCAACAATATACATTCAGTACATTACAAGCACCTATGCTAGGTTGGCAATTGAGTACATTACTCAGTAGCTTCTGATGACCTGGCACAGTTAGACATTACAGCTTTGATAAGTGTATACTTTCTATATATTTTTCTATTAATTTCTCCATCTTTTTCTTGTTTTGGTCGTAAATATTCTTGTTATTATAGTTAATTTTTAATTTAGTAAATTACATTTGATTTTGTTAATTTTTATCTTAGTTTTTTTTAATTTTGTTATTTTAGGTATATTTTGGATTAAAAAGAAATTAATCCGGAGCATTTAAGAAAAAATTTGCTTGAAGGAATTAGAAAAGGAAATAACAGAAGATTTTTGGAAGCCAATTAATTAGTTGATGCACGTTCGGAAGCATATGGGATTTCATGGAGATTAATAAAGACTTTGGGAACAAGCTTGCATAAAATGAAAATTTGTTTAATGTGCATGGCTTTATAAGTTGCATGCAAGATTCACGTTACCAATTCAAAAAGATTTCATGCATAAGGCTTGCCTAAACTAAATTGCACATGCATGGCATTATACATGGGAAGCAAATTGAAGAAAAGGGAAATTGTCAAAGTGGATGACATGTTCATGGTAATTAAGGGAAGCAAATCAATTGCTTTAAATTGGAACTAAAATCCAATAGGGATTCGGCCAACCATATGCATAATAAAAAGCCAACCTTTGGCTTTTGATAGACAATCGGCAGCCAAGAGTAATTGAAGAGAGAGTAGCAGCAAGAAAAGAAGAAAAAATAGAGGAGGCTGCCGCTTGAATTAATCTCTATGTGTGATTTTATCAACTCTTTTATTCCCAATTCAATTATGTTAAGCTAGATATTCTATTTGGTTGAGGGTGACTTCAAAACCCTAAACATGTTATGCAATTAATTTTTAATTTCTATTATTCAATTTATTTAATTGAGATTGTTTATGTACTTGTATAATTAATGTTTATGATTTTATTCTCATTTTATTTGAGTGGCCAATGAGATAGGACATGAATAAATTCTATTATTAGATTAAAATTCTTGATCCGTAATTGTTTTGAAATTTTAATCATTAGTAGTAGGTTGGAATCAATAATTTCAATTAGAGAATATAACCTAGGTTAAATAATCCAAGCTTGTGTGTTTATTGCCTGAATCAACCTAATATCTTTTTCTACGTAATGCTTTCATTATCTTAAATTTAAAGAGTTTATTTAAAATTATTTAATGGTTGGAGATTATGTGAAAAGCTTGTTTTGCCTAACGATACACTAAGGAAAGATTGAGACTAACAGAGCTTATTGTTGTCTATGTTTAATAGTTTCAATAGAATTGATGATAGAATTGATATATTATGTGCATGTTTGGTGGTGGTGAATGATTCTTTAACCAAAGTTTTCATCATTACAATTTATTTCTCTTTTAATTCGAGTTTTTATTAAATTATTGTTATCGAAGTTTAATTTCTTTATTTCTTACTATTTAGTTAAAAATTCATAAACCCTTATTTTTAATTTTTAGTTGGTATTTTCTTTAATTGGTATTTTCTTTAGTTAGATTAATTATTATTATTATTTTATTTTAAGTCTTCGTAGGATTGATCCTTACTCGCTCTATATTAGTTGTTTATATTATTAGTAATGTTTTAAATTTAGTGTACTCTAACGACACAACCAAATTTTTGGTGCCGTTGCCGGGGACTAGCGTCCAGTTTGTTTATTATCACTCATTTTGTTTTATTATTTTTACTTAATTTTTCTCTCATTTTATTTATTTTATTTTAATTAGTTATTTTCTATTCTATATTTAGATTTTCATGAGCATAGAGGACATTCGATTGAAACTCGAACAACTTAGAGCAACCTTGTCACATTCAGAACTTGATTTTTCTATCCACATTCCACTCCTGAAGACAGAGCCAGGCAGCCCAGAACCCGAACCATTGGCTCAGAAAAACAATCAAACACTTAAAGAATTGGCGGTGCCTAACTTGGACCAACAACCATTATGCATTAAAAATCCCAATCCTCAAGAAAACTTCGAGCTCAAATATGGGATGATTCATTTTCTACCTACTTTTCATGGTCTTGCAGGAGATGACCCAAATAAGCACTTGAAGGAGTTCCATGTGGTATGCTCCACAATGAAACCAGCCAGAGTTTCTAACGAGCAAGTTAAGCTAATGGCCTTCCCATTCTCTTTGACAGATGCATCCGAGGAATGGTTGTACTATCTTTCCTCCGGTACTGTCACTACATGGAATGAAAAGCGTTAGCTATTTATGGAGAAATAATTCCCAACATCAAAAGATGGCAGCATTCAAAAAGAAATTTTTAGAATCCTACAATATAATGGAGAGTCACTCTACGACTATTGGGAACGATTTAAAAAGAAATTTTTAGAATCCTACAATATAATGGAGAGTCACTCTACGACTATTGGGAACGATTCAAAAAGACATGTGCTAGCTGCCTCGATCATCAGATAAGTGATCAACTCCATATTTAATACTTTTTTGAGGGTCTAATGCCTATGGATAAGAGTATGATTGATGCCGCTAGTGGAGGAGCACTCGTAGATAAGACACCAGAAGCAGCCTGAAATCTCATTGCTAACATGCTGCTAATTCCCAACAGTTCAACACTAGGAATGATCTATTGGTGCCACCTAAGTGAGTCAATGAGGTAAATACTACTTCCTTAGAACAACAAGTTTCAAATCTTACATCTCTAGTACAACAATTAGCCTTAAGGCAACAGGTGAGACCGTGTGGCATATGCTCTATGGTCGTACATGTGACTGATATGTGCCCTACTCTCCAAGAGGGTTCAGATGCGCAGGCCAACGTAGTTAAGGAGTTCCTAGGCCAACCAAGATAAAGGTATGATCCTAACTCTAATTTTTACAATGAAGGGTAGAAGGATCACCTTAATCTTAGGTATGGGAACCAACAACAAGGCATTCCTAATGTGGCACTATCTCGACCACCGGGCTACCTGCAATAGCGGGTGCAACAACCTTACCAAGTTCGGTGACCCCCACCTTCTCAAAATCAAGGTACGGCTTTGGAAGATCTTGTAAAAGCTCTCATTACTAACTATATACAGTTCCAGCATACTACCCAGACACAACTCCAACACTTGGAGAATTAAATTGGCCAACTGGCCACATCTATGAGTAGGATAGAAGCTAGAGCTTCAGGAAAGTTACCTTCTCAACCAGAAATTAATCCGAAAGAGAATGCTAGTGCTATATCTCTTAGGAGCGGAAAGCTGTTGGAGCCATTATTAGCCAAGCCATCAAAGATGTCCACAACATCATGGCACTCTGTGACCAATCCCTCCTTTGAGGCTCTTCCTTTAATAAAGGAAGACGATTCCTGTTCTGTATTGCCAGTTGACCCATTTGGCCAGGTAAATTCACCTCGAATTAAGACCCTTTCCATTCCTCTACCATTTCCTATCAGATTTAAACAATCTAAAAAAGAAGAGTAAAAAAAGAAGATCCTAGAGACTTTCCGTAAATTAGAGGTAAATATTCCTCTACTTGATGCTATTAAGCAGGTGCCGCGTTATGTAAAATTTTTGAAATAATTATGCAGCAACAAGCAAAAGTTGAGTGGTAATGAAAAGGTAAGTGTTGGAGAGAAAGTTTCTGTTATACTTAAAAAAAATACTTCCTCCTAAGTGCAAGGATCCAGGTACTTTTACTATCCTCTACACTGTTGGCAATATCAGATTCAAAAGATGTATGCTAGATTTCGGGCCTCAATTAATGTTATTGCATATTGGATTTATAACTCCTTGAATTTAGGTCAAATGGAAGAAACTAGTATAATTATTCAATTGGTTGATAGATCTGATGCTTACCCGAAGGGGGTTGTGGAAGATGTTCTGGTGTAGGTCAATGAATTGGTCTTTCTAGTTGATTTTTATATCCTTGACATGGAGGATGAGTCATCACCCAATCCCACTCATATTCTGTTAGGGCGACTGTTCCCTAAAACAGCCCAAACCAAGATTGTTGTTCATGATGGAACCCTCACAATGGAATTCGATGGTGAAGTGATCCGCTTCAATATCTTTAAGGCAATAAGGTATTCTAGTGATGTACATTCTGTCTTTCCCATAAATGATATAATACCTTGGTGCATGATTTCTTTGAGTTATCCGATAATAGTTTTGAAATTACCATAAGCAAAAATCTTACGAAAGCAGTTCTAAGGAACATGTAAATTTGATAAAGTTGGATGATGAGGTAGAGGAAGCTATGACGATCTTAGATGGAGCAGTCCCATTACACACCAATGGGTATAATGTTTCTTATCTTGAATTGCCTTTATTAAACGAGAAACTTTTACTTTCAATTGTCCAGACACTTACCTTAGAAAGCAAAAATCTTATAAAAGTGGATTCTAAGGAACATGTAAATTTGATAAAGTTGGATGATGAGGTAGAGGAAACTTTGACGATCTTAGATGAAGCAGTCCCATTACACATCAATGGGTATAGGGTGTGTTTGATGCATGGAATTGTGTGGTATTATAATACTATTCACATTAGTTTATTACTAAGAAGATGTTTGGAAAAATTTGAGACCTCATTATGCTGCATTATAATGCACCATAATGAGGCATGGGGTCGTATTACACAAACCCGAGGGAACCTCAGGTTTGCGTAATGCGGTAGCTTTTTGCCTCAATTAAGGCAACAGTTAATGCCTCAATTGAGGCAAATTTATTTTTTTAAAATATTATAAAAATAAATTATTTTATTATTAACTACTAATATAGTGAATAAAATATAAAAATAAATTATATGATAACATTATTTTATTTATTAATGATTCATATAAAAATAATATATTAATATTATAATATTATTTACATTAATATTAATTTAAAATTAATATTATTTAAATTTATACAAATTTAAATATTTATAATTATTTATATTAAATTATAAATTTATTAATATATTAAAATGCAAAAATAATAATATATTATAAATTAAAATATAATTTAATATTATTGAATAATAATTTATTAATTTATATTAACAATTATAATATTAATTATAATCTAAATTTATTATTTACATATAATATTAAATTTTATAAATTTTATTTTATTATAATTATAATACAAATTTTAGAAATTTAATAATTAATTTTTAACATTTACTAAAAAATTGTTAAATTTCTACTATTTAAGATTTCTATATTTATTATTTTTCTAAGTATTAATAAATATTTTTTTTTAATTATTTAATTTAATTAATTACAAAAAATTAATACAATACAATACAACACCAAATATAGTCCAATTAAAAATTAATACAGTACAGTAGAGCACCAAACATTGTACAGTATTATTATAATACAATGTTAACACAATATAGTATAATATAATACACCAGTATTAAAATAGTGCAATATAGCATAATACAATACAGTGTGCCAAACGCACCCATAATGTTTTTTACCTTGAATTGCCATTATTAAACGAGAAACTTTTAATTTCAGTTGTGCAGACACTTACCTTAGAACTTAAGCCACTCCTAGAGCACCTGCAATTTATTTACTTGGGTGAGAATGAAACACTTCCAGTCATAATTGCTAAAATCCTCACTCCAATTTAACAAGAAAAGCTAATTAGGGTGCTTCCGGATCACAAGACGGTGATTGGGTGGACCATTGCCAACATTAAAGGAATTAGTCTTTCCATGTGTATGCATCGCATTTTACTTGAAGAAGGGACAAAACCAATGAAAGGTGCACAACACCGCCTTAATCCACCAATGATAGAAGTCGTAAAAAAAGAGATATTGAAACTCCTTAATATGAGGATTATCTATCCCATTTCTTATAGTAAATGGGTGAGTCCTGTGCAGGTAGTTCTAAAAAAATAGGGCATCACAGTGGTCAAGAATGAAGAAAATGAGCTTGTGTCAACTAGAGTTCAAATTGGATAGAGAGTTTGCATTGACTATTGTAAACTAAATGCAGCCACTCGCAAAGACCATTTTACTTTGCTATTTATTGATCAAATGCTTGAAAGGTTAAGTGGTCACTCTCGTTATTATTTTCTTGATGGTTACTTAGGTTATAATCAGATCGTTATCGCTCTAGAAGACCAAGAGAAAACAACTTTCACATGCATCTTCGACACATTTGCTTATCGACGCATGCTGGTTGGTCTCTGTAATGCTCCTGCCACTTTCCAAAGGTGTATGATGAGTATTTTTTCTGATTATATGGTAAACATCATTAAGGTATTTATGGATGATTTTATGGTTTATGGTGATTCTTTCGATAGATGTTTAGATAAGCTTATACTTGTGCTTAAACGATGCATTGACACTAGCCTTGTGCTTAATTGGGAAAAATGTCATTTTATGGTTAATCAAGATACTGTACTAGGCCATGTTATTTTTGAAAGGGGGATTGAAGTTGACAAATCTAAAATATATCTTATTTGCTCCTTACCACCTCCCACTAGTGTGAGGGAGGTTCGTTCTTTTCTTGGTCATGCAGATTTCTAACGTAGGTTTATCAAGGACTTCTCCAAGATAGCATCACCCCGCTGCAACTTACTTTAAAAGGATGCAACTTTTGACTTCAATGAAGAGTGCCAAAGAGCCTTTGAAAAGTTAAATAAGGTTTTGACATCGGCCCTTGTGATTCAACCACTGAACTGAGATTTACCATTTGAGATCATGTGCGATGCCAGTAACTTTGCCGCTGGAGCTATGTTGGGCCAGCGTGTGGGCAAGCTTCCTCATGTCATCTACTATGCCTCTTGCACACTGAATGATACACAACTCAACCACTCCACCATCGAGAAAGAACTTTTGATAGTTATCTTTGACTTAGAGAAATTTAGTTCTTGTTTAATTGGATCTAAGGTAATTGTTTACTCTAACCATGCAGCTATTAGGTACTTACTGACTAAAAAAGATGGTAAGTCGCGCCTTATTCGATAGATACTTCTATTGCAAGAATTTGACTTAGAGATTCTAGAGAAAAGAGGTTTTGAGAATTTAGTTACAGATCATTTGAGTCGACTTATCCATAATGAAGATGCACTTCCAATGCATGAGAAATTTTCAGATGAGCAGTTACTATGGGTAGGCATAGTTTCTCATTGGTACGCAGATATTGTAAATTATTTAGTTATCAGAGCAGTTACTATACTTGTGGAAGTATTGCTCCGATTAAATGATTAGAAGGTGCATACCTAAAACTAAATGTACTTCTATTCTCACCTTTTATCATACTTTGGCTTGTGGAGGGCATTTTGGACCAAAGAGAATAACCCTTAAGGTACTTGTGAGCGGTTTTTATTGGCCATCACTATTTAAGGATGCATATTTGTTTTATAAATCTTGTGATCGTTGTCAGAGAACAGGTAATTTGGTATCTAGAAATCAAATGCCACAATCTCTCATTCTTATAGTTGAGATTTTTTTTTATGTTTGGAGCATCGATTTCATGAGATCATTTCCTTAATCTTTTGGTAATCTCTATATTGTTCTTGCAGTTGATTATGTTTTAAAATGGGTAGAAGCAAAAGCCACCCGAACTGATAATTCTAAGATGGTGGTAGATTTTATAAAGTATAACATCTTTACAAGATTTGAAACGCCAAAGGCAATTATCAACGACACTCACTTTTGTAAGAGGTCAGTAGAAGCCCCTCTTCGAAAATACAACATCACTCATAAGGTCTTTACATCTTACCACCCACAAACTAGTGGGCAAGATAAGGTGTCTAATAGGGAAGTGAAATCAATCATTGAAAAGACAGTTAATTTAAATAGAAAGAACTGGAGCCTACTGCTTGATAATGCACTTTGGACATATAGGACCGCATACAAAACTTTTATTGGTATGTCACCCTGCAAGTTGGTATATGGTAAGCCTTGTCATCTTCTAGTGGAACTTGAACATAAAGCATGGTGGCCTGTGAAACAATGTAACAATACATTGGACGTCGCCGGCCAACATAAGAAGCTCTAATTGTAAGAATTAGAGGAAATTCGAAATGATGCCTACGAGAATTCATGAATCTATAAGGAAAAGACTAAGGCTTTTCATTATAAACAGATCTTAAGAAAGAACTTCAAAGTTGGATAGAAAGTTTTGCTATTCCATTCTTGGCTTAAGTTGTTTCCAGGTATGTTACATTCTCAATGGGTTGGGCCTTTAGTTGTTATTAATGCTTTTCCTCATGGTGCAGTTGAGATTAGGAGCTTAAAGACAGGTAAAGAGTTCAAGGTTAATGGTCATAGGTTGAAGCCTTACTATGAAAACTTTCAAACACTCAATATAGAAGAGGCTCTACTTTATGAACTTGTGTACGATGATGAGTGAAACATGAGAACCATGTCAGGCTGAGGACAATAAACTAAGGGCTTATTGGGAGGTAACCCAATAGCTAGAGAAAAGATTTTGAAAGCACGCCATAACAAATTTGATCTTTCTCCCTCTCATTGTCATAAACTTTATCCACTCTATGTTGAATTTTGTTTGTTTCTGTTTGTGTGTCTCATCTCATTTCCCTATGTTTAATTCTTTCTTTTGTTAGCTTAGGCTTACATTAAGGACAATGTAAGAATTAAGTGTGGGGGGGTGGATTTTGAACTTAGTTTTTCTTGCTTTTTCTTTTTCTTAAAAAAAACCCAAAAAAAACATTGTTTATTTTGAATATTAGCCAATGATAAGAATTTGATTGACAATGCATATGGTTCTTAGAAAGGGTTGAATATTATCTTAGTTTATACTTGATTCTTGTGTTTATTTCCTTTTAATTGAAATTCTTTAAACCACGAGCACTACTTTAAACCACGAGCACTAATATAAATTCTTTTATAACTTTGACTTAAAATTTGAGATTGATGCAGCCTGAGTTGAGAATTTTAGATTGAGTAAATGACTGTTTGTCTTGATTCTTATCTCCACAATACAATGTTGTATACACAAGCACCATAGTCAGAAATAGCTACCTATAACCCTTAAGAGTGAAGCTATCATTTAGTAATTTGGGCCTATGTACCACCAATATGTAAAAGATAATCTACTCTGAGAAGAAGGCTACCTTAAAGGGTAGAGTGAAAGCTCCTGACTATGGATATAAAACTAAAAAAAAAAAAATGCACACAAATGCCTGTGTAAAAAAAATTGGAGATCAAGATGGTAAGATTAATTTGACCTACTCTTTTCTTTGTTCAAGGTAAAGACTGTTGATATTGAAGATTTTGAGAATGAATTTTGATTGTATTGATTCACACACACACTACGAGAATCAAAAGAGAGATGGGATTGACTATTGAATTAAAGTTAAAACTTCGATAATATTTAAAATTTTCTTTGAGTTATATGACTTATACAATCTTTAAGGTTAGTTTTATTTTAAAGTCTTTTGTTCTTTTTATGCTATTAAAAAAATGAAATAATGTTTGTGGGTATCATCACTGAAGCTCTCACGAGACTATAACTCGTCCACTAGGGCCGCCTAAGGTTTTAAAGGCTGGTTGCATATGGTAAATGCAATCGTGATTTCCTACGAAAGTGGACTAGTTTAGATTTTCTTTTTATTTTATTTTTTTTCTAGGTTTGCTTGAGGACGAGCAAAGGGTCAGTGTGGGGGAATTGGCTTTAAACTTGGCCTTCTTATGCTCTACATCATAAGCTGTCTTATTAGTACCTTGTCATATTCTATATATATATATGAAATTTTTCAATCTAGGATTTTTGAGTACGGAAAAGTTCAAGAAACTTTTAAAACCATACGGTTTTAAAGTTTAATTTCATAATACTATTAAACTCCACAGTTTTAAAACTTTTCTGAATTTTTCCGTATTTTAAAATTCCGGACAAAAAAACTACTATATATATATATATATGTATGTATGTATGTATGTATGTGTTCTATACAGTGGCTGCTGCCAACAACTTTACCCATAGCAAACCATCGCCACCGTACATTAATTTTTCAATATGCAAGAGGCCATTTTTATATGTTTCTTTCAAGTGTAATTGTTGATTCCTCCCATTAAGTGAAAGTTTTCATATATTTAAAAAAAAGATAATAATAATTATAATTAATTAGTCTACGAGCCTCTTCATTATTTTGTACGTTTTACAGTATTACTGAAATAAGTTATCGAAAACCCCGTGGAAATCTTCAATCTATTCCAACAATAAAATAAAAAAATTGTTAAAGATAAATTAAACTAAAGGTAGATCTGCTGGTAATGGCTTGATATATATTTGATTTTTTTATAACTACAGTAACTTTTAATCAATAACTTATTGATCATCATGGCTCTTCTTATGATTAGTTAATTTTCCACAAACACCAGGAAGATTTTGATAATTTCCATACAATTTTTTTAATATTTTGGTTGAGACTTTTAGACTGTTAGTCTCCCTCCCACAGGCACAAATAAAATATTTTCAGCGGCTTTCAAACCATTGCATAACCGGATAATCTTCTACTGCCCCATCGGTTTAGGTCAATTATCTATTTTTTTTTAAATAAAACATTTGATAAATCCAGGCAAATAAATTAAAAGTATTTTGGAGTCCATGCATGATAGGCTTACTTGGTTACATTCAGAAGATGGGAGTTTGAGTATATATGGCTGATTCTGAAAAACATTTTGCTCCAAATTTTCAACTTCTGGACTCAAGCTTTGGGCACGTTATGCTCTTCCAAATTAATTTTTCTATTTTGGCATGGGGTCTTCTCCATAATCGGCTCGCCATTGATGATTTGTTGCAAGCTCGTAAGATTCCTTTGGTTTCTAGCTGTTCGTTGTGTACAGGGTGTTGTGAAACAGCGTTTCACCTTTTTCTTGGTTGGTTGATTTTGCTCAATCTTTGTGGCCTTGGTTGGATAGCTTATTTAATTTCGTTTTCCTCTATCCTGGGGACTGGATGTGTTAAAGGACGCTATTTTTGCTGCCCATTTTAATGGCCGTGCGGCTGCTTTATTGACTACATCATGTTTAGATGGTGCTTCTAACTTTATTTTCTTTAAAATTTGGAGAGTATATTCCTAATGTCGCCCTTTACATTGCTGTTCTCTTAATTTTTTACATCCTCTTTTAGGACGTTAGTTAAGATATTCACTTGTGAGAATAATAGATACTAAGCTATTACGATGAACCTTTAGTACAATATATTTGGATAACAGTTTGTGCAATAATCACATTAATTGTAAAATAGAAGGTTATATCAAACTACAGTTCTATCATTTTTTCTATTTTGATTTTTCAAATAAAAATTTGTGCCTCTTTTTGTTGGCTTACTGTCCTAGATTATGTTCATTTATTTTCTATTTATTTATTTGTGGTATAGATTCTGTTTTAATCAAACAATTTAAGATCCAGGGAAAGAAAGAATTAGCTTTCGCTTGAGTTGTAATTACTTGTGTGAGTTCCTTTTTAAAATAAGATGTTTAAATATTTTATCACGTTTTTGCTACGTTAAATCCGCTCTTTTTACTTCAAGTGGCTCCAAGACTTACATTATACAAAAATTTCATTAACATAAAATGTAAGAATCAATCATCATAAATTAGGGATTCATCCTCCAAATATGTAACTCATATTAGTTATGATTTGTTGTCATATACAAATATTATCCCGTTAAGCTAGCTAATGATTTTTTTTTAAACACCTAAAGTTTTGTATAGAGATATTATAATGTTGGGATTTTTGATAGTTCTCATAAAGCAAGAAAACCCTAGTTTCACTACTAGAAAAGTGGTTTTTACTGATATTTAGCTCATGACACTTTATTAAAAAGTATCAGTATTTATATACATATGGACCATTTTCCATGTTTAACATACAAGTAAAACAAATTACTTATATGACTGTGTTAATAAGTTAGACATCAGAAATTTCTGGCGCTAAGATATTAGTAAAAAAATCAAAATAATTCTAATCCTCTCCCAATTAGAACTGGATCCCAAGACCTCTCAAAAGTCAGGCTTCTAAGTTTAAAAAAAAACAATAATATAATACAAAAAATGTATATATAGAAAATAAAAAGCTTAAGTCGACAAATCTCTAATAGTATTTTTACTTGAGGGTTTAGGGAATGGAAAAGAAGGAATTAGAATGAAATCTATGTTTACTTGATAGAATCTAATTTGAGAATAAGAATAAAATGTGTGAGTCCCACATAATTTGAGAATAAAGAATGGGAATCCTATTCCTGTTGGGGGTTGTGAATGTGAATGAAACCCATGTTTACTTTTATATCCCTCTAATTTTTTCATATTTCCCGAATTACCCTCGTTCAAATTGCAATTAATTTTATTATTTTAAATGTCATTATTATTATTATTAAATTGTATTTACTTTATTATTTTAGTTATTATTATTATTGTTATTATTATTTTTATTAATATTATCATTATTAACATTTATTATTATTAATTTTATTTTTTAATTAATATTATTTTTATAATAATATTTATACATGTATCAAGTTAATGAAAATTACTTTGTTTAATACTATAGGTATTTTGGTAAATTGATTCTCATTCCCATTTATTTTTCCAAGTAAACACATCAATGCCATTCCAGCACATTCGCATTCCCATTTATTTTTGCCAAGTAAATATTGGAATCTCATTCCCATTCCTCATTCTCATTCCAGCCTATTTTCATTCCCAGCCCATTTCCATTCTACCTCATTCCCATTCCATGAAGTAAACGCACCATAAATCTAATCTAAGTCAACTTCATCTTCTAAACTTTCTCTCTTTGAGTCTCAGCAGCCAGGGTCTCTCTCGTCGTCACTTAACCAATTTTTCATTAGCTAGTGCGTCGTGACTGTCAACCTGTGTGCAGTCAGTGAGCGCGTCGCCACTCCTTAGCTAGTCTTCCGCGAAACATCCACACTATGTGTTATCATCAACGATTCATGCTTTTCCTCACGGTGTGTTCACCATGACATGGCAGTTGTCACTCGTTAGCTTAACTAGTGTCGCATCCTCACAGTTGTCATTTGTCAGCCAGTGGTGGTTGTCACGGTCGTCTATTACTGTTATTTTCAAATTTCAATTTTCATTCATAATAAAGGTATAATATTAGAAAAATTATTTTAATTTATTTGATTTCTGTATTAATGTATTGGATTGAAATCGGCTACTTGGTTAAAAAAATTTTTAAATATTTTCATTTGTGTATTTGATATCATCCTTGCTTAAAGAAGCACGCATTTCAGTAGTTGATTTCATTTAGTCCCGTGTTCTTTTTGGTTGCTTTATCTGGCAGAGAAGAGCAGAAGGCTTATGAAACATTAATTTATTTTTGGAGAAAATAGGGTAAGAATAGTATTAAAACATGTTTTGCTTTCTTCTTAGATGGCTTGGCTAGGCTTGCCGTGGGAGAATGGGAAGTTGGCTTATATAATATTAATTACATGTTTATATAATAAAAGTTATGTTTTTTTTGGGAATGTGTATTTGTGTCATTTTTTGGGCATAACATTTACTAGTTTCAAATTGGGACTTGTAATATACTGGCCTTGATGGCAACTAGGGATATTTCATGGCTAATGGAGATGGTTGGCTATTCTAGTATTGAATGTTGCTTTAATGGTCGTTGGATCTTTCTATTATGTCTTTTTTTGTTGGTTTATTTACTAGTGTTTATATAATGAATAATCAACAGTTCTTTGGCTGGAAAGTTGTTCGTAGCATCATGGGCCCAATTTGTGAGTATATCATTTCTCCTAACTTGGAAATATTTCTTCATTAGCAGTATTTATTTGGGAATATTTTTGTACCTATAACAATCTGTAATGTTTATGGATTCTATTTACCTTTTGCGAACTTTGGAATGATTATGTATGTCGATTTCTCTGTTAGATTTGTTCCTTGATTTACGAGTTTTAGATTTGTTCCTTGATTCTAGTTGTACTTACGTGGCTTGGGGTTTCCTTTACTATTGTACTCTCTTTTTCGTTTCTTTTTGAATAAATTTCTTTGATTAATCGGGGCCTTAAAAACGTTTATACTAAAAACTTTATTCTGCTAAGTTATAATTTGCTACGACATATTGAGTGAAATATTTCTTGTAATAATAATAAAAAAGAAATATTTCTTGGAAAAAATTGTAAAGTGGATAATTTGAGATGTATGCTCAGATGTGGGGAGAGTATTCTTGTTGATGATGTATTATACTATATATTAGATATACTATTGTAACATGTTCTTTTAGGTCATAGATTAATAATGGAGGCTTGTAAGCAAGCCTCTTGTATGATGCTAACAGGGCATTACCACCTAGATTAGATTACATGCTCGATTAAAGTTTATGTATGTAGTCTTTCTACTCATTTTTTTTGGGTTAAATTTCAAATAGGATTTAAAAATTTAATCTTAATACATTTTTCTATTCTATAAATGTGCAGCAAATTCTTCAGCAAACTATGGAATAAGTCAAAAGAAATACTTCCTAACTAGCACCTACTGACTTTTATAAAACTGGCATTTTGTCGTGTCTCCCATGGTAAGGAGCTGAACTATTTAAGGTAATGCTTAATTTAATCATTGCTTGATGGTTTATTAAAAATATAGCATATTTATTTTATTGTCTTATATTCTGTATCTATATTTTGGATTTGGAATTTCTATTAATGGACTTCACCTCTCTACTCATAAAATGAGAATATAATTACACTTTTGCAACTATTTTGTGAGACAAACACAAAGAATCATCACTTTGGCAAAAATAAGCTCCATCCTTTTTAAATAATTGACAGTGCATTGTGTTTAAGTGAATGATTGAGAGATCTCTATAATTGATCTAGTGATCTTTCTTTAATCTTTCCTTTTTGTTTTTTTATCTCAATGACCTTAAGCCTTTTTTTATTGCTTTACCTCGATAACTGAATATGTTTAGTTTTCTTTATACTGAAGTGAAGTTTCTAGAAAGGTGATGTTGCATTTTGGCTCTAGATTGTTATAATTATGTCTTGAAGATTTGATAGGAAATTGGAAAATGTTGCAAGAGTTTGGTACCATACCTTTTCCCTTTTTTGGCTTATGGATACTTATTTAATTCATCAGTTATGGCCTAAGAATACTTAAGATAAAAAGGATTAATATCAATTCTAAGCTTTTTAGTGTCTTTGGTAATTACTGTTAAGTGTGTTGGTACTGTTTATTACCATGTTATTGTTTTTTGTAATTTATAGAAAATGTCAAGTAATTGGTTACATATTATTGTTTTAGCTTTGAAGTTTGTAATATATACTAACTTGTTAGTAATTGGATTTGATGTTGGATGTGATGAGTACCCTATTGATGATCATAGGTAACTTTTTGATGAGTGGGTGGCATATGTTGCCAAGTTATTTGTAGCATACAATAATCATGTAATGTATGAGTATATTTTTTCTTGTAAATGTCCAAAACTTAATTTGTGTAGCATACTAATTAAATCTATATGTTATAGTTATAGGTGGGAAAACAATGAAGTTCAAGGTGTAGAGGCAATGAGGAAAATTTTGTTGCAAACTAGATACTTGTATTTTTTTTTTCAATTTGAATATCTACTTGTGTGCATTTCAAACTATATTTGAGATATTATGAATTTGTATGTTTCTTTTGGTACTTTTATTTAATTTTTATTTGGTATAATTGTCATATATATTAATAATATCTAAACTTGAAATGAAAGATTTTGTAATATAAATTGAGTTTTGCTTTTGTTATTTTATGGTGCCTTTTAATTTTACCAATAAATCAATAGGCAATGAGCCAATTCAAATTTGTACTTTAAAATAAATTAAAAAGTGATACTATTGTAACAATAATCATAGACACTAATATAATATCAACAACTACCAATACTATGGTGTCATAATATTAGTGATACTATAGTAATAGTAATCACTGACACCACAAACAAGTGTTACTAATTTTTTTATTGACAGATTACTGACACAATTAACAAGTGTTACTAAAAGTAATTACTGACACTGTTTTAATGTCAATAAAGACCTTCTTTTAGTAATGTGTGCATAAACTTCAATCCTTAAGATAAAAAAAATCATGATTTTCACATCATCAAATTGAGAGAAGATATACTTTGATCTATAGCAATTTTCTTGATTAAGTTTCACTACAAGAATTAAAGATTTAACAAAATTGATTTATCTCTCCTGACCCTTTTAGCGTGACTTCACTTTTCTAATCGATAGAAAATTAACATGATATATCTATATATATGGGTGGAGAGAGGACCAATTTCAATAAAACTCTTATTCCCATTTTCTGTCAAAGTGGGCAGTTAGATTTTCCCAATTGACCACTACGATTTTAACCCATTATTTATTTTATTATTTAAATTCCAATTATAACCCATTCAATAATATGGCACATGGGCCACTAATATGCCAACATTCTCTCATTTGGCCTTGTGACATTGTCAACTTGACAGTTTAACAATAATAAATGTTAGCGCATAGTAAAAGTTAAATCCTTACTTGCATTGGTCAAACCATAAAATTATCATTAAGCAAAAACTAATACAAATCATAGCAGTTCCACATCATTATTTCGACATGGTTCCTTTTATGAATCACAATATCAATTTTATACATAACATGACCTGTAATGGGAAAGCGAATAATAACAATCCAACAATAAGTCTTAGTTAGAGGCAAAAAGTGTTAGCAATATCATTATTCATGTATATACCATTAAATCAAATAGGATATAAAAGAATCAGAAACAATACTTAAATGAGCTCAGAGTTTGAAATAAATTAAGACATTAAAAAATTAAACATAATGTCCATAATGGCATCCAATAATACCCATCCTTTCAACATGTTCACTAAAAACCTTTAGGTTTAATCCTTTTGTTAAAGGATTTGCAATCATAAAGTTAGTGCTACTGTGCTCAATTGACACTCTTTATTTTTGAACTTCTTCTTTAACGGTAAGGTATATCAATTCTATATGTTTAGCACCTTTCTAATACCTGTTGTTTTTGGAGAAGAAAATTGCTGCGACATTATCATAATAAATCTTCAGTGGCATGTCGACAATTCTAAATCCTAAAATAAAGTTTTATAGCCATAATCCATGAACAGTGGCCTTAAAACATGCCACAAACTCAGCTTCTATAGTGCAAGTAGTAATGACAGATTGTTTCGCACTTTTCCATGAGGTGGCTCCACCAGCCATCATGAACAAATAGCCAAATGTGGATTTTCTTGTATCCACGCAGCCAACATAATCTGAATCCAAATGCCTATCACTTCGATATGATTAGTTCTCTTATAAGTGAGCATGCGATCCTTTGTTCCTTTCAAGTATCTCAATACTTTCTTTGTAACTTTCCAATAATCCAATCCAGGATTGCTTTGATATCTGCTCAGCATTCCGACAACAAAACTAATGTTTGGCCTTGCACATGTCTGAACATACATCAAGCCTCCAATAATAGATGCATAAGCAATCTTTTGCCGTTTGTTTGCGTTTTAATTCGTTCTTTAGGCATTGCATAAAGCTGAGATTATCTCCTTCCTAAATTAAAACAACACTTGTAGAGCATTTTCCATTCTGAATCTCTCTAAAAATTTATTAATATATGCTTTCTAAGACAACCTTAACAATTCTTGTGCTCTATCACGGAATATTTTTATTTTAATCACATACAATGACTAACTCATAATTTTCATTTTAAAGTTATTAGGGAGAAACTCCTTGGTCTCATGAAGTAGACCAAAATCATTAGCAACAAGTAAAATGTTGTCAACATAGAGAATTAAAAAAATTATCTTTTTCTTACTGACCTTGAGATATATACACTGATCATTGATGTTTTTCTTAAATCAAAAGAAGTGATGGTATCATTAAACTTAAGATACCATTGTTGGGAGACTTGCTTAAGTCTGTATATTGATTTCTTTGACGTGTTTCTTTCCTCAGCTAAAAGTCCTTCAGGTTAGGTGTTGATGAGTACTGCTATAGGTGTCAATGTGTAAGTGTACATAATAAGTAATATAATGATATGTATCTAGATTGTTTCCACAGGGATTGATGTTATGAGACTTGCTACAGTAAATCTTAACAGTGCAATCTAAGTCTAATTATATATAAAATTATTGATGTAATTAATAACCTAACGAAATTAAAAATGCAATAAATAAAAATATCAAGGAAAACACAAAGATATACTTAATGGGAAATAAGTAGTTGAATGCTTAAACTCACTTAATGACATTGACTGTTTTTTCAATTATAGTACTGTTGCTACAGCATCTGCTATAGCACTAGGCAAAATCCCTCATCCATCCTCAACTGTCGCATGTTTGATATCTTGTATCTATATCCAACCTAACAGTGACTAGTTGTTATGCTAATATTAGTTATAGTATTATTCGTTCTAAGTTCCAATTACTCTACAAAGTGAGTCCCTAGGTATAGGTCTTTACTAATCTTAGATTAAGCATGACCCTATTTAAATCAAGATTGACTCAACTTGGAAAACCAAATCTAAGACTATATATTTTCTTGATTTGTTCCACTAAGTCAAATCGTTGTTAGGCTTCCTTTTAGCTAGTATTCACTGAATAGGTGGTCAACCGAAATAGAGATTTACAATAAGTAAAATTAAGACAAATGCTATAGTAAACTCTGAGCAACGCATATATAGAAGTCAAATAACCATTAAGCTTGTTTAACACCCAACTCAATCAAAGTTTAGTTGATGATATGCGATAAAATAGTAATAATACTCGTTTTTTTTTTCCATCAAATACATTCCCATAGAGAGAAGGAAATAAGCAAATAGAAAGTAGAAATTGAGATCCACTAATAGAGGGCGTTCCTCTCTTAGGTTTGCACGATCTCTTATTTTTCATAGAAATTCTTTGCTGTAGCCCTCGACTCTCTATTGTTTTATTCTTTATCTTTGTTTATCTGTTATTTTTCTTAAGTGATAGCCTTTTACTTTTTTTTTTTTACTTTCTCGTGTGTTCTATTTATAGTTTGGAATTAGGGAAACCAAAAGTCTTTTTTTTTTTAAACCGCAGATTGGATATTTTTTGTGCCACCTGTCACTGCTTTGTCAATTAACACGTGGATAGTCATGTTTGTTCTTGCTCCCGGATTGCTACAGCAATTGCTACAACATTTTCTCTGATTCAGGCTTGTTTTAGTTCATATGTAGACAAATTCTTTGTTATTTCTGCAAGTCTGCTACTGCAGCATTTCATCCATAAAGTTTAAGCCTTTTGGTCACTTACAATCATGCACATAATCAAAGCACAAAGTGATCTAAAACACAATCAACTTATTAAAATTAAAGTGAAATAGATGCTCATACAAAATATAACTAAAAATACAAGAAAAACACATTATTTACTCTCTAAATAATATTAGTTTAGGTCTAAAAATGCCATGATAACTCTCATTTCATAGAGTTATCATCAGACCATCTAAATATTTTTCTTTAAATCCCCATTCAAAAAGATAATTTTCACATTCATTTGGTGTAACTCTAAACAATAATGAGTCACCAATCCATAATAATTCTAAAGAAGTCCTTCTTAGAGACTGGTGAAAAGGACTTTTTGTAGTAAAAAATGTCTTTTCGAGTAAAACTTTTGGCAATGAGTCTGGCCTTATATCGTTCCATGTTGCCACCTAAGTCCTGCTTGGTCTTATGGACCTATTTACACTCGATTCATTTACAACCTTTAGGAAATTCAACAAGGTCCTAAACATCATTGTGATCCGTTGATTTCAACTCTTCTTTCATGGTGTTTAACCGTTTATTAGAATTAGCACTTTCCATGCTTGTTAAAATGAATCTGGATATTTATCAATTCTTAAGTCAAATTCTGACTCTTGTAAGTAAATCACATAATCATCAGAAATAACAGATCTTCTATCTTTGAGATATTCTTAATGCTAATTTCTTGTGGTCCAGCTACCACAGGTTCATTATTAATGATTTCATTATAGGGTTAGTGTGTGCAAAATAAATAAAAGAGTTTCAGCCATCAAATACATCCCTATGAATAAATAGAAAACAAGAAAAGAATAAGAAGAACTGATTTCTAATTGATCTCTGCGATTTCTCCTCTAGTACAACTTTCAATTTCTTTCTTGATTTTTGTTTTTCTTGTTGTTTCTTTACAGTATTTTCCTTGGGTGATGGCTCTCTGTTGAGTGTTATAAAGTGTATATTTATAAAGGAGAAAATCATCATTTTGTACTTCAAGTTTTACTAACATTCTTATTTTTATGTATTTAAGATTCTTATGATTTAATTATGTGTGTTTTATTTTAATTAAGTATTTTATGTATTTTAGGGCATCGTGGTCATTTCATAATGAACGAGAGATCGAATAGCAAAACAGACATCACTTCTGAACTCAGAATGGTCGAAAACCTTAGGAGGAGCATAAAAGAAAAAATGACACTGTTCACACATAAGGTACTGTTCACACATACGGTACTGGTCAAATCCCGTACTGTTGACTAATGACGTGGCGCAATCCTGAACGTCCGAATTGTTTTTGATCCGATGGCCATGATTTATTCAGTGTATCTATAAAAAGGGGGCTCTCCTCTCCTATTTCGACACCTCTGAATCCATTTTTGAGCTTAGTTTTCTGTAATTCTTTCTCTATGTATTTTCTACGTATTTTAATAAATTTTCATTTTACCCTTAATTCAATTATGAGTAGCTAATTTTCTTTCAAGCTTGGGTTGAAGGTGAAGTGTCAACATGTGTCATGGGATTTATTTGGTAAATTTACTTTCTCTTTCCCTCTAATTTTTGTGGAGGTTTTGACTTTTCGTCGATAAATAGTAATATTCTTGTTTAGATACCGCTTTGGTTTAACTGACCCCCTAATACAAGGTTATTTCTATTTGGCACCATAAGCCCTTAGCACCATATTGATTAGAGCGTGGTTCATGAGGTGTGGAAATTCTCCTTATGATTTAATTGTATTAATAAGGAATATTCAGCCCATAGTGCATATTGATACGGATCCAGATACCCAAACACTTTATTATAATAGTTTCTAGTTCAATTTAATTCCGCCATTCCAATTTAAATTCTAGCATAATTAAATCAATTTCCCCACAAATCCAATCACCCACTTACAAAATTAATTCTACATCTAATTAAAATCCACCTCCTCGTGCGATCGACACCAACAGCATCGATCTATTCTACAATAGATTCGTGCGCTTGCGAGTTCAACAAAATTTGCACAACACTCCTCTTTCTTTTCATGCGTGCTTATTTTATAACTTAGAATTAAGGCAGTCAAAAGTCTGGGGTGCGTATCTTTCATTTTTAGAAACTCGAGATCGTAATCTTTTAGTTAATGCGCACAAATTCCAGTTTATCATTGCTCCAGGATTGCTACAACAATGTGCTACATCATCTTCATTGTTTCTTACTTGTTTCAATTTTTCTGTAGCCAAGTTCTTTCATTATCTCTGCAAGTCTGTTGAGGCAGCATTCCTTTCTTAAAACTTGATCTTTTCGCCACCTACAATTATGCACATAATCTAAGTGCAATTTATTCTAAAACAACTCAATTTATTAAAAATAAGCTAAAATGGATATAACTAAAATTCAATAAAAACATATATTTACTCTCTGAGTATTACTGATTAAAGTCTAAAAGTGCCATTATAACTCTCATTTCATAGAGTTATCAATGGTTCTAGGTTAATTATTTGTTGTTCTTGAAAGTTGTTAGTGTGTTCAATAACTACAAGAACAACTTTAAAAAAAGTAGCAAGGAAGGGAACTTGCATCCTAACTTTTTAGATTTCCACTTTTCGTGGTTTTGTACTCCCATTTAATTTGCTATTTTTAATGAACCTAACATTTTTACAGATTAAATAATTCTCGTACTATGATTAAGACAATAAAATTTGTACTTTTTATACTTTTTTGGATAACAATAAAATATCCATTGGTTGTTCTTGAACTTACTTTCCTTTCTGGTGGATTATAAATCTTTACTTCCGCTTGACAACTCTAAACATACAGGTATCTTAAACTAGTTTTCTTTTCATCCACAGTTTAAAAGGAGTCTTTCAAACTGCCTTACTAGGAACCTTGTTTAACAAATAAGTTGTGGTCTTTAACACTTCTATCCACAGCGATAAATGTAAAGATGAGTAACTTAATATACTTTTAACCATATCTATTAATGTACGGTTACGCCTTTCTACTACACCATTCTGTTCTGGTGTACCAAACATTGTGTATTGAGCACATATACCATGTCTTTCTAGGAACTTAGCAAATGGACTAGGATATTGTCCATTCTCAATATATCTTCCATAATATTCACCTCCTCTATCAAACTTGACAACTTTCACTTTTCTAGCAATTTGTCATTTAATCTTATTAATAAATACCTTTAGAGCATCAATTGATTGAGATTTTTCATGCAATAAATATATATAATGATAACGTGAACAATCATCAATAAAGGTAATGAAATACTTTTCACCACTCTTTTCTCCACCAAAAGATGGAATGTCATAAGACCCAGATATATCAGTATGTATAATCTCAAGAAGTTGTGTACTTCTTGTAGCTCTTTTCTTACTTCTTGTAGCTCTTTTCTTACTTGTGTGTATTGTTTGTTTTCCCTTAATACAATCCACACAAATATTAGGATTAGTAAAATCCAAATCTGGAAAGATTTCATTCTTTGTTGACCTCTATATTCTTGCTTTGGATATTTGACCCAAATGCTTACGCCACAAGTAAACTGAGCTTTCATTCACTAAGCCACGTTTAGTGCTAACATTATGGTGCAAGGTTATTAGAGACTCAGCAAAAATATTATCAAGCATTAATTTGTATAGACTATTAAAAAGAATTCTAAAACCAATAATATTATTATATTTAAATAAACTGAAACATCCATTCCCAAATATAAATGAATATCCAACGGAATCAAGTTTGGACAAGGAAATTAAATTACGAGAAATAGAAGGCACATAAAGAGTTTGAAAAAGATCTAAATGATGTCTAGTACTAAAATCAAACGGTAAGTCCCATTACTTTTAATTAGAATTTTAACATGGTTCCCCATAAAAATAAACTTCTCATTTGGATTTATGGTTTGGATTGTAAGAAATCCTTGCATTATGTTTAAAACGTGAGTAGTGTAACTAGAATAAATCCACCATGTGTTATAAGAAACTTCAGCTAAATTTGATTCGAAACATACTAAAGTATTAGGCTTACCATTCTTTTCGAATCAAGCTTTATGCTTTAGGCAATTTGTAGCAAAATGTCTACGTTTATTGTAAAAATGACACTTTTCATTCTTTGGTGCTTCTTTCTTACCATTGTGATAATTTTTTCTTTCAGAGTCATGAGGTTAATTGAGTGAGTTCTTTGTCTCTTAAGTCTTCCTTATTCCTGAATGAGCATGGTTTGGAGTTCATTCATACTCTATTTGTCCTTAATGGTGTTATAGTTTAGTTGAAATGGATCCTACTCAAGAGGCAAGGAGTTAATAATGAATTTTTTAAAGAAACTCCCACTCACCTCAATCCCCATGGGCCTCAATTTTGCTACTGTGGCTAATATTTCAGTCACATGTTAATACATAATACATGTACCATCAAACTAACATGTGGTCAACGTACACATTAATGCCCCGGCATGGGACTTATCAGCTGATTCAAACTGAGAACGCTCTTTCACAAATTACATATATGCCTTAGCACTCTCAGTTCTTGGAATTGTGAACTTGATGTTGTTTATAACTATCATCTATATAAATACTAAGCTCAATTTGTTTGATCTCTCCCAAGTCTTATGAAAAGATTTCTCTTCAACGCTACTTTCATCAGTAATAGTAGCTGACCTTTCAATTAATAGTGCCAAGTCAAGATCTAGAATGCCTAAGCAAAATTAAACTTGTTCAGACCAATTTAGGTAATTAAGGTCATTGAATATAACAACATACAAAGCTTGGGAATGAAGAGCAACAGTCACAAATGCTGCAAATATATATAAATGCTCACACATTAATGCTTTGAACTTAAACACATGATATAGATTCAGATAAAATTCATATAAACCTTAAGTTCATATTGAAGTTCACTTTTGGGCGATACAACAATAAACTACAATAAACATAATTGATACTTAACTTTAATTTCACATCATTTGTAATCAAATACAAATTAATTAGACATGCCTGCTATCTTTGGATAAAATAAACATATCTAATCAAGCATACTAATTACTGCAATCCTATTCATAGATTATAAAATTAATTAATCAACCTTTTGGGCAACTCCAAAAAATTTTGTAATCTATAAATTTCAATATACATATACAACAAAATCATCATGTCATTCAATCATAAGCATCATAATAGTTATGAGTACTTGAAACTGAATTTAATTTGACATCTATGAAAACTTTGTAATCTGGCCACTTTGATGACTAACAAATTATATATGATATAGACAACAGATTGCATGAACATTAATAAATATATGTGTTTTGTATAAATTAATATTTGACTGTATATTAGACTTTTATACCAAATTTTAGATTTTATAATACCCAAAGGACATTAATGATCTTTACGGAAAAGCCATTCTTAATATCTAAATCACATATTTTCCCTTAGCCACCAAAAAATTCCATTGGACAAGTGCATCAAAATTTTTTTAACTTTGGCTAGAAATATAAATTGAAGAAAGCTTAGGGTGTCTCATGAAAAAAATCCAAAAGACACCCTAATTTCATCTTTATATATTGCGCGGCCAAGAGCCGAAAACCATCTTGGACAGCCTTTTCTTTTCTTTTTGCTATTTTATAACAAAAAAAATATATACAAAAATTTTCTAATTTTCTTTTTATGTTATGTATGTGTGAAATAATAATTGGCATATGCCTATAAGGACAGTTGAAAATTAAGATAGGATTATAACGTATCTTAATAGAAAATTATGAATTGTTAAACCATGCATTGATACTAATTGTTAGGACTTTTTACAATTCTATAAAGCAAAAAAATTCTAATTTGCATAAACTTCAATCCCTAAGATCATAAAATATCATAATTTTCACATCATCATAAATGAGAGAAAATATTCCTTGATCCGTAGTAATTTTATTGATCAAGTTTCACAGCAAGAATTAAAGTTTTAACAAAATTGGTTTCTCTTTTTTGACCCTTTAAAATGACTCAATTTTCTAATATATATATATGATCGATTTCAATAAAACTCTTATTCCTACTGTCCATGAAAGTGGGCAGTTAAGTTTTTTCAATTAACTAATAGAATTTTAATCAGTTATTTATTTTATTATTTAAATCTAAAACATAACCCATTAATGTGGCACATGGGCCACTACCACGCCAACGTACAAATCTTTGGTAGGAAACATCCTATTATTCCTTTATCACTTGGAAATTTTTTATCTCGAAAAGTCGTCCAAGGTGGGAAACATCCAATCTAATCCAAAAACTAAAATACTGCGCAAATGAAAACTAAAATCAATTATGGTTGATATTTTCAGAGAACTGATCTATAAAATAATTAATTCTCATCGTAATCACCTTTTTTTTTTTAAAAAAAAAATTTCATTTCCTTAGAATTTAGTGCTACAATTACCAACTCTCTTATCAAAGTCTCTGTACTCTCACATGAATAACCTTTTATTTTGGCTTTCTCCAAAGTCCAAAGTCAGAACGTGTATGTCATTCAACCACTACGAAATTAATATGACACAACTAGGTTGAACAAGTCTTACAATTAATATGCAACCTAGTTGTGTCATATTAATTTCGTAGTGGTTGAATGACATACATGTTCTGACTTTGGACTTTGGAGAAAGCCAAAATAATATTTATCATGCATCTTGGCTTGTTTGTTTAAACACACATACTCTTCTGTTTATGAACTTGGATTGATAAGTGCTGATTTCAAGAAGCTTTGTGCTTCTTATTATCATTATTATTATTACTACTACATCATCTTGGCTTCAATGCAGTGTTTAAATGCGGACTTCGCATAAATTCATTATTACACCAGTTGGTTAAATCTTAGCTTGAGTTCGAAAAGGGTTCAACACATCATAGACCGTTATATTTTAGATGTAGTGCTCCTAAAAAATTTGCACCATGCTAGTTAGCTCAATTGGTGTTTGTTTTTGTTTTTTTTTTTTCTTTTGAAGTGATACAAGAGATCCTAGAAGTTCCAACCCTAACACATGGGTGGGAGGAGACTCTATTGTTATTAGGCAATACTTGAAAAAATAAAAATCGAGTTCTCCCATGGAACTTCAATTTTCGCTAAAGACCCAAAAAAAAAAAAGAAAATAAAAAGACTTATCTTTTAACATAATAAAATTTATCTTTTAGCAGGTGAAATTACACAACAAGAACATTATACATCGACTAACCCAGTAATTAGCGGATGATTAAAGATGCATAAATTGATATGACACTACATTAGTTAGGAAAGGTACACCAGGTGTTTGATGAACTGTTTGTAAGGAGCAGCAGCCTGCAAGCATCCTCACTAACAAAATATAATGGCACATGGTAATTGGCTTGAACAAAATACACAGGAGTCTCATGTATCCACTGTGAGGAAATGAAGACAATACTACAGCTGTATGAAGACTGCACAAGAATAACAACGATCGGATCAAATTAATACAGACCGGTAGATTAAGCATTAGAGCAGTCAATTTTACAACATTTTCTTTGGAGAACAAGAAACAATGATGTATGCGAAGAAATTGAAATGAATGAAATCATCGGTATGTTCTTTCTATCTTTACATTCTCATCAGCATTTGCTTTTGCTTGATTATTTTAACAAAAGTTAGATGAATTTATGAGTTTTTTATTATACATTCTTAAAAACAGTAACGCTAGAAGAAAGAAACTCTTTTTACAAAACGATTGACATAGCAATTTTGGTGGGTTGAAAATACCGTACTTGTAATTTATGTCTAACACTAACAATAATACGTAGTTGAGACTAACTTGTATTGAGAACATTTCTACTTCAATACTTTTTCTAGAAAATTTTATAAACATAAAATTTTATTGTGGATACAACCCTGTTTTAACGGTGCTGTAGTCGAGGATCATGAGCTTCTTGCGATTTGAAATTCTCTCGAGCAGAAATTTAGGCCGTGATCAACATAAATAAAAAAATATGGAAATTAAACCCTACACAAATATTATTATTAGAAAACATATGGCACAATATCTTTAAAAGTTAAAGAGAGTTTAGATCGGGAGTAGATTATAATCCTTTAATAGATCCATTAATAAATAAATAGACTAAGAAAAGTTTTAAAATAAAAAAAATCACTTTTGACTGCATCAAGTTCTTATATTGAGCGTTTCAAAAGCCTCCTTATTGTGAAGCTTCCAAACAATGTTTAAGAAATCGCTGTCAAACGACTATGCTACGCGTTTATTTGACAAGTTCTTTGATTAAAAGATGAAAAAAAAAACCATTGAATTATTTTACTTAGAAAATATTTTTCATTTAAAATATTTTTTAATTAAATTAAAATATTATTATTATTAGCTTTTTGCAGGTTCATCAATAAGCTGCTATTTATTTATTTATTTATTTTTTGGTGTACATGTAATAGAGAGTTATTTTCCTTTTAGTACTTGAATTATTAATGAAATAAAAAGTGCAACAAATATTATACCCTAAAACTTTATCATTGAAAATAACAAAATTTTATTTCATTATTTTCCCACTAGTAGACCATTAATTGACCTATAAATATCAAATCTGCCATTACATTTTAAAATAATTTTAAGGCTTGTACCTTACTACACAAATATGACCTGTAAAGCAATTTATCTCTTATTTTCTTGTAATAGCTCTCTGACTTTTTTAATATGATTTTAATAATTTCCCTAGTTAATTCGGGTTCATTTAAAAAAAAGAAAAAGAAAATAGCCAGGAAATCTGAAAGGACATTCAAAAGTCACAATGAGAACGTCTCAACAAATGCATATTTGTATACAGTAAATGGAAAAGAAGAAAAATGTATTCATTGTCATGATGAAACTCACACCATAGACTTTTACGTAAACTCCTGTGAATTACATTTTATATGGTATCAATATCCCTTACATTTTGTATGCTATTACTATCCCTCTATCATTTGTAGTTTAATGATAGTGTAGGGATAGAATTTAACTTTTTTTTTAATTTTTTTATTTATTAACCACCAATCTTCACTTTAACTTTTGTTTAGTACAAGATCAGATCATTATGGAAGATCCTAATCTTTAATTAAAAGCTATATCTCTAGAGTGTTATTTAATTACAATTATAGTTCAGAAATTGATTTTACACCAATAAAAAAATCTATAAATGTTAGCTTTGTTGTATATTTTTGAATTAAAATTTTAAAGCTATATTTACCGGATAATATCTACCAAAAAAGTTCAAAGTCTTATGTACCATAAACACATGAAGAGCAGGTTGCACACGGATGCATGGTTTAGTTTTAGTTGAATATGATATAAGATATCTAGAAAAGAACATATTAAATGGGAGTATAAAAGACATTCTCCAAACATTTAAGGAAAAAATTGGGTCTAACTGACGAAAAATCGACAATCATCACGAAACCTAGTACATTTTTTAAGAAATACATTTTAAGTTCTAATAGAATTTTCTATTTTCTCAAGTCTCTAGCTCAACGCGATCTCCAGAAATCTCACTAGAATCTCTTACGAAGTTCTTAAGGACCTCTTTTCTAGTCTCTTTTTTTATACTACAATGGCTTAGTTTTCTGCTGTTGTAACAACCTTCTCCAAAAGAACAAATCCTTAATGTTTTAGTTTATTTTTCCAAATATTCCACCCACTGCATGGCTGTATCAGCACACCCCACCAATAAAGTATTTTATAAAGAATCCTTCTTCTTTTTTCTAAATTTCAAACAAAATAATAGTTTACACAATTAATTTAATAATTAAAACTTTCTAAATTATTATTTCAACACTTATATTCATAACATCTTTAACAGCTGCTAACAAAAAATTTATCTAATTTTTTAAAATTTTTATTTCAACACTTAAGTTCATTAAACATCTTTAACAACTAGTAGAAAGTTAATTTAATTATTTTAATAAAAATTAGGTGAAAGTTGCCAAACTTATTAAAGATTCTTCAATATAATTTGATTAGTCAAAGATAGAGTTCTTTACTTGTAAAAAATCATATTTCTCACGATGTCCTTGTCATTGGACTGTCTTGTAGGGGTGTTCAGAATCCAATCCGACCCGCTTAATCCGTCTGATCCGTGAAAATTCGATCTGTATAAATCCGATCTGTAGATCCGTGGATTGGATATGGATTAAAAATTTAAAAATCCGCAGTCAATGGATTGGATATGGATTTACTTCTGTAAATCCGCAAAAATCCGTTAATCCGCCAATATATATATATATAGTTAAAATATTATTATAATTTAATTAAAGAATATTATAAATTTGACATTATATAGTTACATAAGCACTATAACATATCTTAGCCATTACCTAATAATAATAAAAAATAAAAAATAATTAAATAATCAAATATACAAATATAACTTGTAAAAATTATAAAACAAAATAAAAGCAAAGTCACACGCACTAGCAAAAGCAAAGTAACATAACGCCAAGTCACCAAAAGTTTGCAAACAAAAATCCCTAAGCTTCCCCGCCGTCACACATACTAGTAACTAGGGTTGGCAATGGGACAAGATGGGATGAGATTTATCAATCCCAATTCCGTCTCGTATATGTAAGTGGGATGAAAAAACGTCCCACTCCTATCTCTTTATTTTTTTTTGGGATAAAAATATGTCATGATCTCTTCCCAAAAGAGATAGGATCTTGCGGGATCCATCCGAATTAGAAAATTTTCCATTCTTAGTCGGTAATGAGATGGGATGGGACCGGACGGAATTTGTCAATCCCACTCCCGTCTCGTATATGCAAATGGGATAAAAAAAAGTCTCACTTCCGTCCCTAAATTTTTTTATGGGACAAAAATATGTCTCAATCCCATCCCATTGGAAAAAATTATCATCCCTACTAGCAACACCCAATATTGGTTTGATACATTCTCGACATCGATTTGAAGGACATCTGCCACGCGATTCCAGCGAGAGCAAGCCATCTTCTTCCCTGAGTCCATCGAGCCACTTCACAATCACTGGTTCCAGCCAAATAATTGGACTATCACAACCTTCAAGATCGTCACCCGTACTTCTCCTGGTTCCCATCATTGACGGCTCTGTAATCACTACTTTTCGACAAGTACAACAGCCCTGGTGAAGGATTAGACTGTGTTTGGTTTCAAAAACTTTGCCATTTCAATTAATTGTGGCTTTATTTGAACAATTAATTTTGGTGTTATATTAATATATTATTGTAACTTTAGTTGAACAATTAATCTTAGTGTGTTATATTTAGAAACTTTAAACGTATTATTGTAGCTTTATTTGAACAATTAATCTTGATGTGCTATATTTTGAAACTTTGAATGTAATATTTTAGTTTTATTTAAACAATTAATTTATTTAAATTTTATTCAATTTTAAATTTAATTAGTAGTAAAATTATTTTTATATTTTATTTTTTTTTATTTCATTAGTTCATTGATTGGGAAGAACTAAAAGTTTTTAATTCGGAAACTAATGTGTAAAATAGTGGATTGAATATGGATTGAGTCAAATCCGCATCTGATCCGCAGATATATAAATTGGATTTGGATTGAGTTTAATCAATCTGGGAATTGGATTGGAATGAAAAATTATAATCCGTAAAATTATGGATCGGATTTGGATTGATGTCCAATCCATAAAATTCAATCCGCGAACACCCCTTCTGTCTTGTCTCGATCATCAGATTCATACCTATTTGATTGTTCTAATGCTAGGATTTTATATTTTTGAACAAATGTTGAAAAACAAAATTAAACTATAAATAAAAACAAGAAGAGATGAAAAAATGAAAAATTAATGCAGAAGTACTTTTGGTATTTCAAGTGGTGTATAGAGTAAAAATTTTATTCTAAATTTTAATGATGAACTTATATAGAAAGTCAGTGTGAAATTAAATTTTCTGGATTCAAATAGCTACATCTATTATTTTATTCTTTTAACATTAAAAGACCAAATTGCCCACAAAATTGTATTAGTTTATACAAAAGAACGAAGATGTTTTACTCTCTGTTTTGTTTCACATTAGCAGCCAACAACTCAGCATAAATATCTGGTTGAAAAGTCCTGAAATTAATCAAGCTGAAGCTGGCTACCACATGTAGTATTTATATAAGCCACAAATGCCTAGGTCATCCGAAATAGTGTACCTACAGGAATGATCATAGTAACAGATGGAGGTCAAATATTCATGGTTGCTTATTACTTTCATCTTGATCAATAGCTTGGTTCTTTCGCAAACTATTCTGATGGCCATGGCTAGTACTGACGTTGTTTCTGGTGAATATTCTTCTCAATATTTCCCTTGTAAATTAAAGATTGTGTCCAGAAGGGTATCTAATCCTCGGCCACCATCTCCTAGGCCCAATGCACCTGTTCATTTCAAAAGCCCTCCTCCTCGTGCACCACCGCCGCCAACGAGACCGCCACCGCCTCCACCAGGATATTGAAGCAGCGGCTGCATTTGACATACAGTTCTACTCTGCTGGAGTTATCAATTGTGTAATATGGTTTCCTTCTATATATGTTTTACGATTTGATGATGGTGTAGAATAAAGTAAACTTTATGTTGATATGAATAAATCTCCTTTCTCTTTTCTGGATGAAATTAATTATTTCTATATACGATTCCAGTAATCATTAATTTCCCTGAATTTATTTCCAGTAATCATCAAAGTTAGTGCTCCTTTGAATTGGAGACTCTTTGACCATGATGTGAATAAATTTATTATTTAATGCAATAAAACGTTGGATTACATGGTAACGGCAGAAATACTTTGTGTGCTGAGGTGATAGGCCAGTGCAATGATGCTCTGCCAAATGCTATGTGGCAGAGTTTTGGTGTTCATTTGCTTTTAGTATTCAATAGGTCTCACTAATGATTTTATTTTAAGACCGACTATCATCTTACATGAAAGAGTCATCATTAGATCGATCTCATCACCTATGTTTTTCTCCGACTAAAGTTAATGTATAGATTTAATTTATTGAATAGGATACATAATTTTCTTTTTTTTTTTAAAGTGACGGAAGGGATAAAGTCTAGATTATTTTTTAGGCCCTGTCTTCTTTAAGAATCAAATTCAAATAATCAGCTAAATAAAATTGCTTAAAAATTATTGTTCAAAGTACTTGGCACGAATAGGATACATGAACTTAATAAGGTGCAAACATATATAATAGAGCTACACTTAATAGTTTCCGATTTTTTTTTCAATTTTACTCCCATATTATGAGCAGACTCGAATCCTTATCCAACTCATCTAATTCAGGAGGTAATTGAGGAGTTGTTGGCACATCGGCCAGAGGCGAAGCTCAAGGTGGGGCTTATTCGGGTTGTAACTTAGGTAAGTTTTCTGAAATAAAATTTTTAATTAATGGCAAAATTATCCCTATATTAAAAAAAAAAGATATTGAAAAATGTAAACATCAAGTAAGCTAAGTTAAATCTAATTTATAGATTAAATTTCCATAAAGTCTCAATTCAGCGACAAAGGCAAAAATCAAATACAATAACAACTCATCGTAATCAATTTCCGTCAAAATCACTACAATCACAATTTCAAGTTCGTGGTAACACTTTTTATGTAAAACAATTTTTGAGTATTTGTTCACTGCAAATACATGTAAATCTTGAAGTTTGTGGGCACTGGACACTTTTGACAGCTTTATCTCCAAGTCATTAAGATTTGATTAGCTGCATTTTGTATTTTAATGTTCATTTACCAATTATGATAGAATATGATAATAGAGAATAGTAAGTGGAATTGTAGAATTTTTTTACACTTGATTCTCATTCGACCATTAGTGGAATTATGAAATAATTGACATTTAATTTGAATTGTATAAAAATTTGTTGTGCTATTTGTTTATGAATTATTACTAATTACTGGCATTATTATTACAAGGTTCAACGTCAAACAAACAATGAATAAGTAAAGAAAAATTAGAATGAATTGTTTCAAATTATTAAAATACCTTCACTTATTTATTGACATTATTTTTTTTTATAATAATAATAATAATTATTATTTTTTATAATAATAATAATTATTATTATTATTCTTTTTTAAAGTTATTATCATTGTTATTATTTAAAAAAATATATTGTTATTAATAATTATTGGCAATAAAAATAACATCAATAACAAACAACAACTCTAATAAAACAAAATATTTACAATAATAATAAAAATAATAATAATAATGACAACAACAATAACGACAACAATAATAGTAATAGTAATGACAGCAACAACAACAACAATAGTAATAATAATAATAATAATAATAATAATAATAATAATAATAATAATAATAATAATTTCTTCTTCTTTGACTTGATCAATTAGCTTCTTCTTCATGGATCAATTAGCTATTTGATCAGTTTCTTATGCTTCTTCATCACCACAATCACAATCAGTTTTTTTCTTCTTCATCATCATCACAATCACATAATCAATAATCATCATCATCGAAAATCTCATCATCAATACATCGACAACGACAATGACTAGAGAGGCAGATAAAAATGATGACATAATTTCTAGGGAGATTAAAATAATCATGACATATAGCAGTAAAAATAACTATGACAAATATCAATAATTTTAAGATCGATTATGAACATTTAGAGAATTTTAATGTCACCGAAGATCTTGAAAGCAAAAATATCAAGAAAAAAATAAATAAAAAGTAGATGGAGAATAAAACCAATCACATAACGCAAGAATTTCTATAGAAAGCTCCTATACCAAATAAAAACCACAGCTGCCAAGGACGATAAGAAAAAAATCTACTATGTAAAAATTTATTTCAATGACTCTAGTATTTTTCTCACACCTAAAATTTCAATAACACCCAATCTCTCAATAGGCCTAACATTTGTCTCACACAAAACTGTCTACTTACAGAGAAAATTGATCTCTGTGTTATGCAAACAAGTGAACCCAACCTCCCTCTATATAGTGATTATTTCTTGTAGGAGAAGTATTCATTTTCTTATCCTAGTTGTATTTTTCCTTGAATAATTTATATCCCGAAGGAAAAATTACTTATTCCTTAAATAAGAATTCTCCTGAACAAGAAAATTGCTAAATAAAAAAACCTACGAAATTAGTTATTATGAGTTATGTCCCACATTGGCTAGTAAAAGGGAGTTACATGGGTTTATAAGTAGAATAGGTCACTCCTCCCCATATGCTAACTTTTGAATTGGATACCTAGAAATCCTAGGCCTAGCCCCCCAAAAAGTGGTATCGATCCAGACAGTCGTAACCAGAATGTGGTGGTGAAACAATTTAGCTGTGTCAAATGAAAAAATTCAGTCTGGCAGTGATTTCATTCAAGAAAATGTTTTTGAGTTATGTTTTATATTGACTACTAAAAGGGAGTTACTTGGGTTTATAAGTAGGATATGTCACTCCTAGCCTTTTCGATTGAATACCTAGGAATCCTAGGCCAAGGCTCACAACAAACCATAATCCAACCACATTGCTCTAGCTCATCTCTAGTTTCACTTATTTGATCACTACTTTCTTGAGTCAAATCTACATTGCCTTGGTAGTCTCTAGTATTAACTAGAGAAGATTTTGTGTTGTAATACCATTAATATAGTGGAAGTTTATATCGGACTACGGTCCTGTGATTTTTCCCGTTTTGGGTTTTCCACGCAAAAATCTGTGTCTCTTGTGGTTGATTTTTGCTTTAGATTTATTAGTTTATTTTTCTATTTATGGTGCACATCCTATTTTAATCACACAAAGAGGGAAAGAGTTTATTTCCACTTAATTTGCAACTGCTTGTGGCAGTTCCTTTCCCAACAAAGGGGTATCAGAGCTTCATGTTTTCTTTTTATTATTTGTGTGGTTGAGATGGAGGATTTTTCAGCATGCATGATTAAATTAAAGTCATGGAATTATGGTATTTGGAAGTCTAGGATGGAAGATTTGTTGTACATGAAAGACTTGCATGAACCCATTGAAGGCGAAGAAGCTAGACCCTCTGATTTAAATGATAAGAAATGGGCTCAATTGAACCAGAAAGCCGTGGGTACTATTAGATCATGAATTGATCAGAGTGTGTACCACCATGTGGCGAAGGAATCCAGGGTTGATGTTCTTTGGAGAAAATTAGAGACAATTTATGAGCAGCCGACAGTATAGAATAAAGCCAATCTGATGAAAAGGCTTGTTAACTTGAAATACAAGAAGGGGCACAGTATAACTGAACACACTAGTGACTTTCAGGGTTTGGTTGATCAGTTGACTACTATGAAGATTATTCTAGATGATGAGTTACAAGCACTATTGTTGCTTAGTTCTTTGCCTGACAGTTGGGAGACATAAGTGGTGTCAGTGAATAATTCAGTGCCAAACGGGAAATTAACTTTGGATATGGTTACAGATAGGCTGCGGAATGAAGAATTTAGAAGAAAGAGTGTTGAAGCAGTTCCCTCTGAGTCAGTTGCACTTGTTTCAGAAAAGCAAGAAAGGCGAGGGAGAAGCCAAAGTAGAAATTCACGCCAGCAGAATAATGATAACCCCAGAGGAAGATCTAAGTCCAAGAGGAGAAACCTCAAGTGCTTTTATTATTAGAAAATGGGTCACATTAAAAGGGAGTGTAGATTGTGGAAATGAGAACAGGCGAAAGACAAGGGTGATGCTCAGAAAAAAGACAAAGAGAACACTGTAGCTATAGTTGACGGTGATTTGGGTATTATTTATGATGAGAGTTCAGTAAATCTCACTTGCTATACTAGTAATTGGGTGATTGATTCGGGTGCTTCGTTTCATGTTACTGCCATCGTGATTACTTCACATCCTATGTTAATGGTGATTATAGCCATGTTCGGATGGGAAATGAGGGGGCATCCAAGATTGTGGGCATAGGAGATATTTGCTTGGAAACCAACATTAGCTGTAAGTTGTTACTTAAAGATGTTAGACATGTGCCAGATATTCGTCTTAATTTGATCTCTACAGGCAAGCTTGATGATGATGGTTATACTAACCAATTTGGTGAAGGAAAATGGAAGCTCACTAAAGGCTCTCTAATGTTAGCTAAGGGGAGGAAAGTAAACATTCTCTATATGATAGAAGTCAAGATCAAGAAAGAAAATGTGAATGTTGTTGTAAAAGATTATGACATTGAGACATAACATAAAAGACTTGGTCACATTGGTGAGAAAGAGTTGGAAACTCTTGCCAGAAAATGATTTCTACTCAGCTTCGCAGGTATGTTCCTGAAGACTTGTGTTCATTACTTAGTTGGAAAGACACACATAGTAGCTTTTAAAAGTTTTTCTCCATCTAGAAAGCCATAAATCTTTAATTTGATTCACACTGATATTTGCATGATGCAAAGTAGATCAATAAGAGGTGTACTTTATTTTGTGACTTTTATTGATGACTGTTCTAGAAAAGTGTGGGCTTTTGCTTTAAAATCTAAAGACCAGGTGCTTGATATATTTAACTTTTTCCATGCTTATGTTAAGAGAAGGACAGGAAGAAAATTAAAATAAGTTGAGGCAGATAATGATGGTGAGTATAGAGGGCCATTTAAGCAGTATTGCAGATCCCATGGAATCAGACTTGAGAAGACTGTACCAAAAACCCCACAGCAGAATGATGTCATAGAAAGAATGAACAGAACAATTGAAGAGAGGGTCAGATGTATGCTTTCTGATGCCAAGCTTCCTAAATCTCTCTAGGCGGAGGCTATGCGTACTGCAGTTGACTTGATTAACCTTTCTCCTTCAGCTCCACTGGATGGTGAAGTACCTGAGAGTTTGGAACAGGAAAAATGTTTCTTACAAACACTTGAGAGTATTTGGTTATAGAGCATATGTTCACATCCCAAAAGATGAGAGATCGAAGCTTGATGATAAAGCTAAGGAATGCATTTTCTTAGGCTATGGGCATGAAGAATTTGGGTACAGCTTATGGGATCCAGTGGCAAGAAAATTGATCAAAAGTAGAGATGTTGTGTTTTTTGAAAATCAGATAGTTGGTGATGAAGAGAAGAGTGATAAGTCTCAGTCATCTCCGAAGATTCTTATTATTCCAACTTTAGTTTCTCCACCCGTAGCTTATGATAATCATGGGGGAGCTGGAGAGGATAATAATGATGGTCCAGCAAAACTAGTTGACCAGGCACCTCTAAAACCACCAGCACAACCAGTTGAACCAAAATTGAGAAGATCTACCAGAGAACGGCAACCTTCCACTAGATATCCTCCACATGAGTATGTGATGCTTACAGATGGAGGGGAGCCAGAATATTTTGAAGAAGTCATGTCTCATCAGTATAAAAGTGAGTGAGTTAAACCCATGCAAGAAGAGATGAAATCCTTGAATGTGAACCACACTTAAGACCTAGTGAAGCTGCTTAAGGGAAAGAGTTTATTTCTGCTTAATTTGCAACTACTTGTGGTAGCCCCTTTCCCAACACTTACATATTGAGATATAAAATAAAGGAAATTGAATGTTCGAATCTTTTACATTACAATTTACCTGACTCATATGATCAATTCATTATCAACTTGATAAACAATATCTTAATGGAGTACCTAGTCTTTAATGATGTTGCAACTTTTATATTAGAAGAAAAGGATAGGCATAAAGCAAAGATGATAGGTAGGTAAGTTCACAGCAAGCAGAAGCACTAATAATGTTGGAAGAGAGATCAACGTAACATAGCTCCAATGGGAGTCATAGTTATGATAGAGCAAAGTTAAGAAGTAAAATGAAAATGTGGCAAAATAAGGCATGTTAAAAAAGAGTGTTGGAGTAACAATAAGAGAAGAGGGGGAAGAAATATTGAAAAATCAAATGCTAATGGGGATGTAGAAGTACCTCAGATAATGATAAAATTCTATACAGTGAGGCAACAATAGTTGTAGAAAGCAGAAATAGCTATCTAATGTCTAGCTTATAGACTTAGAAGCCCTGGTACATGACACCTTCAAGAGATCGTTTTATAGGTATGAATCTATCTCAGGAGGATCTGCATATATGGGTGATGATCACAGCTTGGAGATTCGTAGTATTGATACAATTAAGATAAAGATGTTTGATAGTAAAGTACCCACTATTTAAAAGGTACAATATGTCAAAGACATGAAGAAAAATCTATTGTTTTTAGGACAAAATAGATAGTCTTAGCTATAAAAATCATATGAAAAATAGGATAATGAAGATTGTCAAAAGTGCACTTGTGTTCGCTAAAGTAGAAAAAATCAGTGCCAATCTATTCATGCTTAAAGGGGAAACATTAAAGGAAGCTAATGCATATATCACATCGAATGGTGAAAAGTCGATAATGATGTGGCATCTCAAACTTGTCCATATGTCTGAATAATGTTTGAAAATTCTCTCTGAGTGAAAGTTGCTTCTGGGGCTCAAATTGATAAATTTACTATTCTATAAGCATTATGTTATAAGTAAGTAGTATAAAATGAAGTTCTACAAATCTGACACTAAAAGTAAGTGCATTCTAGACTTAGTTCATTCTGATATTTGGGAATCGCCAGATATATCCTTGCAAGGTGCAAAATACTTGGTGACTTTCATTGATTATTATTCTAGAAGATGTTGGGTTTACCCAAATAAGAAAAATTTACATGTATTTCCAGTGTTCAAGAAATACAAAGTGTGGGTAGAACTTGAATTTAAAAAAAAAATCAATTCCTTAAGGAAAAATAATTATAGAAAGCATACAAAGGCAAGTTTTTTACATGCTATAAATAAGAAGGTATTCAGAGGCAATTCACGGTTGCATACACTCCTCAATAAAATAGAGTGACAAAGTGGATGAATATAACACTTAAAAAAAAAGATAAGTGCCATGTTGAGGATTGCTAGTCTACCAAACAAATTTTGGGCAGAAACAACCAAAACTGCCTATTATGTGGTAAATCGATTGCCATTTACAGTAACTGGGTTAAAGACTCCTATAGAAATGTAGACGAAGAAGCCAACTGATTACTCTAATTTGCATGCATTTGGATGTCTTATGTATGTGATGTACAATATCGAAGAATGAACAAAACTGGATCTAAAATCTAAGAGATATGTCTTTTTGAGATATATTAATAAAAGAGCGATATCGTCTGTAGGATCTTACTTTCCATAAGATTGTCATCAGTAGAGATGTTGTCTTTGTAAAAGATCAACTACAAATGAAAAATAAGGATGATAGTACTATAAAAGAAAAGTTAAAAATTGTATCAGTATATGTAAAAACTAATTTGAAAAAAGAATATTTAGATTCTTTTGAAGCAGCACCAGAGCACGAAGAATGGAAGACAATCGAGTTCGAGACTCCGAAAGTTAGTCGGTCAATTCGTGAAAGACGACTACCAATATGGCACTCAAAGTATATTATAAAGATCAATATTGTATACTATCTTTTAAAAGCGAATGACGAGCCATCAACTTTTCTTGAACCTTTGAACAGTCCAAATGTTACTTTGTGGATGACGACAATGCAAGAAGAAATTAAAGCTCTGCACAAGAATAAAGCATAAGAACTTGTACCACTACCATATGATGGAAAAGCCATTGGTACAAACGGGTCTACAAGAACAAGCATGATGCCAATAATCAAATGAAGCAATATTATATAAGATTGGTAGTGAAAGGATTTGCTCAGAAAGAATGTATTGACTTTAATGAGATACTTTTTCTAGTGGTTCGAATTTTGACAATCAGAGTAGTCTTGGCGATTGAGTGACCTATGTCTAGAGTAATTAGATATGAAAACTTCATTTCTTCATGGAAAACTTAAAGAAGAAATTTGCATGCTCCAAATAAAATGTTTTGCTAAAATAGACAAATATAACTTGGTTTGCAAGCTGAATAAATATTTATAAGGTCTCAAACAAGCACTGAGGTATTAGTATAAGAGATTGAATTCCGTTATAACTTAAGCCTTGTATAAAAATAGACTCAGTTCAAAGCATTGTGCATATTACAAGAGATTTAAAGATAATAATTTTATAATTTTGCTATTCTTTATAGATGTTGGAAGTAGGCCCAATAAAGATCGAGACCAAGAACAGAAGGCACAGCTGGCTGAGGATAAGGATTTGGGACAAACAAACAAGATTTTAGGGATGAAAATTCACTAAGATAGAAATAATAGGAAGATTTAGCTTTCTCAGAAGAATTTCTTGGAGAAAATCTTGCGGTGCTTCAATATGTGAGATTATAAGCCATTTTTTACCCTACTTTCTGTTAATTTCAAATTATTCTGAAGTACTTGTTCTAGCAATGAAGTATAGAGGAAGGAGATATCTCGAGTAATCATATACATCATCAATGGAAAGTTTAATGTTTGCTATGATTTGTACAGGACCAGACATTGAACAAGCAGCGAGAGCAGTCAGTCGAAAAATGGAGAATCCTAGTAAAAAGCATTAGAAAGTTGTGAAAAAGATTCTGAGATACATAAGAGGAACCTCAAATGTTGCATTATATTATGAAGAATCATATTTACTTTTAAGGGCTACGTGAATTTAGATTTTGCAGGAGATCTTGATAAAAGAAAGTCTACTACCAGCTATGTGTTTACACTTGCAAGAGGAGTTGTAAGCATGATTTCAAAAAAGTAGGCTGTTGTGATTTTATCTACAACAAAAGCAAAACACATGACAACTATACAAGCTTACAAGGAAACTTTTTGATGCAAAGATTACTGAACGAGCTTGGCATAAGTAGGAGAAAATTTTTGTATGTTGTGACAGCTAAAATGCCTTGCACATTACAAGGAATCTAGGTTTTCATTCTAAGACAAAGCATATAAAGGTTAAATACCATTTTATTCGAAAGTAGTGAAAAACGAAAGTGTGGATTTGAGGAAAATTCATATCAAGGATAACCTGGTAAATGTTGTGACAAAGCCAATAATTACCGATAAGTTTGTTTATAGATCCACTTGTGGCCTAGGCAAAACATAAGCAACATGATAATGGTGAAGATTAATAGATGGTCTTGGGACATGATTGATTTTGAATCAAATTTCTAAGTGGAAGAATTGTTGAGCACATACATGCATATGGCAAGCAATTGCATGTGGAATTTGACTTTGGCACTAAAGTCGATACCATAGCCATTAATTATGAAAAAATTTAAAAGAGTTGTTGAACAATGTGGTCAAGACTTTTGTTATGAAAATAAATGCTTGGGTGAGGCATAAGCTTCAACCATAAATAAAAAAAGCAATTTCCATTTGAAAGTATCTCATTTTCTTCAATTCATTTTCTTTTTTTTCAGAGAGAAGTTGAGTAAAAGAATTAAGAGTTTTAATAAACTCTTAAGTGATTAGCAAATGAGACATTGGATAAATTAGAATTCTAGGCAATGAGCTAAAATATCTTAATATTTGTAATTTTTATTTCACTTATAAAGTTTTACCTTTTTCATTCACCCGCGGTCATAAACTAAAAGGCAAATCATATAAATTCTAATATTCCTGTGTTATCATTATCTCTTTAATTTCACTTTTGTCATGTGTCTACTTCGCCCATCAATTTTTGAACAAAATATACGAAGTTCTGTAAATAATTTGTCATTAATTTAAGAATAGGAATTCAGGCCTTAAGCACTCCAAAAATAGCTCAATAATTCTATTGGACCAGTTGTTGCTTGCCTCTTCCTTGATAGTCATGTAAATGATAAAGCCACGATATTATCACCTTAAATGACTAATGAAGAAATATTGAAGTTTCATTATTTCGTGAGCAAAAAAGTTAGGGTGATGAAAAACACTTACATTTCATGGTCCATTCAAGTGATCTGACAAAACTTCAACTGATTATCACCTTCCGTTAACATGTTTGTGCTACAAGCACGAAATTCAAAAAAAGCTTCAGGGAGTATTTATTAAAAAAATTAATGTAAAATGGTAAAACTAGAGAACCTTTGGTCAATCATATCTTGATAACATTTGAGATAGAACTAAAAGAACTAAATTTGAGAACTTATTAGTAGTGAATTGTTAGGGGACCTACCATAAGATTTTTAGGTATCCAACCCAAAAGATTAGCCTTTTAGATGGAGTGACCTACCTCTTTATAAATCCAAGTATCTCCCCTTTTCTAGCCAATGTGGGGCACAACTCAACAATACCCCCTCGTACGAAACCACCGCTGCACTCCGGTCCTTTCGTCTGACACACCTGGGCAGTTTCATCACCACATTGTGGCTATTAGGGTCTAGCTCTAATACCACTTGTTGAGAGGACTTCGCATAAGATTTTTAGGTATTTAACAACTACAAGAAAACAGTCAATGGATAATGGGAAATAACTGTCATAAAAGGGGGTGTATAATAGACAGTTCATCCGTCATCTATGTCACTGTCATTAATTTATGACAGAATATTTTCCGTCATGAATTTAAAAATTAAATTTATTTAAATTTTTGAGCTATTTTTTTAAATTTTTAGTGGGAAATTCAATTATTATTTGAAAATTTAATATTCAATTTTGGTGGGAAATTATTTATGATAGAATATATGATGGCTTTTCCCATCATCAAGTTTTGATTTTTTTCTAAAATTATATTATAATTATAATTTATTGATGAATTTCTATTTATAAATTTAATTAATTAATAAAACAAATATCATAAAAAATTAATATCAATTAACATTCATTCAATCCAAAAATTAATTTAAAAAGAAATATATCTAATATCCAATGTGATCTCCACCAATACATAATAAAATATCCCAAATTGAAAAAGTCATCGCAAGGTATAAAATTGCAGTCAAATTCCAATCAAACTCTAAGAAAAACAATAAGAATTCTAGCCACCAAGCCAAGTTATCCAACAAAACTTCCAAAGATTAATGTAAGTACTCCACCAATAAGATTTCTAGTGAGACTTCCTGTAAAAATTCCAGCAACAATACCATCTTCCAATAGCACTCTAAACGAAAATTGAAACTTACAAAGCGACCTGCAAGCTTCTTGTGAACAAAATTGATTCAAACACCAAGCAGAATAAGGAAAATTAAGAGGCTGCAATACATGTGGGCATCAAATATAGTAATCTATTTGATTTAAACTGACTTCACTTTTATAGAATGAGCAAAATGTATATACCCAATGGATTAAAATTACTTTTGGTGAATGGGAATTCATTAAAATCAGTAAACTAGCTAAAAATGCAAAGGAAGCCACAACAATAGACTAGTGTGATGAGACAAAAATAGATCATAAAGTCATAAAAGGCAATGGCATCTAGATCTAGCTGAACTGATCAACCAATGAAACAGAAACCAAACAACCAACTTTGATAAGCTTATCTCAACCAACAGTACCAATTCTAAGTCTATAACCTGCCTACATATTTAGAGCCTATTTGTAAACCTCATAAAAAATTCAGCACAGAATCAAGAAAAAGGAAAAAAAACAAAAAATCTCATATTGTTGAGTAGGTAACTAAAAAGCTTATGTTGGCCAAATTTCAATTGATGGAAGCAGTTTTGCTTAGCCACTGTTTTGCAGTCATGTACTAAACAGACTATTAAACATAACAATTAGGCTCCTAATTCATCAACTCAATTGTATTCATGAGATTTGAAAATTTAGAATTAAGAAAAGATTACGCACTCTGATGCTAGTGAAAAATGATCGCGGGATATAGGATTTTATAGCAAGCTTAAAAATGATAATTAATTTTGATAATCACATGATTAAGAAAAAAAATAAAAAATGGTAAAAAATTACCAATTCGACCACCAACGCCAGTGACAAGAACGATACTCTTAGCCATCGATAAAACTTTCACTGCTTCTTAACCAAAGTTAATTCTAAAAGCAAACTCAACCAAGTAACCTGAAACAAAGCAAAACCAAAACCATAATTCCACAGCAATATGAAATTCCCACACCAATATATAGTACTTGATTTAACTATTATAACTAAGTCTATGGTAGCTCTAAGTTTTCATCATAACCACCTAAACAAACTAGCATACACAAACTAGTACTGACAAGGCCCACCAAGTCATATTTCTGCTCCTGCCTGCTAGAGTACCTGTAAAAAAAAAAATCAACAGGGAATATCATAATGCAGCAGTAATGAAAGCATCAAAAACACAATAAGAGTACAATAAATAATTTCCTTACCAGGGTTGAAAAGAAAATAAATAATATTTAGCCAATTAATATTTTTAGCTTCCAAATTTAGTAGCACTCTCAGATACATGGATGAGAAGAGCTCAAAACCAATGACCTAAAATTAATATTTTTAGCTTCCTAAATGCGTTTACATAAGATTGACTACAACCAATCAATTTAAGGTTTTCTAAGAACCAGCCAACCTTTTCTTAGTTTTCAACAGTACCACTTGGTCAACAATATCACTGGAACACTCATAAATTTTTATAGCACCAAACATAACAAATTTGATGAGTATTTGACCTAATAACCCTAACGGACATTCTAGATTTGTCTTCTACTACAGCATGAAATGCAGATTAGTAATTAACAGAGGGAAAATACAATTGTGAAGAATTACGGAAGGCTTTTGTTATTCAGCAATTCATACACGTTTGAATGCAAAAAGCAATTAAAGAAGATTTATGTTGTCTTCCTTTCTATATCCAGCAAATTCAGAAATTAAAAAGAGAAGTTACAGTTAGTAATAATTAAATACCAAAAGCTAACAGCAGAACAGTTCACTCAAAGTTATACCACAGGACTACTGTCTTTCTCGTACTCTAAAAAACAAAAAAATAACACAACATAAAGCCCTTAACATAACATGTATCATAGGTTAATATACATATAATAGCATCATCGAACGGATCAAACTAAAATTTGAAAGTAATAAGCGTCAACTGAATTTCTCATTCTTCATCAAACTGGAAGAGTCAATTCATAGAAAAGCATACCTGCACCGCAACATATCTGCAACTCCTTCGGTATCTCGTTCTTGCAAGTGATGTTAGTGAAGAAGGAAAATAGTGAGTGTGGAAAGTGTGAGAGGAAAATTCTAGAAGGCCGTTGAAGAACAATATTGATCTTGGCGGTAAACTAACTGTGGTGGTAAAGTAACGACGGCTGGCTGGGCTGAAGCCTGACGTGATGGTAGAGGAGCGACAGAGATGACTAAGATGAGTGGCGGTAACAAGTTAGCAACGTACAGAATGGTGGCCAGTTTGGTAGTCGGTGGCTGAAGCTTGATGACGGCAGAGCAATGGCAGCAGTGAAATTGAAGAGTGGCAGCGGAGCGGCGACAGTAACTTAACAAGTAGTGTAATTATTCACATATTAAGTAACGAATTATAAGTCGACACGTGGTTAAGTAAAAAATAATAATTTGTGATAAAAAATAATTATATCAGAAAACTATCATTAATTCATGATAAAAAATAATTCTATCACAAACCCATCATTCATCCATGAGAAAAAAATAATTCTATCATAAAACAATCATTAATCCGTGATAGAAAATAATTCTATCACAAAGCCATCATTAATTCATGATAGATTGAAAATTATGTCACAAGTCTATCATAATTTTATAATATAAGCCAATTTACCTTGAATCTGTCATAAGTTGTTTATCATCTATTATCACTTTTCTTGTAGTGAATCCAAAAGACTAGCCTTTTAAGTGGAGTGACCTACCTCCTTAGGAACCCAAGTATCTTTCTTTTTCTAGCCAATGTGGGACACAACTCAATATAAATAAATGCATTATGTTGAAAAAACTTATAAAGCTTAAAAATAAGATGATGTGAACATTGTAAAGAAAATAAAGAAGACTGTATTTTAATTGGATTGGGATACTGTTAAGTAAAATACAAAGAAAACGACTATTATCACTTTTATTTTTAACACCAGGATTTAGAATTGTATTCAAAAATAGTTTCTGAAAACAAAGAAGTCAAAATTTGCCAAACGTGTATTCTAGTATCCCTTGTATTCTTTGATTTTAAAAGCTAAAGATCATTTTTAAATCTTATATCAAACACACTCTTATGGATTTTTCAATTTTTTTATTTATACTTTTGTATTTAAATGAGGGTACCTTGGAAGTATTAAAAATTGAATGAGGTAGGTTAGTTAATTCTGGGAATGGGAGTCCTATTCCCTAATCTTAAATCTGTTATGGGCTCCACAATATTGATTTTGATCCCACATATAAATATAAAGTAAACACTGCCAATAAATTCAATATAGGGTTTTGATTTCTTAAATTAGAAAATAAATACAACTTAGATTTTTTGTAGAAATATATTTAAATATCTGTAACTTTTTAGAGCCATTTTCAATTTTTAACCCAGATAAATGTATTTCGGGCTGGGAAGCGAGTGAAGCTTTGGAATATAAGAGAACAAATTCCAAATTCGATGTACATTTAAGATTTAAGTTGAAAAAGCAGTGTAATCATAACGGCTAGCTAGCAAATCATCATTATGGACGGAACCACCGCAAACTTGCATAAAAATAGTTAGAATGATACTTTCGTCCCCAGTATTTATAATTATTATAATGCTAAGTTTATTTAGTAGACATATTTAATTTGTATATTAAATAATGTGGGAAATGATGTAATATTATTTAGGATAAATGCTAGTTTATTTCCCTATATTTTAATATAAGTGTTTGTTTAACCTCTATATTTTTTTAAAAAAACTTAAAACATTTGTCCTTATAATAATATTCTTGACATTAATTAATTAATTTATAAAGGTTTAATTAGCAAATTAAAATTTAATTAGTACATTAACCAATAATTTTTTATTACTAAATTAACCAATAAATATTAATACGAAAGAACTAGTATTTTTTGTACTCATGCAACAATCTTATGAAAAATTTATTTATAAATAAATTAATATCAGCCAACTTAAAAGAATGTATAATATACTTACAAAAATTTTACTAAAAATTATTTTATAAAAAATAATTTACCAAATTAATTCTAAAATTAAAATAATAATATAAATTTTTGAATTTTTTATATTACTTTTAATGCTAATTTGATAAATTAACACGTTTTTCTTTTTATTAATGTCTTCAAAAGTGAGAATATTATTATAAGAGTATTATTGTAAAAATATAAAAAAGATAAGAATATTAACATAGTTAACTATAAGGATATTTTCAGATATTTTTTAAAATATAAATATTAAATTAATATATAATTTAAAAAGTAAAGATCAAACGAATATTTACCGAATTATTTAATTGGCTCGGGCAATAATTAGATGTTAACTTCACATGATTCATGGACGGACGATTTAAAAGTCCACTCTCAAAGTCAGACTCCTTCATTTTCTCCAATCGACTATTTTTATAAGGGTAAAAGCCCATTTAGTCTTTATATTTTAAGATTAGTGTCCATTTAGTCCCTGTATTTTTAAAAATGCCTCGAAATATCCCTGCCGTTAAAGTATTGATACCCCTACCGTTACTTTTTATTTCTTTTGGCTTACTTTTACAATATTACCCTTTTGAAATAATTTTTTTATTTGGAAATTAATAAAAAGAAAATAATTAAATTACCAATTTAACCCTAAAAAGTAAAAAAAAAAATATTAATTTTTTTGCAAGCAATATTTGCTCACTTGGTAGTTGCATATAATTTTTTAAATTTAATTTTTGACAATTAAAAATTAATATTTTTTTATTTTTAGGGTTAAATTGGTAATTTAATTATTCTTTTTATTAGTGTCCAAACCAAAAAAATATTATAAAAGGGTGCTTGCAAAAAAATTAATATAATTATTTTATTTTTATTTTTAGGGTTAAATTGGTAATTTAATTATTTTCTTTTTATTAATGTCTAAAAAAAATTATTATGAAAAGGGTAATATTGTAAAAGTAACTCAAAAGAAATAAAAAGTAATGGTAGGGGTATCAATACTTTAACGGCAGAGATGTTTTGAGGTATTTTTAAAAATATAAGGACTAAATGGATACTAATATTAAAATATAGAGACTAAATGAGTTTTTACCCTTTTTATAACAATCAAGTCAACTTGACAGCTCTGAACTAACTGGATTTCAAATTTCAATTAAATTCATTGCAATCAATTTGACTCTTTTATTTTATTTTTTTCGTCCTCTAAACTACTTTGACACCATTTTTAAAATCCTAAGATTGTTTTTCTGCATGAAGCAGATAATTAGTCCCCTTCAATTTTTGGTAGTATTGTTGACTTTGCATTAGAAACTGATATTATCTCTAATCAACTTGATATTAATTAAGTACCATTCCATGCATGTTGTTGCATTCTTAATTAGCACTTAATTAAAGTTAGTCACTCCATTATATATATACTTCTTAATTATCTAATTGCCCACATTTATATTAGAAAAATCTTTAGTTGTAATTTGTCAAAACAATCACTAAGTTAATTTAATACCAACATTCCTGCCATTGGTCAGAAGTTGACCAAACTTTGGCTCTATATATGAGAACCAATAAGAGTGAACTCTTCTAAGTGTGCCACAACTCAAAGCCATATACTTAAAGTCAACTATGGAGGCAACTCGTTCACGTTTGCTCGCCTCAATCTCATCATCATTTGCTGGTGGTGAAACACGAGGAGGGTAGGATGGTAGCCAAGAGGATTCCACCTAGATCTTATCGGGTTTTCGCTCCCGTGTCAGCCGTTTCGCGACACTATGATGTGCCAATGCCACCTGGTGCTCGTCCTCCAAGCGTCCTATAATTAATTGATGGCTAAAATGCTTAATTTGGATCTTGGAGAAAATGAGTTAAAATAATTAATTTATATGTTGCCCACCTCCCTACCGTTTTATATAATAATAAAAAAGTTAATCGATTTGTAGTTCAACATTTGTATTGTGTAATTAACTTTTTTTTTGTGTATTAAACTATCTAGTATCCGAATATCGCATTGGATTCCGACTAACCGAGATTCGAGCTGGGTAGGACCACTAGGGCGGTAAAACTCTCCCAACAAGTATTTAATGCAGTTGCATTCCCCATGATCGAACTGAGAACCTTGGTTAAGTTAGAACAGTCCCATGCCAGCTGATCAACGCGTTTGTTGGTTATAATTAACTTTTTTTCTTTGTGCTTTCCAGTGGGGTTCCATTACTTCCAAATATAATTTTGTAATTATAAGTTTGATCATTTGCATTCAAGTAGATCAATCAGTTGGGAAAAAAAATTGTACATCTTTGTATGTTTGAAATAATTAATTAATGGCTAAACTCGATTGATATCAGTTTTCCCCACCATCTAATATTAAAATCAACCTGTTTCGTGACAAAATACCACGTCAATTCGAACAAACACAGCTTGAGCACACATTAATCATCGTGTATACTATTGGAGTTGGAGTTTTCATTCGTCATCCCTTTCGTAGATGATTTATATCCAGCTTAAGTTTCAAACCTGTCCAATATTTCTATTCAATAATTCAACGCAAGGTTACCCCTAATACCAGCACACATTTCTAACTAATTAGAGCTTGCTATTCATGCAAATGCAGGGAACAAATAGATGGAGATATCGATGTTTTAGCAATTACAATCCAAAAGAACTTGGGAAACGTAATCATGAACTTTCTTCTAAAAGCATAGAAATTTCTAAATCGTATGGAAGGAACTGTTGACAGTCAAAAGCCCGTATGCGTTTATTGTGCCATTCGGTGGCCAAGCTGCTAAAATTGACAATTTGGGCGGATTGTTTTGGAGGTGCCGAAATCTTTGAAATGTTAAGCCATTCGATGGCTGTTTTCAAAGACTTTTTGTTGTAAAAATAAATGCGTGCATGGTATGCTTCGATTATAAATGAGGGACAAGCAATTGCCATTTGAAAGAATCCCAAAATATAGAGAGCTAAGGGGTCCATGATGTGCTCTTCAGGGAGTGCAGAGAAAGTTTTTGTGAGAGGTTTTCCTTTGGGGCCTGTAGGAATATGCATTTGAGACATGTGAGAGAATTTGTTTCTTGGTGCAATTGTTTCTTTTAAGAGTGTACGAGAATATTAAGTATATTTAGATATTTAGAAAGTGAGTTTTCATTACTCAAATTTATACTCTATTAATTATTAGTAAAATAATTATTCTCTCTTATTATTACCAAACCATGTTAAATCTACATGTCACTATCTGTTAGTAAAGGAATTCTTATTAAAAATTTGTTTATAAGGAAAGAGATTAGAGTTGCCCATTACCCTTAAATCCAAGGTCTTATAAATATAGCAACAATTCAACAAAGATGAGTGTCATCTGGAATACATTCCCACGCCAATGGGAAGAATTTGAGAACTTATAAGTCATAATTATCAAGAAAAATAACACCTACAGTTAAAAGCAAGGATAACAATGATCATTTAGCTGCATTGAAAGAGTTGAAACCTGAAAACATGAAATCTGAGCAACACTGGGATAAATTTGTTAAACATAGAATATCTATTGAGTTTCAAGTTAGTATGATGTTTTCAAGTAGTGCAGACCAATTTTGGTTTAATAGGTCACTCATGGGCTACTTTGTTTAGTTAAATAGTAAACATTTCCGAGCCTTACGGGCAAACCAAGACACATCGAACAGGTCGCAAATGACTTGGTAATTAACATGTTCATGCATTTATATAATATTTGTTTTGAACTATTGATAATAATAACAAGCAAACATGCAGGAGAAAATCAAAGAATATAAGAGACATCCTAGTGCAAATGGTACTGTCAAAAGTTATGCATGTTTGCTGTATGAAGGGAAAGGAACCTCGTGATCGAGTGTGGGGAGCTGGATTTGGAGCCACACCATAAAAAATGTCTTTACAAGCAATCATTCAGTCAAATGCTGCCAAGTATGAATCTAAATTGAATGATCTGCAAAACAAATGACAGGAGTTAAAAGACGCCTTCATTACATTTATGAGGATGTTGTAGAAAAAATTTTAATATACTTGCAAGTGCACGAATGTAGAAATAAAATAGTAGTAACGAGGTCGAATCTACAAGAATTGTTATAAATTAAAAATTCTAATTTAAATATAAAATTAATATTAATTCTAATCTAGTTGAGCAAATAAAATTAATTAAAGTAAGAAAACAATTAAAGCAAATGAGAATTCAATAAGACAAAAATTAACAAAGTTTCAGAATTCACCACTATTCAATTGGTAATTATCTAATTATTAATTAATCCCCAATTTTAGAGTGACAACTAGAAATCAATTTCTGTCATCTCATGGATATAACAATTAAGCTAATTAAAATTAATCTTATGTAGATTCTTTTTCTTTTTAATAATATGATATCTAAGTATTCCATAGAAACATATTGAATAACAAAGATTCAAAGTTTTCCTAAGCACTTTATGTAAATAATTTAATGACAAATATATAATCAAAGATAATCATATATAAACTTTATAGATCCAAGCATGTATTTAGTCAAATATTAATCCTAACAATCAATAATACATAAAAGAATTGGTAAAAAGATTTAATAACATCCAACTAATCATGTGAAACAAGAACCATAATCATCAAAGAACATATATAGGGAATTAATTAAATAAAAAGATAATTATTTCACTAAATATGATTTCATCCTTAACTTCAGTATAAGAAAATTAGTTAGACATACTGAAATCGGGATAAACAAAAGAAATAAAATCAGCCATGGGAAAATTGAAGTGCTACTGCCGTTATTTTCTTCTCCGCCGAATGCTTCTTTTCCTCTAGCGGCTGCCTTCTCAAAAGCCAAAGTCGCCTTTTATAGTCTCCAAAATGGGCCACCGACCTTTTCAATTCTAAAGCCGAAAGGCTTGGCCTTTTAATTTGTTTTGCTCGCGCTCACGTACTCACCACTTGAAATTGCATTAGGATTTTCATTCCTTTTTTAATGCCATGCATTAAAATGGCAATTGCGTCTCATGTAAATTTGATGCATCCCCTCTCAATTTGAATTAAATCTCAATAAATTAATTTTTTAATTCCTTTTCCTTCAATTGATTCCCAATTTAATCCCCATTGCCTCTTAAATTGAACTTCTTCATACCCTTTTTATATATAATCTTTAATTAATTTCCCATTCAATAAAATAATTCAATTAATTAAAAGAAACAAATAAAAATAACAAGTAATTATACAATACGGTAATATATATATATATATATATATATATATATATATATATATATATATATATATATATATATATATATATATTAATTAAATGCTCATCAAATACCCCCAAACTTAGATTTTGCTAGTCCTCGAACAAAACTAAAACTAAAAACAATAACAAAAGTAATGAAACAAAAAGTAAATCCTAACTAAACCACTTTCACAGGTAATTGCGATTGCATTTAGTGTATGCAACACGCCTTTAAACCCCTAGGCGGTCCTAGCGCATGAGGGTTTCAACGATGACACCCACAAACATCAATTTTTTTTAAAAAGAAAAAGATAAAATAAAATAGCATAAAAAGAACAACATGCTACAAATAAAACATAAACCTAGCCTCAAAGATTACATAAGTTATATAGCTCAAAGAAAATTTCAAATATTAGCAAAGTTCTAACTTTAATTTAATAGTTAATCCCATTTCTCTTTCAATTCTTGTAGTGTGTGTGTGAATTAATTCAATTAAAAACGATTCTCCAAATCTTCAATATCAACAACCTTCACCTCGAACAAAGAAAAGAGTAGCTCAAAGTAATCTTATATTTTGATCTCCAATTTTTTTTCACAGGCTTTTATGTGCATTTTATTTTATTTTTTTAAATTTCAGCACATGCACTCGATTTTTTCCTTTTTTTTCTTTTAACTAAAGTCAGGAGCTTTCACTCTGCCCCTTAAGGTAGCTTTCTTCTCATGATAAATTATCCTCTACATACTGGTGGTACATAAGCCCAAATTACTCAAGGATAGCTTCACTCTTAAGGGTTATAGGTAGCTATTTCTGACTTTTACTCCTGTGTATGCTATTTTGTATTGTGGAGATAAGAATCGAGATAAATAGTCATTTATTCAATCTAAAATTATCAATTCAAGCCGCGTCAATCTCAAATATGAAGTTAAACTTATGAAAGAATTGATATTAGTGCTCATAGTGTTTAAAGAATCTCAATCAAGAGGAATTAACACAAGAACCGAATATAAACTAAGACAATATTCAAGCCTTTTTAAGAACCATATTTATTGTTAATCAAGTTCTTATCATTGGCTTTTCACATAAAAACAGACAACAATTGTTTTTTGAATTTTTTGGTGTTTTTTAAAACAAACAAAGCACACACTATTTCCAACCCCAAACTTATTCAGAACATTGCCCTCAATGTTTCATTAAAAAAAGATATGCATGCAAAAAGATGAAAAAGATATGTTAGTTGTAATATTCTCTTGGAACCAGCCTGCTGCATGTCAAAATTGAATTTCATGATAGCCCAATATGCACAGTGCTTCAACTCTACTGGTAGATGACATGCTTTTCCATATACAAATCTATAAATTGACATCCCAATTAGTGTTTTGAAAGTAGTCCGATATGTCGATAATGCATCATCAAGTCTCAAAGACTAATCCTTTCTATCTGGCCTAACTATTTTTTCCAGAATTTGCTTGATCTTTTGATTAGAAATCTCTACTTAGTCATTGGTTTGAGGATGGTATGGGGTGGCAACCTTGTGTGTAATTGAATACTTGTCCAAAAGGGTTTTGAAAGGTTTATTGTAAAAATGGGTACCACCATTACTAATTATAGTTCTAGGGAAACATAAACGAGATAGAATATTACTCTTCAAGAACTTTATTACAGCCCCATGATCATTGGTTTTGCATGGAACAACTTCAACCCACTTCGACATATAATCAACTGCAACTAATATATATTGATAACCAAAAGATTGAGGAAAAGGTCCCATGAAATCAATACCCCACACATCAAATATCTCAACCACAAGAATAGGATTGAGTGGCATCAGGTTCCTTTTTGAAATGCTACCCATGCATTGGCACCTATTACACAAAGAAAAAAATGCATAAGCATCATGAAAAAGAGTAGGCTAATAAAAACCATACTGTAAAATTTTTGTTGTTGTCTTTTTAGCACTAAAGTAGCCTCCACAAGCTTGTTCATGGCAAAAAGATATGACACTTTGAATTTCATTCTCTGGAATACATCTCTTAATAATTTGATCAGCACAATATTTAAATAAATAGGGATCATCCCAAAAGAAACTTTTCACTTCGGATCAAAACTTTGTTCTATCTTGCTTGGTTCAGTGTTCTGGATTTGATTTGTAGCAAGATAATTAACTATATCGACAAACCATGGTACAATATTTACACTCATAAGTTGTTCATTTGGGAAAAATTCATTCAAAAGTAAGGATTCTGAAATAAATTTAAGATCAAGGCAAGACAAATGATCCGCCACAACATTATCAGACTTTTTTTTATCTCTAAATTCAATGTTAAATTCTTGTAAAAGTAACACCCAACGAATCAATCTTGCCTTAGCATCTTTCTTAGTGAGCAAATATTTTAAAGCAGCATGATTAGTAAAAATAATCACTTTACAACCTATAACATAAGATCTGAATTTATCAAGTGCGAACACCATAGCTAGCATTTCTTTTTCTGTAGTTGAATAGTTCAACTATGCATCATTGAGTGTCATAGTAGCATAATAAATAACATAAGGCACACGATCTAATCTTTGTCCCAAAACTGCTCCTACGGTATAATCAGATGTATCACACATAATTTCAAAAGGCAAATCCCAATTAGGTGGCTAAATGATAGGTGAAGAAGTCAACAATTTCTTAAGTTTTTCAAAAGCATCAAGACAAGAATCATCAATAATAAAAGGTGCATCCTTAACAAGAAAATTGCAAAAGGGTCTAGAAATTTTACAAAAATCTTTAATGAATCTTCTATAAAAGATAGCATGTCCAAGGAAAGATCTTATTTCTTTTATAGATTTGGGAGGTGGAAGATTAGAAATTAAAGCTACCTTGGCTTTGTCGACTTCTATTCCTCTGCTAGAAATTATATGACCAAGAACAGTACCTTGTTTTACCATGAAGTGACACTTTTCCCAATTTAGAACAAAGTTCTTTTCTTTATATCTCTGCAAAACTAACGTTAGATGCTGCAAATATTCATCAAAAGAATCTCCATAAACAGAAAAATCATCCATGAACACTTTAAGAAATCTCTCAACCATATCAGAAAAAATATTAAGCATGGATCTTTGAAAAGTAGCATGCCCATTGCATAAACCAAATAACTTTCTCTTATATGCAAAAGTTCCAAAAGGGCAAGTAAAAGTAGTTTTCCCCTGGTCATCTGGAGCTATAGAATATCCATCTAGAAAATAATAAAATTCATGACCTACAAGTCTATCAAGTATTTGATCGATGAATGGAAGAGGAAAATGATATTTTCTTGTGATTGAATTCAATTCTATATAATCAATGCAAACACACGAACCTGTAGTTACTCTAGTGGGAATTAATTCATTATTGACATTAATAACTACTGTAACATCAGATTTCTTAGGAACAATTTGCACAGTGCTAACCCAAGAGCTGTCTGAAATAGGATAAATAATTCATTTATCTAATAATTTTATTACTTCAGCGCTTACTAATTCTTTCATGTTGGGATTTAGCCTACGTTGCATCTCCCTAATAGGCTTAGCATTTTCTTCAAGATGAATACAATGCATGCAATCTGTTAAATTAATACTTTTAAAATCAGCAATGGTCGATCCTATTGCCTTATTATGCTCTTTTAAAATACCCAACAACTTACCTTTTTACTCAAGATCAATGGAAGAAGAAATAATAACAGGTAGGCTATCAGATTCTCTTAAGAATGCATACTCTAGAGTGTCGGGCAATGCTTTGAGTTCCAATTTTAGCGGTGTCTCTACAGATGGGCTAATCTTCTTCTCAGAATGAAGCAGTAGTTCTGACCTTGTCTTCTATTTAGTTGTATCCATGATTAAAGTTGCATCAAGTAAGACGTTGACTACTGTAATTACACCGTCATCATTAGAAGATAAATCAAAATGAGTTAAACATGCCTTTAATGGATCATCATTGTGGTTAGAAATAAATGAATCTTCTACTAATTTCTCTATTATATTTGCTTCGACATATTCATTTTCTTCCTGTGGCTGCTTGGTAACATTAAAAATATTTAATTCCATGGTCATATTACCAAAGGACAACTGCATATTTCCATTCCTGTAATTAATAAGAGCATCAGCTGTAGTTAAGAAAAAAAGACCTAGAATAACTAGGGTGTGTTTCTTAGGATCCTGTACATGCTGAGTATCAATAACAATAAAATCAACATGATAATAAAATTTGTCAATCAGTATCAACATATCCTCTATAATACCACGAGGTATTTTCATTGACCTATCAACAAGTTACAAAATAATAGAAGTTGACATTAATTCACCTAGTCCAAACTGCATGTAAACATAATAAGGCAAGAGATTAACGCTACCTCCTAAATCCAATAATATTTTATCAAAAAATTGGTTTCCTATTACACATGAGATAGTAGAGGAACCTAGATCCTTAAATTTTGATGGCATTTTACATTAAAGTAAATTGCTAGTTTGTTCTGTTAAAAATGCCTTTTTGATAACATGCAAGTTTCTCTTTTTAGCGCATAAATCCTTCAAAAACTTGGCATAAAAGGAAACTTGCTTAATAGCATCGAGTAAAGGGATGTTTATACTTACCTACTTGAAGATTTTCATAATCTCACCTGTTGAAGTCCCTTTCTTTACCTTTGTTAACCTTTGAGGAAAATGAGCCTTAGGAATATAAGCTGGTAGGCCACTTTCTTTTGGATTATTCAGTGATGAGTCTTGTAATAGAATTGGATATGAAGAAGTAGGTTCAGATGTCTTTCTTGTTTAAACCTCCACCTTGTTGTTAAATAATTTTCCTCTTCTCAAGGTCGTAATAGATTTTACTTCTTCATGCTAATGGCTTGAACTCAATCTAACTTTGTACACTTCTTTAAGATTAGGAACTGATTGACTTAAGAATTTTTCTTTTTCTCTCTCAGCTACAATAGTTGCTAATTGACCCAATTGATGTTCAAGCTTTAGAATAGCTTGAGTGTATGACTGAAAGACTTGTTGGGTAGACTGAATGAAATTTTGAAGTGTATTCTCTAAAGAAGGTTTTCTTTGTTGGGGTGCAACAAATTGAGACATAAGCTGTTGGGTAGGGGGATATACTTGGTTAGAAGGGACAAATTATTAATTGGGCATGCTAAATTATTGTCCTCCTTAGTTTGACAAAGGTTGATTTTGTTTCTAAGAAAAATTAGGATGATTCCTCTAATTAGAATTATATGTGGGTGAATATAGACTATTGGAGATTTTTATCATATGATTGTAGGGCATGTACCTACTTAGAATAAGCCTCATGATAGGCCGATAATGAAGGATAATTTTGTGTTGTATGAGATAAGTTAGGACAAAGAGCACAAACCTCATTAGTTACACTAGAGTGATGATTTATAGATTTGTTTAGAGCTAAGGCATCTACTTTCCTAGAAATAGTAGTTAGTGTGGCTTTCACATCAAAATCATCATTAAATTCGTACAGACCCTTTCGTGAAACTTGAGATAATTTTTCTCTTTGATTTGAAAAATCCCACTGTTGAGAATTCTCAGAAAGTGAATTAAAGAAATCCCATGTAGCCTCTTTATGTAGGTTCAAAAATCTCCCACCATTCATAGAACTCTACCGTATGATGATTTGACATGGTTAAACAATTATAAAAGAATTGTATAAGTCTCCATTTCTCAAAACCATGGTGGGGAACTTAAGGAGTAAATCATTGAATCTTTCTCAATACTCATAAAATTGTTCACCTTCTTTTTAAAAAAATCATTTATCTCTCTCCTAGGGGCATTTTTTTTAGACATAGGGAAAAACCTGGTGAGGAACTTATTACTGAATTCATCCCACGTAGTAATAGATCCAACAGGAACTGAATTCAACCAAGCTTTCGCTTTATCTTTTAATGAGAAAGGGAACATACAAAACCTAATTGACTCATCATTAAAATTTTGAAAACGGAATGTAGAGCATATGTCAAGAAATTCCTTAATGTGCAAATATGGGTCCTCTTGCTTAAGTTCAAAGTGTGTTGCTATAGTTTGTGGCAACATAATACAATATGTTGGTTGGCTGCAAGTGGTAAAAAATATTCTCTAAGGGTTTTCTCTGCTTGCACTGGTGGAAGTATTGGCCATATTCTATTTGGGTCATCCATCACTTGAGAAGAACTAGCTTGATCACTCTCAATTTTAGACTCTTATTTCACCAAATGATTTGTTGAATCATATTCCCAAACACTTATAAACTAACTGGACAAAGAAAGAAGAATAAACCAACAATTATGAAAATAAACTAAATTTAAAATAAAAGAAATCAAACAACCAAACAATGAATTTAAAGAGAAATTCTAATTTAAAACTTTTTTTTTGGTAAAAATAAAAGACAACCTAAATTATAACTAGTAAAAGAATCAAATCAACCTAGATTAAACTGACTTTCTGGCACAATCCCTGGTAATGGCGCCAAAACTTATTGTAGAAAAAATTTTAATATACTCGCAAGTGCACAAATCTAAAAATAAAATAGAGGTAATGAAGTTGAACCCACAGGGATTGTTATAAATTGAAATTTAAATTTAAATTTAAATTTAAATTTAATATTAATTCTATCCTAGTTGAGCAAATTTAGTTTTTAAGAGAAATAAAACTAATTAAAGTAAGCAAACAATTAAAGCAAATGAGAATTCAATAAGACAAAAATTACTAAGGTTTTAGAATCCACTACTATTCAACTGATAATTATCTAATTATTAATTAATCCCAAATTTTAGAGTGACAATTAGAAATCAATCTATGTCATCTTATGGATATAACAAATAAGCCCAATTAAAATAAATCTTGTGTAGTTTTTTTTTCTACTTAATAGTATGATATCTAAGCATCCCATGTAAACATATTGAAAAAAAAAGAGTCAAAGTTTTCCTAAGCACTCTATGTAAATAATTTAATGACAGACATAGAATCAAAGATAATCATATATAAACTTTATAGATCCAATTATATATTTAGTTAAATATTAATCCTAAAAATAATAATGCATGACAAAATTAGTGAAAAGATTTAATAACATCTAACTAATCATGTGAAACAAGAATCGTAATCATCAAAGAACATATATAGAGAATTACTTAAATAAAAAGATAATTATTTCAATAATAAGGTTTCATCCTTAACCTCAGCATAAGAAAATTAGTTAGACATACTTGAATTGAGAGTAACAAAAGAAATAAAATCAGCCATGGGAAAATTGAAGTGCTGCTGTCGTTATTTTCTTCTCTGCTAAACGCTTCCTTTCCTCTGGCGGCTGCCCTATTAAAAGCTAAAGTCGGCTTTTATAGTCTCCAAAATGGGCCACCGACCTTTTCAATTCTAAAGCCGAAAGGCTTGGCCTTTTAATTTGTTTTGCTCTCACTCACGTGCTCACCACTTGGAATTGCATTAGGATTTTCATTCCTTTTTGATTGCCATGCATTAAAATGGCAATTGCTTCTCAAGTAAATTTGATGCATCCCCTCTCAACTTGAATTAAATCTCAATAAATTAATTTTTTAATTCCTTTTCCTTCAATTGATTACCAATTTAATCCCCATTGTTTCCTAAATTGAACTTCTTCATGCCCTTTTTGTCTATAATCTCCAATTAATTCCCTATTCAATAAAATAATTCAATTAATTAAAAGAAACAAATAAAAATAACTAGCAATTATACACTTAACGGTAAAATATGTATATATTATATGCTCATCATAGCACATATGAGGTAATTTGTTTATTTAACTAATCTTCTAGATTGAGTGTTTAGCATACATTGTTGCCTTGAAAACTCGATCATCTAGAAAGAGACTTACTTTTCCAAGTTTTTTATTATAAGAAAACTTCTTGTTTGTTTGTTAGATGATATTGGCTTTTTTGTTTCTTCAATTTTATAAACTTTGTGCCCCTTCATAACATGGAATGATTAATCTTTAGATTAACATTAAGGTAAGAAATATTTCAAGTCTAGAGTGATAGAAATGAGTTGATGTAGGATGTTCAGCACTATGTAGGATAGTTGTGTATTACAATTGAGGTACCTTCCAGAGGCCATAATTTGAACTACAGGTGCCCGTTTTTGGCGTATAATATATTGTTTGGAAACTTGCGACGAGACGAATCTAACTCAGAGCACTTATGCCATTTTGTCTCGTAGTCGAGCAAAAAATTTCTCTCTTTCTTGGTCATTTTTTAGTTTTAAAGTTTTTTTCCTATTTTTCCTAATTCTTCTTGGATTTTTATCTTTTTTTTCTAGAATTGGATTTGAGTGCCGTTTGTTTTTCTTTTCTTATTTTGATTAGGAGAATTTAATTATCATATTACATTTAAATTTGCCTATTTTTATAAATTCATGATATTTAGAAGTGTTATAAAAGGAACTCAAAACCCTAGTTTTATTCATTGAGACTTTCAATAAAATTGGTCATTATTAAAAAAATCTAGTTTCTTCTATCAGCAAACTCAATAACGTTTTCATTTTGTCAGTTGGTATCAAGTTTGCTTGTCATTATGGCATGACCACATGAACAAAGGAACAATTGTCTTAGAGATGCTGATCAAGGGATGCAGGCAATGTCTGCGGAGCTATCAGATAATGGTAACGATGGAGCAAGCAATCGAAGGTCTTACACTTTTCGTTAATAATATAAAGAGAGAGCAACGACAAAGAGTTAATCGCAAAAGAGTTGTTGAATGAGTCAATTAAAGAGGTACATGAGGGCATCAATCATGAAACAATGCCTCAGGGCATCAATCACGAAGTAGTACTTCAGAACCTAAAACCCGAGAGAGGAATACAGCCTCGCGTGCTTGAAAAGTTAGGTAGCGATTTGAAAGAAGAAAACATTAAGGATTATAGTAGGAGGCATAGGAAGAGTTCAGATTATAAGGTGAATGTTGATATTGTAGATTTATGGTGGTATACATGTGAAGAATATTTATACTGGATATCGAACTTAAAAAATTTCTTCCAATATATAAAGATTTGTTAAGATAAGCAGGTTAAGCTTGTGGGATTTAAGTTAAAGGGCACAGTATTCCCATAATTGCAAAAACATACAAAATTGAAGAAAAGTTGTAGGAAAGTCATTGATCAAATCGTGGCCTAGATTACATAGGATGATGAAAGAGTATTTTTTTCCAACGGATTATCACAGTAGTTGTACATGAAATATCAAAGTTGTAGGTAAGAAAATCATTGTGTTGATGAATATATGATAACTCTATGAAATGAGAGTTATCATAACACTTTTAGACTCAAACCAATATTACTTAGAGAGTAAATGATGTGTTTTTATAGCATTTTTAATTATTTTTTGCATGAGCATCTATTTAAGTTTATTTTTAAAAAATTGTTTGAGTTTTAAATCATTTTGTGCTTAGAATATTTTCATGATTGTAGATGATCAAAAAGTTCAAGTTTGATGGATGGAATGTTGTTACAATAAACTTGCAGAGATGACAAAAGAACTTAGCTACAAAATAATTAAAACAAGTTTGAATCAAGGAAGATGTTGTAATCGTTGCTGCAGCAATCCTGAAACAATGACAAATTGAATTTCGTGCGCAATAACTAAAAGATTGCGATCCAAAGTTTCCAAAAATGAAGGATACACTCCGCACACTTTCGGTTGCCCTAATTCCAAGTTATAAAAAGAGCACACATGAAATTAAAAAAAAAAAGAGTCATCACTCAAGGAAAAACAATAGAGAAAAACAACAAAAAAATAGAAATCAAGAGAGATTTGAGGGTTGCAACAGAGGATTCACAGAGAATAAGAAGGAGAAATTGCAAGATCAAGCAGACTTCAACTCTTTATCTTATTTTCTTATTTTTTATTTATTTATGGGAATGTACTTGTTAGCTAAAATGATTTTATTTGCTGTTCTATTACAAATCATGAACTAAATTTTATTGTAGTTGAGTGATAAACAATCTTAATTGCTATTTGACTGATATATGTGTGTTGCTTTGTATTTACTACAGTATTTTGTCTTAATTTTACTATTGTAATTTTCCTATTTCGGCTGACCACCCATTTAAAGGATACTAGCTAAGAAAGAGCATAAAAAAGTCTAACTTAGTGGAATAAATTAAGAGAATACTTAGTTTTAGATTGGGTTTCCTAAGTTGAGTAGATCTCAATTTGAATAGGGTCATGTTTGATTTAAAATTAGTGAAGAACTAAATATAGAGATTCACCTTGTAGGGTAAATGGAACCTAGAACTCATAATTCCATATTTAATGATAGCATAGCAATTGGTCACTGTTAAGTTGCATTACATATAAGATATCCAACAGGCAACAACTGAGGATGCATGAGGGATTCTGCCTAGTGCTGTAGTAGATATTGTAGCAAAACAATCTTAATTTAAAAAAAAAACAATCAACACCATTAAGTGAGTTTAATCACTTAAGTACTTTATTCCCATTGAGTTTGTCCTTGTGATTCACGTAAGAATTTTTCTTATTGCATTTTTATTTTAATTAGTTTATAGTTTTATTAATTGTCTCATTTTAATTTAGAATAAAGTTGCACTATTAAGATTTTTGTAGCAAATCTGATAATATTAATCCCTGTGGAGACGATTTTAATACTCATGAGTATATTACTTGTTGTGAACACTTGCACATTGACACCTATAGTAATAGAAATCACCTAACAATATACGAAGGAATTTAATCATTTGCACATAAGAAATAACACGAATGAGCCTGAGTTTTGGACAATTATAAAGTATTATGGCTAATTGAAACAGGAGCTGAAAGATGAGATTGTAGACGCAATTTGGGATATTGGTACAGCGGTTGCTAGGGCAAAGAAGTTTGAAGAACGGAAGCAATGTGCTATTTCTAGAGCTCAGCAGACGTAATTCACTAGTGTACAAAATAGACTAAGTAGTTTTAGGTTGGAAAATAAGTAGAAAACAAAGGCTGGTTAGTAGTAAGGTGCAACAACCAAAGCAACAACAATTAAGGCAGCAACTGCCCATACATTAGCAGCCACCTAGATGGTAGAATAATCTTTATGAAAACCTATGTTGAATAAGTGTTTAAAGTGTGGAGAACCAGGGCCTAGATCAAGTGACCATTGTCCTAAAAAATTTGAATTTGGTAGAGGTTAAAGTTGGTGAATCAGAGGTGAATAACATTAAGGATGGAAATGAAAAAAAGGCCTTGGAGTTAGAAGCAGATGAGGGAGAGTTGTTGAACTGTTTGAAGAGGGTAATCAGCGCATTAACGTTTTCAGAATACTTGGTGCCATCAATGATAAGGTGTGCCACGTGGTAATTGATAGTGGCAGTAATGAGAACATAGTTTTAAAGGCACTTGACACAACTTAAAAATAATTTTAAACTCCCAAGTATAAGAGTGACTTGTTGTATTATAACTCGGTGAGTCCGAGGTTGATCCACAGAGAAAAGATTTAATTTGTTTATTTTATTTTATCTAAAAATTAAAATTAAAACTTGAATATAAACAACTTAATTTAAATGAAACTATGAAGTTGAACTAGTTAGGCTTATGGATCCACTCTTAATAGTAAATAAAACTTAATAAATTCTTTTTGCCATTTTTTTAGATTTATTGCCCAAAAGATTAATTATATAAATTATTATTATTTTCCCTTTAATTTTATGATGGATTAAGTATTTATTGTGCCAAAATTCATTTGTTTGTCTACAATAAATCAAAATACCATTTTACCATATCTTATATTAAGATATTAAGAATTTATTGTGCCAAAATTCATTTGTTTGTCTACAATAAATCAAAATTTCAAAATATAAAATATGTATAAAATTAAATAGAAAATAATTTAATTTATAAAATTAAAAATAGAATTTGATTAAATCATATTTATTTCCTAAGAGTTTCACCTTCCCCTAACTAATATTATTTAGTTAAGCATAATTGAAATAAAAAGAAATATAAAATTAAATTACTTATAATTAAAAGTAATAAAAACAACTAAAATTGAAAATAAAACTAATTTTATTTATAAAAATAATTATACAAAATATCAAAAACACACCTTAGAATTAAGATTACAGGGAGATGGAGAGAATTTGAGAAGAAGAGAGTTGTAGAGAGATATTAAAAACATAAAAATGAGGCTCTATTTATAGAAAAATAAATTCATAATCCAAAGGCTTTTTGTCCATCATAAGCATCATGCATGTGCTCCTCACAACCTTTAGATCAAGATCCAATGGCTGGTCAAACTTCAAAAGTCAACATCACACATGGCATCATTTGATTCGTCTGATTTGGCCAAAGAACGGTTGCGATTTGGCGGGTTAATGGGTGCATTGGGTCGACCCGAATAAAAGATTCGAATCCTGCAACTTGCTTCACCAACTACTGCCATGTGGCACAATCATGGCCATTGAATCATAAACGGTTGAGATTCAGTCAAAATTGCCAGCTATCCCATGCACTCATGTCTACTGTAAGCTCATTTCAGCATCTAATCAGAGCTCAGTCAACAGAAAAAGTCAAACTCTTTTTACACAAGCCTGGTTTTTAGCCGATCTTGACTGATCTTAAAGTTTTCGGACCTCCGGAATTCTAATTTGACCTCGGTTTAACTGTTTGGAGCCTCGATTTCCATGAAATTAATATTGTTCCAAATAAACACATAAAAATACACAAAATTAGATACATTTAAAACATAATTAATAATTTCTAATATATTATATAAACACAAATATAAATTATAAATTAAATATAAAATAACATTATTATCGCTTGATACTTAAACAATTTTTAACACTAATCAGCACTGGTTGATGTGATGTGACTTTCAACGGAGAAACACCAGCACTTTATAGGATAGAGTGGATAAAGAAAGGGATAAAAGCGTGAGTGATAGAGGTGTATCGTGTTCTTTTCTCTATTAAAAAGATTTATAAGAGTGATATAGCGTGAGATGTGGTGGACATGGATGTGTGCCATTTGTTATTAAGTAGACTTTGGGAGTTTGATCTAGGTGCAGTTTATAAAGAAAGGGATAATGTGTACAAATTTTAGTGGAGTAGGAAGAAATTTCACTTAATACCTTTAACGAACAAGAAGAAGAATCTTAAGGCCGAATAAAAGAATTTTTTTACTATTATGAATGGACATCTGGAAGAAAATTGTGATGGTTGCAAGAACCTATAGAAGGAAAAAGATTGAGGTAAAGTCTATTCCTGAAAAGGTGCAGCCATTGTTAGTTGAGTTCTTTGACATTACACTAGAGATGCCAAATAGGCTACCGTCCTTACGAGATATCAAGCATCATATAGACCTTATTCTTAGTGCAACTTTACATAACTTTCCCAATTATCACATGAGTCCTCATGAGCATGCAATTTTACAATGGTAGGTTAATGAATTGTTACAGAAGGGATTTATTAATGAGATCATGAGTCCGTGTTGTACCAGCTTTACTAGTCCCCAAGAAGGATAGAAGTTGGCATATGTGTGCCGACAGCAAATAGATTAATCAGATAACAGTGAAATATTAGTTTTCTAGTCCAACATTTCAGAATTTACTAAATCAGCTAGATGGTGCTTGGGTTTTCTCAAGGATGGAGTTGCTTAGTGAGTATTATTAGATTTGGATTAAGCCTTGAGATGAGTGAAAGACAACGTTCAAGACAAAGGAAGGGTTGTATGAGTAGTTTGTGATGCCATTAGGATGTCAAATGTGCCGAGTACTTTTATATGCTTAATGAACTAGGTTTTTAAGCCTTGTTCTTGCAAATTTATTGAGGTATATTTTGATGATATTTTGGTGTATTATGTTGATGTAGCGACGCATTTGGAGCATTTAAGAATGGTGATGAAGTTATTGCAAAGGAATAAGCTTTACATTAATCTAAAGAAGTAAAGCTTTCTGCATAATAATGTAAAGCTTTTATGTTTTATAATTGGTGTAGATGAGATTCAAGCTATTGAGTCAAAGTTATAAGCAATTAAAGAATAGCCTATCTCTAAAATAGTGGGTGTAGTTAGGAGTTTTTATGGGTTGATAATGTTTTATAAGAGGTTCATTCACGGATTTAGCACTATAGTCACACCTATTATGGGGTGCTTAAAAAAGAGAAAGCTCAAATGGGGAGAAGAGCAAGAGGCAAGCTTTGATTTACTAAAAGAGAAGTTGTCTACTACTCTTGTGCTAGTCTTGCCAAATTTTGACAATTTATTTAAAGTTTAGTGTGATGCTTTTAGCAAGGAAATTGGGGCTGTTCTTTCTTAAGAGAGATGACCAATTGAGCACATGAGTGAGAAATTGAATGAAGCCGGCAGAAGAGTTCTACTTACAACTAAGAGTTTTATGTGATCCTTAGGGCGTTGAAGATGTAGGAGCATTACTAGATTCAGAAAGAGTTTCTGCTGTACAACAACCATCATGCACTAAAGTACTTTAACAGCTAACAAAACCTTAGCAAGAAGTATACGAGATAGGTGAGTTATAGGCTGAAGTTCACTTTTACGCTAAGCATAAGTCTACGTAGCAGAATAAAGTGGCAGACACACTAAGTACATGAGCAACCGTAGTAGTAACTCTAGTTAATAAAGTTACTAGTCTTAAGTGCTTATGCTAAGAACGACAACTTTGAGCGCATTTGGCATCGCTGCATCATTCATCAGAATGCAGAAGATTTTCTTATTCAGGATCAATATTTATTCAAGGCCAATCAGTTATATGTGCCACGGAGTTCTTTAAGGAAGCAAATTATTGGCGAGTTGTGTGGAAGAGGATTGTGAGGACATCTTGGACGATATAAGACTAAAGCGCTTGTAGAGGAGCATTATTAAGTTGTTGAATAGAGATATACGAAAAATTATACAGAAGTGTAGAGTTTGTAAAGAAGGCAAGAGTTATGCACAAAATATGGGCATATACTTGCCCTTACTTATTCTAAAAAATATTTAAGTAGATCTATCCATGGATTTTGTGTTAAGTTTGCCACGCATAAAGAGGGGGTTGAGACTCTATATTAGTTGCAGTTGATAGGTTTCCAAGGATGGCGCACTTTATTACTTGTAAGAAGACTAAAGATGTTGTTTCAGTGGCGCATGTGTTCTTTTGAGAAGTAGTGTGTTTGCATGGTGTTCCAAAGACTATCATTTCTGACAGGGACATGAAGTTTATCAGCAAGTTTCGACGCCATCTTTAGAATAAGTTTGGTGCACAGTTGCAGTGTAGTGGTCTTTTTCATCTACAGACAAATAGGTAAACATAAATGGTCAATCGAACTTTGGGCAACATGTTACACTATGTTTGTGGTGACAAGCAATAGAATTGGGAAGCTGTCTTGACCTAGGCAGAATTTGCTTACAATAGCATAGTAAATCGATCTATTGGCAAAACCGCTTTTTAGATTGTCTACTCTGGTTCTCCACGCCAGGTTTGTGACTTGGCTGTTATACCAACAACACCTGGAGCTGGAGAAAGCAAAGCAACAGATAATGCGGCAAAAAGTGCTCTGTGGATTCATGTTATGCTACGAGCTCACTTTAAAGCTACCAATGCCAAGAATAAGGCTAAAATAGACAAGCGTTGTCGTAAAAAGGTGTTTGAGGAAGGAGATTTGGTGATGGCATATCTACCGCGGAGTCATTTCCTTAGAATTCACACTAAATTGGAAAAATGCATGTACAAACCAATTAGAACATCTCTCACAATTTCAACATGGCTGATCTATTCGCGTATCATCCAGATGATGAGTAGTTATATTAGCCTAAATTGAGGACGAGTTATTTTCTAAGTAAGGGGGCCTGATGTAAGATAGTTATTTATTATAAATAGGGTACCTTCCGGAGGTCATAACTTGAAGTACATGTGTCTATTTTTGGCGTATAATATATTATTTTGAAGCTTGCAACAAGACGAATCTAACCCAAACATTTATGTTGTATTTCCTTGAGGTCCAGCCGAAAATTGCACTTCTTTCCTGGTCATTTTTCACTTTTAAGATTTTTTCCTATTTTTCTTAATTCTTCTAGGTTTTTTTCTTTTTCCTAGAACTTGGATTTGAGTGCCGTTTATTTTACTTTTCGCATTTTAATTAGGAGAATTTAATTATCATATTATATTTTGGATTTACTTATTTTGGAAAATAAGCGATATTTAGGCTTATTATAAAAAGGGCTCAAAATCCGAATTTAATTCATTCAGACTTTCAATAAAATTTTATTATTATTCAAAAACCTAGTTTTTTCTATCAACAAACTTAATTATATGAGTTGAGGATTTGGGATATTGGATAATGCAGGATGTTCAACACACTATATAGGTAAATTGTTGCCTAACTCAACCCAAAAACTAGCTCATGAGTTGAGGATCTAGGATATTTTTCCTAACTAAACCCCAAAGCTACCTCATGAATCAAAGGTTGCCCAAGTCTTATATACTTAACCTAAGTTCAATGGTTAGTCAATGTAGGATATTTTTCCTAATACGTCCATCAAGTTCTGTCGATTTTTTTGATTACTTAGTCTATGTGTGATATTTTTCCTAACAACCCACTGGTCTTTGTAATGTGATAAGGTAGTATGGGCACCTCATCCATTCCATTTCATTTTTTCCCGATTTCTGATAATTTCTTTTTATTAACTTGCTTAATTGATTCAGAACTGTTGTTCCTAGAGAGCCGCTATCGATAATTTCAGAGTTAACAAAAAGTAAACAATTACTCAATTTATATAGATTTCTATCGAGACAAATATTTTTCCTAGATCACAGAATCATAATCCATCTATATATAGATTTCTATCGAGACAAATATCATCCAAATCCCTTCTATACTAGTATAAATTTATTCTCTTTATTTTAGTGTCTTATCGATTCAAATTGTTTCCTAAGTTCATGGAAGAAGTGTCATTTGTTCAATGACTTCAAGTGCTGTCGGTTTTTTTAACCACTCAGTCGATGTGTGATATTTTTCCTAAGAACCCACTAACCTTCACATGATAAGGTACTATGGGGCCACTCATCCATGAGTTTAGCTGTGATACTATATAAAAGCCTATAGGCCTAATTCAACCCAAAAACTAACTTAAAAATTAAGAGTTGTCTAAGTCTTATATACTTAATTTAAGTTCAATACTCAACTGATGTGGGATAATTTTCATAACAGAGAACACTCAATGGAAGTTAATATAATGGATGGGAACTAGAATAGTTGTGGGCGAAGGAAGTATACATCAGTAGATCCCATTCAAAGGCACATCACATGCATGTTGGACTAGATTGTTGGTAAGTTTGGCTGACAAGTTGCAATATTTGTATGAAAGTTGTTTTTTTCGATGAAATGTTGAATATTTTTGTGTTGTAGATAGACAGTTACTGAATATTTGCATGGTAAAAGTTGCAAATTAAAAAAGAGTTTTGGATTTTTTTTCTTAAAAGCAAAGACTAGAGTAGATGTGGCAATTGTTAAATGCTGTAATAAAATCAATGATGTGGCGATTCTTAAACGCTGCAAGGGAGCAATTTAAATAGTGTTTAACACAACATTCAAAAATTGCTATACAGAAGACGGATTACAGTGGTTGAAACAACGGTTTTAAATCGTACAATTGAAGAGCTAGCTTTTGCAACATCCTTTGATTTAGCTTTCGGCAAAATGCTTTATAAGCCCTTTTATAGCGTTGCACTAATTCTATAAAAGGCCCAATTTCATATAGTGATTTTCTTAATCGCATGATGATCTCTTGGAGAGAGTGCAAACAGAGTTGTAGAGCATTTACAAGTGAGCTTATACAATGCTTGTCATAGCATTTCCTTTTGTATTATGTAGGAATCTGCAATTCGAAAATGTGAAAGAATCAGTTTCTTGAAGAAATTATTTTCTTTAAGAATGTTTAAGAGTTTGGATTTTTGAAAAGTGAGGTTTCATTATTTAAATTTATACTCTATTAATTATTAGTAAAACAATTATTCTCTCTTACCTCCATGGACATATGTATTATTGTTGAACCACGTTAAATTTAGACATGACCAATTTTAGAGTATATGGGGCTTTAGGTGAATTTATTTTATGAAGTCTCTTTTTATTCAGTAACTTTAATTCTAAAAAGAACAAAGAAGAACTTAAAATTCATTTCCATCTTTAGTTCTTAAATTTCAACAAATAATCAAGAAGATCCTAAAAAATTTTGAAAACAAAACCTAAAGTTTATTTCCTTTAGAACTTTTACAAAAATAAACTAGCAAATAAATGAGAAAAATACTATTTTCCAATAGAATGTTTAGAATGGTAGCACATAGAAAGTTGAGATGATGAATTGATGATCAGATAATGGATATGGAATTTGAATTTCAAGAAACTAATTTTTTTTTTTAATAAACTAATGTTTGTAATAGCTTTTTCTTTTTTAAGAGAAAAAAGTAAGAAATTTTTTCATCTACGATTTTTTAGATTATAAGGTTCTTAATAGAAATTAAAAGGAATACTCAAAATTAAAGATTTTAGTGTTAAATAATTAAGCTTTTTTAAGAAAATGAAAAGGTGAAAATTTTATTTATTTTTCTTGAAAAACAGTAATGATGAATGAACTAATGGTTAGACAATATTCTTAATTTTATTTCTTTAGTAATAAGATTACCAAATATAGATTTATTAAAAAATTTAATTATATGATAATTATTAATTAGATAGATGTCTAATAGACTTTACTACCATATATAATTTGTTTAAATTATTAATTATAAATTATTAATAAAATACTTATAAAATAAGGTTTTCCTCAAATTTAACATAGTATATGAAAATTGTTCAGCATATATAGTAAAACCTAGAAACTGTAAGAGTACGTTTGGCATACTTTATTATATTATGTTGTATTACATTATTTTAATGCATGTGTATTATACTATAGTATATTGTATTAGCACTGTATTATAATAATGTTGTGCAATGTTTAGTACTACATTGTACTGTATTAATTTTTTGTAATTAATTTAAATTATATATTTAGAAAATAATATTTATTAGTACCAAAAAAATACTAAATATAAAAGTGTTAAATTTTAGAAATTTAATATTTTTATTAAAAAATGTCATAATTCTTTTGAAGCTTATAGCCTTACATTTTTAAAAGTGTATTTTTCAATATCTTCTAAATATATTACATATGAAATAAAGATCGAAGCAAATAATTTAATCAAATAATCGCTGAATAATTTAACAACGTAAATAAATAGTTAAAATCTTCAAGATTAATTAAAAAATCATCTTAGAATGATAGAATAAAAGTTTATACATATCACAAGATATTTACAAAGTAATAATGTGATACAATTGTTATAACATATTCACTGAGAAAATGAAAATGAATTGTGCTAACTAATCTAGTAATTATTTATATTACTAATTTTCAATTAATATTATTCAAAATTATTCATATTTAAATATTTATTATTAGTTATATTAAGTTATTTAAAAAAACTAATTTAATTATTGTAATATAATTAAATAATGTAATATTATATTATATTATTTAAGTATTTATTATTAGTTATATTAACTTATTAAAGATTAATCAATTTTATATATTAATTAATATAATTTTATATACTAACTAATATAATATAACTAAATATTACATTATATAGTTATATATTTAATATAATAAAAATTAAATATTATATTACATTATTAAATAATAAATTTATTAATTTATACTAAAATTATAATGTAAAAATAAAATTATAATATAATATAATATTAAATAAAAAATTATATTCATTTATTATTATTACAAGATGAAAAAGAATCTAAGCTAATGCGGCAGCGACCACATTAGTTCAGTTAAGTTTAGCTAATAATGCACTCTAATGCAGCAGTTTGGTGCCCCAAACATGGGTCTGCATCGCTACTGCAATGCAACCCCATGTAATGAGGGGTACCAAACACTCCCTAAGGGGAAAGATATTATTAGGGCCGGCTCAACCAAAATCGGGGCTTTAGGCGAGTTGTTAAAATCAAACCTCCTACAAAAAATTGAAGAAAAAATATATATGAATGAATTAGACGAAAACAAAACTATTTAAAATCAATTTTTTTAGCTTTCTGAGATGCAAATTTATTAATCAAATTTTTGTATTCTAATTTTGCTAATATATCTTTCTCAATAGACAATATAACTAATTCATTTAATCTTCTTGCGACATGGTTGATCTAAAATAATTTTTTATCAGTTTTAATTTTGAAAAACTTATTTCTGCAAAAGCAACAGTTACCAGTATTGTTAATAATATTCTGTAGGTAATAAATGCATTTGGAAAAGAATCAACTCTTTTTAAATAATTAAGCACCTCAATTGGAGAATTATTTTCACCTTGAAAAATTTCTTTTAAAACTTTTAGCTCAGAAAACAAATTTAAACCATCCACATCAGAAAACATACCATGTTTTAAAGGATTTGGAAGATTAACCCAACAAGTTTTTAAAATATCAATACTTAAATATTTTAATTTTTTGAAATTAAAAAAAAATCCAAACATATTCTCATATATTTAAAATTGTTCAAATCTACTCCTAATTATGAAATAGCTTGATCTACTATGTATATAAAATAATTAATTCTAAAAGAATCTTCAGGAGACAAACTTTGATCTTCAACAATTTTTTCATCAAAATTTCTTTTCCTACGAATCACTCGTCTCATTAAATTTAGGTTCAATTTCCATTGCACAAGTAATTTCTTTAGCTGAAATCATAGCAGACACCAATCCATTTTCTCTATAGTTTTCAAAAAAAGAAATAAGTCCTTTAAATTGATCTATGGCAATATCAATATGCATATCTTCTTTTTGCAAGTTCTTACTCACCGAATTAATAGAAAATAATATATCATACCAAATAACCATACCTAGCAAGAATTCAAAATTTTCTAATTCATATGTTGCTAGACACTTAGCTTCACTTTTTATTTTAGAATCTTCACTTATTTCTACTAATTCAAGTAATGCATCTCTGATTTGTGGAGCTTGAAATCTGATTCCTTTTACACTTTCGATTCGATTTTCCTAATGTGTTTGTGACAATGATTTAACAGTAAAATTGGGTACATGTTCTTGCTAAATTTTCCATCGCTTTGTTGAAGAAAAAAATAATGAATAAATACATTGTACAACTTCAAAAAATGAACTAGCTCTAGAACAAGAACTAGCCATATCACAGAGTACTAAATTAAAACTATGACAACAACATAATGTATAAAATGCTCTAGGATTAATTTATAATAATTTTTTTTGTACACCTTAATTTTTTCCTTTCATATTAGAATTATTATCATATCCTTGTCCTCTTACATCATCAATGTCAAGTTCAAGAGTTTTTATGGCATCTATGAGTTCATTAAAAGGTCTTTTCCACTAGAGTCATCAACGTTTAAAAATCTTAAAAAAAATCTTCTATTTTCACTGGATCCATTGAAATATCTACACATCTCAATACAATAGTCATTTTCTCTTGGTGGCTTGTATCTGGAGTACAATCAAGTATAACTAAGAAATATTTTGCTTTTTTAATCTTCTTAATTATTGAATTTTTTACTTCCACTCCTAACATTTGTATCAATTCATTTTGTATGTTATGCCCAAGGTAATGATTATGAATTTCACCATTTTTAATATGATGTATATGTTCTTGCATTGTTGGATCAAATTCTGTAATCATTTCAATTAAACTTAAAAAGTTTCCATTACTCTCTTGGTATATCTTCTCGTTTTTTCCACGAAATGCTAAATTATTCTTTGCAAGATTCTTTACAACAGCAATAATTCTTATTAGTACTTTTTCCCAATTATCTCTTTTCTTATTGATTTTTTCTTGATTATCTTTGTCAATTGTTCTTTTCTTCAATAATCTTTCTTCTAATAAACCCACATATTCATGTTAGTGATATGTTCAATGCTGGTTTCATGACTTCTAAGTTTAACACTAAGGTTTTTCCAATCATTAGTTCTTTCATTACTTAGTTGACTTTTATTAGAGTTTGCATTGAATAATTTGCAAGAAAAACAATAAACTTTATCAAAATCTTTTGAATATATTAGCCATCTTCGATTATATTTTTCTCCATTGGGTAATTTTTTAATGTAATATGTAGTAGAAAAATGCCTAGAAAATTCATCCTTTGGAAAAATTAAATTATTCTCTCTAATTGGACCTTACTCTACAAGGAAATCTCTTAATTTTGTATCTATATTTTCCCATCTACTAGAATCATAAATATTATTTGGAAAATGGAACTCTCCTAGATCTTCAGTTTCATCTCTAATTTTACTTTCATTATGATTATTATTATTATCTTCGGTATTATTTTTATCATTAGACACTTCATCATCTACTAATTCAACTTGAGTTTGTTCAATTACTAATTCTTCACTCAAATTCACATTTTTTTTATCACTCCTAACAAACTTATCAAGGGCTCCTTTTTGTGATTGAACTAACTTTTCTATTCTTCTCTTTTTTTGCAATTTTTGATATCGCAATTCATATTGTCTTGTAGACATTATTTATTATTGAAATAGAATAATAATAAAGCATGCACACAATTATGCTAGATAAATAAAATCAAAACAAGTGAATACAAGAATATGTATAAGAAAAAATAGCACAAATAAATAATAGGGATTCAAGAGAATAGAAAGATAAAACCTAGAACTTTGAACTTAAATCACAAATTAACTTTAATTTTGAGATTGTGGCAATGTGACTTTCAACGGTAGTTGGGAGCAATGATCAATGACTAGAGAAAAAAGAAGTTGCAGTGGAGAAAAAATAATTTTTTTGTTTTTTTTTCTTGTAGACATGTTTCTTTTGCTTTTGGCGTAATTCACTTTTTTTTAATAGGGAGTAGTTCACTTAAGTACGAAAAATTAGGTGAATTTCAAATGCAATATATAACTATAAAATTTGAATGTTATTTCTTGAAAATATAATAATAGTTATTAACCAGATTCTAAGTGCACTCAACTACCTAATATGAACGTTTATTCTTTGAAAATGTAATAACATTTACTAGCCTAAATCTAAATGCAATCAAAAGCTTCCAATTTGAAATTTTTTAAGTCTTATCCATTATTTTTAGTCGGAATCTTTTAATTAATATTTAATATGGTTTACCTTGTTGAAAGCAAATTAATTATTATCAATTAAATTTTAAAAAATTAAAAAATTAAGATTCCAAATTTGGGCCCTTCATCATGGTGAGGGCCCTAAGCAACTTAGGGCAACCGCCTAAGTTGCCTAGGGCATAAGCCGCCTCTGGATATTATTCTCCCTTGTATTCTGATGTAACAATCTCAATCTTCTTGAATAATTGGTGGAGACCGCATGAGTTTATTCTATTTTCCTTTTCTAATCTTTGTTGTCATGCAAACTACATGAGTTTATTATCTGCCTTCGAAAATCAGAAGAAAGATCTTCCTTATATATGCTAGTGACTTGAATTTAGGCCATGTTTGGTTGAGGGTAGAGAAGTGGTAGAGGAAATGAATTTTATTTCTTTTCTACTATCCACTCTTTGGTGGAAATTGAATTTTAATTTCCATTAAGTTGAAAAATTTGTAATCCTTATCAATGTATAAGGATTTCAAATTCCTCATCTATTGGGTTGGAAAAATTCTAATATTGTCTTGTAAATAAAATTAATTTTAAATAAGTTAAAGTGTAAATAATTTATATATTTTTTAAAAATTAATATAATAAACTTATTTGAAAAAAAGGAAAAGCAGCAAAGTGGATTGCCCGACAGTTATCGGAGGCTCGCCACACCATCAAAACCAATACCAATAGAATCCTCATGAGTTGATCTATAACTCTGTAAAGTTAGAAATGCTAATATATGTTGTTTTTACCTCAAATCTTGTTCAAATATTTGGGAAAAATCTAACTCTTATATTTCCGACCTTATAATGTATTTCTGGCAAAGTTAACACTTTTAATGAGTCAATTGTCCATTTCTGATCATTTTTTTTGTATTTAACACGATAAAAAATGACAGTCAATGGAGGTCAACGGTGGCGGTCCATGGTAGCCACAATGGTCAACATTGGTCAGAGGTGGCGACGGCGGCGGTCAACTACTGTCCATGACTTGTTGCTATAATTTTTTAAAATAAATAAAATTCTCTATTTAACTAGATAATTTCAATAGGCTAATATATTATTTTTTCAATAATTATAAATGTTTAGAAACTAAATTGAATAAATAACTAATTACGCAATGTTTGTTATTTTGATTATAAAATAATAATGAATTAATTAAAAATATATTATAAAATTAAATGTTTTGTTATTAATTATTTTCTATATTAAATTAATTCATATTTTAAAATTATTATTTATTTATTAAATAATATTAAATTTTGACACTAAAGATAATGGGTATATTTGTCCAAGTAAAAAATATATAATTTCTTTTCGTTTCAAATTTAGTGTGAAACTAAACAATAACAATTAATTTTTTCACTCATTTCCTCTCATCACCTCTGCACTCCTCTCCTTTTTTCTCCTATCCTCTCCTCTCTTTTCTTAAAACCAAACACTATCTTAGTGTAAATAGAGGTTCACATGTTCAAAAACTTGTATACCCATTTATGATCGCTATAATAATTATTTTATCATTTTCCTTTTTATTTTTCCAAGTATTATATCAACTAGTTAGAAATTAAATTTCTTTTCACCTGTATAAGTGTACTTCAAATTTCAATCCTTTTATATCACCAAAAGAGATTTACTAAGTGAATTGGTTCACACTTACATTTATATTGGAAAAAAAATTCATCTTTTGCAATTGTTAAGTAGTTACACGGTGTTAAGATAATTAAGATTGATTAGTTATCAGCTTGATAGCAAAGTTAGTTAGTATTGCTGACATTTTAGCTGGGTTGGCAAAGTTAATTACATTTCTAGTAGTTTGTTAAAGCATGTTGCTTAGCTTAACAAATATACAATGCATACATATAGAATGTAGAACGTTTGAGATCATTGTATTTACACCTATATAATCAACAAAAGTAATCATATTCAAATCTCATTCTTAAAATTAAATTCAAATCTCTCTCTACATTTTTCTTCATTTTCTTTTTCTTTCTTAGTCATAAAAAAATCACTCAAACTTTAATTCAGTATGAGAGCTACGATCTATAAGCTCTCATGGCTTCTTCAAGCTCAAATCCAAACACAACTTCTTTTGTTTCATCATTTACATTTACCTCACCAATCAATAAGGATCGATCAAACTCTACAATTTAGAAAACTCAGATCTTTTCCTCAGTTCGTGCTAATGGACTTGAAGATTTTCTTGATGGTTCCAAAATTAGTCCAAATAAGTTTTTTCCTTGTGAAATTGAAAATTCAACTGTTGAAGCTCAAGTAAATCCAACATTGACTATTGGAAGAGAAAGGATCAAATGTTGTTGAGCTGGTTAATTTCCTTAATTAGCCTAGAAATTCTCAGCCATATGGTTAACTTTGAAACTTCCCTTGAACTTTGGGCTAGTCTTGAATAACAATTTGGATCTAAAACTTCGGCTAGGAAAGTTCATCTGAAGATTATGCTTAATAGTCCCATAAAAGGTTCCATGTCCATGACTGAGTTCTTTGGAAAATTAAAGGCTGTTGCTGATGAATTAGTTGTTACTGGTAATCTTGTTGGCACTTTGGATTTTCTTACTTATTTGATCTATATATTAGGCCAACCTTACTATCCTGATGATGTATATATTAAGGCAAATCTTGCTAAAATGATTGTTAATGAAGCCTATTCTGTGAAGCTTGTTCTGTTAACTTATGAAGTCAGATTGGAAGCTAGTCAATTAAGTGGTATTAAGGAAGCTAAGTTGAACTTTTTTTGTTAATATTGCTCAAACTGGACCTGATAATAAAAACCAAGGGATCAATATAATAATAGTTGGAACAAGAATGTTGGTAATAGAGGCAAAGATGGTTATGTTAGTTGATGCTAAAAAATGGTTGATTACTTCTGATTATAAAAGTGTTTAGTTATAATATAACATGGTGAATCTAGAGTCAAACTACAAGGAATTTAAAAGTCTAGTAGTTAATTATTAAATAAAAATAATTGCAAAAAAGAAATTAATAAGGAATAGTCTAAATTAAAAAAAATGTTGGACTATAGGATCTAATTTTAATATTCATATCATAGTCATATTACTCTCTCATATTTATATTTTGTATTTCTTTTACTAATGTAAAAATTATATGACTTAATTAATTCTTAACTAACCACTCTATTAATAAATATGGGTTAATAAGGGTTAATGCTATTAATAATAATTATTACTAGTAGTAGTAACAATAAGGGTTAATTTCGGATTATCGCCATTGTGAATTGACTATTTTCAAATGGGCCCTTTACTCTCAAAAATCTCTATTTTGCTCCAATTTGTGTTAAGAAGACCCAGAAAAAAAAAAAATCAGCCCACTTCATTCTTCTCTTTATTTTTTTGACCAAATATAGGAGTAATTTGATTTTTTAAAAAATAAAGGGAGATTTAAAGATATTCAATTCAAGTATTTGACTACTTTTGTTAAGAAGACAAAAAAAAAAATCAACTCACCCCCATTTTCCCCTTATTTTTCTACCAAAAGTAGGAATCATTTGAGGTTTTCAAAAATAAGGGAGGCATTTTATAAATAGTCAATTCATGAGGGTATACTTTAAAATTTACCCAATATTACCACATAAATATATTAGATTAATTTTTCAATAATATAATACTATAAGTTTTAGATATACAACCAAACATATTTTTACTACTTTTCATTTTCAGATATCATATAAAAAAGAAGCTTCCAAACACATTTCATATTTACAAAAAAATTAATCATTCTCATATAGTAAGATAAACAAAAACACATCATTGAAAAAAACAATAACAACCACGCCCTCAAATACAAAAAGCCCTAAAGTATTCACTAAAAAAATCGGCTTGAGTACTAAAACAACTCATGAGGCAATAAAACCACACTAGTAAATCTTTTACGCAAAAGTTAAAAAGAAACTGATTTATTTACAAAAAACTTAAAACAAAAAAGTGTTATGTCAATAAAAGTTCCTAAATAGATTAAAAAAATAGAAAAATGACATTATCCCTCAACCAATTTGAGAATATCAGCAATTAATTACTATGAGTTTATGAAAATATTTTAAAATCACCTCCAAGTCTGAGACACTATGTAATAATATTTTTAATTTTGTATAACAATCACCACAAATAAAACAATATTTCTTTCTAGAAAGATGAGGTAATTTTATATCAACCAATTTTTTTTTTCGTTAACTTCATTGGCTACTATTAAAAAAAGTAAGATAAAAGATTATTTTATCTCTAAAGCTTCCCAAAATATTGTTTTACTTACCTTTTTAAATGAATTTAGGTACAAGACAAAAGTCTTGGATTTAATTGGCCGTTGACTAAAATAGCTGGACCCGGAAAGTATCCTAGTCTTAAAAAAATCATTGTGAGTAAACAAAATTTTTTAGATTAGAATGAAAGAATATAAAACAAGTGAAAGAGAGCCCTCAAGGTTTTATAATTCCTTTGCAATTCTTGTTCAGAGAATTATGCGTAATGTTTACAAGGATCTGACCCCTGTTTATGCTAAAATAGTACAGTCCATTTGTGTTATCCATCAGCCACTTGAAGTGATCAGCCATTTGAATTGCAAACATACAAAAAATATAATGATTTTTGAAATAAATCATGCAATTTATTTTGTTAAACCAAATCCATACCTTATTGGTTGAGCGAAAACAAATCATCATGAATCTGCAAGAATAAAGAATAAGCTCCCTCAAATCTCCAAAAGTCAGGAACTAACACGAACAAATCACAACGAACAAGAATTAATTGCTAGGAACTAGAACCTTCACAAACAAATCTCCTTCACGAACAAATCGTCACAAGTTTATGTCATTGATGATTGGAGGGCAATCAAGTATTTGGAAAATCCCCTCAATTCACGAAACAAGAACCCACTGCCTTTTTCCTTTTTCTCTCACTCTCTTTTGATGTTGTTCTAATTCTTATGATTATTATTGTACGTGCTATCACTCACCCATGTAGTGTTTATATAGTACAATAAGTGTAGTTTAATTCAAATAAACTTTCTAGAGTTATTTGATAAGCTACATCTTATGTGATTAGGATTGAGATAAAATACTAATTTTATCGTATAAGAATCCTAGAAAAACTCTAAGTTTATCTTATCACGTTCGTTAGATTAATTCATCCCATCATGGGCGTTAAATCTAATATCTCCCACTCACACGTGATGGGATGATTAAGTAACCAGAGCAACGAGAGTAGGGTTTTGGGCATAAAGCCACAACCGCAGTATCATACGAGCAAATGCAACATGCGATCCATGAACAACATAAACTAGAGCTTAGAAAGCAAAAGAACTCAATTGCACTTTTTGCAAGAGATTCAAATAATTTGTTCATTATATTTCGTAGATTTCATTATCCTTTACATCAGTACAAACATATTTAATCCCTCAGCAAAAATTATGTTTGATGTTGTGCTCTCTATGTATTCCCAATTGTATTCATCTCTATGTATAAGTCAGATGTAAGGAGAATAAATCTTCCCTCTCTACTCATACTTTTTAGTTCTAGGCTCGTTGCTTTCTCAGACATGTTTCATAGACTGAATAACATCATAGTCATAGGAAAAAACATACTGAAATAGCTATCACCAATCTTTCCCTTTAAGATATAATCGATTGTAACTAAGGGAACTATTGAGGTCTTTCTTATACTTCGAAGGAACTGTCACAATGAGGAATCAGGGATTTATTTACTCATTTTCCTTTTGGTCATAAAAGCAAACATGGTATGAATCACTTGTTACGGCGAATTCTCTTTGTGTAAGAGCATATATCTGGCTATCCACTGTACAGATCTTAAATCAGTCGCTTATTCGAGTGCCCAATTTGAGTCTCGATAAGCTTGCCTCCATAAGGCAACAAATGAACTCATACCTGGCTTAATCAGGTTCTTTATCTTGACCCAGTTAAGGCGACATTTTCAAGATATAAGCTCCATGAGAACGTATCCAGTACTTTCTCTTAATCTTGTGTCTCATCCCAGCTTACTTTCATTAACAACTAAGGTGATCGCTTGTATAAAAAAGCTGGTCATAACCTGAGGACATATCTTTTAATAATCATACATTTGTAATCATGCCAATTAGTATCTTATGAGAATAAATCAAAATAATTTTATTGCATAAAGAATTTATTAAGTACAACTTTCATAATCTCTGTAATCCTAATGATAGTGTATGTATGATAAAAACATGAAGTGTGTAGATATGTGTTGCATCAACACTTCCTTTTTTGCCACAATATCTCTCACAAAATTGTACTTTGTCTCTATGTGTTTAGATTTGCAGTGTATTTTGCATCCTCGGTAAAGGATATGGCTGCTTGGCTATTACAATAAATGGTTACTAGCCGAAGAGGACCAATAACGATCTCGAGATCATTTAAGAAGCGTCTAAGCCGAACAGCCTCTTGTACTGCGACTGAACATGCTACATATTTTGCTTCGATAGTCGATAGAGTCGTTCATGTTTGCTTTTTGCTACTCCATGAGATCACACTGCGACTAAGTAGAAATACATATCCTGAGGTTGATTTGCGCTTATCCAAATGCCCTCCCCAATCGGTGTATGTGTATCCAATTAAGCATAAATCTCCTCCTTGATAACATAAAGAATAGCCGACGGTGCCTTTCAAATATGCTAAAATCCTTTTGCCAGTATTCCAGTGTTTGCACCCAAGATTTGATTGGTATCTGCATACTAACCCTACAACATAATAAATATTTGGCCTTGTACACATCATAGCATACATGAGACTTCCAACAGCATTGGAGTATGGAACTTGTGCCATTTCATTTCGTTCCTTTGAAGTCTTTGGACACATTTCAAGGCTAAAAGTTTGTCCTTTAAAGATGGGGGTATCCATAAGTTTACATTTATCCATTTTAAATTTTTTAAGAATTCTTCTAATATAAGACTCTTGTGACTAAGCTAGAAGTTTTCTAGAGCGATCCCTATGGGTTTTAACTCCCAAAATATAAGATGCTTCACCCATATATTTCATTTCAAAGTTTGAAAATAACCATTCCTTGATGATTTGAATAAACTCTATATTATTTACAACCAACAATATATTGTCCACATATAACAATAAGATGACAAAGTTACCTTCTGACCTTTTAACGTATACTGAATGATATTCTTCGGTCATCGAGAATCCATTAGTCATCACAGATTCATGAAACCTAAGATGCCATTGTTTGGAGGATTGTTTTAGCCTATATATAGACTTTTTGAGCTTACAAACTTTGTGCTCTTGGTCATTAATTATATAACTCTCTAGTTGTTCCATATAAATTTCATCCTTTAGCTCTCCATTAAGAAAAGTAGTTTTAACATCTAGTTGATGTAATTCAAGGTCTATATGTGAAATGATGGCTAGAATTAATTTTATAGAGGCAAACTTTAGCACTGTGGAAAACGTTTCCTCATAGTCTATGCCCTCATGTTGGGTATATCCTTTCGCTACCAAGCATGCCTTGTGTCTTTCAATTGTGCCATCCGTCTTTCCTTTAACACGTAAAACCCATTTGTTTCCAATGGCGTTACGGTTGGGCGATAGATCAACCAAGTCCCACACGTGGTTTGATCTAATTGACTCCATTTCTTTATCCATTACTTTAATCCACAATTCCTTAGCAGATGATGTAATAGCCTCACTATAAGTTCTTGGCTCATCACCATCATGTGAAGCAATCGTAAATGACTCCCTCTCAATCTCAAAACGACAACGTGGGATGGGTGTACGATTACGTCTTCGAATTGAGTTGTCATGTGGAGTAAACTCATTTGCGGCTGACTCCCACTAGAATCAGAATTCCCAGACATATTTAAGTTTCTCTCAATTTGTAAATCAAAAGTGTCATTAATCTCTGAATCATTCGACTTATAGAGATGAATGTCATTGTCGACCTCTGAAATTCTAAAGAATTCATTTTCCAAAAATGTGACGTCTCATGATTCTATCTCAGTTATAGTTCCATCCTCATGTTCACCTATGAACACATACCCTTTGGAGTGTTCTAGGTATCTTATAAAGATACATTTCTTTCCTCTTGGACCCAATTTCTCATGTTTATAAGATGGGTTATGAACATATGCTGCAGACCCCCAGGGATGCAAATGAGTAAGATCAGGTTTTCTATATGTCCATAACTCATATAAAGTGGAACTTACTAACTTACTCAGAACTCGGTTAAGTACATAAGTGACAGTCAACAATGCATCCCCTCAATAAGAAATTGGAAGTTTTGCTTGCGCTATCATAGACCTAACCATCTCGAGTAATGTTCTATTCCTTCTTTCTGCAACAACATTTTGTTGTGGAATCCTTTGAATAGTTAATTGTCTCTCAATACCTTTATCATTGCATAGTTCCTTGAACTGCTCTGAAAAGTATTCACGTCCTCGGTCCGTTCTTAGGACTTTGATCCTTTTGTCTAATCGATTCTCTACTAGATTCAATTATGATCTAAAGCAATCTAATGCTTCAGATTTATGAGAAATCAAATAAACATGACCAAAACGTGAGTAGTCATAAATGAATATGATGAAATACATGGCTCTATGTCTAGCCCTCACACTCATTGGTCCACGCTCTCTGGCTATGTGGCCAGTTGCTCTCTGGCTATATGGCCAGTAACATACTTCATTTATTTTATTAATCAAAAAAATTATTTATTACAATTAAATAAACACATATGCTTTTAAAGAGCATATTTTCCCCACAATAACTGTAGTGGCTGTGTTAATAACATACCTTACAGATTATCCAAGGAATTATAATGTTGTGGAAGCTGCTACACTTGTCAATATAAAGGAGGGAATATTACTGTCTACGGTGATTTTCCTGACTTGTATTCCAGACGCCTGAATGTCATCTTTTATTTCATCATCTCCTGCATCTTAGTAAGTTATTAATTTCATTTTAAATGTATTTTAAAGAACAATAAAGCTACAGTTTTAATGAATGTGCCTGTTAACAAGGGCGAAGCTATGATTACAATTTTGGGGACTAATATTTTATAAATTTAAAATTTTAAGGGTTAAAGTCAAAAAATATATTTAATTATTAAGTATTAAGAAAATTATGAAAGTATTGAGTTAAATTATGAAAGTAGTAAATTTACAGTGGTCAAATTATAAAAATTATATTTTAAAAGTTAAAACATAAATATATCAATTATCATGTATGTGTAAAAATTTTTTAAGACTAGTGAGTTCCACTTGATAGTCTTAAGGGAGCATATTACAACTACAAGTTTTGTGCTTTTTTTTCTTTTTAAAAAAAGAAAACTACTCGCAGTATTATTGAAGTTCATGAACTTAACTCATACTCAAAACTTAAGTCGACCAAAAATTAAAAAGTTATCTCAAATTTATATGAATAATCTAATTATAATTCTCAGCGGATATAAGATAATGTCCTCAACAAATACTTGCTAGAAATTAATAACTAAATTTCTTCTTTGTGTTTATTACTTAATTAGCATGCCACCATCATATGAAACTTGTATCAAAAAAATGAAAAATAATGAAATTTGCACGGATTGGATCTGTTGTGTATAACAGCCTCTGAGGCAGCTGCAAACCCCTTGTTGAAGAGGTTTATCTTAATTGGAGTGGTGTTGTTGGCAGTTGGTAAGGCTGGAATGCAGCGCTTCTTAGGTCCATTTCTTACCAATCAACTAAGAGCCCATAAACCAATAAAACTAAATATAAGCGAAGACCGAGTGAGTGCTCGAAAAAGAGTATGGTGGCTCATTCCCTTGTTTTTTAGTGTTATTGCCTCGTTCAAATTAAGCGGTTGGAGAGTAATTTTTATATTCACTGCGTCGGCCACGGGGATCACTTTGTTCATCTTCTGGTTGGGTATTCGTTTTTTTCATTGTACAGAAATAACTGGGGCAGCTGCAGGCAGCTCTCTTGCTGTTGTTTTTCGCGTCGTCAAGGCTGCTCTATCAAAAAGACATATAAATAACCCTTCTTCGAATCAGCTCTATCGTAATGATCAAAACCAAGTACACCTGTCTCCTCAAGTCAAGTTCTTCAGGTACTGTTGCAAAGAAACTATGGAGTGAATACAAATTAAATGACAGTATTATTGTTTTACCACATTTAGGTCTCTAATAAACCTCAATAGGAAAACAACACACCGTTTAATGGTAAATATGATTGTTTACCAAACAAAATAATTAGTTGTAATTTGAAGAGATCTCAAATAATCAATTTGCATGAAAAAATATTATATTTATCTTCAAACAATGTGTTTTCTTTTTTGCCCTTAGGAATTTCATTGAGTGGTTTTTTTAAGTAGTTTAATTTAACATTGAGTGGTTTTTTAAGTAGTTTAATTTAACTGATCACTGACTTTGTGTCTTAAAGAAGATACCAATGAAAAAAATTGATTCGGGTTAAAAACAAATTCTTTACTAAATCTGCGTTTGGGGCAGCTGCTCCCCACCTTATATTTTGGGGAATATTCCCCAAGAATAAAAGGTGGGGAGCAGCTGCGCTGCCATAGCGCAGTTGCCCTAAATGGATGCTAATAGGGATGGTAGTGATATTCTTCTAATTAATGTATATATATATAGTCATTCTCTAATGCATATGTTCTCATTTATTTTTTATGCGGATACACTTTAAAACCGTATGGTTTAAGAGACTTAATTTTTAACTCTTTAAAACCATGTTGTTTTATAATTCATTCAGTAACTAACTATTTTAAACCGCACGGTTTTAAAGTGTGTCTGCATTAAAAAAGATGCAGGCATCCGTACATGAGAATGATTATATATATATATAAAGGACCTTTGTTTGACATGTGTAAATACTCTGAATTGCAAGCAGATTGCTGGACAAAGCTGCCATTATAGAACCCTCCACTCTAATTAGTCCAGAAGAGCAGGAGAAGGCGGGAGGCGGGCAGGCTTTGCACTGTGGCACAGGTCAGGGGTACAAAACTTATGCTGAAAATGGTTCCCATATGGACTAGTTTTGTTGTGTTTGGTCTGATAGTAACAACAGGGCAGACCTTCTTTCGTGAGCAGAGAATCCAACTGAATCCTCAAGGTTTTATTACTTATCTTCTTGTAATTCAATACCTATGTTGTGTATTCGGCAACTTTCTGCGTAACCTGTTACTTTCAAAATGGGTTCCAGAAGCTAAACAGAAAGGAGCTAAAATAGTGAGAATATGGGCTGGAATAGTGCTGTCAACAATTTGTTGTGCCGTTGCTTGGCGGTAGGGGTGGCAAAACGAATAATCGAATCGAATCGTAAACGAATTGGGTCAAAATTCCACGGATTCGGATTCGATTCGTTTATTAAACGAATTGAAATCTTAGGATTCGGATTCGATTCGTTTATTAAACGAATATTCGGTTCGATTCGTTTAATTCGTTTAAACGAATTGATAAACGAATCGAATCGAATCCGGATTCGTTTATTATTCGTTTATCCTATTACGAATCCATAACGAATCGAATCGAATTAGGATTCGTTTATAATTCGTTTAGAAAAATATAACTAATAAATAAAATTAAGCAAAATAAAACATAAAAAAGCCACAAATTTAATTCCTACAACAAAATATTAAACGAATCCTAAACAAATAAACGAATCAAAATCTTTAAACCCGCATTCGATTCGTTTAATTAGCGAATCGAATCGAATTCACCCGTTTATTAAACGAATCAATTTTTTCAAACCCAAACCCATTTAAATCGCATCGAATCGAATCGAATAAACGAATCCTAACCCATATTGCCACCCCTACTTGGCGGGTTGAGTTTCACAGGTTGATAATAATTAACAATAACAGATTATCAGACAGCACCGACGAAGGTATACCAATGAGCATACGAAGTTATACCAATGAGCATCTTTTGGCTTGCCCCGTAGTTTTGCCTATTAGGTTTTACGCAAGGGGTTGCTAAAGATGGAATAAATAAATTTCTTACTGATAAATTCCCTGAACCAATGTACGACTGTGTATCAGCAATCTCTGAACTAGTAACTGGATTTGCAAGCTTCGTAAACATAGTCTCTGTCTATTTCAACAAAAGCCTTTTTGCTGACACTAAACCGCAATCGCCTGGACAAGTACTATAAGATGTTAACCATTGTTAGTTTTATCAATATTTGCTACTTTTGGTGGATATCCACCTTCTACACGCGCGGTGATAATACAACGAAAGCGGATGTTATTGTTGGTAAAAAATCAGTTTTTTTTATAAAAGTTTTTAGGACTGATCTCATACAATATATAGAAATTTATAGTTTAGAAAATCATACCTTAACAATCCGAGAAGATGAACAATCGAAATTAATCTAGGCTCTCCGATCACGATCCGTCACCACCAATCTCACTAGATCACGATCCGTCACTAATGATATTCCAGTTTATGACTCAAGTTTGATTTACACTTGACGTGTGGGCACCCTTATCACCACTAAAAGTAACTAGCAAGAGAAAATATTCCTCTCAAAATTAGAGAGAAAAACTCTTTTTCTTTGATTTGTACATTGTGTCTTCTCTCCTTTTAGAGATAGCAAACCTTTTTATATCTATATTTGGTAGAAACCCTAGGCTCCATATTTATATATTTTTTAATTCTATTAAATCAAATTTTATTTAAACTAAAAAATAATAAAACCAAAAGTGGCGTTACTTGTTCTTGTTATAGGGGCCTGTCTTATAAAATAACACAAAGCCCCTTACACACAAGCATATTAAATGGAGCCTCCCACTAAATAATATATTTAGGCTTTTAACCCAAATAATTAGTTATTTTTCTTGTTAATCGAGTAGCGATGCAGTCAATTAAATGAGCTAACCCGGGGATCATATGGGTACATATAATAGTGGCTACAATAATTAGGCATGTATTAAACTAGTCCAATTATTTAATTCCAAATCTACTCCACTAAAAGATTGGAATTGACCTCCATAATTGTATGCTATCTATGACAGTGTTCTCGAATAATAATTGGACCCATGCCACATTGATTTCTTTACTGCATAATCTTTTGTACCACATCGTTAATTAAATCGATATCTCAATTGTTTAATCAATTTAATTACATCTTGTTCCCTGATATTTACTGGGTTTCTCTAATGATCATTTTCAACATACTAAATATGTTGACACACTTTGCCCAGAGAATTCTATGATCAAGTGCCAAAAACCCATCAAGAGATATGTTGTACAAATTCTATATTATTCATCTATAACTTCAATACTCAAGATACCGGGTAATCTTGACTACAAGTGTGCGTCGTGCTCATTAATAATTGAATGGAATAACAATTACAATCATAAAATTATAACTAACTCAAGATTAAGATTACAGTAAAATCAATGCCTATGAGATTTAATAAGTCTGATGGTTATTACAAAGTTAATTAAATTTCATATGTGATCGTGTTCAATGTAGTCGTACTACATGAATAAATTCATACATGACTAAGGTAAATCATTCAATGAATTTATTACAGTCTATACTTAAATAAAGTGCTTAACTTTATTTATCAACTGCGAACTAAATTTATTTAATCATAAGATAACTTGTATTTATATCTTCTGTAAATCCACATGGTGATCACATAAATACATATAATATGATTAAAAGGACTTTACTCAAAATATTAATGCAACTAAGATACTTGAATAAAATACCTCATTTATTTTATTAATTAGAAAAATTATTTATTACAATTAAATAAACACATATGCTTTTAAAGAGCATATTTTCCTAACAGTTATATCACAAGCGACCGACTGAGAAGAAGAGGAAGATTTCAAGGTCATTGTTGTTTAGCTTCAATTCATTCTTCCGTATTCTGAAGTTTTGAGAGTCGAGATGAATAGATATTTGTTTGAGAGAGTTCATTTGGTAGCTTTTATTCTTTACAAAGAAGGAATTTTTAGTTATATAGAAGTTGTTTTTGTGCTCCCCAAGTAACTTAGAGTTCTTATCTAACCGTAAAGATCACCTTGTTCTTAATCCAACCATCAAGATGCCTTCATTGTACTAAGTGTGCAGACAGCAGTTAATTGCCTTCAAATACCCACTCTCGACATTTTCTTCATCCAAAAGGTAGCGGTAGCTTTTTGTTGTGCAAATTTTATTGAACTCACAAGCGCACGAATCTATTGTAGAATAGACTAATGGTAACGAGTGTTGATCCCACGAGGAGGTGAATTTTAATTATGCATATAATTAATTTTGTAAATGGGTGGTTGATTGAATTTGTGGTGGAAGTGATTTAAATTATTCTAGAATTTAAATGGGAATGGCGGAATTAAATTAAGATGAAAACTATTATAATTGAAGCGCTTGGGCATCTGGATCCGCATCAACATGCATCATGGGCTAAATATTCCTTATTAATGCCAATTAAATCATGAGGGGGGAATCCACATCTAATGAACCATTCTCTAATCAATATGGTGCTAAGGGCTTATCGTGCCAAATAATAATAACCTTGTACTAGAGAGCCGGTAAAACCAGGGCGGTATCTAGACAAGATTATTATTATTTATCGACGAAAAGTCAAAACATCCACAAAAATTCGAGGGGAAGACAAAATAAATTTATCAAATAAATCCCATGACACATATTGAGACTTTCCCTTCAACCCAAGCTTGAAAGAAAATTAGCTACTCATATTTGAACTAGGGGTAAAATGGAAATTTATTAAAATACATAGAAAATACAAGATAGCGAAAGAATTACAGAAAATGAAGTCTAAAAATGGATTCAGGGGTATCAAAATAGGAGGGAGAGACCCCCTTTTTATAGATACATTGAGTAAATCATGGCCATTGGATTAAAAATAGTTTGGACGCTCAAGATTGGGCCACATCATCAGTCAACAGTACGTGGTTTGACCACGCGGTTTGAACAGTCAACCAGCTTGAACAGTGACGCGGTTTGGTTGAAAATAATCCTATATTTATGCATGTACCGTACGCGCAATTTTTGGTCCACTAACATATTGGCACGTCACCAATCAACAGTGCATAAGAATTTAATCCAATCGAATCGTGACAGATCATCATTCAATGCCAAATCATCAGTCAATGCCATGTCATCGTTCCGTATGTGTGAACAACGTCATAAATAGTAACATGGACAGTATCGTACATGTGAACAGTGCTATACATATGAACAGTGACATTTTTCCTTTTATGCTCCTCTTAAGTTTTCGACTGTTCTGAGTTCAAAAGTGATGTTCGTTTTACCGTTTGATCTCTTGTTCATTGTGAAATGACCACAATACCCCTAAAATACATAAAATACTTAATTAAAATAAAACACAGATAATTATATTACAAGAAGTTTAAATACATAAAGGTAGGAATGTTAGTATAACTTGAAGTATAAAATGACGATTTTCTCCTTTATAAATATACATTTTCTAACACTCAACACCATCCCCAACAGGTTTATTGCTAGTCCCTAACAAATAAAGTGAAAACAAAATTCAAATCCAAAATGATTTTTTTTTTAAACAATTGTGTTTATTCAATCAGACTAATGATAGTAATCAAATAAAAGTATAAGCATTATCTTTAGTCTAAAAAGAACATCACACTCACATCAACCATTCTCATGAATCAACCCAGTAAACTTTGTCACAACTGCTTTCAAGAATGATATGTCAAACCCTAAAATCTCACTGGTAGTAGTGACACTCTTACAAAGAAATTACACCCAAAAAATAGTCACTCCAATGAATGAAAATTGAGAGAAAATAATAAAGAAGTAATATCACATACTCTCCCCAAGATGAAAGAAATATGCCCTCAGCTTTAAAATAATACGATCTCGAGTCAAACAAAATGTTTGTCAATCCAATTTATTTGTTTATTTATTTATTATATATATATCACTACATCTTTTTAGCTCATATAACTAGCTTCTACTTTAGATTATAGTTCCTTAAAATAAAGAAGGACTTTTATTAGGATGTAACGTAGGCTTGGGACATGGCTAACAAAGGAGGGGAAATAACGAAAACAAAGTGTATGTTTGAAAAAAATATAAAGATTTTTTTTTTGGAAGTTGCAAGGTGGATTTCATCTATTATTTTTTTTGGTTTTTTTTTCTTTTGTTTGGCATAACTTCACTGAACAAAATAATTATTTACTTTTTTCTCAAACATAAATAAGTGATGGAACTTGTAAGATATCGGGTAATGCTCCAAATCGGAGTGGGTCAAGATGATAAGTTTGACAAAAAAAATATTTTTTTTAAAGGCTCAAAAGGGTTAACTATGGATATTTCATAAAAGGGATGGATAGAAAAGCTCAAATGGGTAAAAAATGCCCTTTCCATCGTCTTTTAGGGCTCTAAATACTCTTCCATATTCACTAATTAGATGGGCCTTCAGATGTAGCAACATACATTTTTTCTTTCTTTTTTTTATTTTTACAACTTTTTTTTAAGGGTTAACTCAAAAGAAATCTAGAGATCGTGTATAAAATAATAAACTGTTAAGTTGTATGAAGAATGGGCAAAAACGTTACCCTCCAAGAAAAATGATAGGTTCAAAACCTCACTTGGTACTTATTATGACATGTTCATTTCTTCAAGCAACTCATATTTGTCTCCGACATCAACATGTAGAGTAGCAAAGCGTAACATCTCATAAGACCAAAGATAATACAAATACTAAAATTTGAAATTCGTCATGTCATCTAGTGTTAAAACAAATCACACAATTTTATTTTTTAAACAACATTCTACCCCCAACCTATTCTAAACATGAAAAGAAAATATGCATGCAGAAATATAAAAATGATGTAGAAAAACTAATTAGAAAAGTTACATTTTTTTTTTAACTAAGAAGATGCGTTTCTAAAGGCATTAAACTCCATATTCAGCCATCTTAGACTCAAAAATTTGAAAATGTATATTTAAAAAGGAGAAGTTAAAAAGAAGAAAAAAATGAATATCAAAGCTTAATAAAGAAAAAGAAAATGTCTGGAATTTTTTTTTTTTTTTAAACAAAGAAGATACGTTTCTAAAGTAACTACACTCCATATTCAACCATCTTTAACACAAAAAGTTGGTAACAATTAGTTTCTACAACAAAAATTTAGTAAAAACTTAACCAAGATTCCATAATTGTCGAGTATTCCCTCTCCCCAACCAGAACGAAACATTGTCCTCAGTGTTTTAAAGGAAAGAAGTAGAGTTTAAAACACATCACCTGGGTGGTGTGACACAAAAGAAAATATTTATAGGGGGAGAGTTAAATCTAATTTGTACTTCTTACTGCGGCTACTGTTACCATCATTATTTGGATACTCCAACATCAAGGTCCTGGGGTCTGGCTCTAGTCTATAAGCTTGTAACAGATCAAGTAACTCATTAGCAGTGTGAGCACAAATAAAAAGTTTTTTCGCTGTGGAAGGAATGAAATAGTTTTTTATTGCATGGTTAAGAAATGCGATAAAGCCATCATAAAAGTTATTGGCATTTAACAAACCGATGGGTTTCTGGTGAATGTGCAAATAGACCCAAGATGCTAATGTGATAAGTGCCTCTAGAGTTGCAAGATCTCCTGGTAAGAAAATAAAAGCATCAGCATGATTAAGCATTTCAGTTATTCTTTCTTGCATACCTGAGACGACTAACTCTTCTCCAGTCGGTGAGTCAGACAAATTGCCCAAAGGTTTTAGGGCTCTTGTAATGATGCCTAACACTTGGCTTCCTCTGACAAAAGCAGTTTATGAGACCAATTTTGATAACACTCGGTTACCTCCTCCATACACCGAGTGTAATTTTCTCTCTGCTATGCTTCTACCAAGATCTACGGCTACCTCAACGAACTCTTTATGTTTGCCATAGTTAAATCCAGAAAGCACACAAATCATATTTAACGTGTGAGTGCTTAACAAATTTGTGAGTGCTTAACAAAATAAATCATATTTAAAAATTTTGGTGACAGTGGTTCACAGCTGTGTATGAGGTAGCATGTCAGTGTCAATTAACGTGTAAAACACATGGCTCGAGAGTAAAAAAGGAAATAGTAAAAGGAAAAAGCAAACAATGATAAAATAAAATTATTAAAGACAATAATGCAAATGATAAAACAATAGTGAAATAAAACAATAACGAAGTAAAAGGATATTTACAGGTAGTTGCGACTGTGGCTTACATCTTCCTTTGGTTTTACGTCCAGAAATGGTTTAAACGCCCTGTACGGGTCGAGGATAGGCCCCTCATCCAGTTTTCTTATAAACTGGCAAACACGGTCGTTTATAGTTAGATTCGCGAGACTATATCGTGCATGCTCTTTCTGAAATAATGGCCATAACTGGAGAATCGCTCCTTGCACATATCTACTGGGATGCGTTTCAAGAGACAAAAGGATATCATCTAATGACTCTTTATTCAAGCCATCCCTAATGAATTGAATCTTATCTTCTCTGTTATCAAACACCATTCCTAAAGAACATGGTTTTTATCGCATCGCATTTTGTCACACTTATGACAAGTAATCGAAATTCTTCGAGCTCTTCGCTTTCTTGCGTAATTTCCTTTACCACAACCAGACATGTATGCAATAAATTTAGGGGGCAACTCACATGCCAAGTGTACTTTGGCCTCAATTAACCAGCGGATATCAGCAGGTATGTTATTCCTCATGAGCAATCGCATGCGTTCAGACCAAGCTTTATAAATTGTAAGGAGGGCATTCTGAGGAAGTGAAAGGAATCGATCGTGAAGCTTTACTAAAATCTCGTTGTTGTCCATTCCTTCATCTCAAAATATCTAGTTATAATGGGAAACTAAAGTAACCGACTTGATTGTCACAGAGTACCATTGTCCGCCACTTGGCCGGGGTGATAAACTAAAACACACAAACTAAAAAATACAAACAGAGTAACAAACAAAAACACAAAAAGAAAATTACAATCATCCTATTATGGAATTTACCTTTAGCTCCAACTGGATGTCGAAGATACCTCCCTCAATGTCTTTGAGTTGTCTTTCTAAATCCTCAACATGGGATGTTAACTCTGGTGGTTGCAGAGCCCAAATATGATGTGTTTTACAAAATCGAATCTGTTTTTTGAGATGAGATTTCACACGTTGAAGTGGTCTAAGAATGTCCAGGAATGGAACTGTTTAGCTATGACAGTCATGATTAACAATGATAAGAGAAAACTTAATGGTTAAACAAACACACTTATGCATAAATAATTTCAATTAGCAAAAGAATAATAAAAAGAAAAAAAATCAAATCACCAAAAAGACAGAAAAATCTCAATTCAAATGTGGTTGTCACTCAAATTTATTTCGGTGTCTTGTTTATGTGGTTGGTACTCTAGATAGGGCTTTAATCTTTGACCATTAACTTTAAAAATGACACCGTTCTTCGGGTCCTTAATTTCAATTGCCCCATGTGGAAAAACAGTATGAACAATAAAGGGGTCAGACCATCGGGAGCGTAACTTACCTGAGAATAGGTGCAAGCGAGAATTGAATAAAAGTACTTTCTGACATGGAGTGAAAGATTTTCTCAAAATTTACTTATCATGAAAGACTTTCATTCGTTGCTTGTAAATCTTGGTATTTTCGTATGCATCATTACGAATTTCTTCAAGTTCTACCAGTTGTAATCTTCTTTCTGAGCTAGCTTGCTGCATGTCAAAGTTGAATTTCTTGATGGCCCAGTACGCACGATGCTCGAGTTCCACAGGTTGGTGGCAAGCTTTTCCATTTACTAGTTTGTAGGGTCACATCCCAATTGAGATCTTAAAAGCCGTTCTATATGCCTATAATGCATCATCAAGTCTAAATGATCAATCTTTTCTGTCTGGCCTCACCATTTTATTTTCTAATATGTGCTTTATTTCTCGATTGGTGGCCACTAGTTTGTGAATGATACAGGGTCACCACTTTATGAGTGATGGAGTATTTTGTCAAAAGTGATTTGAATGATTTGTTGCAAAAGTGAGCACCACCATCACTAATTATTGCTCGAGGGAATCCAACGCGTGAAACACTGTTGCTTTTCAAAAACCCTATCACCACTTTGTGATCATTAGTTCTGTATGGAATTGTTTCTACCCATTTCGATACATAACCAACAGCAACCAATATATATTGATGGCCAAAAGAAGGGAGAAAGGGTCTCATGAAGTCGATCCCCCACACATCAAAAATCTCAACCATTAAAATTAGATTTAATGGCATCATGTTTCTTCGTGTAATGTTCCTCATTCGTTGACACCTATCACATGAAGAACAAAAGGTGTAAGTATATCGAAATAGAGTTGGCCAATAAAAACCACATTGTAAAACTTTAGTCGCTGTTTTCTTAGCGCTGAAATAGCCTCCTCAAGTTTGTTCATGGCAGAATGAAAGGATGTTCTAAAATTCATTTTCTGGGACACATCGTCTAATAATTTGATCTGCACAATACTTGAACAGATAGGGGTCATCCCAGCAAAAATTCTTTATTTTTATAAAAAATTTAGCCTTGTCCTGCTCGGTCCAATGCTCTGGAAGTTTACCTGTAATAAGATAATTAACTATATCAGCATACTATGGTAATCCTTCCACACTCACTAATTTTTTTGTCTCTTTCTTATCTTTGAATTCCAAATCTAGCTTTTGCATCTTTCTTTGTGAGAAGATATTTTAGAGCAGCATGATCTGTGAACACAATAATTTTACAACCAATGAAATAAGATCGAAATTTCTCTAATGTAAACACTATTGCCAGTATTTCTTTTTCAGCAGTTGAATAGTTTAACTGTGCATCATTCAATGTCATACTAGCATAGTAAATAACATGGAGAATTCGATCAACTCTTTGTCTTAATACTGCTTCTACTGCATAATCAGATGCATCACATATGAGCTTGAATGGTAAACTCCAGTTTGGTGGCTGAATGATGGGTGATGACGTCAACAATTGCTTTAACTTTTTAAATGCTACAAGACATGAATCATCAAAGACAAAATGTACATCCTTAACAAGTAAATTGCATAAGGGTCTAGAAACTTTGCTAAAATCCTTAATGAAATGTCTATAAAAACCAGCATGCCAATGAAAGATCTTACTTCTCTGACTGTTTTAGGTGGAGGAAGATTGGAAATGAGATCCACCTTGGCTTGGTCAACCTCAATACCTTTGCATAAAATGATCTGACCGAGAACTATATCTTGTTTTACCATAAAATGACACTTCTTCCAATTTAAGACCAAATTTTTCTTGATACATCTCTGCATAACTTTTGTCAAATGATGTAAACATTAATCAAATGAATCTCCAAAAATAGAAAAATCATTCATAAAGGCCTCAAGAAATCGTTCAACCATATCAGAAAAAATACTTCCTCAAGAAATCGTTCAACCATATCAGAAAAAATACTTAACATACAATGTTGAAATATAGCAGGTGCATTACGTAATCCAAATGACATCCTCCTATATGCAAAAGTGCCAAAAGGGCTAGTGAAAATGGTTTTCTCTTGATCTTTTGGTGCTATAAGAATCTAATTATATCCTGAGTAGCCATCTAGAAAGTAATAAAATTCATGGCCTGCCAATCTATCAAGCAAAATGGTCTTTACGTGTGACAGAATTTAACTTTCTATAATCAATACATACACGCCATCCTTTAGTCACTTTAGTGGGTATCAATTCATTATTTACATTGGTAACTACTGTAACTTCTAACTTTTTAGGGACAACTTGCAAAGAACTGATTCATGAACAATCGGAAATGGGGTAAATGATCCATGCATCTAACAGTTTAAGGACTTCAGTTTTAACAACTTCTTTCATGTTAGGATTTAACCGACGTTGCATTTCCCTAGTAGATTTAGCATTTTCATCAAGGTGAATGTAATGCATGCAGTCTACTAGGTTTATACTTTTAATGTCTGCTATGCTCCATCCTAATACTCCTTTGTGCTCTTTTAAAATATCCAACAACTTACATTTTCGTTTCTCATTTAGGGATGATGAGATGATTACTGGCAAAGATCTTTCTTCTCCCAAAAATACATATTCCAAAGTGTTGGGTTATGGTTTGAGCTTGAGTTTCGGTGGTGATTCTGATGATGGGATGAGTTTCTTCTCTGATGGTACTAGTTGTTCAACTCTTGACTTCCATTTATTAGTGTCCATGGATGGTGTTGAGTTAAGAAGAACGTTGACCTCATCGATTGATCTGTCAGTATCAAAATCCAAACCAAAGTGAGTTAAACATGTTTGTAAAGGGTCATCACTAAGGTTTAAAAGTAACCAACGCTTCAATTAAATCCACATCAACAATTCCATCATCTGCATTATGGGTTGTTTGGCAATGTTGAAGATGTTGAGCTCCATGGTTATATTGCTGAAAGACAACTGCATATTTCCAGTCCTGCATTGAATGTAAGCATCGACAGTTGCCAAGAAAGGTCAATCTAGGATAATAGAGATGTGCTTTCTTAAATCCTAGATTGGTTGAGTGTCAATTACAATGAAATCAATAGGGAAATAAAACTTGTCTACCTGGATAAGCACGTCCTCCACAATACCACGAGGTATTTTTGTGAATCGATCTGCAAGATGTAACACCACTGGAGTTGGGTGTAATTCTCTCAGTCTAAGTTTCACGAATACAAAGTAGGGTAACAGATTTACACTAGCTCCTAAATCAAACAATGCATTCTCAATTGTGTGGTTCCCTATACTACATGAGATAGTAAGGGAGTCTAGGTCTTTACATTTTAGAGGAATTTTGTGTTGGAGTATAGAACTAACGTTTTTTGTTAAAAAACCTTCTTTTGAACATGAATGTTTCTCTTTTTAGTACAAAGGTCTTTAAGAAACTTGGCATAAGATAACACTTGTTTTATAGCATCAAGTAAAGGGATGTTAACACTTACCTGCTTGAAGATTTTAAGAATCTCACCTGTGGATTTTCCCTTCTTTCCTTTAGCTAACCTCTGAGGAAAATGAGCTTTAGGAACGTATTCTCGTAGGTTAGTTTATTCTTTCTCTTCTGATGATGAATCCTCAGCATTTATAGGTACAATCTGAGTTGATTTTGTCACTGGCACTCCACTTTATTGTCGACTTCTTTTCCTTTCCACAAGGTCATGACGACTTTGACCTCTCCATGCTGTTGTGGTAAACTGGTACTTACTTCATGCTCTCTTTTCAGATTAGGTACTGGTTGACTTAGAAACTTGCCTTTCTCAACGGTCATTGCCAAGGTCTAAACTGAAGAAGCAAGCTGTCCCACCATTTTCTCGAGGTTTGAAACTAATTGGGATTGTGAGTTGAAGCCTGCTCTCATCGCATTTCGCAGTTCATCAATGGTGCGATTCTGTTGCTCATCATAGAGTTAGTAACATTCTTAACATTCTGAAATGCATCCTCCCACGGTCTGGGTTGAGATTAGTTCTGGTTCTAATTGTATGGTCTAAATAGTGGTTGAGAGGCTTGAGGAATTGGTTACATTGGTGGAGCTGGAGCTGCTGGTCCATTCTGTTGGAATCCTTGAGACCATGAAAAATTGGGATGATCTCTCCATCCAGAGTTATATGTGTTGGAGTATGGATTGTAATTTGATAGTTTTCTCATTACACGTATGGCATTGACTTGATCTGAGTATGAGCCATTGTCCTGTGGTTCTATTGATTTAGCAGTCGATAACGATGCTATTTTTCGAGAGAGACCTTCGACCATCTCTTTAACTTCTTTAATTTTCGAACTTTACTCGTCAATGTGAACCTCATTCACTCCCTTAATTCTTTTAGTATTCCTGAGTGATCGACTCCGTTGTTGGGAATTATCCGCTTGTCACTGGAAGAAATCCCAAATCTTTGATGCACTTTTTGACATTAGCTCTCCTCCACTTGTTGCCATTAGTCATTCTTGCACTTGCGGTAATAATCCCTCCAAAAAGTATTGGCATTGGTGCTATTTCTCATACCCATGATGTGGACACTTCAAGAGTAGCCCATTGAATCGCTTCCATGCTTCAAAAAACTGCTCGTCTTCTCTCTGGGTGAACTCTGAGATTTCCCTGCGAATAGCATTGGTTTTATGCATTAGGAAATATTTATTCAAAAATTTTGTTCCCATGATGTAATGCTATTAACAAACAATGTATTAAATCATGAACGAGCTCTATCCTTTAAAGAAAACAGGAATAGTCTAAGTTTAATAATATCGTCTGAAAAATTTTCATATTTAAAAGTATGACAAATAGTATGAAAATGTCATCACCTCATTTGATTTGTTTACCAAAACGTTAACCCTGTCTACCATTTCCAGTAAGTGACTGACGTGTTTGATCCCATAGGTTATTTATTCACCGAGCCGACATTGAATGTTTTTCATATAGCTCCCTGATATGTTACAAGTGAGATATCTTCCCATTCTTGAGTCTGTAACAGATTTGTCATAGTCAGTTGAGGATTTAAATTAGATTCATTCTCTAATAGTTCTCGAACAATTTTCATGGTAAATACAATTAAAGAAATTATTAGATTTACCATATGTGAAACAACACTGATATTTAGCCTGAAATTTACTCTATTGGATTTATCGCTATCATTCGCCAACTGTCTCTGGGCAATGCCTAGAAGAAAAAGAAATCAATAAATTTAGTTTTAAATTATGTTAAATATCTTTTTTCTATGTGAAAACCCTCCTTATGAAAATTCCTCCTTTACAATAGTCTAATATAAAATTGTTACTTGTTTAACTACATTGCTCTTGATAAAATATTTTATAATCCATTCGTTTGACTACTTTACTATTTGATCAAATTATTTATAATCGTTTCACAAATAAATATATACTACTAAAGAGCATAATCTAATTGCTATTATGGTTTAATAAGCAATATTGCTACAATAAATTAATATCGTTTCATATTTTCTCTTTTCTTTCTTATTGACCTATGGAGTAATATTTTCTAATACTATTTATATGGTGAAGGCGAATGAAATTGTTTCAGTTGATCACTCTGCTTTGGATCCAATTTCTACTCATGTTCTAATTCATCGTAAGTTATCGATGATGGAAACCCTAAAGGAGATTCTGGGACGACCACCAAAATTAAATCCTGACATTCCACTACGGCATAATCCTCCTCCGCATCGTTAGAAACTGCCTCTGATAACTTTTCTAGTAGAATTACCCTCTCCACTAAAACACTTTTTGATAAGTTAAGAGGTTTATAACTTTATTGAGTAATTTGTAAAAGAACACAATTGATATTTATACACAAGAGATTAGTCTAGCTATGGTATTTACATAAGTCTTGGAACGTGATTGAAGGTAGCCATGTACAATCAAGCCGAGAATCCTTGATTGATTGGAAATCTTTATTTGATTTCTGTTGATGGTGTTGTTGAGATAACATTATTGAAATCCTTTTAGTCAAATTTTCAATTACCATATTGGCTCCATTCTTGTCACTGTAAAATAAAACTTTAGTTTGTGTTTTGTGTTTTGTTGAACCCAGAAGGCCTTATAGTCTTTTTTTTTTCCTTTTATAATTATAAAATTGCATGAATATGTCATTTTGATATGCATACAAAAGGGGAATCAATATCATTATTTAATGCAATTATTGCAAGAATTAAGAAGTATATATCGTTATATATAGTATACACATATATCAAGAATGAAGATAATCATATAATACGCGTATGAAAATAAGCAAAATCATTTTGTGCATGTGAATTCCAGAGATAACTTCATAATTGATAATGATTGATTATTTTGCTTTTATGTTCTTGCATTTTTCTTGTATAAATAGGCATTTCATGAGCTATTGATAAATATGATTATAGTGGAAATACAATTTTCAAAAGTGTTATAATTTTCTTAGGAACAAGTAAAAATCACCATGAAAAGTATTCTCTTATTTCCCAAAGTCCATAAGCATTTTTTTCCTTCTTGATGCATGGAATGAACTAATTAATAACTTCTAAAACAGAATAAGAAAAATGATGTTTGGCTTGAGAGAAAATTTGATAAGAAAATATTTTCTTGATTCTGGAACTTTGATTGATTTTTAGTGCCATTTACTATACATGTTAATTACTCATAATTGCTCATAACTAATTATACTTAATTGATCATAATATCTACGTAAACTTTAACAACATAAATTCAGTACATTACAACAAACTTAACCACCTGGATTGAGCTATCGCATTACTCAGTACCTTTTAATGATTTGGCATAGTTGGACGTTATAACTTTAAACTTGGCCTTCTTATGCTCTATATAATAAGCTACCTTAGCAACCCCCCTTAAACTTAAGGCATAAGAATGCACATTTAGTTTAGCTTTTAGAATGTTTAAGTATATGAATGACAGTGGCTTGGTCATTATATCTGCAATTTGTTCCTCATTAGGTATGTATTGAATTTTTAGCTCCCTAACAATTGCTTTGTTTCTAATGAAGTGCATATCAATTTCAATATGCTTTGTCCTAGAATGAAAAAAAAGATTTCTTGCCAATTTAATCGCATTGATGTTGTCACACGAAATGGTAGGTTTAGATGTACACTGCATAGCTATCTTAGCAATCAAAGACTTTAGCCAAGGCAATTCAACACTTGCAGATGCTAGTGTTTTGTACTCACTCTCCATAATAGATTTGGTAATTATTGGCTATTTCCTAGATGACCAAGAAATCAGATTGTTACTTAAAGACAATATAATAGGCACAATAGACTTCCTATTATTTAAATCACAACCCAAATTTATATTAGTGAAGGCACTGAGCTTTAAATCACTATGCTTAATAAATTTAAGTCCATAGTCTTGAGCAGCCTTAAAAAACCTTAGAACTTTTTCATGCCATTAGCTATTGTAGTGTTTGAGCATTGACATATTGGCTGAGTTTATGTATAGCAAATGTAACCTTAAGTTTTGTTAAGATCAAGTATCGCAGTTCTCCAAAAATGCCTCTGTAGTATATTGGATCAACTATATAATGTCTAAGAGCTCTTTGAGCTTCCTTTTGTATTTTCATTCTTGTGCTCATAGATGTGTCAATACCTTTACAATTAAGCATGTCAATCTTAGATAAGATATTTTGATGTACTTTTGCTGAGAGAGGTAAACACGTTTAGCATCATTAAGCACTTTAATTCTAAAATATAAGATAATTTGCCAAGATCCTTCAATGCAAAGGTAGTACTAAACTTCACAATAAAGTTCTTTAAATTTGTATTATTTGGCCCTGTGATTAAGATGTCATCAATAGAAATGAGCACCATGATCACGACTGTGCTAATTCTTCTAATGAACGAGGAAATGTCAACTCTTGAGCTCTCAAAACCCCACAGCACTAAACATGCTTTAAGCTTTTTATACCAAGCTCTTGGAGCTTGTTTAAGACCATACACGGACTTATAAAGTTTGCAGACATAGTCAGGTTTTCTAGAATTAACAAAGCCTTTTGGTTTATCTATAAGTACCTCTTCTGATAATTCTCTATTAAGACCTCAAAACCCCACAGCAGTGCTAGATGACTACATTGAATTTCTTTGAGAACATTAGGAAGACATTAAAGTGATAGAGATGATGTGATCAATTTTTTCAAGCCATTGAAAGTTCTAACTTTGAAAAGTGGATTGTTTTCATGAATGTGGAGATGAAGACCATGAAGGATAATGACATATGAGATCTTGTCCTATTGGCAGAAGTTGGGAAAGATATTGGTTGTAAATGGATGCAAGGCACGTCTTGTCCTATTCATATATGGGATCTTCCTCTCCTGTTTCTTCGAAAAACACTTTTAGGACTATAGTGGCATTAGTGCCACATTTTAATCTTGAGTTACATTAGAGGGATATGAAGACATTGTTTTTTACTAGTAACATTGATCAAACGATCTATATATTATAGCCAAAAAACTTTATATTGAAATATCCAAAGAATGTGGTTTGTAAAATTAAGAATTCTATTTATAGTCTCAAATAAGCATCTCGATAATGGTATTTTAAGTTTAATTAAGTGATTATCTCATTTGATTTTAAGCCAAATTTGGTCAATGATTGCGTATACCATAAACCTTATGGGAGCAAGTATATATATATTTTTTTATGTGTGACTCTATGAAATGAGAGTTATCATAGGTTCTCTAAGCTTCAACTACTACTTGGAGAGTAAATGATAAATTTTTATCCCATTTTTAGTTACATTTTGCATAAGTATTTATTTAAATTTAGTTATAACAATTTGATGTGTTTTAAACTATTTTATGCTCTGATTAAGTGCATTATAATAGGTGACTTAAAAGCTTAAGATTTTTTGATGGATGCTATAAAAAGAGGACCGTATTGCTGTAGCAACAGTCCTGTAAAAAACGACAAAGGAATTACCTGCATATGAACTAAAACAAGCCTAAACAAAAAAGAATGCTGTAGCAAATGCTGCAACAACCCAGGATTAAATATAGACAAAAATCTATCCACACCGTTCACATGCTAATAGACATGATCTGCTGAAGCCGTTATTGCGTTGTCATTGTCATGTGTAGACAAAATAAGGGCAGACAGCATGAAAGGAATATGGTCTTAGGATGCTAAAGAAGGAAAAGTGCCATCCTTCTTTTTAGTTTCCCTAATCCTAAGATATAAGGAGGCACATTTTAAGAAAATAGAAGAAAAAACTGACATATGCAAAGAAAATAAAAAAAGAGATTTCAGAGGTGTAACAGAGGCATTTTTTGTAGAGAGAAAGAGAGATAACTGAAGATTAAAGCGTGACACTTTGGTTCTTTTATATCTCAACCTTATTCTTATATTTGCTTGTTTTGTTCTCTCTTTGATGATGTATTTAATGGAAAACAATTGTGTTGTTACTGTTTCGAAGCTCATTGTAAGCTAAACCTTAATTTAGTTGGGTTTTGAATGAGCTTAATGGTTATTATATGTGCATGTTGCTCAGAATCTACAGTAGCCATTTGTTTTAATTTTATTTATTGTAATTACTTATTTCTGTTGACTATCTATTTAGTGGATAGTAGCTAAAAAGAAGCCTAAAAAAAGTTTGACTTAGTGGAAAAATTTAAAACTATACATGGTTTTTAATTAGATTTCCTAAGCTGAGTTAATTTCGATTTTAATAGGGTCATATTTAATCTAAAACTAGTCAAGAATTAAATATGGAGATTCATCTTATAGGGAAAATAAAATATAAAATGTATAATGCTATGTCTAATATTAGTTTAACAACTAATAACTGTTAGATTGTAGATAGATATAAGATATCCTAAATGTGACAGCTGAAGATGCATTAGAGACTCTATCCAATGCTATAATAGATGTTGTAATAACCGTGCCTCAATTGAAATATAGTCAATAAGTAGTAGTGAGTTTAAAACCCAACTACCCCCTTGCCATTGAGTAGATTTTTGTGTTTGACTTTAGATTTTTTTTATTACATTGTTAATTGCATTCGATCGTTAGTCTCATTATTTACTTTGTTTTATTTAGTTTACTAAAATTTCATTTACTTTGTTTTATTTAGTTTACTAAAATTACACTGTTAAGATTGCTTTAGCAAGTCCTATAACATTAATTTTTATGGCGACAATTTTGATACTCATCAATTTATTACTTATTGTGTACCCTTTCACATTAACACACATCACATCAAGTTTTTGCCGTCATTACTGGGATTGAGTACATATTTTGATTTGTTAAGTCGATTTTATTTAGTGCAAATTTTAGTTTTCTTTTAATCTGTTTACTGTGTTGATAGAATTGCTCTAGCAACCTTTGCATGCACAAGTATAAGCATATTGATTTTCAGTTTGATCTAGAAATTGAAAGAACTATAAGGAGGTTGAGAAAAGAGCATAGAGACTTGGGATCTATTGTAGACATGGCTAGTATGCAAAATGTGGGAGATTTGAATCCACATGAAGGAATGAATCCAATCAATGTTCAAGGAGGTAATCATTTTCCCATTCTAGATCTAGTTAATGCACAAGCAGTTTAAGAAGTTCATAATGGGCAAAATGGTTGAGGGCAACCAAAGTATAACAATATTATCTATATGGAAGATGATAGAAACAGAGCTATAAACGACTATACAATGTTAAGCTCTAAAGCTATAAATCCTAGAATGGTCAGAACTGAAGTTCAAGCTAATCATTTTCAGATGTTGCAAACAGTGGGACAGTTTAATGGACTACCATTAGAAGATCCTAATTTCCACCTTAAGCTATTTTTAAAGGTAAATGATGCTTTCAAGATTGCTGGAAGCATTGAGGGTAAGACTTCACCCATTTTCTTTGAGGGATCGAGCTAAAGCTTGGTTGAACTCCTTACCTCTTAATTCCATCTTTACGGGACTAAATTGCGTGAAAATTTTCTGATAAAGTACTTTCCACTTACTAAGAATGCAAAGTTGAGGAATAAGATTTCATCTTTCCATTAACTTGAAGATGAAAGCTTGTATTATACATAGGAAAGATTCAAGGATTTGCTTAGGAAATGTCTTCATCATGGTATCTCTTGCTGTATACAGTTGGAAACTTTTTATAATGGTTTGAACTTAAGCACTAGATTAATGGTAGTTTCTTCAGTAAAAAAGGCCTTATGATCTAAGATTACAATAAAGCTTATGATATTTTAGAAAGGATAACCAATAACAATTATAAGTGGCTATCTACCAGACAAGCTATAGTAAGAGGAACAATAGAAGTTCACAATGTGATTCCTGGACAACATTATCAACCCAAGTAAATTCATTAATGGTAAAAGCTATGTCCACTGCTTCAGAAGCTGTCAACAAAGTTGTTGAGGCATTTTGTGTTTATTGTGGAGAAGGACATTTGTTTGATAGTTGTCCTGGAAATCCTACCTCAATCGACTATATGGGCAACTACAACAGACAGAACCAAAACAACCCTTATTCAAATACTTACAACCCTGGATAAAGGCAGCACCCAAACTTCTCATGGAGCTATTAGAATCAATATGCTAAAGCATTTATTGAACAAAAAAAATTTACTCAACCATCTAAATTTCATTTTTAAAATCAAGAAAAAAAAGCACCAACAATGATCAACTTAGCCCCCTTGAAATTTTAACTAAGGAGTACATTGTAAAGAATGAAACAGTTGTCCAAAGTCAAGCTGTACCATTGGGAAATCTGGAAAATCATATGGGACAACTTACTAAAACACTAAGCAACAGACCTCAAGATGATTTACCAAGCAACATAGAGGACTAAAAAAGAGAAAGAAATGAGTAATGCAAAGTGATGACCTTAAGATCTAGAAAGGATGTTCATATTTCAGTTGGTATATAAAAAAGAATAGTAGAGCCCACTTCAATCCAAGAAGAAACTCAAGTTAAAGAGAAGCCACAACCCTTCACTTCATAGAACACTGGGGAGAGTAGTAAGGCTACAACATTTACAGAAAATGATTATCCAATATTTGTTGATGAAGATGTTACAACACTAACACCACCAATCCAGAACGAGGCAAAAGAGAAGCAGTCTCCACATGCTGCTGCAACTCAATAATTCAGGCAGCTACCACCATTTCCTCAAAGGTTCTAAAGACAAAAATAAGAAAAACAATTTAGTAAATTTTTTGAAGTACTGAAGTAGTTGTATATCAATATTTTTTTTATGGAAGCTAAAAAGAAAATGCAAAATTATATGAAGTTCTTGAAAGATATTTTGATAAAGAAAAGAAGGCTAGGAGAATTTAAAACAATTGTACTAATACAAGAGTGCAACCGCATGTTTCAGAATAAGATACCTTAGAAATTGAATAATCCAAGAAGCTTTATATTTCCATGCTCCATACGCAATAAATATAGTGGCAAAGCACTTTGTAATTTGGGAGCCAACATTAATCCCATGCCCTTATCAGTGTTTAAGCAATTGGGAGTCAGACTAATAACATTAATCTTACAACTCGCTATCAGATCTTATGCCTATTTAGAAGGCAAGATTAAAGATATATTGTGAAAATGGGCAAGTTTATTTTTCCAGTTGACTTCATAGTACTAGATTTTGAAACAGATAAAAAAGTGCCTATCATTTTAGGCATACCCTTTTTGGCCATTGGTAGGACTCTAATTAATATGAAAAAAGAAGAACTAATCATGAGGGTTAATGATTAGTAAGTTACATTCAATGTGCTAGATGCCATAAAGAATTTATTTGATGTTGAACACTGTAATTTTGTCAGTGCTGTTGATTTTGTCGTAGCCAAGAGATTAAATATTTGCTGTAAAGAAGAAATTAAGGCTGCAACATTTGAAAAACTTGAAGATAAACATCTAGGCCTTAAAACAGTTGACATAGCACGACTAGAAGAAAAGCAACCATTCAAAACTAACAAGCAAATTGAATCCCTTGACCTTTCAAACAAGAAAGTAAAATATTTTTATTCTGTCTATCGAATCACTTCTTGTTTTAGAATTAATCACACTTGAAATATGTTTATCTTCGTGACCATAACACACTTCTTGTAATCATTTCATCTTCTTTGAATGTAGAATAAAAAAAAGTTTGGTAGATGTATTAGGGAAATATAAAAAGGTCATTTAATGGACCATGACATATATTAAAGGAATCAGCCTCTCCATATTTGCCAGAGAATTACTGCAACAATTCAGTAGAGCAACATAAAAGATTAAATCCCATCTTGAAGGAAGTTTTAAAGAAAGAGATTATCAAATGGCTTGATGCTAGAATCAGCTACCTAATATCAGACAGCTAATGGGTAAGCCCAGTACAATGTGTTCCAAAGAAATGTGGAATAATAGTTGTAGCAAATGAAAAGAACTAGCTCATTCCCATAAGAATCGAAAATGGATGGACTATAGAAAGCTAAATAAAGCCACAAGGAAGAATCATTTTCCATTGCCTTTCATAGATTAGATGTTGGACAAACTTACTGGAAAGAAGTATTGTTATTTCTTATATGGATACTTAGGCTACAACTAGATTGCTATAACACTAAAAGACCAGAAGAAGACAAAATTCACTTGTCCTTATAGAGCCTTTGCCTTCAAAAGGATGTCATTTGGCTTGTACAATGCTCCAGCAACTTTCTAAAGGTGTATAATATCCATATTTGCATATATGGTTAAGCGAACACTTGAGGTATTCATAGATGACTTTTCAGTTTTTGGCGAATCATATGATAATTATTTGCATAATCTAGAAAATGTTCTTAGAAAATTTGATGGCACAAAAAAAGATATTCTTAAGCTATAGGATCTCTAGAAAAGGGATAGAGGTAAATAAAGAAAAAATAGAGGTGATTGATAAACTTTCGCCACCCACTTAAGTAAAGGGCATAAAGAGTTTGTTAGGGTATACTGGATTCAATAAAAGGTTTATTAAGGATTTCTCCAAAATATCAAAACTTTTATGCATGTTGTTGGAGCATGACGAACCCTTTAATTTTGATGACGATTGCTCGAAGCCCTTTGTTGAGCTAACAAGAGCTCTTGTGATTGCACTAATTGTTGTAACACCTGATTGGGGTATGCCTTTTGAGTTGTTGTATGATGCTAGTGATCATTTGGTTGGAGCAGTGTTAGGGCAGAGGAAACGCAAGATTTTTCATTTCATTTACTCTACCAGTAAGACGTTAGCTGATGCATAACTCAATTACACTGCCACTGAAAAATAATTGTTGGCAATTGTCTTTGCATTTGAAAAATTTTAAGCTTATTTAGTTAGTACCAAAGTGATTGTTTACACAGATCATTGAGCCATAAAATATTTGATCTCAAAGAAGAATGCCTAACTAAGGGTGAATAGATGGATTCTCTTACTAAAAAAACTTGACTTATAGATCAAGGATAAAAAAGGAACTGAGAATCAAGTAGCAGATCATCTTTCAAGGCTTGAAGCAGATGCAAGCACTCTGACCTAGGAGAACTTGATGAATAGTTATTAATGCTGCAACAATTCGGATTTCCATGGTATGCAGATACTACTAATTATCTACTAAGTGGATTGCTACCACCTGACTTGAGCTACAAACAAAAGAAGAGGTTTCTTCATGATGTCAAAAGATATCAGTGGGATGACCTTACTTGTACAAGATATGTTTAGACCATGTGATTAGAAAATGTATTCCTAATGAAGAGATTTCAAGCATTCTACTGTCTTGTCATGCACACCATATAGTGGACAATTTGAAAGACATATAATAACAATGAAGGTTCTTCAATTAGGTTAGTACCAGCCTCTATCTTTAAAGATGCTTATAAGTTTGTTAAGTGTTGCAAAGGGTGTCAAAGAACTAGAAGCATTTCTCAAAAGCATGAAATGCCACTAACCAACATTTTGAAAGTTAAACTTTTTGATGTGTGGGGGATACACTTTATAGAACCATTTCTACCATCTTTTGGAAACTTATACATCATATTGTTGTGGGCTATGTGTCTGAATGGGTGGAAGCTATAGTATTGCCAGCAAATGATGCCAATATAGTGGTGAAGTTCCTTCAAAATAATATTTTCACAAGATTTGGCACTCCTAGAGTCATCATCAATAATGAAAGAACCTATTTTTGCAGCAGGATGTTTGCTGCAGAATTGGCTAAGTATAGGATCAAGCACAAAGTTTCCACAGCATATCATCCACAAACAAGTGGTTAGGCAGAATTGTCCAACAGGGAGATCAAAAGGATTTTAGAAAAAATAGTGAAACCTAGTAGAAGAGATTGGTCTACTAGGCTAATTCTTTATAAGCTTACAGAACTACTTACAAGACACCACTCGGCATGTCTTTATACAGAATTGTTTATGGAAAAGCCTACCATTTGCCACTAGAATTGGAGCATAAACATATTGGGCAATTAAACAGCTAAACATGTATATGAATGCTGCAATATTGTCTTTAACAACAAGGGAGTCTCCTCTGCCTGTTCAAGTTTATTTTGCAATTTCTGAAATTTTTTTAATTCTGTGTTGTTTGTTTGCTTGTATGTTTTAATTTTGTAAACTATATGCATGAATATTTTTTACTAGTTTGTTTATTGTGTGCATGTGAGGACACAACATCTCTCAAGTTTCGAGGGGTTGTGTTATTTTGAAATATATTTATGGTGAATGAATGTGCTTTGTTTTGTGGAATTTAATTTTAGTTGATAAGTGAATATGATTGAATCTAATTTATTATATCTAATTATATATGTGAATGTGATGAATTTGAGTAAAATTTTTTCAGTTTATGAATGCTTGAGAGTATGTTTGATAGATTGTGTAGCTCTGTTTATTTAGTAATTTTTTTAAATTTGGGAAACCCAATGAAGAAAATTTAGATAAGAAAATATAAGATGAGTTACCTCAAGTAAAGACAGATTGTGGATAAAGGTTGAAATTTTGTCTTAACACTTAAATTTTTAGATAAGTTTTGTGAATATGCTATAGCAAAACAAGTTGGGCGAATAACTCAAGTTTGCGGGAAACTGGGAAGTTTTTCAAAATTATTGCAAATTGTATTGGAAACAAAATAAATTTTGCTCCGATGGCTTCGTTGATGAGTAACCAGGACTGTATTTGTAACCCATATGCAAACTTGAGTAAAAAGGTAATATAAGTTATGAGCATGGTTGTAGCAACCCAAAAGGAATAAAAGTCCTTTGTCTAGGAATTTGAATAGCCAGGTCTATTCATGCATTCTATGTTCATCCTTAAGTTAAAAGTATCTAACGATAAAATCATCACTACAAAAAAATAAACAATAGATGACGGAAAATAACTGTCATAAAAGGAGATGCATAACAGACAGTTCATCCGTCATCTATATCATTGTTATTAATTTATGACAGAATATTTTCCGTTATGAATTCATAATTGTATTTCATTGTCATATATCTGTTACACAATATTTTAAAGTAAAAAAATCATGAAATTTAAATTTAAATTTAGTTAAATTTTCTGGCAAATTTTTTTAAATTTTTGGCGAAAAATTCAATTATTATTTAAAAATTTATTATTCAATTTTGGTGGGAAATTATTTATGATAGAATATATTAACTCCTATTTGCAAATTTAATTAATTAATAAAATGAATATCATAAAGAAATTAATATTAATTAACATTTATTCAATCCAACAAATTAATTTTAAAAAATCTAATATCTAATGTGATCACCAGCAATACATAGTAAAATATCCCAAATTAAAAAAAATCATCATAAAGTATAAAATAACAGTTAAATTCCAATCAAACTCTAAGAAAAGCAATAAGAATTCTAGCCACCAAGCCAAGTTACCCAACAAAACTTCCAAAGATTAGTGCAAGTACTCCAACAACAAGACCTCTAGTAAGTTTTCCAGCGAAAATTCTAGTAGCAATACCATCTTCTGACAACGCTCTAAATGAAAATTAAAACTTACAAAGTAACTTGCGAGCTTTATGTGAACAAAATTGATTCAGACACTAATCGTCAGTGCATTTCATGAATGCTGCAGCCAGATGTGATTACTTGTTACACTTGGGAGTTATTTTACATAAATTAATTTCTTCAACTAGGTTATCAAGATCTATTAGAATTCAGTCATCTGATTTATAATATAATTATTCCGTTCAGTTAGTTTATTGACTAAAACTGTATGGGAATGTGCTAGACTAGTGATCAAGGATTAAATTATATATCTTCCCATAAAGGAAAAAGTATAAACTGAACATGTCCCATTAGACTATTGGCCACAAAAAGCGAAAGGGACAAGGACAATCAATTTGAGAATGAGATAGATTATTAATCCTATCGTCCACCCTAGGCTGTGGAAGAAATCCTTCTGTACTATTGCATAATAGTGTAATTTTTATTAATCTAGATTGGCCTAAAAGGTAAACTCTCAGTCATAATAGAACTTGCATGTAGATTGCATTGTACGTGGAACAGGTCAATACACTATAAATGCATATTAAAAATATTCTAGAGTAAACGAAACTTTACCTTGATACTACTAACAAATCTTGGGATTTTCCAATAAAGCATCAATTTTGAGTGGAGAAAGAGATTGTGCCTGAACAATATATGAATGGAAACAAAGATTACAAACTCCAAACAAGGAAACCAATACAAAGTAGGAAGAACATAACAAACTTACGGCATAATCATAGCACAAAAAGTGAAATTGCGAGACCAGTAGTACTATTTCCTTATGAGTTGGGGAACAGAAAATCCATGTAGAACTTCTTTTGCACTAGGGCTTGCATAGCCAAGCTCTGTAAAAAAGCATCCAGCCATAGTAAATAGAAGAAAAGCAACAAAAAAAAGATTCCTAACTTGTAAAACAAAGACACAAACAATTAAGGCTTTTCATATTACTTTAGTTAACATTTTTTTTTTATGTTGAGCATCTAAGAGTAATTAGAGAGATTGATGAATTTTTAAAATTATTTCCTTATGTCAAGGAATTTGTGATTATTTATCAGTGACATTTGCAACTGTTTCTGCAGCTTAATGCATAAATCTGCAGAGGCATGTATTGTTTCTGCAGTTTTATGCACAAAACAACAGACACAACAGCTATTTATATTGTTCAAAATAGCCAAACAACTACTATTTCTGTACTTTTAAACAGGAAAAACATCAGCTGTTTTTGCACATTTCAACAGTAAAAAACAGCAGCTGTCTTTGCACATTTCGATAGCAAAAATAGCAGCTGTTTTTGCATATTTCAATAGTAAAAATAATAGCTATTCAAAACAGTAAAAACAACTGTTGTTTTTGCACTTTTGAACAGAAAAACAGCAGTTGTCTTTGCACATTTTAACAGTAAAACTGCAGTTGTCTTTGCACATTTCAACAACAAAAATAGCAGCCGTTTTTGTATTTTGGATAGCAGAAACACCAGTTGTTTATACGCTTTTGAACAGCAAAAAAAGCAACACAAATGTGCTCGTTGTTTTTACAGTTTTTGGCAAAAAGATTTAACTTTTTTTGTAGTTTTGTAACATCAGAAACAGCGGCAAGATTTATACTATTGTTTCTGCAGCTTAGTGCACCAAAATCAATTACTTAAATCAAAACGAGATTGGCTATAATCAATTCCATTTTTATTGCCTAAATTAACTCACACTAATGTGAAGCTGTCAATATAAACTCTAGCTATGTATCAACAAAACCAATTCAAAATCAATTAAATCAGGACATATAAACAATTAACTCATCTCATCAACTAGGACTTCAAACTAATAAATCATTCAAAAAAGAGATTGAGTTTAAATCTAATGTTTCAATAACCGAATATTTTAAAGAAAGGAAAAAAGATTGAGTTCAAATCTGGGGTTAATAGATTTTTTTTGAAAAAAAAACTAAATGAATGAAGAAGAATAGATTTGTAAATTACCACAACCAAGCTTTCTCCTCTCCTTGAGATGTCGGTTGAGGACTTTGACGGGGCGCTAGAGAGAGAGGCCATTTTGAAAAAGTTGTGAAATTAAGTTGGGGTTTCAACGACTGAACTATCTCAAGTTCCGCTACTCGGGAACGATGGCTACTCTTGTGGATCTTTGTCTTCATCTTCGTCTGCGGCTAGAAGGACTGCAAAGGCAGTGAGCGTTTGGGTTTTGAGGGCAGTGAGAGCAAAAAAAAGAGATGATTTAAAAATTTCAACACTTTTAAGCAAATTTTATATGATATTTTGATAATTTATTAGATGTTGGAGTTATAATACATGAAACGACACTATTTCATGTAGGAGAAGTCTATGTTACAGATTCTGTAAGTAACAGCAGCCAATGGGAAACTTCCACAGCATGTAATTGCACGGTTTTTCTCTCTCCTCAAGACACGTGTGCTGCTTCCCATTAGGTGCGTAAGTAATCTGTAACGTAGCAAGGTCTTTTCATGTAATATTAACAATTAATTTTTTTATATAGATGATATTTTTTCTAAATTTCAAATAATACAATAGAATTAAAAATAATAAATAGATTTAGGGTTCATGGTTTTCATTTTATACTTTATAAATTATTTAGTGTAATTGTTCATATATTAAGTAATGAATTATATGTTGACACGTGGCTAAGTAAAAAAATAATTTGTGATAAAAAATTATTGTATCACAAAATCATCATTAATTCATGATAAAAAAAATAATTCTATCATAATACCATCATTAATCCTTGATAAAAAAAATAATTCTATCACAAAACCATCATTAATCCGTGATAGAAAATAATTTTATCACAAAACCATAATTAATCCATGATAGATTGAAAATTCTGTCACAAGTCTATAATATTTTTATGATATAAGCCAAATCTGTCACAAGTTGTCTGTCATTTATTACCAGTTTTCTTGTAGTGCATGATTATAACATTTTAGATGCTATTGCTTTAACAGCTTTGAGCTATGCATTTATTAAGTAATTGAGTGCCATCATTACAAGTGATAGGCATTCATATGAAAAATTAATGTTACACTAAAGGGTTAGAAAAAAGTAAAAAAAAATTAAATGAATGAATAAATAATTGATAAACATTATAGCACAATTTACAGCTTTTTATGACCGCTGTCTCCGTATGAATGAAAATGTTTTTATGGTTTTATCTTTATGATGTATCTAATGCTTGAGTGATGTTGTAGCAACTTTTAAACTTCGTCATAGTAACACACACATTTGACAGAATGAAACCCAAGTCTAGAACTAAAATGGTAATGGTAACTTTGAATGTTTAAAAAGGAAATTTGAAGGTTGATGAATCAAAGCAATCTAGATAGTAGAGCTAAGTTTGTTTTAGTGCTTGATTGTGTGATTAAAGTGTTTGTATTGTCGTCATTACTTGAGGACAAGTTATAGTTTAAGTTTGGGGGTGTGAGCACTTTATGAAATGAGAGTTATCATAGCTTCTCTAAGCTTAATTTAGTACTACTTAGAAAGTAAATGATGAATTTTTATCTCATTTTTAGTTACATTTGCATAAGTATCTATTTAAGTTTAGTTATAACAATTTGATGTGTTTTAGACTATTTTGTGCCTTGATTAAGTGCATTATAGAAGGTGAATTAAAAAGCCCATGCTTTGTTGGTGGATGTAGCAAAAGGAGGACTAAATTGTTGTCATGTGCAAACAAAACAGTGGCAGGCAACACAAAAAGGAATGTGGTCTTAGGATGCCAAGGAGGACAAGTGTCCTCATGCTTTTTAGTTACCCTAGTCCTAAGATATGAAAGGGCACATTTTAAGGAAATAGAGGAAACAACTGACAAATGCAAAGAGAATAAAAAGAAAGATTTCAAAGTTAGAACTGAGAAAATTTTCATGAACAGAAGGAGAGATAACTGAAGAATAAAGCGTGACACTTTGGTTCTTTTGTATCTAAACCTTATTCTTGTATTTGCTTGTTTTGTTCTCTTTTTGATGATGTATTTAATGGAAAATACTTGTGTTGTTACTATTTCAAAGCTCATCATGAGCTAAACCTTAATTTAGTAGGGATTTGAATGAGCTTAATGGTTATTTGATTTATATGTGTATGTTGCTCAGAATCTACTGTAGCGCATTGTTTTAGATTGGGTTTCCCAAGTTGAGTGAATCTCGATTTTAATAGGGTCATGCTCAATCTTAGATTAGTGAAGAACTAGACATAATAGTTCACCTTGTAGGGCAAATAGAGTCTAAACTAAAACATATAATGCTATGTTTAATGTTAGTTTAACAACTAATTATTGTTAGATTACATATAGATATAAGATATCCAAAATGCGATAACTGAGGATGCATTACAAAATTTTTTCAATGTTATAGTAGATGTTATAGCAGTTGTGCCTCAATTGAAAGATTGTCAATAACTAGTAAGCTAGTTTAAAACCCACCTACCCCCTTGCCATTGAGTATATCTTTTTGTTTGACTTTAGATTCTCTTTATTGCATTCTATTTATTGCATTATTAATCTCATTATATCATTAGTCTCATCATTTATTTTGTTTTATTTATTTTACTAAAATTACACTATTACGACCATCTCCACCGATGAAAAATAGTGCTCCTCACTGGTATCATACTCCTCCGCCAGCAAAACGATCACCACCACCACGACAGCCACTGCCACCGCCTCATTAGTATCTCCAACTCTACAACATAATACATATATAAGCACGCAAATTGCCTCAATGGTTTGTCTTCCAATATTGTTTTTAATGATGTATGATGTGCAAATTATCGTTATAATGAAATATTGTAAATTACTGCCTGAAACATCTATTATTATGAAGCTAACTCTTTTTAAAGATCTTGGGGGTTTTCTAAAGATTAGGATTCAATGTTGATATTTTTTTTTTTTTGCTGAGCACTGAACAATGATCAAGATTTATTTTGAGTTTTTATTTTTTTATTTCTCTTACCTAACAATTATTGATTCAGTACACAACAAAAACTCAGCTCAACACTAAATCCTTATTCGTTTTCCTAATTATATAGGTTTTTTATTTTGTTTATGCCTTGGCTTTTGGATTAGGATTTAGTACTGATTTTTTTTCTGCTAAGCATTGAATCAACGATCAAGATTTATTTTGAGTTTTGATTTTTTTTTATTTCTCTTACTTAACAATTATTGATTCAGTGCTTTGTAAAAATTCAGCTCAGCACTGAATCCTTATTCGGCTTTGGTTATTTCCCTTTCGTACCCTCAGCACTAAATAAGTTTTTCCAAGGAGATTGTGCTTTCCTTTTTCCTTTTTTGGTACCTCTTTAGTTCTTTTCTTTATAAATTTTCAAGCTTACTACTAAGAAGATAAAAGGTAAAAAGTGCCTGACTACTTGATTGGAAAAGATCACCATATCAGAATTAATGTAGAGCTTGTAATATATTCCAATATTTGATCAATTAGAAGATTTAGTACAGTCATGCATCGTAGATCTACTTGTATATATTTTGCAATTATTATGATTGTCAACCAAGTGAATGACCAAGGGAGATTACACTGGTAATTCTACCGTTAATTTTTGTACGAATCATTAACAAGTTGTTAATGGAAATCTTGGGTCTACATTTTAATTGATTAATATATACTTTAATAAGGGGAAGGCACAAGTGGAAATCTTAAAGGGCAAATGTTGCTTTTTGCTCATAATAAAACTATACACCAAGGTGAAGCTAAATGACTTTTACAAGCACCTCTAATGCTGCTTACTTTTTTGTTTGATATAACTCTCTAATGTTAAGGCAGTTCATTATACAGAGCATAAGAAGCTAAGTTGAAGCCTATACATCATTAGAATTTGTTGAGCAATGTAACACAGTTCATCTTGATAGCTCAACCAGTGGTTAATTTTGTTGTACCATACACTGTTTATGTGGCTGGAGCTTTTAGCTTGATCTTATAATTAGTTAAGCGTATGACTAATGAGTTGGTATATATATGAGATGTAATTGATACAAGTGATTAATGAAAAGTTCCAGATTAAGAAAATATTTTCTCTGAAATGTTTCTCTCAAGCCAAACACTACTTTTCTTATTCTGTTTCATAGTAATAGAGCCAATCATGGCAAACTCTAGCATTACAAGCTTAAATCCAATTGTTCTTAATCATAATCAATCCTCACACACTTCATTTACATTTACTACTCCTATCAACCTTGATCGATCTAATTTATTGCTTTACACAAACAAGTTCTCACATTTATAAGACACAGTCGGCTTGAAAGCTATATTAGAAACTCAAATCATACCAGATCAATCTCTTTCAAACTCAGCTTCTTTATTAGCTAGTGATTTGAAACAAAGAGCTGAAAACCTAGCATATATCAACTGGCGAGCTCAAGATCATATCCTTCTTGGTTAGTTGTTATCCACCATTAGTGAAGGTATTTGAATTTTGTTCTTGGCTGTGACACCTCATTTGATGTTTGGAGATCTATTAAAAAGCAATTTAGAGTTCGATCTTAAGCTAAAGTAATAGAACTTTTATAAGGAATGAGTGTTTTAAGAAAAGATTCATTATCTATAGAAGAATATTATGAAAAGATGAAGATGCTTGCTGATAAACTTGCATGTGTTGGTGATTCTATATCTGGAAAAGATCTGTTGGCGAGGATATTGAATAGTTTAAGACCTCATAATTTGGATTTTTACTTCTATTATTACTGCAAATAAAATGGATTACAATAAAGCATAATGCCTTACTTTTACACATGAAGCTCAATTGGGATAAGCTAATTATTCACATATCAGAGGTAATGCTAGAAGACGCTCATATAAAGTGGATGTCATGGTTTTAATGGCAATATTGGTGATAGAGAACCAAATTCTAGTAGAGGCATGTTTTTCAATAGTTATCCTAAAGGTTTTCCAAAAAGATAATGGTCGTTTTAGTGGTTATAGCAGAAGACCAGCATTGCAATTTCAAAGATTAGCACCAAAGGTCGATTTTCTTCCTATTAGAGATCTTTTTATGAATTATGGGAACTCTCATGAGTCATTGCCTATTTGTCAAATCTTCCATAAACAAGGAAATGCTACGGATGCTTGCTGGCATAGGTATATGGAGATGGTTATATGCCTTCATTGAAATCTCCTAACAAAGGTAGAGCTATTGGGTCTGCATGTATGGCTAGTTTTAAGCCATTTCATGGCTATCAATTTGAAGTTCCTTATGACATGTCTTATCATCAGCCACTGTATTACTCTTCAGCTTCGCTTAATACATTAGAAGCTTTATCAGTACTTGGAGTCGTTTATGTTACCAATTTTGGGGACCAGCTGACAGGAGTAGTTCTACTCGTCACTTGACAGACAATATGATCAATAAACATGTTAGAGAGAAGTTCAAAGGCTCAGATCAGCTTATCATTGGATCAATGGCTATAAATCATATTGTTGATGCTTTCTTTTACCATAAATTTCAAATGCCAAACCAGTTCGCAAACAAATAATACTAATAAGATTAACCACTGAAAATTTGTTAAGCATCTCAAAACATACTGCTGATAATAACCTGTTTGTTGAATTTTTGGGCAATGTTTGTTACATGAAGGATTCTCTCAGATGAGAAATACTTCTACAGGGCCTTGTTGAGAAAGGATTATGTAAGTTGTGTTGGGAAAATATGCTCTTTAAAAGCATATGTGTTTATTTAATTGCAATAAACAATTTTTCGGATTAATAAAATAAATGAGGTGTTTTATTCAAGTATCTTAGTTGTATTAATATTTTGAGTAAAGTCCATTTAATCATATTATATGTATTTATGTGATCACCATGCGGATTCACAGAAGACATAAATACAAGTTATCTCATGATTAAATAAATTATGTTCGCAGTTGATAAATAAAGTTGGACTCTATTTTTAGTTATAAACTGTAACAAATTCATTGAATGATTTGTCTTAATCATGTATGAATTTATTGATGTAGTACGACTGCATTGAATATGATCACATATGAGATTTAATTAACTTTGTAATAACTATCAGACTTATTAAATCTCATAGGCATTGATTTTACTGTAATCTTATTCTTGAGTTAGGTATAATTTTATCATTGTAATTGTTATTCCATTTGAGTTACCAATGGGCACAGCACACACTTGTAGTCAAGATTACTCGGTATTTTGGTTGGAGCAATTATGAGTATTGAAGTTATAGATTAACAATATAGAATTTGTACAACACATCTCTTGATGGGTTTTTGGCACTTGATCATAGAATTCTCTGGTCAGAGTATGTCAACATATTTAGTATGTTGAAAATGATCATTAGAGAAAACTAGTAAGTATCAAGGAATAAGATGTAATTAAATTGATTAGACAATTGAAATATTGATTTACTTAACGATGTAGTACAAAGGATTATGCAGTAAAGAAATCAATATGGCATTCGAATTATTATTCGAGAACACTATCCTAGATAGCATACAATTAGAAGGAGTAGATTTAGAATTACATAATTGGGCTAGTTTAATTACAAGTCTAATTATTGTAGCCACTATTATATGTACTCATATGATCTCCGGGTTATCTCATTTAATTGACTGCGCCGCTACTGGATTAATAAAGAAGATAACTAGCTATTTAGGTTAAAAGTCTAAATATATTATTTAGTAGGAGACTCTATTTAATTTGCTTGTGTGTAAGGAGCCTGGTGTTATTTTATAAGGTAGGCCCTTATAACAAGAACAAGTAACGCCACTTTTGGTTTTATTATTTTTTAAATTTATATCAAATTCGATTTAATAGAATTAAAAAAATATATAAATATAAAGACTAGGGTTTCCTCCAAAAAGAGATATAAAAGGGCTTATTTTTTCAAAAAGGAGAGAGAAGTCACATTATACAGATCAGAGAAAAATATTTTTTCTCTCTAATTTTGAGAGGAATCTTTTCTCTTGTTAGTTGCTTTTAGTGGTGATAAAGGCATCCACACATCAAGTGCAAATCAAATTTGAGTCATAACCTGGAAGATCAGTGGTGACGGATCATGATCTAACAAGTGCAGTGTTGCATATTTTTAGCTCAAGTGTTATTGGTGTCAATGTGCAAGTGTACACAACAAGTAATAAAGTGATGAGTAATCGAGATTGTCTCCACAAAGATTGATGCTACTAGAGCTGTTACAGCAATCTCAACAATGTAATCACCTTTCTAACAAAAAAAAAATCAATTAACTAAAAATAGTAATAATGCAACAACATAAAATGCAGAGATTATAAAATTAAAATTCACGTTCAACACAAGGTTGAATCAATGAACAAGTGGTAGTTGAGTGAACAAATTCTCTTGATGGGGTTGACTGTTTAGTGCCTGTTAAGTTTAGTTGCTACAGCATATGCTACAACACTGGGCAGAATTCTCATGCATCCTCAGCCGTCGCATGTTGGATATCTCACACATTTATGCAACATAACAGTGATCATTTATTATGTCAACATAAAATATGGCATTACAAACTTAGATCCTCTTTACCCTATAAGGTGAATCCCTATATTTCGTTTATTACAAATCTTAAATCAAGCACAACCCTTTTAAGATTCAAGTTGAGACTTGATCTAAGAAACTCAATTTAAGACCAAATATTACTTTAATATGCTCTATTAAGACAGGTCATGCTATGGCTCTCTCTTAATTTGTGTCATTAAATAAGAGGTCAATCGAAATAATGAGTATAATATTATTTATTAGAATAAAATGCCATAGCAGATATGCAGCAACTCATATGAACGGCCAAAAACTCATCTAGATAATTTGTCACTCAACTACAATTAAATTCAGTTCATAACTTGTAAAAGAAAAACAAATGACAAAGTTCCAGCCATCAAGTACGTGTTTTCAACCAAAGAATAAAGAAGAAGAACAAGAATTGAATGAGAAAAGTTGAATCCCAGATATTCTGCAGATTTTGTTATTGGTACAAATTTGCGTCCTTCTCTTCAATTTTCTTCTTTGTTTCTTTCTTGTTTTTCTTTCAATCGTGATTGACAGCTCTTTTCCTTATGATGTGTGCTCCTTTTATAGTTGAAAATTAGGGTAAACGAAAGCTCAGGATGCAAATCTGCCATATTTGGAAACTTCAGATTGCGAATTTGCTAACATTCCTCGTGAAATCTTCTATTATTGTTCCAGGATTGCTGCAGCATTGGTTTTTACAGCAATAGTTACAGCAACTACACTGTTCCAGACTTGATTCCCTTTATCTATTATCTTGTTCTTTTCTTGTCTTTTCCAAGCCCATTATAACAGTGTACCTCTCTTGAAATTTTGAGCTTCCTAAAACCTACAAGTATCCACAAAATTTAAGCACACAATTATTCTAAAACAACATAATTTATGAAGAATAAACTACAATGATTATTCATGCAGAATAAAACTACAATGCAATAAAAACATGTCATTTACCCTGATTTAAGTCTAAAAGTATCATTATAACTCTCCTTTCATAGAGTTATCATGCAACAGAAGAGAAGAGTGATGGTAACAGATTGTGATCTAGGAGCCTAGATTAATTTCGATGTTTATATTCTCGGATTATTAAGATATGATTTTCTAGATTACAAATTTTTATTTATTGTATGAGATCGATCCTGAAAGTTTTTTTAAGAAAAACTTATTTTTAACCAACAAGTTGCTCTTAAAATCACCTTCTTCCTCTTTTCAGTCATTTCCATCATTCTTTCTTCGTCCAATTATTTTTATTAAAACTTTATAAATGCTATCTGAAATTCTAGTTATGCAACCCAAGAGGGGGAGTGAATTGGATTTCTAAAAATTATTGAAATATGAAACAATAACTCAATGTTAATCTAAAATGAATTTAAAGCAATAACAAATAAATTTATCACACTATATAAAAAGATAAGGGAAAAGAGATTCAAACACGAGATTTTTACGTGGTTCGGCCAACCTCGCCTACGTCCACGCCTCCAAGCTTTCCGGGCTAGAGGATTCAAGGCTTCAAATGCTTACAATTGACTTCCTAGGTGTCAATAAACCTTTACAATAAGAGATAATCCCCAATCTCTTAACCCAAGTGTATCCCAACACTTACAATCACTCAAAAACAAAAGATTACAAATTGTTTTTCTCTCACACAATATTTAAGATTACAAGTCAAAGCCCAATGTATGAGATAGATGAAGCAAGGATGTGGTTTAAAGCTCTATGAAGATGTGTTCACGAATATAAGCTCAATGGTAGTGTTGTGATCAAGAGTTGTTTGAATTTGAATGAGCTTATTTATAGTTGGAGCTGAAAACTAGCCGTTATTGACTTTCTGCTCACTGTCGGATCGCCGTTAACAGGATGTCGGATTGCCGTTTGACTGGTCAATATGACCGTTGTGCTGGATTTTCAAAATGTCGGATCGCCGTTATAGAGATGTCGGATCGCCGTTAGTGTCCAGAAGCTAAAACTTCATTTCTGTTTGAAGTCGGCGAGCCGTTATCAATGATGTCGGCGAGCCGTTATTTTCTAGAAACTAATTTCACAATTCCATTCCAGGTCGGCGAACCGTTATCTTCATGTCGGATTTCCATTCTGTTTGATGTCGGCGAGCCGTTATCAAGGATGTCGGCGAGCCGTTATTTTCCCGAAGCTAATTTCAAAATTCCATTCCAGGTCGGCGAACTGTTATCTTCATGTCGGGTCGCCGTGAGTATCCAGAGACTAAGATTCAGTTCTGTTTTAAGTCGGTGTTGAGTGTTAGAAAGTGTATATTTATAAAGGAGAAATTCATCATTTTACACTTTAAATCTCACTAACATCTCTAATTTTATTTATTTAAGTCCTTTGTTATTTAATTATATATGTTTTGTTTTAATTAAGTATTTTGTGTATTTTAGGGGTATCATGGTCATTTCACAATGAACGAGATTTCGGATAGCAAAACGGACGTCACTTTTAAACTCAGGACAGTCGAAAACCTTAAGAGGAGCATAAAAGGAAAAACGGCACTGTTCACACGTACGGCGCTATTCACATGTACGGTACTGTTCATGGATACTGGTCACGACACTGTTCAGACCGCGTTACTGTTCAACCCGTGGTCAAACCGTGTTACTGTTCACTGATGACGTGGCACAATCCTGTGCATCCAAACTATTTTTAATCCGATGGCCATGATTCACTCAATGTATCTATAAAAAGGGGGTCTCCCCCCCTAATTTGATACCCCTGAATCCATTTTTGAGCTTAGTTTTCTGTAATTCTTTCTCCATCTTGTATTTTCTATGTATTTTAATAAATTCTCATTTTACCCTTAGTTCTATTATGAGTAGCTAATTTTCTTTTAAGCTTGGGTTGAAGGTGAAGTCTCAACATGTGTCATGGGCTTTATTTGGTAAATTTATTTTCTCTTCCCCTCTAATTTCTGTGGAGGTTTTGACTTTTCGTCGACAAATAATAATAATCTTGTCTAGTTACCGCCCTGGTTTTACCGGCACCCTAGTATAAAGTTATTATTATTTGGCACAATAAGCCCTTAACACCATATTGATTAGAGCGTGGTTCATGAAGTGTGGATTCCCCCCTCATGATTTAATTGGTATTAATAAGGAATATTTAGCCCATGGTGCATGTTGATATGGATCTAGATACCCAAGCACTCTATTTCAATAGTTCCCAATTCAATTTAATTCCGCTATTCCAATTTAAATTCTAGCATCCTTTAAATCAATTTCCCCATAAATCCAATCACCCATTTACAAAATTAATTCTACACACAATTAAAATCCACCTCCTCGTGGGATCGACACTCAACACCATTGATCTATTCTACAATAGATTCGTGCGCTTGCGAGTTCAACAAAATTTGCACAACAAGTTTTTGGCACCGTTGCCGGGGAGGTAAGTATTTTGATTTGTTGAATTAATTTATTGTAAAATAATTTTATTATTGTTATTATTATTGTTATTATTGTTATTATTATTTTAGTTGTTTCCTTGTATTTTTTTTCTTAATTAATTAAAAAAAAAGCGAATTTATATTTAGGTAAGAATTTATTTTTCTCTTCTTTAAATTTCTGCAATTTAATTTTCAAGTTATTTTTCTTTGTAATTTTTCATTTATCTCATTAATTTATTTTTATTTTATTTCACGTATTTGTTTTAGTGTATTTTGTTTTTATAGAAAGGTTGTAACAGCGCAATAAGGTTAGTATCGTAATTTCTCCTTCTTCTTTATTTTTATTTGTTTTGTTCTCAATTTATTTTCTTTATTTGCATGCATGGTCGTAGGTCATTATTACCTAATCTTGAACCTGTAGACCTTGAATTAGAAAGAACACTTCGCACACACAAACACATCGCACTTAAAGAAAAAATTGAAATGGATTTGCAACAACCAGAACCACAGGAGAGGCCATTTAAGGACTACTTTAGTCCCTTAGCTAATTTGAGCACATCATGCATACGATACCCAAATGTAGCTGCTAGGAGTTTTGAGCTAAAACCTAGTGTGCTAAATTGCCTCCCAACATTCTATTGCTTAGAAAATGAGAACCCATATAATCATCTGAATGATTTTCATACAATTTGCCAAACTTTTAAATATGAGAATTTTTCAGAAGATGATGTTAAACTTAGACTATTCCCATTTTCTTTAAAGGATAGAGCTCGTTCATGGTTCAATACATTGCCGGCTAATAGCATTACAACATGGGAACAAATGGTAAAAAAATTTTTAAATAAATATTTCCCAGTACATAAAACCAATGCTATTCGCAGGGAAATTTCAGAGTTCACACAGAGAGAAGACGAGCAGTTTTTCGAAACATGGGAGCGATTCAATGGGCTACTTTTGAAGTGTCCACATCATGGGTACGAGAAATGGCACCAATGCCAATACTTTTTGGAAGGATTATTGTCAAATGTGCAAGAATGGCTAATGGCGACAAGTGGAGGAGAGCTAATGTCAAAAAGTGCAACAGAGATTTGGGATTTCTTCCAGCGACAAGCAGATAATTCCCAACAACGGAGTCGATCTCTCAGGAATACTAGAAGAATTAAAGGAGGAAATGAGGTTCACATTGGCGAGTCCAGTTCGGGAATCAAAGAAGTCAAAGAGATGGTTGAAGGTCTTTCTCGACAAATAGCATTATTATCGACTGCTAATTCAACAGAGCCACATAACCATGAATCATACTCAGATCAAGCCAATGCCATAGGTGTCATGAGAAAGCCATCAAATTACAACCCATACGCCAACACATATAATCCTGGATGGAGAGATCACCCCAATTTTTCATGGTCTCAAGGATTCCAACAGAATGGACAAAGAGCCTTCCACCCACCAATGCAACCAATTCCTCAAGTTCCTCAAGCCTCTCAGCCACCATTTAGACCATACAATCAGAACCAAAACTACTCTCAACCCAGACAATGGGAGGATACATTCTAGAATGTCAAGAATGTTACTAACTCCATGATCGAACAACAAAACCGCACCATTGATAGACTACGGAATGAGATGAGAGCAGGCTTCAACTCACAAGCCCAATCAGTTTCAAGCCTCGAGAAGATGGTGGGACAACTTGCTTCTTCAGTTCAAACTTTGGCAATGACTGTTGAAAAAGGTAAATTTCCAAGTCAACCAGTGCCTAATCCTAAAGGAGTGCATGAGCAAGTACCAGTTCACCACAGCAGCATGGAGAGGTCAAAGCTGTTATGACCTTGCGAAAAGGAAAAGAAGTTGACAACAAAGTGGAGATGCCAGCGACCAAAAAAAATCAAATTGCACCTGTGAATGCTGAGGACTCACCACCGGAGGAGAAAGAAGAAACCAACCCACGGGAGTACGTTCCTAAAGCTCCATTTCCTCAGAGGTTAGCTAAAGGAAAGAAGGGAAAATCCACAGGTGAGATTCTTGAAGTCTTCAAACAGGTAAGTGTTAACATCCCTTTACTTGATGCAATAAAACAAGTTCCATCTTATGCCAAGTTTCTTAAAGACCTTTGCACTAAAAAGAGAAACATTCATGTTCATAAAAAGGCATTTTTAACTGAAAATGTTAGTTCTATACTCCAACACAAAATTCCTCTAAAATGTAAAGACCCAGGCTCCCCCACTATTTCATGTAGTATAGGGAACCACACAATTGAGAATGCTTTGTTGGATTTAGGAGCTAGTGTTAATCTTTTGCCTTACTCAGTATTTGTGAAACTTGGATTGGGAGAATTACACCCAACTCCAGTGGTGTTACAGCTTGCAGATCGGTTCACGAAAATACCTCGTGGTATTGTGGAGGGCGTGCTTATCCAGGTAGACAAGTTTTATTTTCCTGTTGATTTCATTGTAATTGACACTCAACCAATACAGGATTCAAGGAAGCATATCCCCATTATCCTAGGCCAACCATTCTTGGCAACTGTCGATGCTCACATTCAATGCAGGACTGGAAATATGCAGTTGTCCTTCGGCAATATGACCATGGAGCTCAACATCTTCAACATTGCCAAACAACCTCACAATGCAGATGATGGAATTGTTGATGTGGATTTAATTGAAGCATTAGTTGATGATACTTTTCTTTCAAACCTTAGTGATGACCCTTTACAAACATGTTTAACTCACTTTGGTTTGGATTTTGATATTGACAGATCAGTCGATGAGGTCAACGCCCTACTTGACTCAAAGACCACCATGACCATAGACACTAATAAATGGAAGTCAAGAGTTGAACAACTAGCACCATCGAGAGAAGAAAATCATCCCATCATCGAGTCACCACCAAACTCGAGCTCAAACCATTACCCAACACTTTGGAATATGCATTCTTGGGAGAAGAAAGCACTCTACCGGTAATCATCTCATCATTCCTAAATGACGAGCAAAAAGGTAAGTTGTTGGATGTTTTAAGAGAGCACAAAGGAGCATTAGGATGGACCATAGCAGACATAAAAGGTATAAACCCCAGATCGCATGCATTACATTCACCTTGATGAAAATGCTAAATCTACTAGGGAAATGCAACGTCGGTTAAATCCTAATATGAAAGAAGTTGTTAGAACGGAAGTCCTTAAACTATTAGACGCAGGTATCATTTACCCAATTTCTGATAGTTCATGGGTCAGTCCTGTGCAAGTGGTCCCCAAAAAGTCAGGAGTTACGATGGAGTTACCAATGCCGATAATGAATTGATACCCACTAGAGTGACTACGGGATGGCGTGTATGCATTGATTATAGAAAGTTAAATTGTCACACGTAAAGACCATTTTCCTTTACCATTTATTGATCAAATGCTTGATAGATTAGCGAGCCACGAATTTTATTGCTTTAGATGGTTATTCAGGATACAATCGATTCATAGTACCAAAAGATCAAGAGAAAACCACTTTCACTTGCCCTTTTGGCACTTTTGCATATAGGAGAATGCCATTTGGATTATGTAATGCACCTGCTACATTTCAACGTTGTATGTTAAGCATTTTTCTGATATGGTTGAACGGTTTCTTGAGGTCTTTATGGATGATTTTTTTATTTTTGGAGATTCATTTGATCAATGTTTACATCATTTGACGAAAGTTTTGCAGAGATGTATCGAGAAGAATTTGGTCTTAAATTGGGAGAAATGCCATTTCATGGTAAAACAAGGTATAGTTCTCGGTCACATCATTTCATGCAAAGGTATTGAGGTTGACAAAGCCAAGGTGGATCTCATTTCTAATCTTCCTCCGCCTAAATCGATCAGGAGAAGTAAGATCTTTCCTTGGGCATCTTTGGTTTTTATAGACGTTTTATTAAAGATTTTAGCAAAGTTTCTAGACCCTTATGCAATCTACTTGCTAAGGATGTACCTTTTGTCTTTAATGATTCATGTCTTGTGGCGTTTGAAAAACTAAAACATTTGTTGACAACATCACCCATCATTCAGCCACCAAACTGGAGCTTACCATTTGAGCTTATGTGTGATGCATCTGATTATGCAGTAGGAGCAGTATTAGGACAAAGAGTTGATCGAATTCCTCATTTTATTTACTATGCTAGTATGACATTAAACGATGCACAGTGGAACTATTCAACTACTGAAAAAGAAATGCTAGCAGTAGTGTTTGCATTAGAAAAATTTCGATCTTATCTCATTGGTTGTAAAATAATTATATTCACAGATCATGCTGCTCTTAAATTTCTCCTCACAAAGAAAGATGCAAAAGATAGACTAATTCGCTGGGTGTTACTTTTGCAGGAGTTTGACTTGGAATTCAAAGATAAGAAAGGTTCTGAAAATGTTGTGGCTGACCATCTCTCTCGTCTCCATTTTGACACAATAACAGAACCCTTACTATTGAATGAGTCATTTCCGGATGAGCAATTAATGAGTGTGGAAGTATTACCTTGGTATGATGATATCGTTAATTATCTTGTTACAGGTAAACTTCCAGAGCATTGGACCAAGCAAGACAGGGCCAAATTCTTTGCAGAAATAAAGAATTTTTTCTGGGATGACCCCTATCTGTTTAAGTATTGTGCAGATTAAATTATTCGACGATGTGTCCCAGAGAATGAAGTTCATAACAACCTTTCGTTCTGCCATGAACAAGCTTGTGGAGGCCACTTCAGCGCTAAGAAAACAGGGACTAAAGTTCTACAATGTGGTTTCTATTGGCCAACTATATTTCGAGATGCTTACACCTTTTGTTCTTCATGTGATAGGTGTCAACAAATGGGGAGCATTACACGAAGGAACATGATGCCACTAAATCCAATTTTAGTGGTTGAGATTTTTGATGTGTGGGGTATCGACTTCATAGGACCGTTTCCCCCATCTTTTGGCCATCATTACATATTGGTTGGTGTTGACTATGTATCAAAATGGGTAGAGGCAATTTCATGCAGAACCAATGATCATAAAGTGGTGTAGGGTTTTTGAAAAGCAATATTGTTTCACGTTTTGGATTCCCTCGGGCAATAATCAGTGATGGTGGTACCCACTTTTGCAACAAATCATTCAAAGCACTTTTGACAAAGTACTCCATCACTCATAAAGTGGCAACTCCGTATCATCCGCAAACCAGTGGCCAAGTTGAGATCTCCAATCGAGAAATAAAGCACATCTTAGAAAAGACCGTGAGGCTAGATAGAAAAGATTGGTCATTAAGACTCGATGATGCATTATGGGCATATAGAACGGCTTTCAAGACCCCAATTGGGATGTCACCCTACAGGCTAGTGTATGGAAAAGCTTGCCACCTACCTGTGGAACTCGAGCATCGTGCGTACTGGGCCATCAAGAAATTCAATTTTGACATGCAGCAAGTGGCTCGGAAAAGACGATTACGGTGGCAGAACTTGAAGAAATTCGTAATGATGCATACGAAAATGCTAAGGTTTACAAGCAGCGAATGAAAGTCTTTCATGATAAGCAGATTATGAGAAAATCTTTCACTCCAGGTCAGAAAGTACTTTTATTCAATTCTCGTTTGCACCTATTCCCAGGTAAGTTACGCTCTCGATGGTCTGGCCCCTTCATTGTTCATACTGTTTTTCCACATGGGGCAATTGAAATTAAGGACCCAAAAAACGGTGTCACGTTTAAAGTTAATGGTCAAAGATTAAAGACATATCTAGAATACCAACCACATGGAGAGGACACCGAAATAAATTTCTGTTTTTTTTTCGTGATTTGATTTTTTTTTCTTTCTTTTTACTATTCTTTTGCTAATTGAAATTGTTTGTGTATAAGTGTGTTTGTTTAACCATTGAGCTTTCTTTTATCACTTTTAATCATGAGACAGTTCCTCTTGAACATCCTTAGACGACTTCAATGTGTCCAATCTCATCTTAAAGGCCAGATACGATTTTGTAAAACACATCGTATTTGGAAGCTACAACCACCGGAGTTAATATCCCATGTTGAGGATTTAGAAAGCCAACTCAGAGACATTGAGAGAAGTGTCTACAACATCCAGTTGGAGCTTGAGGTAAATTCCATAAGAGGACGATTGTGATTTTCTTTGTGTGTTTTTGTTTGTTACTCTGTTTGTGTGTTTTTGTTTGTTACTCTGTTTGTGTGTTTTAGTTTGTCACCCCGGTCAAGTGGCGGATAACGGTACTCCGTGACAATCAAGTCGGTTACTCCAGTTTCCCACAATTACTGATCTTCTGAGGCGAAGGTATGGATAGAAACGAGATCTTAGCAAAGCTTCATAGTCGATTCCCTTCACTTCCTCAGAATGCCCTCTTCACAATCTATAAAGCTCGATCCGAACGCATGCGCTTGCTCATGAGGAATAACATACCTGCTGATATTCGTTGGTTAATCGAAGCTAAAGTACGCTTGGCAGGTGAGTTGCCTCCTAAATTTATTGCATACATGCCTGGTTGTGGTAAAGGAAATTATGCAAGAAAGCGAAGAGCTCAAAAGATTTCGGTTGCTTGTCATAAGTGTGCCATAAAAAACGATGTTCTTTAGGAATGGTGTCTGATAACAGAGAAGATAAGATTCAATTCATTAGGGATGGCTTGAATAAGGAGTCATTGGATGATATCCTTTTGTCTCTTGAAACGCATCCCAGTGGATATGTGCAAGGAGCGATTCTCCAGTTATGGCCATCATTTCAGAAAGAGCATGCACGATACAGTCTCGGGAATCTGACTATAAACGACCCTGTTTGCCAGTTTATAAGAAAACTGGATGGGAAGCCTATCCTCGACCCATAGAGGGCGTTGAAGCCGTTTCTGGACGTAAAACCAGAGGAAGATGTGAGCCACAGTCGCAACTATTTGTAAATATCCTTTTACTTTACTGTTGTTTTTTTTCACTATTGTTTTAACATTTGCATTATTGTCTTTAATAATTTTATTTTATCATTGTTTGCTTTTCCTTTTTACTGTTTCCTTTTTTACTCTCAAGCCATGTGCATTGCACGATTAATTGACATAGACATGACACCTCATTCACAGCTGTGACCCACTGCCGCCAAGATCCTTAAATATGATTCTTTTCATTTGCACTCACAAATTATTTTTGAAAAGTATCCCAATGGCAGCTAATCCCAATAAACAATTCAAGAACATTTGTGTGCTTTCTGGATTTAACTATGGCAAATACAAAGAGTTCTTTGAGGCAGCCATTGATCTTGATCGATGCATAGCAGAGAGAAAATTACACTTGGTGTATGGCGGAGGTGACCGAGGGTTATCAAAATTGGTCTCAGAAGCTGCTTTTGTCAGAGGAAGTCAAGTGTTAGGCATCATACCACAAACCCTAAAACCTTTAGGCTGCTTGTCTAACTCACCGACTGGAGAAGAGTTAGTTGTCTCAGGTATGCAAGAAAGAATAACCGAAATGCTTAATCATCTTTGATGCTTTTATTTTCTTACCAGGAGATCTTGCAACTCTAGAGGCACTTATCACTTTAGCATCTTGGGCCCATCTGCACATTCATCAAAAACCCATCGGTTTGTTAAATGTCAATAATTTTTATGATGGCTTTATCGCCTTTCTTAACCATGCAATAAAAAACTACTTCATTCCCTCTACGGTGAAAAAGCTTTTTATTTGTGCTCACACTGCTAATGAGCTACTTGATCATTACAAGCTTATCGACCAGAGCCAGATCCCAAGACCTTGGTGTTGGAGTGTACAAATAACGATGGTAACAATAGCAGCAGTAAGAAGTACAAATTAGATTTAAATCTCCGCCTGTAAATATTTTCTTCTGTGTTACACCACCCAGGTGATGTCTTCTAAACTCTACTTCTTTCCTTTAAAATATTGAGGACAATGTTTAGTTCTGGTTGGGGGGAGGGGATAGTTGACAATTGTGGAATGTTGGTTAAGTTTTTACTAATTTTTTGTTGTAGAAACTAACTGTTGCTAACTGTTTGTGTTGAAGATGGCTGAATATGGAGTGTAGTTACTCTAGAAACGCATCTTCTTAGTTAAAAAAAAAAAGAAAAAAAAAGAAAAAAAATAATGAAAAAAAAATTCTTATTTTTCGTGTGATCTTTCTAACTTTTTGACTTCTCCTTTATAAATATGCATTTTCAAATTTTGAGTCGAAGATGGCTGAATATAGAGTGTAGTGCCTCTAGAAACGCATCTTCTTAGTTAAAAAAAAATCATTTTTCTATCATTTTAAGTGTAACATTTTCAATTAGTTTTTCTGCATCATTTTCACATTTCTGCATGCATACTTTCCTTTCATGTTTAGAATAGGTTGGGGGGTAGAATGTTGTTTAAAAAAAAAAATAGTGTGATTTTATTTTTATTTTTGGATGACATGATGATTTTCGAATTTTTGTATTTGTATTATCTTTGGTCTTGAGTGATGTTACACTATATTTGCTACTCTACATGTTGATGTCGGAGATAAATATGAGTTGCTTGAAAGAATTGACATGTCATAATGAATACCAAGTGAGCTTTTGAGCCTATTATTTTTCTTGGAGAGTAACCCTTTTTGCCCATTCTTCATACAGCTTAGCAATATTATTATTTTATACATGATCTTTAGATTTCCTTGGAGTCAACCCTTTAAAAAAAAAGTAAAAAAAAAAATGCGTTGCTACATCTAAAGGTCTATTTAACTAGTAGATATGGAGGAGTATCTAAGGCCCTAAAAGATGATGGAAAGGCCATCTTTGACCCGTTTGAGCCTTTCTAGTCATCCCTTATGTGAAATATCCATAGTTAGCCCTTTTGAGCCTTTTATTAAAAAAAAAAAAACTTTGGAGTATTACCCGATATCTTACAAGTTCCATCACCTATTCATGCTTGAGAAAAATATAAATAATTGTTTTGCTTAGTAAAGTTGTGCAATACCGAAAAAAAAGAAAAAAAAAGAAAAAAAAAAAGAAAAAAAAAGAGAAAAAAAATTCTCTAAAAAAAAAAGAGAGAGAGAAAGAGATATAATTCAATAATAAATAAGTGAAATGCACTTTTTAATTTCCAAAAGATATTATTTTTCTCAAACATCTATTTTGTTTTCTCTATTTTCCTTTCTTTGTTAGCCATGTCCCTAGCCTACGTTACATCCTAATAAAAGTCCTTCTTGATTTTAGGGAACTACAGTCTGAAGTAGAAGCTAGTTATATAGGCTGAAAGGATGTAGTGGTGCATAAAAAAAAAAGTAAATAAATTGGGTTGACTAGCATTTTGTTTGACTTGAGATCGTGTTATTTCTAAGTTGTGGGCATATTCTTTTCATCTTGGTGAGAGTGTGTGATATTATTTCTTTACTATCTTCACTCCATTTATCATTCATTAAAGTGACAATTTTTATTGGGTTTAATTTCCTTGTGAGAGTGTCACTATTACCGGTGAGATTTTGGGGTTGGACATGTCATTTTTGAAAGTAGCTGTATTTACTTGGTTGATTCATGTGGATGGTTGATGTGGGTGTGATGTTTCTTTAGACTGGAGATAATGCTTATACTTTTATTTGATTGCTATCATTAGTCTGATTGAATAAACAAGTTTGTTTAAAAAAAAAAAATTGGGTTTGAATTTTATTTTCGCTTTATTTGCTAGGGACTAGCAATAAGCTAGTTGGGGGGTGTGTTGAGTGTTAGAAAGTGTATATTTATAAAGGAGAAATTCATCATTTTACACTTTAAATCTCACTAACATCTCTAATTTTATTTATTTAAGTCCTTTGTTATTTAATTATATATGTTTTGTTTTAATTAAGTATTTTATGTATTTTAGGGGTATCATGGTCATTTCACAATGAACGAGATTTCGGATAGCAAAACGGACGTCACTTTTGAACTCAGGACAGTCGAAAACCTTAAGAGGAGCATAAAAGGAAAAACGGCACTGTTCACGCGTACGGCACTATTCACATGTACGGTACTGTTCATGGATACTGGTCACGACATCGCTTGTTCAGACAGCGTTCTTTGTTCAACCCGTGGTCAAACCGTATTCTTGTTCACCGATGACGTGGCGCAATCTGTGCATCCAAACTATTTTTAATCCGATGGCCATGATTCACTCAATGTATCTATAAAAGGGGTCTCCCCAATTTGATACCCTGAATCCATTTTGAGCTTAGTTTTCTGTAATTCTTTCTCCATCTTGTATTTTCTATGTATTTTAATAAATTCCCATTTTACCCTTAGTTCTATTATGAGTAGCTAATTTTCTTTTAAGCTTGGGTTGAAGGTGAAGTCTCAACATGTGTCATGGGCTTTATTTGGTAAATTTATTTTCTCTTCCCCCTAATTTCGTGGAGGTTTTGACTTTTAAATCGACAAATAATAATAATCTTGTCTAGTTCGCCCTGGTTTCAAGCACCCTAGTATAAAGTTATTATTATTTGGCACGATAAGCCCTTAACACCATATTGATTAGAGCGTGGTTCATGAGGTGTGGATTCCCCCCTCATGATTTAATTGGTATTAATAAGGAATATTTAGCCCATGGTGCATGTTGATACGGATCCAGATACCCAAGCACTCTATTTCAATAGTTCCCAATTCAATTTAATTCCGCTATTCCAATTTAAATTCTAGCATCCTTTAAATCAATTTCCCCAAAAATCCAATCACCCATTTACAAAATTAATTCTACACACAATTAAAATCCACCTCCTCGTGGGATCGACACTCAACACCATTGATCTATTCTACAATAGATTCGTGCGCTTGCGAGTTCAACAAAATTTGCACAACAGTCGGCGAGCCGTTATCAAGAATGTCGGCGAGCCGTTATCAAGAATGTCGGCGAGCCGTTATCTTCCAGAAACTGATTTCTCAGTTCTGTTCGATATCGGCGAGCCGTTATGGAGGAATGTCGGCGAGCCGTTATTGACCATTTTCAAAATACTCCCGTTATTGACCATTTTCAAAATACTCAAGGTTTTTCAATTTGATACTATTACTTATTAAACATTTTTCATAGAATATAAAAACCTTTATGGTATGAAAATTATGATTTGAAGGAGTAAGAAAACTTTTTGAGCTTTTAAAGAATTGATCAATCTTCATCAAGTTTGTTATCATCAAAATCAATATTAAAGAAATATTTGCGTTAACAATCTCCCCCTTTTTGATGATGACAAACTTTGCAAAAAATATTTGTTCAATTTTGCTTTCCCTAAATATGTGCTCCCCCTTTGAAAAAGAATTATAGAGTTTAGCTCCCCCTATTTTTATCCACACTTTTTAACCACACTCAAACTCAAATCAAATAGTTTATTAACAGATTTTAAATTATTCTCCCCCTTCAGCATAAAAAAGAAATGAGTGCGATTAGATGAAAAAATAGAAGTTACCCATGGCTTGCGAAAATTTTGGCAGAACTTCCCCTTAAAAACTGAACAGATCCTCAAAAACAAAACAATTAAAACACTTCCATATAAACTCCAATTTAGCAACAACCTTCCAATCCAACACAATCTTCATCAACATATCCAAAGGATAGTCATACCATCAAAAAAAATAAACACAATCATAAACAAAATTCAAATATCCAACAAAATCAATCACAACCATAAACAAGGTTCAAATATCCATCAAAAAACAAATGGCAACATACAAAGTGCATGAGATGAACAATGTTTGTGCGAAATGCATATGTGCAGAAACTAGAGTGGGGGCTGTGAAGAAGAACTGCCGGGATCATAGCCGAGATGACCAAGAATACGGCGCTGCCCAGCAATCAACTCCATCTGCTGATCAAGCACCTGCTGCCGAAAGGTTGTGAAGTCAGAGTGGAGCTGCTGCTGCTGCTGCTGAGAGAGTGTATCAACTCTGTCGAAGAGCTGTTGAAGACGGTCCTCATGAGCAGAGGATGCGGCAGGAGGCACAGTCGGCTCAGCTGGCACATCATCTCGGAAGATGCTGCTGTCTTCTTTGTTATTCTTCTTCTTCTTTGGTTCTCTTCTTCTTTGTTAGTCCGCTGCTGCTGGTTCTCGCTGCCTTTGTTGGTCTTCGCTCTCGCTGCTCGGCGAGGGACACGTGGTCTAGCTCCAAGGCGAAAGTCGGGCAGTTCATCCTCGGAATAGATATCGTTGAGCATGCGATTATCCTCTGGGGCAAGTAAGGTGTCTTCATTCTTAGAGGAGGTTGTTTTTACCCACTGCCCACGTTTCTTAAAGAAACCTATCGCAGACATAATATCTCGACCTAGTTTTCGGGTCTCGACATACACAGGCTCAGTGATAGGAACATCAAAATGTCTCAAAATCCTAGTAATGATGCTGCCATATGGAAGGGACCGGTTGGTCACTTTAGGAGTGGACAACATATGACAAAGGATAATGTAGGATAAGCTCACATGTCGTGTACGAATGAGGGAGTCTAGTATACCGACATCTAACCTAGTTACCTCATCCGTATGACCCTGTCTAGGTGTGACCATATGTTGGAGTATGATGTGGATAACGCGAACTTGAAATGGAAGAAGCTGAGACCTAAAGGACAGAGAACATATGTCATTGGATAGATCTCTACGTCTACAAATGTTCCGTACTTCATCCTTATGACGGAAATCATGAAAATCAAGCTCCTTCCTAGTGGTATAAAAGTCTAAGCCTCCGTAACGAATTCCAAGAATATGACACAATTCTTTCTCATTAAACTCAATACGAACTCCTCCGACATATGTAATAACACGAGATTGCCGGGAGGAGGATAGCTCCATATTGGAATAAAAGACACACACAAGATTTTTATAAACATGTTCTTCTATGCTAAAGGCCTCATTCCAATGCCTAAGCATGTGCGTAATACTACTCCCACAAATAGTAATATCCGAAAATTCTTCAATATCAAGATAAAAAGAGGGAGTTACCGGTCTGCCCATGAACTTATCGTGAAAACGCTGAGCGGAGTCAGCATTGCGAAAATGGAGACTTTCGAAGTCCTGAGAAGGAGGCCGAGGAGGACTGGAGTCACGTGGGGCAACATTTTTGGTTCGGGCACGCCTTGGTCGTGAAGCCATTGATGTTTTTGGAAGAAAATAAACGGGTAGAAAGGAAGATGGAGGGTTTAGAGAGTGATTGTGAATGAGACTTGACGGGAAATGAGAGAAATTTGGGTCAAATTGAGCAAGGAGAGTGTCGCGGGTTCTAGGGTTTCAATTTGGGATTTTTCAATCTTTAGCACAAAAACAAGTTTTGATCGGTTAAAAAGGTTCTAAAGATGATGAGAAAGGTTACTAAAGCTTCAATTTGGTACAAAATGACAGAAAGAATGACTGATTTGAGAAAGAAAATCATGAGCAGTCGCGGGTTGAGAGAGAGAGAAAAATAGTGAACAGAAGAAATGGTGAAGAAGACGAGTCAGTGTCCACTTATTGCGTGATATCGGTGAGCCGTTATAGACATATCGGCGAGCCGACAGCATCCAGAATGTGTATCAAACTGTCTTTCAAAAACGGTGAGCCGTTATCTGAGATATCGGCGAACCGACAGCGTCCAGAATGTGTATCAAACTGTCTTTCGAAAACGGTGAGCCGTTATCTGAGATATCAGCGAACCGACAGCGTCCAGAATGCTTGCCAAGGTTTCTGCCCTAAAACGGTTAGCCGTTTATTGAAATAACGGCGATCGGTTTTCTACAACTTATGATTTCGCACATTAAGTTTCGTATTTGGCCAACAAATAATACATTTCAAGATCATTTAATTGATCCAAAAATTTTTTATAAGCCATTTTAATGCATGATTCATAAACTTACATACATTCAAAAATGCTTTACATGCATTCAATTCATAGAAACATTCAAGAATCAATAAAGCAAACTCATCACTTGTTTATCATGCTTAAGCATTTCATAGCTATTAAATCATCAAAATATCAATCAATCAAACAATTTTGTAGACTTAATGACATGAATAGAAATGTTAATGCGAAAATTTCATCATCCCAAGTTCGTGTCGAATTTTTGAAAATTGTTCTTCGCCAAGAGGTTTAGTAAATATATCGGCAAGTTGTTTTTCTGTAGAAATAAACTTTAATGCAATGTCTCCCTTTTGAACATGAAATCTCAAGAAATGATGTCTTATTTCTATATGCTTGGTTTTAGAGTGCTGAATGGGATTCTTTGAAAGATTTATGGCGCTTGTATTATCACACTTTATAGGAATTTGTTCAAGATTAATGCTATAGTCTCTAAGAGTTTGTTTTATCCAAAGGGCTTGTGCACAACAACTACCTGCGGCGGCAATATATTCCGCCTCAGTGGTTGAGAGTGCAACCGAATTTTGTTTCTTGCTAAACCATGAAACAAGTGCATGACCTAGAAAATAGCAAGTTCCACTAGTACTTTTCCTATCAACTTTGTAACCAGCAAAATCGGCATCCGAATAACAAGTTAAATCTATATGTGTTCCTCTAGGATACCAAAGACCAAGATCTATGGTTCCACTCAAATAACGAAAAATTCTTTTAACAGCAAGCAAATGAGATTCCTTGGGACATGATTGAAATCTTGCACACAAACATACACTAAACATGATATCAGGTCTACTTGCGGTTAAGTAAAGTAAAGAGCCGATCATACCTCGATATTTTTTAATATCAACTTCTTTACCTTTTTCATCTTTGTCAAGCTTAATCGTTGTGCTCATTGGTGTGCTCTTGGTGTTTGAGTCATCAATGCCAAATCTCTTTAGCAAATCTTTGACATATTTCGCTTGGTTTATGAAAATTCATTATTTTGCTTGATTTGAAGTCCAAGGAAATATTTCAGTTCTCCCATCATACTCATCTCAAATTCCTTACTCATACAAGATGAAAACTCTTTGCACAAAGATTCATTAGTAGAACCAAAAATAATATCATCAACATAAATTTGAACAACAAGTATATCTTGATTCTTATTCTTAATAAAAAGAGTAGTATCTGCTTTTCTCATCGAAAAACCGTTATCCAACAAGAAATTTTTAAGCCTATCATACCATGCTCTAGGTGCTTGTTTTAAACCATACAATGCTTTTGACAATTTGTAAACATGATTTGGAAATTTTTCATTTTCAAAACCAGGAGGTTGTTTGACATACACTTCCTCCATAATATAACCATTTAAAAAGGCACTTTTGACATCCATTTGAAATAAAACGAAACCTTTGAAACATGCAAATGCTAACAACATCCTAATAGATTCTAATCTAGCTACAGGTGCAAATGTTTCATCAAAATCGATTCCTTCTTCTTGGTTGTAACCTTAAGCCACTAATCTAGCTTTATTTCTTACAACGACACCGGATTCGTCCATTTTGTTTTTAAATACCCATTTAGTACCTATAATGGATTGATGTTCCGGATTAGGGACTAATTCCCACACATCGTTTCTCTCAAATTGATTCAACTCCTCTTGCATTGCCATAATCAAAGACTCATCATTTTCCGCATCCGCAAAGGATTTTGGTTCAATTTGAGAAATAAATGCAGCATGTTCACATGTGTTCCTAAGTGATGATCTAGTTGTAACACCTCATGAGGGATCTCCTAAAATTACATCCTTAGGGTGAGAAGAAACATACCTTCACTCCTTGGGGAGTGTTTGAGAAGTACCTTCATTTTGCTCTGCATTTGTTTCTTCATGATGCTCTTCTTGATTTCCATGAGGTGCATTCTTTTGGTTGTTATTTGATGATTCTTCTTGATGTTCTTCTTCTGCATTAACATCAACAACTTCTTTCTCCACAGAGGAGGGATTAGACTCATCAAATGTGACATGCATAGATTCTTCCACAACCAAAGTTCTTTTATTATATACTCTATAAGCTTTGCTTGAGTTTGAATAACCAAGAAAAATACCAACATCAGATTTTGAATCAAATTTACCTAGATTATCTTTTGTGTTCAAAATAAAACATTTGCATCAGAAAACCTTGAAATAACCAATGTTGGGTTTTCTATCTTTCCAAAGCTCATATGGAGTTTTATTAAAAGTAGGTCTAATCAACACACGATTCAAAATATAACTTGCGGTGTTGACGGCTTCAGCCCAAAAATATTTTGGCAAAGAATTTTCATTTAGCATGGTCCTAGCCATTTCTTGAATAGACCTATTCTTTCTTTCTACAACTCCATTTTGTTGAGGAGTCCTAGGTGATGAAAATTGATGCTCAATGCCAAACTCATTACAAAACTTCTCAAATGCATGATTTTCAAATTCTCCACCATGATCACTTCTAATACAAGTAATTGAATATCCTTTTTCATTTTGAACCTTTTTACAGAAAATTCTAAATGCATCAAAAACATCATCTTTATTAGTTAAGAATAATACCCATGTGAATCTAGAGTAATCATCCACAATTACAAAAGCATAATATTTGCCACTTAAACTAGCATATCTAGAAGGACCAAATAAATCTATATGAAGTAATTGAAGAGGTTTTGAAGTAGAGATATTTTTCTTGCTTTTGAAAGAAGTTTTGATTTGTTTTCCAAATTGGCAAGCTTCACAAATTCTATCTTTTTGAAAAATGATTTTTGGAAGACCTTTAACCAAATCATTTTTCGAAATTTTTGAAATCAAATCCATGCTTGCATGACCTAGTCTTCTATGCCACAACCAACTATCATCATTCAATGCGGAAAAACATTTATCATGATTGGATGCACATTCTATGTCAATTGTATAAACATTACCATATCTATTTCCAACAAACAGAATTTTCCCATCACATGCATTCTCAATAACACATCTTGATTTATCAAAAACAACTTTATAACCCTTGTCACACAATTGACTAATGCTAATCAAATTGTGTTTCAAATTTTCAACTAAGCACACATTTTCAATTAGAGTTGAGGAAATTTTACCAACATTACCAATTCCGAGAATTTTTCCTTTTGAATTATCTCCAAATGATACTTCTCCACCATTTTTTATCTTGGTAAAACTTGAAAACCAAGAGTAATTCCCTGTCATGTGTCTTGAACAACTGCTGTCCAAGTACCACTTATTCTTCTTCTTCAAGCCCTGCAGAAAAAGTCTCAAGTTTTAGGTACCCAAACCTTTTTGGGTCCTTGAGCGTTAGTAATGGTTCCTTTTGGAACCCAAATGCATTTCTTTTCACAGGACATCTATATTTCATGTGACCATCTTGATTACAATAATGACATACAATTTTATTGTTAATAGACGTATTCTTTACAAAGTAGTTCTTGTAATATTTTTGTTTCAAATTTGGTTTGTAACCAATTCCTCCTTTGTCAAACACACACTTTTGTGAATTAAGCAAGTTATCCAACATCTTTTGCCCATTTGTAAATTTCAGCACAATCTCATTTAGATCATTGCTCTTCTTTCTAAGCATTTCATTTTCATTTTTCAAGTCATTCACATGTGATTCTAAATGCTCATGTGATGTGCTAGAATTCTCAAATAATACAACTTTATCATGCAATGTTTTATTCTCCAATTCTAGGCAAGTAATCTTTTCACTAAATGATTCATTTTCATTTTTAAGCTCTACCATTTTGTTTTTTAAGGCAAACATTCTTTTTACCCATCTTCATCAATTCATCATGCAATTCTTTAAACGCATCATGTAATTCATCGTATGTAGGAAGACTGCTTACCTCATCAAGTTCATCACATGATTCTTCTCCAACGGCCATGAGAGCTAAGTTTGTCATTTCTTGTTGCTCTTCCTCATCACTTGTTTCCTTATCGCTATCATCCCATGTGGCCACCATAGCTTTCTTCTTGAGTTTGTTGAGAAGAGGACATTCCGATCGTATGTGTCCGGGCTTCTTGCATTCATAGCAAGTGATTGGTTCTTTCTTCTCCTTTTTATTCTTGTAACCTTTGAACTTTCTCTGCTCATTATTCTTCTTGTAAAATTTTCTGAATCTTCTAGCCAACATTGGCAACTCCTCATCATCCATCTCGCTTTCCTCATCACTCTCATGTTTTGAGGCTTTGAGAGCGATACTTTTCTTCTTTTCCTCATGCCCTTTTTCTGCTGCCAAATCCTCTTCATATGAAATGAGAGAGCCAATTAAATCATCAATAGGTAAAACATTTAAATCTTTGGCTTCCTCAATGGCAGTTCTTTTTGGTCTCCATTCTTTAGGAAGCGACCTAATGATTTTCTTAACTTTCTCGCTATTAGAAAAGGTTTTTCCTAGGGCTCCTAAAGTGTTCACTATGTCCGTGAATCTAGTATACATAGAATATACACTCTCATTTTGTTCCATTTGGAACAATTCATATTGTCGAGTGTACCTACTAATTTTTTACTCTTTCACTTGATTCGTGCCTTCATACACGACCTCAAGTTTGTGTCAAATTTCATTAGCACTTTCATAACTGGACACTCTATAAAACTCTTTCTTATCAAGTGCACAAAGTAAGACATTCATAGCTTTGGAATTTAGAGAAGCTTTTCTCTTCTCCAAATCATTCCATTCCCGTGAAGGTTTTGGAATATCTTCCCCTACTTCGTTTTTAGTCAAAGGCATGAATGGACCATCACATACAACTTCCCAAATTTCATAGTCTAGTGCTTGTAAATAAATTCTCATCCTAGTTTTCCAATATGGGTAGTCATTCCCGTCAAAGAACGGTGGTCTAGTTGTGGATTGTCCTTCCCTAAAGGTTGAATCATTTTGGGTTGCCATGGATCTTTTACTCTAGACGGTTAAGTCCTAACAAGAGAACCAAGCTCTGATACCAAATGAAATTCTAGTTATGCAACCCAAGAGGGGGGGTGAATTGGATTTCTAAAAATTATTGAAATATGAAACAATAACTCAATGTTAATCTAAAATGAATTTAAAGTAATAACAAATAAATTTATCACAATATATAAAAAGATAAGGGAAGAGAGATTCAAACACGAGATTTTTACGTGGTTCGGCCAACCTCGCTTACGTCCACGCCTCCAAGCTTTCCGGGCTAGAGGATTCCACTAAACAAGCCTCCAAGGCTTCAAATGCTTACAATTGACTTCCTAGGTGTCAATAAACCTTTACAATAAGAGATAATCCCCAATCTCTTAACCCAAGTGTATCCCAACACTTACAATCACTCAAAAACAAAAGATTACAAATTATTTTTCTCTCACACAATATTTATGATTACAAGTCAAAGCCCAATGTATGAGATAGATGAAGCAAAGATGTGTTTTAAAACTCTATGAAGATGTGTTCACGAATATAAGCTCAATGGTAGTGTTGTGATCAAGAGTTGTTTGAATTTGAATGAGCTTATTTATAGTTGGAGCTGAAAACTAGCCGTTATTGACTTTCTGCTCACTATCGGATCGCCGTTAACAGGACGTCGGATCGCCGTTTGACTGGTCAATATGACCGTTGTGCTAGATTTTCAAAATGTCGGATCGTCGTTATAGAGATGTCGGATCGCCGTTAGTGTCCAGAAGCTAAAACTTCATTTCTGTTTGAAGTCGGCGAGCCGTTATCAATGATGTCGGCGAGCCGTTATTTTCCAGAAGCTAATTTCACAATTCCATTCCAGGTCGGCGAACCGTTATCTTCATGTCGGATTTCTATTCTGTTTGATGTCGACGAGCCGTTATCAAGGATATCGGCGAGCCGTTATTTTCCCGAAGCTAATTTCACAATTCTATTCCAGGTCGGCGAACCGTTATCTTCATGTCGGGTCGCCGTGAGTATCCAGAGACTAAGATTCAGTTCTGTTTTAAGTCGGCGAGCCGTTATCAAGAATATCGGCGAGCCGTTATCAAGAATATCGGCGAGCCGTTATCTTCCAGAAACTGATTTCTCAGTTCTGTTCGATATCGGGGAGCCGTTATGGAGGAATGTCGGCGAGCCGTTATTGACCATTTTTAAAATACTCCCGTTATTGACCATTTTCAAAATACTCAAGGTTTTTCAATTTGATACTATTACTTATTAAACATTTTTCATAGAATATAAAAACCTTTATGGTATGAAAATTATGATTTGAAGGAGTAAGAAAACTTTTTGAGCTTTTAAAGAATTGATCAATCTTCATCAAGTTTGTTATCATCAAAATCAATATTAAAGAAATATTTGCGTTAACACTATCTACTTGTCATTTCAATCTTTATGTTCATTATGATATTCAAAATAAATCTTCAAGTGTTAAACCTTGTTATCATATTACTGTTACTCCTTGTAATGCACTAATAAACAAAATACTTCTTTTTCGTAAGAGATTGCCATTCTAATCATCAATCATTAATGTGTTTACTTAATCTGTTGATATCTCTTCCGGTATAGTATAATAAGCACTCCAAACAGTTTGAGAGGCATGTCAAATGAGAAAGTCTCATAGATTAGATTTTCATACAATTGAAACCAAAACTACTTAGATTTTTAAACTAATTCCTATAGATCTTTGGAGTGCTTCCTCTCATCTTTCTAGAGATTGGTATCAATATTACATTGTTTTGCAAATGATTTTAGCAAATGCACTTGGGTTTATCCCTTCAAAACTAAAATCAACACTTTAGAAGTATTCAAACTCTTCTAATGGTAGGTTGAAAATTAGTTCAACACTTCCATTAAAATGTTGCTAACTGAGTAGAGGAGAATATAAAGCCTTTGGTCAATCCTTGAACCAATTTGGAATCATCTTTAGACACTTCTGTCCCTGTATAAATTATCAAAACATGTGATTAACGAAAGTTTCAGATTAAGAAAATATTTTTTGTGAGATTTTTCTCCTACGCCAAACATTACTTTTCTTATTTTGTTTCATCTAATAATTGTTGCTTACTATTAAGGCAATTTTATCCTCACAATTGTTTGTTGAAAGTTATGTAACACTGAAAATGAGGAGATTTTGTCTGAAATCAAGGTGATTTTATCCCTTGTAATTGCCTTTTTTTGAAATTTTAATTCAGTGCTAAGGTGACTTTTTAGAGATATACAATTGATATATAGTTATTTGATATGAATATAAAATTAATTAAATCTTAATCATATATTACTATACATGCACATGTGATAGAAGTTTATAAAGAGTTGAGTATAAATGAGCACAACGCTGAATGCAAATTCCTTTTTTTTTCCACCTAGCCCCAATGCCATAACATGTATTTTTCTTTCAAATTGATGATATTTTTAGGATACAAAGAATTATTATTTGAGGTTATAAAAATTTATATTTAGGAAAGTATCTTGGGGACACCATGCAAATATTGTTAATTAGGTTGAATATTAAATTGTATGGAAGTATATTGGAAGTAAATATAAATGACTCATTCGTATTCAAAATGAAGGTGAAGTGTTTAAAAATATTTTTTTTTCTTTAGTACACAATATAAATGTTTAAAAATAAGTAAACCTTAACATAAAAAATTAAGGGGGAATTAATAAATAATACGCGTTTAAAGTGACATGTAAGTTGAAACCATCTTGTCTAACAAAAGGTAGAAGAATCACATTGAAAGTAGCATTCCACCAATACAAACAAAGGACCCATGTTCGTTATCATATCAATCACAATCATCTTTTTAGTATAAGTAAAAATAAAATTATAAACTCTTATACAAATTTGTTTTGTTTAAATTGATATAACATAAGTTAATTGGCTGTATTATCAACCTCTTGGTCCATATATTTTATTTTTAGTATTTTAAATTTTCATCCAACCAATGAATTTATGTCTTTGTAGTTTGTACAAAATAAATTTGTATAAGAATTTATATTTTATATTAAATTGTTTCAAATCATTTTAAAATAAAAAACTTAAACATAATTAAACAACATTCATCTTTCTGCATAAATTTAAAAATTAAGGATAATTTAATGAAATAAGAATAACACTAAAAAATACGCAATATACTTGCATGTTTGTGTCTACTATATTTTTTAACACACACAATGTTTTTTATTTTTTTATATTTTATCTAAAAAGTTATATGCAAACTAAATAGCAAACTAAGGGCCTATTTGAGATAACTTTTGGTAGAATCAAAAATAATTTTGAAAAACTAGAAACTAATTTTCATGTTTTGTAAAATTTTTAAAAACCACTTTGGCAAAATCACCCCTTTTTGCAGAAGATTTTGAAAAGTAAGGAGGAATCGCTTTTCAAAATATGATTTTAAGATACTTTTATGCTTAATACAATTCTATATATATATTTCTTATATACTATAAAAATTAAAATTATCCTTATTAATTATGAAATAAAATCATTAACTGTAAAGAGACTTTTAGTATTACCAATTATATTGAGATAACAAAATTAAATAAATTAATAATATAAAATTATTTATGTTAGTTATCAATTATTAAATATACACAATAAAAAATTTATATACATGTTTATGAATGTTTAAATAAATTTTATCTAACATTATGTGCAATTCAGTTATTTATATTCTTATAGCAGTTTAATAGTAAGATTTACCAAATATTTATAATTGCTTTTAAAATTAATAGCAGTTTTAAAACTAAATTTTGCTAAACATTTAATTAATTAACTTTTCTATGTCATGGCTAACAACAATTATTTTAAAAATTATAATATTACAAAATTGACCCTGAGTACTAGACATTGGGTTTGTGGGCTTAATGGTTGATAATTGCCCTAAAGTTTTGGGCTCTTTCTCCTTTTTAAAATAGTCAATAATAGAAATAGATTCTTTTTTCAAATGTCACTGGTAAGAGTAAATTTCCAAACTATGGTCAATATACCTATGGACATTACCTATAAATGTATGCATGTATATATGGGTACACACATACACAGGGACACTCCTTTAGAGTGAACGTTCTCTTTTTTTTTTCTTTTAATGCACACATACTATTAAATCACGTGGTTTAATAATGTCATTTTGATAAATATTAAACTGCATGGCTTAATAGTGTTTCCGCCACCTGAGAATGACTACATATGTGTGTATGTGTGCACAGATTGTAATAAATTCAAAAGAAAGAAGGAAAAAAAAACTAGGTATTGCGAACTAAATGGCTCCTGCTGGCTTTTGTGGATCTAAGAGAAGTGTGCACATATTGTAATAAATTCAAAAGAAAGAAGTGAAAAAAAATTAGGTATCGCGAACTAAATGGCTTCTGCTGGCTTTTGTGGATCTAAGAGAAGTAATAAATTAAATTAAGGAAAGCAAATAAGCAAAACTTAAAAAGTGACCTACTCCAAAGCAATGATAATGAGAGGCAAAATTTCAGAGCACATTTACTAGCTTTATTTCCTTGTACATGCATGACTTTTGGTGCTGCATGTATCATGCTACGAATAATATGCTAAGTTGTACATTTTAAATTACATCAAACTTTTTTGCTCCTTTTACATTTTTACCCAAAGGCAAGGCAAATTACATGAATATTGTAGCCAGAGACCGCGTGAGAATTTGCAAACAATTATTATTTCATGGCATTTGATATTATGTCAACAATTTTAGTTATCCATCTTCAACACATTAACTTCGGTCTGATAAAAAATTTGGAATTTCTATTATTATTCTGAACGTTTTCCTTCCATTCAATTATTCAAAGTCAATGTTTCATCAACAATACATATGATATTATCTTTAAAACTCAAAAGCATTAGGAAGGCTGGCTCAGCTGCCAACTACTACATCCCAAACAGAAACAAAGTCAGAGGACATGTCAAAGTTGTTGGGAAAATGTGCTCTTTAAAAGCATATGCGTTTATTTAATTGTAATAAATAATTTTTCTGATTAATATAATAAATGAGATATTTTATTTAAGTATCTTAATTACATTAATATTTTGAGTAAAGTCCATTTGATCATATTATATGTATTTATGTGATCACCATGTGGATTCACAGAAGACATAAATACAAGTTATCTTATGATTAAATAAATTATGTTCGCAGTTAATAAATAAAGTTGGGCACTTTATTTAGGTATAGACTGCAATAAATTCATTGAATGGTTTGTCTTAATCATGTATGAATTTATTGATGTAGTATGACTACATTGAACAGGATCACTTATGAGATTTAATTAACCTTGAAATGACTGTCAGACTTATTAAATCTCATAGGTATTGATTTTATCATAATCTTAATCTTGAGTTAGTTATGATTTCATAATTGTAATTATTTTTAGTTATGATTTCATGATTGTAATTGTTATTTCATTTGAGTTACCAATGGGCACGACACAAACTTGTGGTCAAGATTACCCGCTATCTTGGTGAAGGTAATTATGAGTATTGGAGTTATAGATTAACAATATAGAATTTGTACGACACATCTCTTGATGGGTTTTCGGCACTTGATCATAGAATTCTCTGGCCAGAGTGTGTCAACATATTTAGTATGTTGAAAATGATCATTAGAAAAAACCAGTAAGTATCAAGGAACAAGATGTAATTAAATCGATTGGACAGTTGAGATATTGATTTAATTAATGATGTGGTATAAAGGATTATGCAGTAAAGAAATTAATGTGGCATGGGTCGAATTATTATTCGAGAACACTATCCTAGATAGCATACAATTATGGAGGTCAGTTCCAATCTTTTAGTGGAGTATATTTGGAATTAAATAATTGGGCTAATTTAATTGCATGTCTAATTATTGTAGCCACTATTGTATGTACCCAATTGATCCCCAGGTTAGCTCATTTAATTGACTGCATCACTACTGGATTAATAAGTAAGATAACTAGCGATTTGGGTCAAGAGCCTAAATATATTATTTAGTGGGAGGCTCCATCAATATGCTTATGTGTAAAGGGCCTTATGTTATTTTATAAGGTGGTCCCCTATAGGAAAAAGCAAGTAACGTGTCTTTTATTTTTAGAGCCAAGGGTTTCACTAAAAGGAGATATAAAAAGGCTTATTTTCTCTATAAAAGATAGGGATAGCCACTTTATACAGATCTAAGAAAAAGATTTTTTCTCTCTAAATCTTGAGAGAAAAATTTTCTTCTACTAGTTACTATTGGTAGTGATAAAGGCGCCAGCACGTCAAGTGCAGATCAAACCTGAGTCATAACCTGGAAGATCGTTGATGACGGATCGTGATCTAACAGGCGTGGTGGTAACAGATCGTAATCTGGGATTTTAATTCACTTCAGTGGAAAAAGCAAAGATTGTTCATCTTCTCAGATTTTCAAGGTACGATTTCTATAATACGAATTCTTATATATTATATGAGATCAATCATAAAAAGTTTTATAAAATAATTATAAATTGATTTTTCCCCAACAAAAGTCTCATTATCATGAAGCTTCCTCTCAAATTCCTCTCTGTTTTTTATTATATATATAAACATATATAAAGAGCATATATGGCTAAAGAGTTCACATCAGGGATTACATAAAAGTGAATGGCGTTTCACATGTTATCATTTTCTTCTTGATTCATGGGTTGTTTCTTTCACATACTACTTCTACGGCCAAAGTCACTGATCAATTTGTTTCAAAGTTTTATTTGAATGAAATATCTTCACAAGTTATTGGTTATCATATGTTGAAGGTGGTGCCCCAAAGGTCCCTAAGAGTAAAATTTTCAGGACCAACTCTACCGAAGAGAAATAATCCTCCTCATGGGTATCGTCCTCCACCAATAAAACGATCACCGCCACCGCCTTCACTGAAATGACAACTACTACCATAAGATATAAGGAAGCAAATTGCTCGTAGGGATTGTCATCCATTTTCATTATATATATATATATGATGATAAAATTATTCTTATAATGATGTATTGTAATTGAATTATGCATGTTATTGCCTGAAACACTATTGTTGGGAGGCAATCAGATCGCGGAGGATGCTTTAGCTAATTATCTTGTACTCTTTTGTTATGTTAATAAATTTTTACTCTTAGTCGAGGAGTTAAAAAAAATAATAACAGAAGATTACCTGAACAATTACTTGATTGAAAATCGATAGATAGATAATTATTCTAAAATTTATTTACAAAACAAAATTGAAACATGAATATGATCAGGAACTTGTTAATATATATATTCTTAAGTGCGAATGCCTTCATTTTTTTAAATATGTGTAAACTTTTAAGCCGTGAGGTTTAATAGGCTTAGTTTTGTATGGACTATAAAGTCGTGCAGTTTAATAGTATTAAAAATTAACTCTCTTAAACCATATAGTTTAAAAATGTGTCCACATTAAAAAAAAAAAAGAGGGTTCGCACATATCCAAATATAAAGAATGTTAAATCTTCCAACATTTGATCAATTAGAAGATTAAAGAAAAGTTACATATCATATATTTGAAGTTGTCAACGTAATTGTTTCTTAATATATATTGGGTTAAGATTTTAATTGTCTAGAAGGAAACCATTACCCTAATTAATCACATGTTTCCGTGTCATAGCTTTTAGTCAAAATCTTGGCAGTCACGACTGGGAATATTGCCGGCCGAAATCTCCCAATGTTAAAATCTTTGAAAAAAAGGAAGTTGGTGGAGAAAAAAAAAAGATGTTGGTGGGGCAAAAGAAATGTTTACAGGGTCATATGAAACTGTACACCAAGGTGAAGCTACAAGCACCTTCACAGGTCATCTCATTTGACTTAGCTTTTGTTTGGTATAATTCTCTATTAGTTGTGACTTCTACAATTTAGGTGATTTCACTGAAAAACCTGCATTATCGGCGATGGCATGAGTTAATTATTATTAATTAATATAAAAATTATAAATAGTCTAAGGAACTATAACAAACCATACCCCTAATAAGCGACATCGAAGCTGAAACTATAACGCAAATCTCTAGATAAACTGTACATGAAAGCAAATACAAAAGAGAAATAGAAATATTGATAAGTAGAAGTAACTGAAACCATCTCACAAAGGGTGATGTAGGAAGCATAAAGGATAGAATATATTACAAATTACAGTATTGAGTCAATTAAATATTGATTATTCTATTAGAATTTATCTAATTTTATTCGTATCAAATTAATATATATCGTTAGATTAAGCATTAGATCTGTCAATTTTACAACATTTTTCTTGGAGAACAAGAAACAATGATGTATACAAAGAAATTGAAATGAATGAAATTATGTTCTTGCTATGTTGCATTCTCATCAGCATTTGCTTTTGGTTGAGTTATTTTTTATAGAACAAGAAATCCTTTGGTGAAAAACTATCACATATAATTTAGGAACATGTATGTTATACTACCAAGAATTAATAATAAATTATGTGAAAGTGTACTTGAATCTACAAGGTTGAACTACTCTCTAAAATCATGCGGTTAGCTTTCCAGATTAACACATTTTTCTCAAGAATTCTTTAATTTTCTCTGCACTCCTTCTTTGATGATGGGATGTCAAAAAGAATAGAAAAATACGTGTGATTTGAGGACTAAAACCAGTTATATAGACAACCTTTCATGTTGTCTTTACGTACTCTTATTTTAACCTATTATAGAAATAAAAATTACCCTTAAATCTCTATACATTAAACGCGCATACTTTATTAGACAAATTAAAGCCCATATTACCGAAAATGGGTAAAAGTTCGTTTAATCCCTATATTTTTAGATTAGTATTTGTTTAGTCCTTGTATTTTTAAAAAAACATCAAAACATCTCTGTCGTTAAACTCTTGACACCCCTGCCATTATTTTTGTTCCATTTGGCATGCTTTTACAATATTAGCCTTTTATAGTAATGTTTCTTTTTATTTGAATATTAATAAAAAAATGTATGTATGCATGTATGTATGTATATTAGTTTTTATAGAACACTCTATTGAGGAGTTAATATATTAATTTTTTTATTATGTCCAAAAAAATTGATAATTTAATTTTTTTTACAATATTAACTTTTTAAATGTACATAAGCTGCCACAAAAATTAATATACATTCTTTCTATTTTTATTTTATTTTGGGGGTTAAATTGGTAATTTCATTTTTTTGTTAATGTCCCAAAAAAGAAACATTATTGTAAGAGGGTACTATTACAAGCCAAAAGGAATAAGAGTAACAATGGAGTGTCAATAGTTTAACGGTATTGATGTTTTGAGGTATTTTTGAAAATACAAGAACTAAACGAACAATAACCTCAAAATATAAGAACTAAACGAGCTTTTACCATAATCAAAACCTTATTAGATCACTTTTAATCAGGTTTAACCTTATATGACATTTTGCAACACAATTATTTACATATAAGCCCGATTAAGTATCCAATAATGCTGGACTAAACATCCAATAAATTTTAATTTTTCAACTCACTAAAACAAAAGTTAGTTGAATTTATGAGTTATTTATTGTATATTCTTAAAAATAGTAATGCTAGAAGCAAGAACTCTTTTTACAAAGCAATTGACATAACAATTTTGGTGGGTTGAAAATACCATATGTGTAATTTATGTCAAACACTAACAATACTTGTATTGAGAACATTTGTACATCAACACTTTTTCTAGCTAGCTTGGCGCTTGGGGTGTTGATCTTAATATAAAATTTTATCGTGGATACAACTCTCTTTTTACTACTCTTGAATAGAAATTCTGTGATCAACATAAATAAAAAGATAAAGAAATTAAACTCTAAACATACATTATTGTTAGAAAACACATGGCACAATATCTTTAAAAGTTAAAGAAAGTTTAGAGTAAGAGAAGATCCTAATCCTTTAATAAACACATTAATAAATAAATAGACAAAGAAAAAGTTTTAAAATAAAAAAGATCACTTTCAGCTGTATTAAAAATAAATAAAAAATAAAAAATCACTTTCAACTGTATGAAGTTCTCACAAAGACCGTTTCAGAAGTCTCCTTATTGTGAAGCTTCCGAACAATGTTTAAGAAATGGCTGTCAAATTTATACCTATGCTACGCGTTTAAGTTATTATCATAATAATGAAATATAAACTATGTTGGTGCTTGAAACAACTATTCCTTAATTGGAAAATTTTGATAGATACATACGAAATAAAGACAGAATTTGAAACACATACATACTCAGAAACTTTTATTGCATAATTGTTAATAGTACGAAGCCACAGTTAATAGAGCTCATCACCAAATCAAAATGAAAAATCTATTATTGTATCTTTATAATGTTAAAAGATGAAAAAAAAATCATTGAATCATTTTACTTAGAAAATATTTCTCATTTAAAAAAATTTTCAATTAAATTAAAATATTATTATTATTAACTTTTCGCAGGTTCATCAACAAGCTGTTATATATATATATATTTATATATATTTGGTGTAATAGAGAGTTATTTTCTTTTAGTACTTGAATTATTAATGAAATAATAATTGCAACAAGTATTATATCTTAAAACTTTATCATTGAAAATAATAAAATCTTATTTCTTTATTTATCCACCAGTAGACCACTAATCGACCTATAAGTATCAAATATGGCCTTGCATTTTAAAATAATTTAAGGCTTCTACCTTACTACACAAATATGACCTGTAAGGTAATTTATCTCTTATTTTCTTGTAATAGCTCTCTGACATTTTTAACATGATTTTAGCCAAACCTCAGCCGCCAATTAATATTAACTTCGGCAAGGGAAGCTAGAATGGGAAATTTCGGATAAATTTCCTAATTAATTCGGGGTTTATTTAAAAAGAAAAAGGAAAAAAGCCAGGAAATCTGAAAGCAAAAGCCACAATGGGAAAGTCTCAACAAATGCTTATTTGTATACAGTAAATGGAAAAGAAAAAAAAAATGTATTCATTGTCACGATGCAACTCACGCCATAGACTTTTACGTAAACTCCTGTGGCTGCCGTATTACTATCCCTTACATTTTGTATGGTATTATTATCCCTCTACATATGTAGTTTAATGATAGTTTATGGATAGGATTTATTTTTTTATTTTTTTATTTATTAACCACCAATTTCCACTTAAACTTTTGTTCAACTTTTATTCAGTATGAGATCAGATCATTATAGAAAATCCTAATCTTTAATTAAAAGCTATGCCCCTAGAGTGTTATTTAATTACAATTATAGTTCAGAAATTGATTTTACCCCAAAAAAAAAATCTATATATGATAGCTTTGTTATATTTTTTTAATTAAATTTTAAAGCTATATTTACCAGATAATATCTACCAAACAAGTTCAAAGTCTTATGTATCATAAACACATGCAAAGCAGGTTGCACACGGATGCATGGTTTAGTTTTAGTTGAATATGATATAAGATAGGGTTGGCAATTTAAGGGTTTGGACTGGGCTTTTTCAAGCCCAGACCCAAGCCCATTGGAGTAAAATTATAACGGTTGGACTTTGGCTGGGCTTACACTTTTATTTATTTTTTCAGTTTTTTTTTAAATTGTTGTAAACTTGAAATGAGTTAATAATAATCAAATTGTTATAATCAATAATAAATTAAAGAAAATAAATATTTTTAAAATAAAATAATAAATAAATAAAATAAAGCAAATAAAAATTTATAGATTTAGTTTTTTTGTATTTGGGTTCTCTAATTCACGAGCTTTCTTAATTAATTAATACTTAAAAGAGAGTTTAGTATTATAATTTTACGTATTTTTATTATAATTTTAAGTATTTTGATTCATTATGGATATATAAATTAGGGATTCAAGCTTTCTTTTTTATTTTTCCATTATTTTTCAAATTTGAATTTATTATTTTAATTTATAAATTTATTTTTTTAAAAAAAATAAAAGGTTTGGGTCTGACCCGAGTTTTTTTTCCTAGCTCTTATTTAGACTCTCATCTAAGAGGCTCGGGCTAAAGCTCGCAGAAATGAACAGGGTTGACCCAGACTTTTTTGCCATCCCTATATAAGATATCTAGAAAAGAACATATTAAATGGGAGTATACAAGACATTCTCCAATCATTTAATGAAGAAATTGGATCTAATTGACGAAAAATCGACAATCACCACGAATTCTTAACAAATACATTATAAGTTCTAATAGAATTTTCTATTTTCTCAAGTCTCAAGCTCAACGCGATCTTTCGAAATCTCACTAGAATCTCTGAAGAAGTTCTTAAGGACCTCTTTTCTAGTCTCTTTCTTATACTACAATGGCTTAGTTTCTGCTGTTTTAACAACCTTCTCCAAAAGAACAAATCTTTAATGTTTTAGTTTATTTTTTCAAATATTTCCCCCACTGATTGTATCAGGACACCCCACCAATGAAGTACTTTATAAAGAATCCTTCTTCTTTTTTCTAAATTTTAAACGAAATAATGATTTACACAATTAATTTAATAATTAGAATTGTCTAAATTATTATTTCAACACTTATATGCATAATAACAGAAAGTTAATCTAATTTTTTAAATTTTTTATTTCAACACTTAAGTTCATTGAACATGTTTAATAACTAGTAGAAAGTTAATTTAATTATTTTAATAGAAATTAGGTGAAAGTTGCCAAACTTATTAAAGATTCTTCAATATAATTTGTTTAGTCAAAGATAGAGTTCTTTATTTGTAAAGGATCATATTTCTCACAACGTCCTTGTCATTGGACTATCTTGTCTGCAATAAGGCTAGGCAAAATTAGATTCGGATCGGGTTCAGGTCAATCCGATCGGATTTCGGGTTGGTCGGGTTGGGCAGAAATCCATCCGAACACAACTCGAACTCGTAATCCAATCTGATCCGAATAGATTGGGTACAAGTTTGGGTTGAGTTCAGTTCGGATTGACATTGAATTAAAAACGGTTTGGATTGGAAAATGAAAAATTTATGTCTGTTATTGGAAAAAAATTAATATATTACAACTTTCTTTACCATTGGCTTTCTTTATCATTAGCTATTGAACATTAAAATTTTACAATTTATAAGTGATAATAATCTCAATATGAAGAAATACCATCAAAATTTCAAAACACAAGGCTTGGGTTGCCGGGTTGGAGAATTTGGGTTGCTGGGTTGAAGTGGAGCTTGGAGGCGAGGAACTTGGTGATAGGTAGCAGCCAGCGGCTACGTTTGAAAATGACTGATGGTGGCTACACTGTGTCTGTGCGTCAGCATCGATTTGCTTTGTGACTGAAACCCGATTTGTGAATTCTGAAGAGGAGAGATTGGAAAAGAAGAAAGTGAGGCTGTGAAGATTGAAGAAGAACCGAATATGAGAGTGAGAGCACGAGGCTACAAAGTGTGAGTGAAGGTTGTCTTGTGTGATTTTGTGTGTGAATGTGAGTATGAGTGTGTGTGTTAGAGAGTGTTTGTGTGTGTTTGTGATTTTGTTTTCTATTTCTTTGGGTTTTTTTGTTAATAGCCAAATTCAATTGGGTCTTCGGATCGGATGGGTTTTCACCGGATCCGATGGCAATCCGATCGAATTGGCTAAATTAAATCTAATTGGTTTAGGTTAATAACCCGATTTGATCTGTACTCGATATTTTTCGAATTGGATCAGGTTGGGTTGGGTCGGGTCAAGTTATTTGCCCAGCCCAAGTCTCTATCATTAGATTCATGCCTATTTGATTGTTCTAATGCTATGATTTTATATTTTTGAACAAATGTTGAAAAACAAAATTAAACTATAAATAAAAACAAGAAGAGATGAAAAATGAAAAATTAGTGCATAAGTACTTTTGGTATTTTAAGTAGTGTATAGAGTAAAAGTTTATTCTAAATTTTAATGATGAACTTATATAGAAAGTGTGTGTGAAATTAAATTTTCTGGATTCAAATAGCTTCACCCATTCTTTTATTCTTTTAGCATTAAAAGACCAAATTGTCCACAAATTTGTATTAATTTATACAAAAGGGCAAAGATGTTTTACTCTCTGTTTTGTTTCACATTAGTAGCCAACAACTGAGACATAAATATCCGTTTGAAAAAGTCTTGAAATTAATCAAGATGGCCACCACATGTAGCATTTAATGATGAACTTATATAGAAAGTGAGTGTGAAATTCAATTTTCTAAATTCAAATAGCTCCACCCATTCTTTTATTCTTTTAGCATTAAAAGATTAAATTGTCCACAAAATTATATTAATTTCTACAAAAGGACAAAGATGTTTTACTATGTTTTTTTTTTCACATTAGCAGCCAACAACTGAGATATAAATATCCGGTTGAAAAAGTCTTGAAATTAATCAAGATGGCCACCACATGTAGTATTTAATGATGAACTTATATAGAAATTAAATTTTCTGAATTCAAATAGTTCCATCCATTCTTTTATTCTTTTAGCATTAAAAGACCAAATTGTCCACTAAATTGTATTAATTTATACAAAAGGACAAAGATGTTTTACTCTCTGTTTTGTTTCACATTAGCAGCCAACCACCGAGTTATAAATATCTGGTTGAAAAAGTCTTGAAATTAATCAAGCTGGCCACCACATGTAGTTTTTAATGATGAACTTATATGGAAAGTGAGTGTGAAATTAAATTTTCTGATTCAAATAGCTCCACCTATTCTTTTATTCTTTTAGCATTAAAAGACCAAATTGTCCACAAAATTGTATTAATTTATACAAAAGGACAAAGATGTTTTACTCTGTTTTTTTTCACATTAGCAGCCAACAACTGAGACATAAATATTTGGTTGAAAAAGTCTTGAAATTAATAAGCCACAAATGCCAAGGTCATCCGAAATAGTGTACCTACGGGAAGGAATGATCATAGTAACAGAGATGGAGGTCAAATATCCATGCTTGCTTGTTACTTTCATCTTGATCAATAGCTTGGTTCTTTCACAAAGTATTCTAATGACCATGGCTAGTACTGAAGTTGTTTCTGGTGAATATTCTTCTCAATATTTCCCTTATAAATTAAAGATTGTGTCCAGAAAGGTATTTAATCGTCCGCCACCATCTCCTAGGCCCAATGGTTATCGTCATTGCTTCCCTCCTCAAGCACTACCGCCGCCAATGAGACCGCCACCGCCGCCACCATGATATTGAAGCAGCCGCTGCATTTGTCATATAGTTTTACTCTGCTAGGGTTATCAATTATGTAATATGCTTTCCTTCTGTATATGTTTTACTATTTGATGATGGTGTAGAATAAATTAAACTTTATGTTGATATGAATAAATCTCCTTTCTCTTTTCTGGATGAAATTAATTATTTCTATGTACGATTCCAGTAGTTATTACTTTTCCCTGAATTTATTTCCAGTAATCATCGAAGTTACTGCTCCTTTAAATTGGAGACACTTTGACCATGATGTGAATTAATTTATTCTGTAATGCAATAAAACGTTGGATTACATGGTAAGGGCAGAAATACTTTGTGTGCTGAGGTGATAGGCCAGTGCAATGATCCTCTGCCAAATGCTATGTGGCAGAGTTTTGGAGTTCATTTGCTTTTAATATTCAATGGGTCTCACTAATGGTTTTATTTTAAGACCGACTATCCTGTAACATGATAGAGCATTATTAGATCGATCTCATCGCCTATGTTTTTCTCCTACTAAAGTTAATGTATAGACTTAATTTATTGAATAGGATATATAAAAATTTTTTTAAGTAACAGAAGGGATAAGGTCTAAATTATTTTTTAGCCCCTTCTTCCTCTAAGGATCAAATTCAAATAATCAATTAAATAAAACTGCTTAAAAACTATTGTTCAAACCTTGGCGCGAATAGCTATATGAACTTAATAAGGTGCAAACATATACAATAGAGCTACACTTAATATTTTCCTTTTTTTTTTATAATTTTACTCCCATATTATGAGCAGACTCGAATCATTATCCAACTCATCTAATTAAAGAGGTAATTGAGGAGTTGTTGGCACATCGGCCAGAGGCGAAGCTCAAGGTGGGGCTTATTCGGGTTGTAGCTTGGGTAAGTCATTATTCTTGTTTTGATGATCTAGATCTTCCAAGTAAACGCGGCTTAAGGAGTGTAGGAAACTTCGTATTCATTTGACTTTTCCACGCGGTTAAAGTCTTCTGTGACATTTAGGTTCTTTCTTGTTGTAAACTTGTAATTAACAGTAGTATGAACCTCCGCAGCCTTTATGTTTTACCACTTCATTCATTTTCCAAAATAACCCGTAGGGCCATTGACGTCAATTTTTTTTTTAAATATGTTTGTTTAATGGTTGTGATGAGTTTTTGGATGAAAAGTTTTGATATGAAAAAGGTGATAGTACGAAAATTGTGCAGGATAAGGAGTAAAACCTAGAAATTGTAAGGGGGAAGGTGTGGCTCTCCCTTGGATTATGATGTACATGTCATAAATTTATGATAGAAAAAAAAATCTATCATGATTCTATTGTTGTAGGTCTCCAGACCAAAACCCGTCATACAGAGGATTGTCATAGTAGGCACTTTTTCTTGCTGTGATTTCTTCATTTTTCTCTAGAAATTTTTATGTTTTGTTGATTTTAATGTTCAAGAATTGGTACCTTATAACTAAACCTAAGTGGAAGATTATAATCAAGATTACGGAAAATTTTCATTTGACTGCATGTAGAATATAATTCAAGATAAATAAATTGAGCTTGTGCTTTCTTGATTTAGCCTATGCCTTTTTTATTTTAATGCTTTAATTAAATTGAATTCAGAGAGTTAGATTCTAGGCTTTTTCATAGAAAGAGATCAGGTAAAGAGCTTATTTTACTTAAAGATAATTGTGCTTGTAATTGTCTTGGGCTGTTGTTTTCAAAAGAAAATGAATGATGATTCTAATAATTGACATAAAATGCATTGTTGATGGTGGAGAATGATCATTTAAACTATATTTTTGCATCATATATAAACCTTTTTAAATTTTTTTCTAAAATTTTAGATTTTTCAGCTTTGAATTTAGTTTAATTTACATACCAGATCAACTTAAAATCCCAAAAATAATTTTTGTGCATGATCATTAGTGTGTCCTTAGTATATCTAGAAAGTTTGAATCAATTTCGTTAAGTTTAGATAGGATTTTTAATTCAATATTTATTATTGGCCAATTTGTGTGTTTTGTGTTAATAATTTGCTAAATGGGAATAATTTTCTATGGAAATGACCCTTACTTGCTTTTATACTAATAACGATAATATTTAAGGAAATGTTTGAAGTGATATGCTTTTAAACGATATCATCAACCCACAATTCCATGAATCAAAACATCATTGTCAACTTCAATTGAACATACTAAATCAAATTTTCTTGTAATAAAATTACTCCAGTTAACTAAAAAAAATGGTATAACTTCTACAAATTAATAACCTCTGTTATATAATAATTATAAACAGTCTTGACTTGAGCTAATAGGCTAAATTGATAATTTTAATAAATTAATAAGAAAATAATTTTTCTCAAAACCTCTTATATAACATCCCATTTATTTTATAAATCAATAATTTGCAAAAAATTACAAATACAATTGTTATAATATTTATTAAATAAGATATGACTCTATTGTTATTCTTTCTTGAAATTTAAATATAGTTGGGTTTCATCACTAATTTTTCTTATTGCCTCTAGAAGTTCAAGGGGCTAAATTCTCAAATTGCGAGAATTTTAAATTTTTTATTAATTTAATTTGTATTTAGTGGATTAATTTATTTTTAATTGATTTGATTGATATAATACAATGAATTTTTAATTGATTAAATGTATGTTCATTAAATTGTGTAGGGAAATTATCCTCCGACCACCTATTTTTTCACTGTTTTTCAAAAATGCACAAACTTTTTTTTGTTTTTGCAGCGCTAAACCTGAAGTTAACATTTTTTTCTTTGATCCACTCTTGTTATAACACCATTAGAACGTTGCTGACATCATAAGGGTAAAATTGTCATTTCACAACGACACAGTGGTGGAAATGTGCAAAATAATATAATTTCAAGTGGAGTTCAGTAAAAAAAAAATTAAGAAATGTGTATTTTTGAAAAAATACGAAAAAAAAGGTGGTCTGTGGATAATTTATGTTTTACATTTGAGGGTAAAAAAATCATTTACACAATATTCCGTTAATTTTCTTAATGGTCTCCAAACGGAAGTAGACAAGTGAAAAGAAATATAACTTCAGGTGGATTCCAGAAAAAAAAAGTGTAATTTTGAAAAAGTTCGAAAAAAACAGATAGTCAGTGGATAATTTCCCTTATGTAGCCCTATAAATTAATAGATTCTTAATTTATAAAGATTTTAGTGTATATAGTTCTTAACACCGCGTGTAATACA